>WOXC01008979.1:0-600000 GCA_011680675.1 Gymnobelideus leadbeateri
CAGCAATACGTAACACTTCATTATGCTTTTGTTCAGTTACACGTATTGCTTGCTGTCTTATACTCTGAAGTTTGGGGTGCTGACCTTTTTCCCCTGAACTAGGTAATGTGTGTTTGTTTGATTAAAGTAAGCTTTAACCCATTTTGAGTTGCTTTCCTTTTGAAAAGCAGATCTAAGAACCTGTGTTGGCAGTCACCCTGGGGATATTGGGGTGCTTGCTGCTACAATAGGTTGTATATGTGTAGCATGCAAAACATTTCCATAGTGGATATATTGTGAAAGACTGCCTATATTTGCCTCCATCCTATCCCATCCCCCCAACTTGTTCTATTCTCTACTTTGATCCTGTCCCTTTTCAAAAGTGTATCCCATGGAGTTAAAAGAAAAGGGAAAAGGGACTATTTGTACCAAAAAAATGTATAGTATCTCTCAGAAATCAAGGGGATGCCCATCAATTGGGAAATGGCTGGACAAGTTGTGCTACATCATTGTGGTAGAATACTGCTGCACTATAAGAAATGCTGAGCTGGATGTTTTCAGAAAACCCTGAGAAGGCTTATATGAACTTATATAAAGTAAAATGAGTAGAACTAGCAGAACATTGTACACAGTAACAGTGATATTTTAAATATTATCAACTGTGAAAGTCTTAGTTACTCTGATCAGATAATCATCTAAGACAATTAGAAAGGATTACTGATAAAAAGTGTTATCCACCTTTAGAGAGAAAACTGGTGAATTCTGACTGCAGATTGAAACTTTATTTTTATTATTTTGTTTGCATTTTCTTTTGCAACAGAGCAATATGGAAATATATTTTACATGATCTCATATATATAATAAAAATCAAAATGCTTATCTTCTCAATAATAGGGGAGGTGTAGTAGCAAGAGAAAGAATTTGGAAATCAAACATTTAAAAAAAATAATTGTTAATTTTTTTTTTACCATGTACTTGAGAAATCTTTAATGAAACAAATTAATTTTTTTTTTTTTTTGCCTTTTGGAGGGCAATTGGGGTTAAGTAACTTGCCCAAGGCCACACAGCTAGGCTAGGTTTTTTTGTTTGTGTGTGCGTGTTGTCTGAGACCGGATCTGAACTCAGGTCCTTCTGACTCCAGGGCCGGCACTCTACTCACTGCGCCACCTAGCCGCCCTACAGTAATTTTTAAAAGAATCTAGCTTACACATAGCTCATATCTATGTTTTCTTTAATGTGGATAATAGCATACCAAGCTTTCTTACTAACCTTCCATTTAACACACGTGTATTGGAAATAGGACAGCTCATATGTCTCTCCATACACAACACAGAAGATGTGAAAGTTTCACAGTAGCCTATAAACAGCTGAATAACATTACAATAGTTGACAACCTGCATTTCTTCACCAGAAGGCAATCACATCATGATTTCTCAGTAAGTAGCACCTCTTTCAATCTGAACTGAACTCTCCAACATTCTCTGTAATTCTGGGTTCCTTGCTTTCCCATGAGATAGTTCCCTTCCCTGCTCCTCCAGTTATGGGAACCATGTGAGTAATCCTTTTATTTCTCTAAGAGGCAGTGCTGCCTGGGAAATCCATTTCCTCTAGAAAAGGAATCCTAACCTCATTTGTGTCATGAAATCCCCGGGTAGTCTGTTTGAAACCCTAATAATAATGTTATTTGTTACCTACATTCTTAATCAAAGTAAATGCTTAATTTAATACAGAGGTTAGTGAAAATAAAGATGTAATTATATTGTCATCCTGAAAGTTTTCAGATAGTTATCCATAGACCCGAAGTTAAAAATCTTTAATGTAGATTGTCTGATCCCCAAAGTCTCAAACTTGGGATATTTGGAAACTAGGGTTATTCACAAATCAATTTCCAAAGCTAGTGCTGCCCAATAAATCTCCCTTTTCTAAGGACGATGCTAGATTCATGTATCACACTATCTCAGAAATCAAAAATGCCCTCCTATAACCAGGAGATTTAGTTCCAAGAACTTCCCTATTGGGCTGGATGAGCATGCACATGTCAGTTTCTGCTATGTGCTTTTTTGCACGGAGTCTATCAATGCCCCAGCTGCTACCATCTCTTGGGAGAAATGAATCCACTCTCAGATCTCTAGGCACCAACTTCTGCTTAGAAAGCTGTAAGAATGCACATGTACATCCATGTGCTTCTGACTCAAAGCAATCATCACTTCCTGGGGGATAGATCTTAACCATGCATACAAATGTTTCCTCCTACCAACAATGCAGGACTTGGTTGGACCTACTGAGCTCTGGTCTGTCAAAAGGAGAGAAAGTGATCTGCTGTTCTTTATAGCACAAAGGGGGCAGCTCTGGTGCTAAGTCCTGTTCCCAAGTCCCAGATATCCACATGACCATAGTTACTCAAAATCAAACAGGACACATCCCTGTCCTCTGAAGGAGTTGCCAGTGGACAGGCCTACATTCTCCATGGGGAAGTGTCTGTGAGAACTCTGAGATGCAGGCTCCTCAATCTGAGCCTATCTCAGCTAGGAATAACAACAGCTGCAGCAATAATAATAGTAGAGTGATTATAATGATGTAGGGCTTTAAGGCTTGCAAAGTGCTTTAAAAATGAAAACAAAAACATATCCTCACAATAATCCTACAAGGTGCATCACATTTTATCCTCATTTTACAGATGAGGAAACTGAGGTAGACATCAGGTCATGGCAGGCCAAATCCTGCTGTGGATTTATATTAAAGTTTTCCTCATTTAAAAGATTACTAAAGGCATTTAGATTTGGCAATTAAGAGACCATTAGTAATATTACATGCTAAGTGCACCAAGGAGGACGAAGAAGCAGGAGGTTGGGCCAAATGGCTTGCTCAAAACTTTTTTTTCCCCTCAGTACAGAACCAAGAATGTCTGTAACATTCTTTTGGAGACTACTCATATTGTCATTTCAGACTGGAGATTAATAAGAGAGAATGGCACAATGGGAAAATGCCTTGATCAGAGACGTGGATTCAAATCTTGGCTCTTCTATGCTCAAATGCTTTCATGACCTTGGGAAAATAATCTTACCTCCCTGAGCTTAATTGCCCATTTTTTTTAATGAGGAGTTTGAACTAGGATTCCAAAATTCCTTCCATCTGTAAAACTATTATCCTAAGATTTTTTATCTTAATTTATTGCAATGAATATTTATTGATGATCTGACTTATAGACAGTCTATCAGAAAATATTCCATTTGTTCTCCTGATTTTCTATACCTTGATATATGAATTAATGAATGAATTCAAAAAATTATCAATTGTATTCTATGTGCCATGCACTGTTCTAATTACTGGATACAAATAAAAAAACTAGATAGTTCATGATCTCAAGGAAATTAAGTTCTAATTGGGGAGGTAACATATGGAGGAATTTGGATAAGGAAGGATATTTTCACCTGAGAAATCACAGGGATAGTGAATGGATCAATAGGCAGTCAATTCATGCACCTTTACAGAAAGAGTGGTGATATTGATTTGATTATAGTTTCTAGAAGAAAAAAAAAGGAAGTGGGAAAGGTGTGGGGCAGGGGAAAGGTAGGAAAAGATGCTGGCATGAAAGAACATGGTGGGATATGGGGCCAGCTAACTATCACAAGGTCCTACCAATCATGACAGTCTGGCCCCAGGACAAGTATTCTGTCACTTCTCCAGGTCTTGATCACTGGAGGTCTGGTCAGAAGGTGCACCAACAGTGGAGACAGATCAGAAAATGGCAGAGGAAGGCAGGGTGGGGATTGTGGGAGGAGATGGCAAAGTATTTTATTAAGCTCCTGGGCCTATGCCTATTAAGTACCTGTGTCAGGTTCTGTAATAAGTCCCGGAATGAAAGATTATCTGCTGCTACTATTGCTGCTTCAATCCAACAGTCTAGGTCTGGTCTGGTCCCAGCTGTCTCCAGTTAGACCCATCTACTGCCCACTAAGCCCTTTTATCAAATCAGATGCTGATTCTCTTTCAAAATTACAGGAGATTGGGCTCACTAATGCAGAGTCAGGCATACAGCTCTTGTCTTAATCTGCAAGACACATCATCACCAATTAGATTCAGATGTGGAATTCATGGTCTCCAGAAACTCATCACTCTGCAAGATGATATCAATTCTGAAACTCCTACCTCCTTAGAACATTTCCCTCCCCAGAAGCTGAACCTCATCATTCTCCAGCCAAGGTAACCTTCCTTTCTTATCCTTCCCCTTTCTAGTTTCTATTTATGTGTTAGATTGTGAGCCCTTGAGGGCAAGGGGGGGGTCTTGCCTAGCACATTTGTTGTTGTTTGTTCATTCCTTCCAGTCATGTCCAACCCTTTGTGACTCTATTTGGGGTTTTCTTAGCAAAGATACTAGAGTGTTTTGCCATTTTCTTCTCCAGCTCATTTTATAGATGAGGAAACTGAGGTTAACGGGGTTAAGTGATTTCCCTAAGGTCACACAGCTACTAAGTGTCTGAGGTTGGATCTGAACTCATGAACATAAGCTTTCCTTATTCTAAGCCCAATGTTCCATCCATCATACCACCTAGTTGCCCACCTGAAACACAGTAGGCATTTAATAAATGTTTATTGATTCTGACTCTGACTCTATTTGACACACTCTGAAATCCTGGCAACCACAGGGCCCAACTGCCTGACCTACACCCAGGGCAGTGGGGTGATGGAGAACCCTCATTCTCTTCCCTTTTCTCTTCCCTCTTCCTCTTCACTGTTCTCTTCCCAAAATCTGTCCTTTTCATTCCACCCTTCCTATCCTTCACCTTTTTTATTCCTCTTCTTCATTCATTTTCCCCATCATTTCTTTCAGCTCCTCTTTCTTATCCCCTTCCTCATATTATGTGGTCCCCTGTGCCCAAGATGTTGAATTCAGGTATAAGAGTACATTTGGCTCTATGTTCCATTTAGGAATGATGTGTCCTAGAGATTTTTGTGGAGCTCACTATTTTTGGAGACATCTCAAATAGTAAAAGGATAGTAACATGAGAACTTCTCAATGGGATAAAATATGGGCTAGAATTTAGACAGCAGAACAAAAAGAGGGGAATGGGGAAGAAACAACTGTTGGGATTTGTCTATTATGTCCTATTCCTCCAATTGCAATATAAGGAAACAATAGTGTTCTCTACAGAAAGGGGGACAGCTAGGTGGCATAGTGTATAAAGAACAGGCCTGGATTCAAATCCAGTCTCAGCTACTTACTAGCTCTGTGCCCCTGGACATGTCCCTTCCCCTCTGTTTGTCTCAGTTTCCTCATATGTAAAATGGGGGTAGAATAAGAGCATCTCCCTCCCAGAGTTGTCGTGAGGATCAAATAAGATCATAATTGTAAAGTATTTACCACATGCCTAACACAAAGTAAGTGCTATATAAATGCCATCCATTATTACTATTAGTTATAATGCTTCCCTTTACTGAGCTGAGAATCCCGTAGTACTCAGTACTGGTGTTAATTATACTAACAATATTCTTTGACGTGAGTAAAAGCAATGCATTCTGTTCCCATTATATCTAAGGTGACAAGATAAACCCCAAATGCTTAGACTGGAACTTAGACCAGAGCAACCTGGGAGATGCATAAGGAGGTGGTAGTTTTGGAAAATAGGTGGTGAGACTATTCAATTCAATGCAGTAAGCATTTATTTAGGGTAGACCAAATAGCAGGTATAATTGGATTTTGAACATAGGTCCATGCCCAGAGCTGAGTCAAATCTATAAGAATCTGCAAAGTGCTTACTATGTTTTTGAAACTCTACAAAGGGCTGGGAACATAGATACAATCAAAGAGAAACACAGTCCCTCTCCTCAAGGAGTTTACATTATAATGGAAGAAGGCAAGAATAAAAGGGAACTAAAAAATAGGTGGGACATGGAGAGTGGAACTGTGCAGGAGCATGGTGGAGAAATCTGGGACAGAGTCAATCCAAGAGCAAAGGAATGAACATAGCTGAGCTGGGCACTTAGTTGAAAAGGAGGTGCTAAGAGGAACTCACCAATCAGAGGACGAGGCTGAAGGCATTGAGTAAAAAGGTCACAGGTAAAGAGGCATCTTCTAGGGCGAGAAGACCACAAGAGGAAGACGTATTTTCTTGGGTGAAAAGTCTGCTGAGGCGTGGTGAAGTCCAGAGTACCAAGAGGGGGCTTGAAGAGGAGTGAGCCAAAGCTGCCCTTTGCGCTTCCTTCTGACTCCTCTGAGATGGCATGTGGTCTGTTACTCTTCACTTTAGGCTCCTTTGGAGATGGTACCTGGAAGTAGAGTCATTTCTCACACAAAATTTTCCACAGAAGACTAAATCCAATGTCTCATCCCCACAGCCATATCCAAGGAGGTTTTCACTGGGGAAAAAGTACCACCAACTACACCCTGAGCAAGCAGCATGGAGTGTATTCTCAGTTGAGTGAGGGCTGGGAGGGTATGGAGTACAGGCTAGAGAGAGAGAAGTCATCCTAGTAGGTAGGTTAATTCTTTATTTCCATTTTAACTAAATATTCTTGTTAATGTTTCCAGTTGCTGAAATTGTCTGTGTTATCTAAAGTTAATGTCTCAAAGTTAAAAATTTATACTATTTACTGACTCAGCCCAAAATACAGCCAAGACTGCAAATAAAGCCAAAGCTGAGGGACTGATTGTTCTCCATTCACCTTATCCATTTGTTCTGTCATCACATCCTCCCACTTGCTTTGGAAGCTCCATCATTGCTCAAGTCTGGTCAAGTCAACAAGCAGTTATTAAGAGTTTACTATGTGCCAGCTATTATTGCTAAGTGCTGAGGATAAAAAGAAAGTCAGAAATTGCCCTTTATCTCGAGGAGGTCAAAGTCTAGTGAGGGAGCCAACATGCCATCA
The DNA here is from genome assembly GCA_011680675.1 of Gymnobelideus leadbeateri. Classification (NCBI taxonomy): domain Eukaryota; kingdom Metazoa; phylum Chordata; class Mammalia; order Diprotodontia; family Petauridae; genus Gymnobelideus; species Gymnobelideus leadbeateri. The sequence continues at coordinate 6,847 of WOXC01008979.1, forward strand.
ACTATATACAAACAAGATGTGCACAGGATAAAGTGGACATAATCTAAGAGAAAAAACACTAGCATTGAAGGGGCAAGGAAAAGTGTCTTTCAAAAAGTGAAATTTTAGCCTAGACTTGAAGGAAGCCGGGGAAGATAAAAGGTGAAAATGAAGAGGGAAAAAATTCCAGATAGGGTGGACATCCATTGCAAACACATAGAGTAAAGAGTTGGAGTGTCTTATGCAAAAAACAGGGCAGCTAGCTGATGTAACGGATTGAGTATCATGCTTGATGTCAAGAAAACTCATCTTCCTGAGTTCAAATCTGGTCTAACACACTTACTAGCTGTGTGACCCTGGGCAAGTCACTTAAACCTGTTTGCCTCAATTCCTCATCTATAGAATGAGCGGGAGCAGATATTTTTGCCAAGAAAACCCCAGGTGGGGTCATGAAGAGTTGGACACAACTCAAACCAATGAACAATAACAACAACAAAAATTCAAACAGCAAGAAGGCCTGTGCTAGTTTACATGGAAGGGAACAAAACTATAACAAGATGGGAAGGAGCCAGGTTATGAAGGATTTAAAAACCCAAACAGAAGATTTTATATTTCCCCCTAGATTAAAAAACAAGCCACTAGCAGCGGGGGATTGAGAGTGAGGACCTGGTTTTAGGAGGACATGAATTTTAGGAGGACCACTTTAGCAGGTGAGTGGAAAATGTTATTAGAGTGAGGAAAGAAGAGCTGAGGCAGGGAGATCAACCAGCAGGCTATTGCAGTAGTCCTGGAGTGAGGTGATGAGGGATTGAACCAAGGTGCTGGCAGTGTCAGAGAAGAATGGGGGCATATGTGAGGTATAGTCAATAGCATATAGTGAAGTGGGGTGGGGAGGAAGAGACAGGCAGAGTGGTAGAGTGAGGAGTTGATAATGCCACCTAGGTTGTGGCATGACATGGATGAAAAGCCATCAAAGGAAACTGAGTCAGGTAGGAGGTAGGGAGAAGGAGAGCCAGAACTGATCAACGTCATGACAACTGCATACCTGAACTATTACAGTAGCCTCCTAAGTGTGTTCTCTGTTCTCTGCTTTCTTTCCTCCAATTCATCATACAGGCTGATGCCCAAAGGAATTTGCCACAGACAGCCCTCTGTAGTGGATAGCATTTGACTGGAGGTAAGACGCATGGACTTGAGTCTTAGCTCTTTTCTAATTTTGTGACCATTTCATCTCTTCAGATCTGTTTCTTCACTTGCAGAGACTAAATAATCTTTAAGGTCCTTCTCCCTCTGGCATTCTGTATTTTAAATTCCCTTCTAGCTCCAACATTCTATGTTCTCACATTTATGTCATAAGGTCCCTTCCAGCTATATCATTCCTTGATTCTGCCCACTTTAATAATTTTGAAGCAGCTACTTCCCAGTTAAGGTGGGAACAAGCTATCTAAATGAAAAGCAGAGTTCACTCACAATCTAGCAACTTAAAATAAAATATATTCTATGATACATGACTGTGTGCCATGTTGTTGCATTATCCAGAGGTCAGCAGTGGATCTTAGGCCAAAAGACTGGTAGGGAAAGAGAATTACCTTTCTGATGTGGATACCTGCTGTCTCCCCTGATACTTAATATTCCATCTAAATGCCTGATTGCTTCACAGAAGTGCATGCCCTTAATAAAGTGCTTTTCTGACTGCATATATTGACATTGTTCTTTTTTTGATCTCCTAAAAAAATAGCTGCCATAATTCATTCTCTTATTAAAAAAATGGTCACCGTGTATATGCTAACATAATTGATGGAAGAAGCCCCTCACAGGAAACCATTGCATAGTACTTTCCTCATTAAAGCTGAAAGGAAATCCTTGTGATTGTCTACTAATATTGGACAGGTTGTTGTGGAAAAGGAAGAGAGATAAAGAAGAAAAAGAGAAGGAGAAAAAATAAGCTGGGATAAAACCTCCCCAGAGATTTTTTTTTAAATTGCATCTCTGTTTTGGAGGCAGGAGGCTTGACTAGAAGACTCTTCCCTCTTTCTGCTCAGTGCTGCTCGATTCAGTACAGCAAACATTTGTTATATGTTTGCTAAGTAAAGTACTCTGTGGTCAGAACTGGGATATGGTGGTGGGAAAAGGGCAGTACCTAGATTCACTAGGTTTGAAACAGCTCCAAATTCAGGCCCTGCTCCCTATGACCTGGTTAAGTTAGACAGTTCACTTTATCTCCCTGAGTTTCAGTGCTTCATCTATAAAACTGACAGGGTTGAATGAAAAAAACTTGAAAGTAGGTCTCAGCTCCAATTCCTATGATGCTAAGTTAGTGTGTCATTAAGTACATCAGGGGATCAAAAAGGAAGAAACAGGAGATAGGCAAGTGGATACTCCTACCTGAGGTCAGTATTTAGAGCCTTGTGGGACATTTTCATGGACCACAGGTTCAAAGTGGATTAACAATGTGATATGGAGACCAAAAATAGTTAATGAATAGGTAGGGTGCATTTGGAGGATAATAGTGCCCAGGAGGAGATCAGTGATAGTCCCATTTTATTCTGCCCTGATTAGAACACATTTGGAAGACTGTGTTTGGGTCTGAGTATCACATTTTGGGAAGGAAATTCAAATGTTGATGGGCATGTGAATGAGGGTAACCAAAACAGTGAAGAGTCAAGTTCATGATATATGATGACTAATGTGTTCTGCCTGGAAAGAAAGGAGTTAGGGGAAAGCATGATAGCTGTCACCAAATATCTGAAGAGATGTCACTTGGAAAAGAGATTAGAATTGTTGTACTTGGGCCAAAAGAGCAGAGCTAGGAGCCATGGGTAAAAGTTACAAAGAAGGAAATTTATGCTTGATATAACACAAATCTTATTAACAATTTGAAATATCCCAAAGTGGAAATGGGCCACCTCATGAGACAATAACTGGCATTTGTATATTGTTTTACATTTGCCTATGGTTACATAGCTATCAAGTTTCAGGGACAGAATGTAAAACCGGGTTTTCCTGACTCAGAGTTCAACACTCTAATCACTAGGCCACATTGTCTTTTGGGTTAAGTCCTATATCAAAAGAGTTCTGCAAGAAATAACTGGATGGCAATTTGTGGCTTATATAGTAGAAGGGACTCTTCTTTAATATGCCTTAGCTTAGGTGGTTTCTATAGCACCTTCCAATTCCAAGACTGACTACTCTTTGACTATGTCCATTCAACCACTTCCAAATCCATCTAATTATGATAGATTTTAATCCATATCTATCCATCTTTTCCACAAAAAAAATAGTATTAAATCCTGCATCAAAAGAAGTACAAAGATCTATATCACAATTTTCTGGTCTAACAATTTAGCAACCTCCTTACCGCCCCCCCCCCAAAAAAAGGAAATATTGTTAGAATAACTAACTCCTCTTGTTTAAGACATAGGGACTCCCTTTTCCAGCTGTTCACTAACCTCTTTAAAAATAAAGCATTCTATAATTTTCCAGAAATTTAAGTCTATGTCTCTAGCTTATAGTTTATGGATTCTATGTTCTCTTCCCCCCCTTTTTTTTTTGCTTTTTTGGAGGGCAATTAGGGTTAAGTAACTTGCCCAAGGTCACATGGCTAGGTTTTTTTTTTATTTTAAACAAATGTTTTATTAACTTCTGTTTTACATCATTCATTTCTGCCAGATTTTGAGTTACAATCATTTTCCCCCCATTATTCCCCTACCCAACCTCCCAGAATAGCAGTCCCACGAGATATCGCTTCCTCCAATCTGCTCTCTCCCATACCTTCTCCCATACCCCCATTGACTTTTCCATTAGAGGAAGATGAATCTTTGTGTCCCAATGCCTGCACATCTTATCTCCCAATTATAGGCAAAAGAGTATTAATAATAGTATTTATATATATTTGAAACATCTAATGTTACGACCTCAAATTTCAGATCCATTTCCTTCCTCCCTTGTCACCCATTCCTTCTTGGGAGATAAGTAATTCAGTATATGTTGTACATGTCTAGCTATGAAAACATTATCATGGTAGATATATTGTACAAGGCTGCTTATAATTCCCTCCCACTCATCCCACCCCCCACCTGGTCCATTCCCTACATGATCCTGTCCCTCTTCTATAGTGGGTACTTCCAACCTCCCCTCACCCCAAGGATGCCCTCCCATCCATCATCCCTCCTCTCATCCCCCTTCCCCTATCCTGCTGCAGGTTGAGATATCCCATTTAGTATGTATGTCATTTTCTCCCTGAACCAAATTCAATGTGAATGTGGTTTTGCCTTTTTAGCCTTCCTTATTCTCCCCCTCCTTTGCACCCACTTCCCCTACATGAGGTAGTTTACCCTACCATGTCTCTCCCCATCTCCTCTTGCCACTTTCCTCTCTCACCTCATAATTTCATCCCTTGAGTATTCTCCTTCCCAACAAATTCAACCTATGCCCTCTATCCATATATAACTGTAACCATATACACACACATTCACATATGTATTCATATGACCACACCCCCTTCTTCCATTATTTTCATAGTGAGAAAGATATCATCAGTCACAGATATTACTTTTCCATATAGGAATGTAAATAGTTCAACTTTGATAAGTTCCTTTTGATTTCTTTTCCCTGATTACCTTCTCAGGCATCTCTTACTTCTTGCGTCTGGATGTCAAATTTTCTATTCAATTCTGGTTTTTTCCTCAAGAATGCTTGAAAGTCCTCTATTCCACTGAATGACCATATTTTCCCCTGAAACAAAATACTCAGTTTTGCTGGGTAGGTGACCCTTGGGTTCATTCCCAGTTCTTTTGCCCTCTGGAATATCATATTCCATGCCCTTCGATCCCTCAGTGTAGAAGCTGCCAGGTCCTGGGCTATTCTGATTGTGTTTCCACAATATTGAAATTGTTTCTTCCTGGCTGCTTGGAGTATTTTCTCCTTGATCTGGGGATTCTGGAACCTGGCTATAATATTCCTGGGAGTTTTCTTTTTGGGATCTTTTTCAGGAGGTGATCTGTGGATTCTTTCAACCTCTATTTTGCCCTCTGGATCTAAAACATCAGGGCAATTTTCCTTGAGAATTTCTTGAAGGATGATTTCTAGGTTCTTTCTTTGATCATGGCTTTCAGGTAGTCCAATAATTTTTAAATTGTCTCTCCTGGATCTATTTTCCAGGTCAGTGGTTTTTCCCATGAGATATTTCACATTGCCTTCTAATCTTTCATTTGTTTGGATCTGCTTAACAGCATCTTGATTTCTCATAAAGTCATTAGCTTCCATTTGCTCCAGTCTAACTCTGAAGGAATGAATCTCCTCAGTGAACTTTTGAGATTCTTTTTCCATCTGGCAAATTCGACTTTTTAAGGCATTCTTCTCCTCATTGCCCTTTTGGGCCTCCTTTGCCATTTGAGTTAGTCTATTTTTTAAGGTGTTGTTTTCCTCAGTCAGGCTGTTGACCCTCATTTCATACTTTTCCTGCATCCTTCTCATTTCTCTTTCCAATTTTTCCTCCACTTCTCTTATTTGATTTTTAAAGTCCTTCTTAAGGTCCTCTATGGCCTGCAACCCACTCATGTTTTCCCCTGGGGCTTTTGGAGCAGGACTTCTGACCTCACAGTCCTTTTCCCGCTCTATGCCCCCAAAATAGGAGTCTAGGGTTGCATTTTTCTGTTTCCTTTGCCTTGGCATGTTGCCACTTAATTACTTGACTTTTGGGCTTGTTGCCACACTATGGCTTTAAGGTGTAATGGAAATGCAGATTTAAAGATCTTCCCTGCCCCTAGCTTAAGTGCACCTGGAGCCTGTGGTGGGAGGCTTGTTTTTCAGGGAAAGCCCACACCTTGATACTTTGTGATTGGGCAGTGGGTCAAGGAGGTTGTTACATTCTCTGAGCCAAGAGAAGGCTATATAAGCCCTGAGGAGAGGCTTTGCTTTGGGGCTCACTTTGAGAAGTGTTGTGTGATTTGACCAGATGAGACTCTGGGAAGCCGTTGTTGAGAGCCCCCCGGCTTTGAAAACCCAGATGTTGATGCTTCCCTCTCTGGTAACTGTGATTTGGTATTGATATAATGGGTGGACAGTTTGGAAGCCTGTCTGTTTGATCTGTAAGTTCTGTAACTCTGAAGTTTGGGGTGCTGACCTTTTTCCCCTGAACTAGGTAATGTGTGTTTGTTTGATTAAAGTAAGCTTGTTAACCCATTTTGAGTTGCTTTCCTTTTGAAAAGCAGATCTAAGAACCTGTGTTGGCAGTCACCCTGGGGATATTGGGGTGCTTGCTGCTGCAAAATGGCGACGAGGATGGGATCTGCTGAGTAAAAGGAAAGTATGGGGGCTGGGATAATTGTTTGTTTCCCAGTTGTGGTAGCTGTGATTCTGTGGAGCCATGGAGCAGGAGAGAAGAACGGCCTGCATGCTGACTTCACTGAGCTGAGAGCAGGAATGGTGAGCTGCCTGCATGGAGACCTATGGAGAAGCCTGGAGCTGCTGCCTTCTGCTGGAGGAGAAGGAACCCAGGAGTTTGGAGTTCAGCCACAGGACGAGATAAGGACTGTGAGGCAAAGCAGGGGCACTGATTGTGTTTCCTTGCTGCATCCCACAGTTTGGGACCCAGGGGGAGGATGGACTTGTGATTGGTGGGTGGGGTGAAGTGCCATGGACCCCAAGGACCCCACTTTGGTTTTGTTGCCCAGCTCCCTCTCTGGACTTGGAAGCTGGGGATGGAGCAGTGTGAGGGGAAGGACACCCCCCCCCCTCCCAAGAGAACTTAATGTGATAATGCTTCATATTTTGTGTTTAAGGCCCAGTGGCCACTTTGGTAACTTTAGATGTACCTTGAAAATATGACTTAAGGGATGGTTAGTGATAATTGAAATGTAAATTGTCTATGCTATGGGCATACTTAGTAAGACTTTACTGAATAAGTGACTAATTGTACTTTGAGATATTGTTACAGATAAGAAACTAATTGAGCTAATCAAGACTTTGCCCCATGAGTGGAAGACTTGAACTATTGTATTTTGAGATTATATTGTGATTTTCTTATGTACCTTGAAAATGTGACCTAAGAGATGTTTTAGTGCTAATTCAAATGTAAATTGTGTATGCTATAGGCATGAAAGATCTTGGGGCCGAATGTAATGGAAATGCAGATTTAAAGATCTTCCCTGCCCCTAGCTTAAGTGCACCTGGAGCCTGTGGTGGGAGGCTTGTTTTTCAGGAAAGCCCACACCTTGATACTTTGTGATTGGGCAGTGGGTCAAGGAGGTTGTTACATTCTCTGAGCCAGGAGAAGGCTATATAAACCCTGAGGAGAGGCTTTGCTTTGGGGCTCACTTTGAGAAGTGTTGTGTGATTTGACCAGATGAGACTCTGGGAAGCCGTTGTTGAGAGCCCCCCGGCTTTGAAAACCCAGATGTTGATGCTTCCCTCTCTGGTAACTGTGATTTGGTATTGATATAATGGGTGGACAGTTTGGAAGCCTGTCTGTTTGATCTGTCTGTAACTCTGAAGTTTGGGGTGCTGACCTTTTTCCCCTGAACTAGGTAATGTGTGTTTGTTTGATTAAAGTAAGCTTGTTAACCCATTTTGAGTTGCTTTCCTTTACAAAAGCAGATCTAAGAACCTGTGTTGGCAGTCACCCTGGGGATATTGGGGTGCTTGCTGCTGCATAAGGCCAGCTAGAGGAATTTTCGTCCCGAACATGTGGGGGGCAATCCGTTTCTGGCAAGCTGTAAACCCACCCACAACTTCCACCCTAGATCACAATCCAGATCCAGGGAGGTTAAAGCAAGAGCGATTACCCCCAAGACTGATCGCTGGATCTCCCCACGATTTGTAGGCTGGGAGCTGGAGCTGCCTCTGAAAACTACAAAATGGCGTGTCTCCTCAGGGGCTTCTAGCCCCCAGGGGAGGGAGCTGACGCATTCCCCAAATACAGGTCCCAAAGTCCATAGGACACTAACCTCTTACTTTGTCCTAGGCATGTCTATGTTGATAATTCTGGAGTCGTCACAGCTCCTGGTGTTCTGGGGTTCCTCCAGCTGGCTGCTGGCCCTGCCGCTCTGGGGCTAAAACCTCGGCTCACGTGGACCTGGGCTCGGCTCGGCTCCTGCGCTCTGCTGGCTCCCAGACCGCTGCGCTGGTCCTTCCTGCAGGGCTGCTGGGCTGTCCTCAGCGGGAGGTTAGCTTCTCTGTGTCGTTCTGTGGGTGCTGGGGCTCCAGAAGTTGTTCAGAGTCCTTTTTTACATAGTTTGTGGGGAATCTGGGGGCAGAGAGGCTTGGATGAGCTGTTTCTACTCCGCCATCTTGGCTCTGCCCCCCATGGCTAGGTTTTTTTGTTTTTGTGTGTTAAGTGTCTGAGGCTGGATCCGAACTCAGGTCCTTCTGACTCCAAGGCCGGCGCTCTACTCACCGTGCCACCTAGCCACCCCTATCTCTTCCCTTTTTTAAATATTAAGGTAACATTTGCCATCTTCCAGCCCTGCATTTACTCTCTCATTCTCCATGATCTTTCAAATGTCAGTGACAATGATTCAGCAATCTCATCTAATAGATTCTTTCATTATCCAAAAGTTCAGTCCGTCTGGGCCAGGAGGCTTGGATTCATCAAGGGTGGCTAGATGTTTCCTATCCTCCTTTTTATGTTGACTATCAATTCCCTATAGTACATTTTGTTTTGTCTTTTGCCATCCAAAGGCCATTTTCCTTGGCAGAAAAGACAAGCGAACTAAAAAGTGAGAAGCTACTCCTCTCAAGGTTCTATTCACCCCAACTCTATCCCTTCTTTGGTCTTTCTCTTTACCTGCAATATATCTTCCTCTCCTAAACAAACATAAACCCTTTTTTGGTGGGAACTTTTCTCATTAGGCTCAATCTCAGCTTTAGCACTCCTGATGCTATTTCATGGGACCATGCCATGCTTTGGTATTCATTTGATATTACCTGTTCTTGTTAGATTTGGAGTCAGGAAGACCTATAATCATATCCTATATATCATATCCTATAATATATGTAAACTACTGTGAACTTTAAAGCAATATACAAATATCAAATATTATTGTCTCTTAAGGTGTCTGAATTGACCATTAATTTATGAAATTTTGAATTGGAGGGAGTCATGCCTAGTCCTTTTGGTACTCACTTGGTAAGATCACAACTGGCAGTGGGAAACACAGCAGCAATCACATATTAATTAACCACAGAGGATAAGAGGGCAATAAGTCCGTAAAAACAGAGATAAACAGCAAAGGGAATACAAAAGCAGATAATGTGGGAACAGGGGATAGAATGGTGAAGGAATTAATCTACTACATATCTACTACATTGCTGCTGGGGAAGAGATAGGGAGGAGAAGAGGCACAGATAATTACTCACTTAACCATGAATTAAAGTTGGGAGCACTCAGCAGTATGGACCCAAAGGAGAGGGAGTGCTTGAGGGGGCAGGAGAATGAGGTCTCATTTTATAAGCTTTGGGTGGGGCAGACTGACTCTTATCTGTGCCCTTTTGGGGTTAGTTCATTGACATACTGTATTAGCAACTACACTAGCATACAGGGTAGGCTGCTAGCACTGGTTCTTTGATCTGCTTTACTAAAGTAAAAACAATTTTAAAGGGGTTAATGATCATGCTTTAATTAACAAACATAAGTACAGATTCTTGTGTCTGTCCTTCATTTTGGAAGAGGACCATGACATCGTGGAAATGATGCCATGACTAGCAGTTGACTTTGATTTGAGTGAGGGAGGGCTGTACAAGTTCACCAGCCTCACTTTCTCCTCCAGAGCAGTCCGGGTCCAGTGGCCTGATATTCATCAGCAGGACTAGAGATGGCCCAGGATGCAAAGGGAGACACTGGCCCTTTTAGGCTAAGGCCTTTTCAAGTTCTCACTAATTTCTCCTTTGCCTGTGCGTTTTGTAAGGTAATAGCTTAATTATTTGTAATCAACTCTAGCCCTGAGGAATGGGAAATGGTGCCTCTTGCCCCAGATCTCTAGTTTTACCCTCTAGCCTGAAATCAAAGCCAAACTCCCAGCCTCCCGTAAGTGCCTGCAGCCAGGGACTTTCTGCCCCACTGATTCTTCACTCATGGGGCATGTGCTGGTTCCTTCTTACCCCACTGCTCTTCATTGCACAGTTGGTCTGGTGTTCCCAGTCAACAGAGATTCCCTCGATCTTCCCAGGCTTAAATGCCCAACTCCCCTCACTATCCCAGGGGTAAAAGTTCTGGTGGCTGGGGCCCAGGCAGCCTCTCAAAACAACTAAATCCCAAGTCTTGCAGCTTGTAGTTTAAGAGGCTAGTTGCATGCAGTTAAAGCAGAACCTAGTCTGGAAGTGTTTACTCTTCACAGGAACCAAATGTCATCCTGGGCTTTTTCTTCTGATCTTCCCAAATTGTTCCAGGAAGACCCCCTTTGTGCCCCTAATCTTATTTATCTTCTCCCATGCTTTATTCACCCTAATGTACTATTTTAACTCTTGTAGGGGAAAATCTTCAGAGCTTGTTATTTTCTGACTTACTCTGCCATCTTCCCAGAATCCTCTCCTATGTGCTCAGAGTGAGGCAACATCCATTCAGTGAATAGGCCTCTTTAATTAGAAAAAGAAAAAAAACCCCAGCAACTCTGAAGGTCTTCCCCTTCCATCCTGGGTCATCTCCAGTTATCCTGATGGATCCAGTCATCATTGGATCCAGATGGCTCTGGAGGAAAAAGTGAGGCTGGTGATCTTGCACAGCTCACCCTCACTCAAATCAAAGTCAAATGCAAGTCATATCATCATTCCTTGATGCCATGGTCCTCTTCAAAAACAAAGGACAAACACAACCTGTGAGTAGACCAAGCTGCCTGAATGGGGACCCAGCTAATTGGGTAACTCACCTGGTCCTCTCCCTCTCCTCTCCAAACGAAGGTAAATTTTGATGGCCAGAAGCTGCCCACTTAACTTGGGGTTTACTGGCTAGATTTCTTTCTTTCTTCTTTCAAAAACATAAAACCCAGTTCACTCTGAAGTTCATAGATTGGACAATAGTTCCCTGCCCAAATAATGGCGATATTTGGGGCCCTCCTGGCTTAGACTGAATGTTAATGGTAACTATTTCTCTTTGGAACAGCAACCCTAAGGGTCTTCCCCTCTCACCCTCTCAGTTTGATTTTTTTCTTTTTTTTCCTAATTAAAGGGGCCATCCCTTGACAGATAAGTAGAAAGAAGTGAGTATCCAACAAAGAATCCAAAAGACAGGGCTTCAACTGTCTAAACAGAGTAATAGATACCTAGTACCAACATATGGGTTGGGGGGTGGTGTGGCCAGGGATGCTCCTTAACAACAGCTACCCAGAGTCTCATCTGGCCAAATCACAAAGAAACATTCTTCCCATGAGTGAGCCCCAAAGTAAAATACCAACCTCCAAGTATAGTTTCCAACTAATAGGTCAGAGCCAGAAGGCACCACAACCCATGTGACTCGGGTAACTAATTGGCTCACTACCAAAAGGTGTGAAGCCTTCCTGTAAGCAAGTCTCCTTTAAGCAAGCTTCCCCCTAAGCAAGCTTCTCTTTAGGCAAGTTCCTTCCCCAAGGTGATATAAATCTTCCTGAATCACCTGATGGGCTCTATGTAACTCAGGATGTGTCACAACTGTAAACTGGGCTGAAGCTCAAAGCAGCAAGACATCCATCATTGAAATCCTGTGTACCTTTAGACCTGGGAACAGGACCCATGTTCCAAGGGAAAAAGGAACACATGTGGCCACATAGGCCTATTAATGGACAGCTAAGATCGTATATTTAATGAACCTTACACGTACCCAAATCATTTCAGAGTTACCAGTAAAACTTCAAAGTTAACATGCACACATCATCTCAAAATTATTAGCACCTTTTGGTGTTATGCAAATGTATTGAACTTGCATGAGATTTGCATATCATTGGATCAAAAACCTTAATAGCAGAGTCTATATATCATGCCCTGACTCCATATATATTACTAGGATGTGATTTTTGATTAATATAGGTCACACTTTGTGAATTATGCTTTTTGGGAGAGTTTGTACATGACTTCCTGGTTCCCCTTTGTGATCTTATTTCCTGCTATTGCCACTATATACTAGCTACTTATAAACTTACTTATTAAACTAACTGGAAGGGGAAGGTAGTTAGGGCAAAAACAAAACAAAACAACAAGCTACAGTATTAATACAGTGGCCCATTCCCACTTTGGAATAGTTCGATTTGCTTGGAAGATTTTCCTTACATCAAACCTATATGTGCCAGTTAGTAACTTTTACCCATTTTCCTAGCTCCCTTCTCTTTGGGAAAAGGAAATCATCAAGTCTCAGGGTCTTTAACCTTTTCTGGTACCATGGGCCTTTTGGCAATCTGCTGAAGCCTGTGGTTAGTTGGTTTGTTTTTGTCCTTCATTCTTGAAGAGGACCAAAATGACATCACTATGTTGGTACAGTATGTCCAACTCTGGGTGATCAGACCAATATGAACTTGGAAGGCTCTACCACAAATTGGGCATAGATAGTGTATATGAACATCTAGAGTATAGATGTCTCTAAATTTGTACATCTTATAGTTCCTTTGAGCTGCTTCCCTCTTAGAGCTCAGAGCCTTCTTTGATGCAGGTATGTCATGCTGGGTGGTCCTGTGCCAGTGTCTCTCACATCTCACAAATGATTCCAAATATTTTCAGAGAGACTTTGAGAGTGTCCTTGTATTGCTTCTTCTGATCACCATCAGGAGCACGTGCCTTACGTGAGTTCTCCATAAAATAGTCTTTCAGGCAAATGTACATTTGGCATTTGAACAACATTAACAGCCCATAAGAGTTGTGTTTTCTGTAGTATTTTGAATGCTTGGCATTTTCACTCTACAAAAGACCTCAGCATCTAGTACCTTATCTTGCCAGGTGATCTTCAGAATTCTCCCAAGACAATTCAAATGGAAGCAATTCACTTTCCTGGAATGGTACTGGTAGACTGTATGGATTTCAAAGGCATACAATAACGAGGTCAACACAACAGTTCTATAGATTTGGTAGGCAATTTAATACCTCTTCTCTCTCACACTTTCCTTTGGAGCCTCCCAAACACTGACCTAGCTCCTATGAACCCTTTCCATGAATAAAGATTAAAAACAAAATAATTAAAAGTAATGATAAAATGCAGTTTAAGAAAAGTGATTTTTTTCTCTGACTCCCTGAAATCTATCCACAGAAATCTCTGGAGTTCATCGTCCCCAAGTTAAGAATCCAGTTCCTGTTCAATTCCCTTATTTAAGAAATAAAAACCGAGGACCACAGTGTACAAGTGCTTATCTGAGGTCATACAACAAGGCAGTAATAAAGAGGCAGTTGAAACCTTTATGGCAAATGGACATGAATTCATACCATAAGGAAATTAATCGAATATCTAAAGACATTTAGCTTGGGGAAGAGAAGTCTTAGTAGGACTATGTCAGTCTCCAGGTTTTTGAAAGACTGTCATGTGGAAAATAGATAAGATTTGTTCTTGGCCTTAGAGGGTTGAATTAGAAGCAAATGGAGGGGGGAAATGTTAAAGACATACTTCAGGTCAATGTAAAGAACTTCATAACAAGTGCTGTATGTGAAATGAAAAGGCTGCCTCCTTAGGTAATAAACTCCCCATCACTAGACCTAGTCAGACTGGAGCTAAAGGTTCATATGCCACCAATGCTGTGCATGAGTTTGCTGCAGAGAGTTTCAAGTAGAAATAGGCTAAATGACTTCTGAGCTTCCTTTTAGCTCCTAAGTTTTCATTTAGCCTTGTGATTATGAGATAAAAGTACAAATTGATCATTTGAATTAGATTAAGATTAAATTAAATCTCCTTCTATTCTTTTCCCTCCTGTTTACTACTGCCCTTCCAAAGACTCCCTTGCTCCACCCAGGATGCTAACTTTACCCTAATAGAGGAAAAGTAAACTGAAACCTCTTTTTAAACAGTATAGCAAACAAAGCTGGCCAAAACAAAATTTAAAAAAAAAGAAGAAAGAAAACAAGCAAGCAATTCTCTTTCATGTTTGTAAGGTCCTATGGGATTTCCTTTCTGAGTGTAGATTTTCTATTTCTGTTTAGGGAAATAAAGATATTGAAAATAAGCAAGTTCCCCTTAAGGTTTGCTATTCAGTAGCTCAGCACTTTTTCCTTCCTATTTTCTCATTTTCCCATATATCATCTGACTTATGTTCACTCTGCTGCTTATTTTCTTGCCGAGCACAAGCCAACTACATTTCAGGAAGAAGACAGAAAAAAGAAGAAAGAAACCGTCAAACAAACAAGAAAATCTAACAGTAGTTAGTATGCAGTTCCTCCAGAAGCACATTCAAAATGGTGAATCAAGGCATAGCATGGGGGGAAAAGAGTGGTTTCAGTAAATACACGGTCATTATTAGAACATGGTATGGCAAAAGTTGAGGGAATCTCAATTCAGCCCAATTAGTCATGCATTTATTAAGCATCTGCTATGTACAAAGTACCAATGTAGGTGCTGGGGATACCAAGATAGAAATGAAACTATCCTTGCCCTCCAGGAGCTTGGATACTCATGCTTTAGAATGTGTAATGATACAATAAAAAAATCTCCAATCTGGGATTGTAGAACACAGGAAGTTAAAACATAGCATGTTGGAACAAAGAATACAGAATGGTAAAGTTGAAAAGAATGTTAGAACAAAGAGTTTAAGAGTTATCTGTGGTCCAGGGTTACCCTTTACTAGCCAGCATATATAGTTATAGACACAGATATTGATATCTATATATACATATATATATATATACATGCATACATACAAATATATATATGTATATATACACACACACACATTCTGCTTTAAAGTGTGCAAAATACTTTACAATTACTATCCCATTTGATTCTCACAACAGCTTAGGGAGGCAGATTTTATTATTATTCCCCTTTTTATAGATGAGGAAACTGAGGTAGACAGAGGCTAAGTGATTTGCCCAAGGTATACAGCTATAACTGTGTCTGAGGTTGTATTGCTGTTCAAAACTCCAGGTCCTGTATTCTCTCCACAGAGTCACCTAGCTATTCTTTCTACAAAAGAGCTAAAGCTCTGGATATAAGCATACTAGGTTTAGTCCTGGGAACTTCTAAAAGAAGAAGTCAGGCTTTTTACCCTCACTGCATATTCCTGGGGAAGGGGAAAATCTAGAAGTTTAAGTATGGTTCAAAACTATTATTTGCTACTAAAAAAGGATTAATGGGATCCCTTGTGGAAAGGTACTCATTGTGCTTGTTAAGTCAAGTCAACAAGCATTTATTAATGTGCCTACTATGTGTTAGGTCTTGGGCTAGGGAGTTTAGGATATCTCCAGAGGATTATGTTAAAGAAATGCACTTGGCCCAGTGTTGCTTAACATTTTTTTTCTATTGACTTAGATAAATGCATAGATAATGAATCCATCACATTTATAGACAATCCAAAGCTAGGAGAGATAGTCTAAATACTTAATGTCATTGTCAGGATCCAAAGTATCTTGACATCTAAGAAGATGAGATAAAATAAGGATAAAAATAAAATTTTATACTTGTCTACAAAAAATCAGCTTCACAGGGCTAAAGTGAAACAGACATGCAGAGACAGCCCATTGTTCTGAAAAAGATTTGGGGGTTTTAGTGGATTTCAAACTCAATTTGAATTAGTGGTGTGATGTGGCAGCCAAACCACAACAACAAAAAACCCTAATGTGAATGTGGTCTGGGTGAAGGGAGGCAGAGTTCCCAGGAACAGGAACGTGATGATAACACCACTGCCCTCAGCCTTCACCAGGCCTTAACTGGAGTACCATATGGTGTTCAGTTTAAGAAAGATACTAATGAGCAGAGAATGTCCAGAAGAGGGCCACCAGGATGTTATGCCCATGTAATATGAGAACTGAATGTATGAATTGTGCATGTTTAACCTGAGAAAGAGTGGGGTAGGGTTGAGGGGAAGAGCTCTAACAGTTAGAGATGGCCAAAAGTGGAATGGACTGCTTTGCAAAGTGATGAATTTTCCACCTTGAATGTTTCAGTGTATGGGCTACATCATAACTTTCAAGTATAGTATAATGAGGATTTCTTCCATATATGCTTTAGACAAGAAAACCTGTGGGGTCCCCTTCAACTCTCAAAATTAGTGATTTTTTAAAAATTTAAGAGCTATTTACTTCTTCCAACACAAAATAAAACTAACCATTCAAACCTTATAAGTGTGCATTAACAAATACTTAAAACATGAAAGAACGAGATTATCAAAGAAATATGTTAATAGAGTGACAAGACGACAAGAGTCTGATTTTTGCTGCCCTTGTAACCTATAAGTCTGGTCACCCGGCAAGCAGGCTACTGCTTGAGTTTTAACCCTTTGGATATGAAATATTCCTGATGATTATGTTTTGTTGGAGAAGACCTATACTTGCAGCAATCACCTTGTACTGCCTTGTGCAGCACACAACTACAGAAATCACAGACTCTGAAGAGCAGTAATATCCAGCTCTCAGGATCACTGTTTGGTTGCCTGTGCTTAGAAAAAGGCACACACACACACAAATGAAGAGGCAGTGAAGGACTTGAGGTTCTCTTTCAGCCTCACCTTAACTAGCTCCTGTTCTTTCTCCAAAGTGTGGGCAGCTACTGTGGTCCCGTGGCACAAGCCTTCCTGTGGGTTCCCAGATCTGCTTGTCCCCACTTTCCTGCCATTGCCTGTCCAGGGGGTTCCTCAGATGCATCAAGGTGGCAAGACAGTGTGGGTTGTGTATATTCCTCTATGCTTTGCTGATGATGACTCTTTGTTTTCACTCTCCATCTCTTGACTGTGACCATTTCCGATGCCCGGATCTCTCTCCTAATCTCTGCCCCCGGGTTTTGCTGGCCTCCTTCAAGTCTCAGCTAAAGTGTTACCTTCTGTAGGAAACCTTTCCTCTCCCTCCTTGGTTCTAGTGCCTTCCCTCTATTCGTTTTCTCCAATTTATTCTGTATATATTTTATTTGTACGTAGCTGTCTGCATGTTGTCTTCCCAGTTACACTGTGAGCTACTTAAAAGTAGGAATTATCTTTTGCCTTTCTTTGTATTTCCAGTGCTTAGCTTAGTGCCTGGCACTGAGCAGGCACTTTGTAAATGCTAGATGACTGATTGACTACTGCTGGGTAACTGTCAAAGGCAAGATTTAAGCCTATGACTTCTCAACTCTGAATCTAGTCATTGATCTCTACATTAAAGGTTTTTAATCTTTTTTGTGTCATTGACCCTCAGTTAAGTGAAGTCTATGGACCTCTTCTCAAAAGAATGCTTTTAAATTCATAAAATTAAATATTCACAAAAATATTATTTTTTATATCTCAGCTATGTACATGTCACTGTGGGTGGCTCTGTAATATAGGATCATAGGGATATTTAGAATGTGAAAGCACCTTAGAAATCACTGGGCTCAACTTCTCCATTTTATAGATGAAAAAATGAGACCCCGAGCTTACTCACTATCACACAGTTAATAGGTGCCAGAGGAGAGATTACAACCCAAGTCTTATGACTACAAATCAGGTACTCTTCTCTACAACAGAGCTGATGGAAAATAGAATGCTATAACACAGAATATTGCAGATATAATGGTACATCAAGATCAACTAGTCCAGCCCTGCCTTACAGGAGGAAAGCAAGTCCTAGAAAAGTTAAACAAATTGGCCATTTTCATAAGGTCACAGATTTTGAGCTGAAAGGCAGTTCAAAGGATATTTAGTTCAATCCAGGGATGGGGAACCTGCAGCCTCAAGGACACATGTGGCCCTCTAGGTCCCCAAGTGAGGCCCTTTGACTGATTCTAAACTTCACAGAACAAATCCCCTTAATAAAAGGATTTGTTCTGTAAAACTTGGACTCTGTCAAAAGGCCACACCCAAGGTTATTACCCATTTTCATTTCCTGATGGGAAAACTGAGACCCATAGAGAAGATGTGACTTGCCCATGTATTCATACCTAACAAGTGGCACCATAAGGACTTCAGGATGAACACATGCTCCTTCACTCCCAATCCAGAGGATCAAAGCATGGAGGAGGACTGTGAGGTCAGAACTCCTGCACCAAAAGCCCCAAATAAAAATACAAGCTGGCTACAGGCCATAGAGGACCTTAAGAAGCAGATAAGAAAAGTTGGGGGAAAATTGGGAGGAGAAATGAGAAAGATGCAAGAAAAGTATGAAATGACAGTCAAAAGCCTGATTGAGGAAAATTACACCTTAAAAAATAGACTAACTCAAATGGCAAAAGAGGCTCAGAAAGGCAATGAGGAGAAGAATGCCTTAAAAAGCTGAATTTGCCAGATGGAAAAAGAATCTCGAAAGCTCACTGAGGATATTCATTCCCTCAGAGTTAGACTGGAGCAAATGGAAGCTAGTGACTTTATAATAAATCAAGATGCTGTTAAACAGATCCAAACAAATGAAAGAATAGAAGGCACTGTGAAATATCTCATGGGAAAAACCACTGACCTGGAAAATAGATCCAGGAGAGATAATTTAAAAATTATTGGACTACCTGAAAGCCATGATCAAAGAAAGAACCTAGAAATCATCCTTCAAGAAATTCTCAAGGAAAATTGTCCTGATGTTTTAGACCCAGATGGTGAAATAGAGGTTGAAAGAATCGACAGATCACCTCCTGAAAAAGATCCCAAAAAGAAAACTCCTAGTATTATAGCCAGGTTCCAGAATTCCCATATCAAGGAGAAAATACTCCAAGCAGCCAGGAAGAAACAATTTCAATATTCTGGAAACACAATCAGAATAGCACAGGACCTGGCAGCTTCTACACTGAGGGATTAAAGGGCATGGAATATGATATTCCAGAGGGCAAAAGAGCTGGGATTGAAGCCAAGGGTCACCTACCCAGCAAAACTGAGTATCTTGTTTCAGGGGAAAATATGGTCATTCAGTGGAATAGAGGACATTCAAGCATTCTTGAGGAAAAAACCAGAGTTGAATAGAAAATTTAACATTTAGACACAAGAAGCAAGAGATGCTTGAGAAGGTAATCAAGGAAAAGAAATCAAAAGGAACTTATCAAAGTTGAACTATTTACATTCCTACATGGAAAAACAATATCTGTGTCTGATGAAACCTTTCTCATTATGAAACTAATTGAAGAAGGGTATATGGGCATATGTTTACAGGTATACAT
This sequence comes from Gymnobelideus leadbeateri, assembly GCA_011680675.1. Classification (NCBI taxonomy): domain Eukaryota; kingdom Metazoa; phylum Chordata; class Mammalia; order Diprotodontia; family Petauridae; genus Gymnobelideus; species Gymnobelideus leadbeateri. The sequence goes on from WOXC01008979.1 coordinate 26,009, forward strand.
GGATAGAGGGCACAGCTTGAATTTGATGGGAAGGGATGATACTTAAGGGGTGAAGTTAAGAGGTGATAGAGGAAAGTGGCAAGAAGAGATGGGGAGAGACAGGGTAGGGAAAACTATTTCATGTAGAAGAGGCAAGGGGAAGTATTTGCAGGGGAGGGGAAGAACAGGAAGGCAAAAAGGCAAAAGCATATTCTCATTGAAGTTGGCTCAAGGAGAGAATCACATACATACTAAATTGGATATCTCACCCTGCAGTTGAGTAGGGGAAAGGGGGATGAGAGCAGGGAGGATGGAGGGGAGGGCATTCTGGGGGCAGGGGAGGTTGGAAGTACCCACTTTTGAAGAGGGACAGGATCAAAGTAGGGAATGGACCAAGTGGGAAGTGAGATGGGTGAGAGGGAAATATAAGCAGTCTTTTACAATATATCTACTATGGTAATATTTTGCATAGCTATATATGTATAACACATACTGAATTGCTTATCTTCTCAGAGGGAGTGGGTGACAAGGGAGGAAGGGAATGGATCTGAAAATCGAAGCTTTAAAATTAAATGTTTCATAAGATGTACAGGCATTGGGGTTCAGAGATTCACCTTGCCCTAATGGCAAAGTTGAAGGGGGTATCGGAGAAGATATGCGAGAGAGCAGATTGGATGAGGGGATATCTAGTGGGACTGCTATTCTGGGGTGGTGGGTAGGGAAAAATGGGGAAAAAATGTAACTCAAAATCTAGTGTAAATGAATTATGTAAACCAGAAGTTAATAAAGCATTTGTAAAAAAAAAAAAAATATCCATTTCCTTTGACCCAGTTGATGAGGTACAGGCTCTGGGAACTTCCTTAAACTCTGATTGAATCTTCCCACTTGATGAGGCATTTGCTTGAGGCCATAAGCCTTTAATTGTGGTAGCCCAAACCTCTGTAACTAGCCTAGCCTTCCTATGTCCAGCAATTTCCCACCCTAGATCTCCCCAAACCCTCCATTGTCTCATCTCTAGGTAGTCTCCAGCTACTTCCCACCTTACTCTCTCATCACTGGAGTCTGACCTCATTTGACTCCTCCTGAAGTGCCTCCCCAAACTCCTCCTCTAGATCATACCTAAAATCCTCCCACAACCTTTCTGTATATAAGACCCCATCTTGCCTCCATGAGGTGTGAAAGCCCCTGAGAATTATCTACTACAGACTTACTCTGGGTTAGATTATTCTGGCCCACTTATCTAGTACAAGCATCAGAGATACAGAGGCTCCTTAAGAGTCTACCCATTAAGGCGAATCTTTAATAAACTTTGCTTTACTTTGGCTGAGAGAAGACTTGAGTCAAATTCATTCGTTAGCACTGGGCATGTTGGGATTTGGGGGCCTCAAATACCCCTAACCCTATACCTCTACATTTTATGGTGACCTCTAGTGATCTCACTATTTGGTATACATTCCAAAGAGATCAAAGATATAAAGGTTTCGTATATACCAAAATATTTAGAGCAGAACTTATTGCAGTAACAAAGAATGATAAACCAAAATTTACATTGACTAATTAGATTTGTAGTGGCTAACCAAAGAGGTTTATGTAAGTAAATATTACCTTATTTCTGGAATATACTTTAAGAAATGATGTATATGAAGAATATGGGGTGGCATGGGAAGACTTATGTACCCTTATCTAAGGTGAAATAAATGGCTAATAACATGAAGTTTAAAATGACTACAACATACACAGAAAAGACAAATAACAACACAATTTAAAGCAAAATATTATATAATTATTATGACCAAGCTTGAACCTAAAAAAAGTTATGAAAGTGCATGGCATTCCCTTCTCTGAAGAGACTATCTATGGGACTATCACTGAGGAATACAGTATGCATTGTTCAATTTGATCAATGTGCTTGTTTGGCTTTATTGCTTTTTTCTTTCTTTGTCTTATTTACTTTTTGTGATAGAGATGTTTCTCTTTTTGAGTGAGGAAAGGATATATTGGAAAATGGAGAGTATGTATAAACAAATGTATTTTAAATAATACACTTGAGGACAGACTATTTTAACTTTGGATATCAAAGATGTCTTCATGTAGAAGGTGGAATCTGAACTGAGCTTTGTGGGAAGGATTTTGTAGAAAGACTTGAATATCACAAGCTCTGACAAATCTGATCTCTCCTTTTCAACCACTGAAATTTCTTACCTCTGTCATCATCAATTCTTTGTCCTCTTCCTAATCCCTTTCCTATAAACCTCTTTGCTCTTGCCACACAGGTCTTGATTCCACATATTGTACTTCAACTAATCCCTTGTCACTAATTGAGGAATCACTCTTATTCTCCTTTATATGTTTTGGCCTGCTATGAAGTACTTCAGCTGTTCTGAACCTAGACCTACTATCCACACTTATGACATGAAAGGAGGAGGAAAAGCATAAGACCTGTTTGGGGGAAAGACCGTAGATTAGTGCATTAGAGCATGGGTTTCATAGCAGAGAATAGCAAAGAAATCTGCAAAAGTTGGTAAAGACTGGATGAGGACTATCAAACCCACCACTGGTGGAGTATTTCAGGCTCTTCAACCCCCACCCTGCCCCAGTCCTATTTTAGTGTCCTTTGTTTCTTTGGATAGAAAACATGCAAACAGATTAAGAAGATGTTATAAAGAAAAGCAAATATCCCATAGCAGTACAAAGATATGAGTGCTAGAGACTTTTTTTTTAATGCAGGTTGGTTTGGGGAAGCACTAAGCTCAACTGAAGCAGCTTTGAACATTTGTTCTAAGGGTTTATGAAGGGAAGATAATATAAACGAATGATTTAATGATTCAATTCAATTTAAGTCAGCAAACAATCATTAACCCTACTGTGCGCATTGTTAGATATTATAGGCATATTGGTCAGATAATGACTACTGCTTAGTGCTTACTGACTTTGTAGAATTTAAAGTCTATTAAGATAAAACACAGATATAAATAATTATTTTATGTATTACCCACATTTTGGAGTGGGAGATCCTTCTCACAAAGGATCTCAGGGCCTGGACTCATAAAAATCTCAGATTTGTCCCAAGAAACCTGAACTCCAAAGACAAGACAGTATTTTTTTCTCATTCCTTCTGGCTCCTCATGCTCCCACTATGCACTATGGAATTTTGGAGGGAATCTCCAAATAAAACTTGGGTTTGTCTCATATTTAACTAAACATGAGCCCTCTTAGGAAGACCCTAAACAGAAGCCTTTGTAGAAAAGTTGTTCAATGTAAAAAGTGACAGATACCTACTATAGGAAAGTTATTTCATTCTACAACAGAAGAAATGCTGAAAACTCATAAGACTTGTAAGCATTAATTAACAGATACCTAAAACATAAACTATAACCCATACCTTCTTTAGGGAAGTAACTTCTAACTGTGACTTCTAACCAGATATTTCATTCCATTAATCTCTAATCTGTACTGCCAGAAAAACAACCCAAAGTCCAAATGTTCTAATGAAAAAAGCAAAATGGTTCATTCTCCTGACTTCATTTCCTCCTCCAAAAAAGGAATCCTCTCTCCCTGACAGTCAGGACTCAGGAACTACTGAATTTTCAGTCTCATGAGGTAGCCATCAAGGCTAGAAACAGCCATCTTGAGATTACTATTTCTCCATCAGTGCTTAGTGAATGAAATACAAGACACTGAGGCAAGCAATGGTTTCAAATCCCGAGTCAGGCTAATCTAGGCAATCCCATGACCCCTCTACCATGTGCTCATAATTGTTCATAGTTCCTCCAAGGGAGAATGAGAGGAAAAACATCTACTACTCCTCTTTGGAAGACAAAGATGGAACTCAGTGAACCAATCTACCTGCTTGGAAGAGAGACAGAGAGATATGAAGACTTTGGTTTCTTTAAAATCTACTGAGTGAATGGTTCTTCCTGGCTCATTTGCCAACTTTTTTTCTACAACTTTTCCCCCTCCTCCAAATAGAGAGACAAAGGGACTACCAACCAGGAACCTCTAGTCATGGATGCCCTTTAGCAAGGGTCTACAATACATGGTTAGCCTTCTCCCTCCTGGTACATACCAAACAACACGTAAGTACACCAGAAAAACACTGCAAAGGAGTTGGTAATATCTGAGGACCTTTTATTTCAGTTAGGCTTTAAAGAGATGGAAAGGAATTTGAAAAGCAGAAGAAACAGTATGCCTCTACATTGGCAGGAGGAGTGGATAGAGTGCTGAGTCTGGAGATAAGAATACATCATCTTGAGTTCAAATCTGGCCTCAGATATTTACTAGCTGCATGATCCTGGACAAGTCACTTAACCCTGTTTGCCTCAGTTCTTCATCTGTAAAATGAGCTGGAAAAGGAATCATAAACTACTCTAGTATCTTTGTCAAGCAAAGTCCAAATGGGGTCATGAAGAATCATGACTGAAAACAATTGAACAATAACAGTGTGAAGAGGGGAGGCAAAAGAAAGAAACTTTCTTTTGGGAGACTGGTTTCTGCCTCAAGTCTATCTCCTCTTCAGTCAGTCCTTTAGGATACTGTTGAAGGCACTGGTGGTATTGCTCTACTAAAAACAAAACAAAAAACCTTCAGTGGTTTCCTATTGTATATTGATAATGACTGATAAATTAATAATACTGTATAAAGTATAAAATCTTCATGCTGGAATTAAAATTCTCCACAATCTGGCTCTGATCTGCTTGTCTATAACATCCTCTCCATTATCCCTCCTCTGCTCTGGCCCCCCAACTCGACCACTTCTTTACTCACCCTGTTTATTCCTCGTGTCTAAAATGATCTCTCTCGTAGGTCTATAAGTGAAAATCTCTCCCTTTCTTTAAGACTCATCTCAAGTGTTACACCCCTTTATGAAAACTTCTTGGATCTACACTGCCCCATCTGAAATGTCCCAGGGAATAATGGAGAAAGTGATAAGCTGGGAATTGTGAGATCCAATTCATGCTACTGACACCTATGACCTGGTGACCCATCGTGTGGGTCTCTTCCAGCTCTAGATATTTTTTTATCCCAATGAGTGATATTTTGTCCCTCTTAAAATTTGTCATTATACTATCTTTGCATCTCTGTCTTTATGCTTAACTCATTATAATATCATAGAAATAGAGCAAGAAGGGACCTCAGAGGCTATTTATTCTAATTCCTCAATTTTATAGGTGGGAAACTGAGGCACAGGGAAATTAATTGACTTGCCCAGGGTAACAGTGGCAGGATTCAAACTCAAGTCTTCCTGATAAGTCCACAATTTTAGCTACTGTGCCAATTAGCTTCCTTGTTTTCCTTTTGTTCTTATGTTTGTCTGTACCTGTGTATTTCTCCCCATCAGATCATGAATTGCTTGAGAGAAGGGAGACTAATTTTCTATTTGTGTATCTCTCTTCAGCATAGAGCACAGGGGCCTTGCACATAGCAAACCTTTAACCAATATCTATGGAATTATTGAATGCTCTCTTGTGTTCCAGACCTAGCTTGAAAACCCCAAATGCTAATCCTCTCAGTTGTATAATCTCCTCCAAGCATATAGAAGATTTAATAGACTGAGAGGAAAGAATCCTTGTGATCTTTTGAGGGCTCCTGAGGGGGATTCCATTTCCTCAGATAAGCATTCCATTCATTTATACAAGTTGCCTGTGTTTTGTTTTATTTTTTTTTTAATTGCCTAGAATCCATCAAATTACCTAGCTCTCTCCCATTCATGGCTGATCTCACTGATTGATTAGTTTGTTTACAAATAGTGTAGCTCCCTGGCTTTAAAGTGAAATTAAAAACAGGGGGGAATATGAATTAAGGAAACCCTGCAGTATTAGAGGGAAGTTAAGAGTTTGGTTCCAAAGCTTCTGAAAGACTGAAGTTCTAACACCGCAGCCCCAAGAGAAGCCAAGTTAAAACTTGGTGGGGGGTTCTTGAATTTGTCTCAGAGGCTTCCATTGACCCTCAGGGAATTACTCCCAAAGACTGGAATGAAAACTAAAGGACTGTGTATGTTGTCTGTCTTAAACACTCACAGCACCTCTCAGCTTGACACTGATAGTAGCATCTGTCCATTGCAGACGCTCCCACAAAACAAGGCCCTTTGGAAACCATTCCGATAAACGATCCTTTCCTTTCAACAAGGGTTAGGCAGGCAAGCAATGTCATCTCTGAGTGCCTCTGAATTGCCTGGCACAATTAAGTCGTCAATTGGGATTCAACCATGTTTTGTCTGAGTCTCAAAGAGGGGGCACTTAGAGCTTGTCTTGCCAGACAGAGGATGAAAACAGGATTCTTCTTTCTCTCTCTAAATGCTCTGCTTTTCCTTCTCCCTGTTGTCACTCTTACCTCAGGAGCCATACATATAATAAAATGGGGGAAGGGGAATAAAAACATTTTCCACTGTACCCCACTTAAGAAACAAACAAACCTCTCTTTGCCTCAGTTTCTTCATCTATAAAACTGAGGAGATAGGATAGATAACTCCAAATCTCTTCTAGTTAATTCTATAATCCTATGATATATAATATAATATGTATATAATAATATAATAAATATTGAGATGCAAGGAAAATATAACGAGAAACTTAAGGAGGGGAAAATAAAAGTAAGACAAATAAATAGAAACAGACAAATAAAAATCAAAATCAAAAGTAAAAGAAAATTGAGTTCGAATTTGGCTTTAGATACTTACCAGCTGTGATTAGTTTAATTAATTAAGTCACTTAATTGCTTTTTTGCTGCAGCTTCCTCAGCTGTAAAATGGGGATAATAACAGCACTTACATAGAAAGGTTATTAAAAGGATCAAATGAGACAATAATTATAAAATGCTTAGTACAGTGCTTAACACATAGTAGGTTCTTAATAAATACTTAGGCATAGTAGGTACTATAGAAATACTAATTCCATTCCCCTTATAAAACAATGCACATGGGCTACGAGGTGGCATAATGAATAGAGAGAGACAGGTCCTGGAGTCAGGAGAATAGGAGTTCAAATCCATATTCAGAAACTTACTATCTGTTTATCCCTGTAGCAAGTCACTTAACCCTGATTGCCTTTGAAAAATAGAAATAAAAACAGCACCTGAGAAGCAGGGCAGAGAGTATTAACTGTACAAAGGGGAAGGGGTGGGGAGGGGGTGAATCAGGAGAACTGTTTTCTAGTTTAAGCTGTGCCACAGACCTACTATGGGACCTTGGCCATATGATATTGCCTCTCTGGGCCTCAACTTCTTTAACTATCATATAGGAGGATACGGCTAGACAATTTCATTTTTTAATTTTAATTTTAATTTTTATTATTTTTTAATTTTACAGTTACAAATTTTCTCCCCATTTTCCCCCCACCTGCCACCCCAAAACAGCAATAACAGTGGACATACTCTCCTCCAATCTGCTCTCTCCCACATCCTCTCCCATACCCCCTCCAACTTTCTAGTAGGGTAGGATGAATCTCTATTCCCCAGTGCCCATACATGTCACTTCCCAGTTACATGTAAAATAATATAAACAATACTATATATATGTATATGTATACATTTTAAACATTTGATTTTAAAACCCCGAATTCCATATTCATTCCTTTCCTCCCTTGTCACCCATCCCCACTGGAAAGATAAGCAATTCAGTATAGGTTGTACATGTGTAGCTATGCAAAACATTTCCATAGTGGATATATTGTAAAAGATTGACTATATTTCCCTCCCTCCTATCCCACCTCCCACTTGTTCTATTCTCTACTTTGATCCTGGCCTTTTCAAAAGTGGATGCTTCCAATTTCCCTCCCCCCAGCCTGCCCTCCCTTCCATCATCCCTCCTCTCATCATCTTCCCCCCTACTCTCCCGTAGGGTGAGATACCCTATTTAGTGTGTATGTCATTCCCTCCCTAAGCCAAATTCAATGAGAATAAGGTTGACCCATTCCCTTTTGCCTTCCTGTTCTTCCCCTACATTGTAACCATTTTCCCTTGCCTATTCTAAATGAGATAGTTTACTCCATTCTGTCTTTCCCCATCTCCTCTCATTATATTCCTCTCTCATCTCTTAATTTCACCTTTTAAGTATCATCCCTTCCTATTAAATTGGTCCTGTGCCCTCTATCTATGTATACCTGTACACATATATACACACAGTCACATATGTATTCATATGCCCATATATCCTCCTATATAGACATATATATGTATGTGTATATATGTGTATATATGTGTATACATGTATGTATATATGTGTATATATATACACATAAACATTTCTATTCCGTTCAACTATTCTCATGCTGAGAAAAGTTTCATAAGTTACAATTATTGTTTTTCCATGTAGGGATGTAAACAGTTCAACTTTGATAAGTTCCTTACAATTTCTTTTCCCTGTTTACCTTCTCATGCTTCTTTTGCTTCTTGTATCTGAATGTCAAATTTTCTATTCAACTCAGGTTTTTTCAACAAGAATGCTTGAAAGTCCTCTATTCCACTGAATGACTATATTTACCCCTGAAACATGATACTCAGTTTTGTTGGGTCGGTGATTCTTGGTTTTAATCCCAGCTCCTTTGACCTCCAGAATATCATATTCCAAGCCCTTCCATCCCTTAGTGTAGAAGCTGCCAGATCCTGTGTTATCCTGATTGTGTTTCCACAATATTCAAATTGTTTCTTCCTGACTGCATGTAAATATTTTTCCTTGACCTTGGAATTCCAGAAACTGGCTATAATATTCCTAGGAGTTTTTTGAGGGGGATCTTTTTCAGGAGGCAATATGTGGATTCTTTCAACCTCTATTTTGCCCTCTGGTTCTAAACATCAGGGAAATTTTCCTTGAGAATTTCTTGAAGGATGATTTCTAGGTTCTTTTTTGGATCATGGCTTTCAGGTAGTCCAATAATTTTTAAATTATCTCTCCTGGATCTATTTTCCAGGTCAGTGGTTTTCCCAATGAGATATGTCACGTTGCCTTCTATTTTTTCATTTGTTTGGATCTGTTTAAGAGTATTTTGATTTCTCATAAAGTCACTAGCTTCCATTTGCTCCAATCTAATTCTGAAGGAATAATTCTATTCAGTGAGCTTTTGAGATTCTTTTTCCATCTGGCAAATTCAGTTTTTTAAGGCATTCTTCTCCTCATTGCCTTTTTGAGCCTCTTTTGTCATTTGAGTTAGTCTATTTTTAAGGTGTTATTTTCTTGAGTCAGGTTGTTGACTCTCATTTCATATTTTCTTGAATCATTCTAATTTCTCTTCCCAATTTTTCCTCCACTTCTCTTATTTGGTTTTCAAAATCCTTCTCAACGTTCTCTATGGCTTATAACCAGATTGTATTTTTCTTGGAAGCTTTTGGTGCAGGAGTTCTGACTTCACTGTCTTCCTCCTGTTCCATGCTTTGATCCTTTTTGTCCCCACAATAGGGGTGTAAAGGTGGGTTGCTTTGTTTACTTTGCTTCCTTTTCCTGCTCATATTGCCACTCATTTACTTGACTTTTGGGCTATTTGCCACAGTAGAACTCTACTACCAAACAGGGGAGCTTTGTCCCAAATGTTAGGGTTTTCTCAGCTACTGAAGCTATTAGTTGAGTGCTCTCTCTGAAGCCTCCACATGCTCTGGCAAGCTGGTCCCACACCCCAGGACCTCCATCCTAGACACCAATCCAGATCCAAGCAGGTTAAAGCAAGAGTGATTACCCCTCAGTCTGGTAGCTTGGTCCCCCTACAATCTGCAGGCCAGGAGCTGAAGCTGCCACATGGTGGCAGCTGCATGGCCTTGGCGCCTCAGTAGCTTCTCACCCTGGGGACAAAGGTCGACCACATTCACAAACTACTGGATCCCAAAGTCCACCCTGCACTGACCTCTCACTTTGTCCTTAACCTCTATGTGTTGATAAATTGGAAAACGGCCACAGCTGCTGGTGATCTGAAGTCCCTCCAGCCAGTAGCTGGTCAGGCCCACCCTGAGGTTGAAACCTCTGGCTTGTGCAGGGCTGGGGTTGGCTCCTAGAGTCCTGCCCTGGCTTCTCCCTGCTGGCCTGCCTGGCTGTCCTCAGTGGGAGGTTAGATTCACTGTGTCATTTTCTGGGTTCTGTAGCTCCAAAGTTTCTTCAGAGTCACCTTTTACATGAATTGGAGGAGGTGGCAGCTGGAGCCCTGTGGAAGTCCTGTTTCTACTCTGCTGTCTTGACTCTGCCCCCCTCCTCAGCTAGATGATTTCAATGGCACCTTTAAGGTCTAATTAAGTATAATATCTATTGCTTCTGGATAAGCACCAAAATGGGTCTTAAGTTTAGTCTGAGAAGAAAGTTTGAGAAAGCAAGAGAATTTGATTACAATGAAACTCCTCCTGAAATGACCTTTATCTGACCAACCTTACTAGGTAATTTGTTTCCCTGGGCTTCCATTTCCCTACATGTAACATGATCAAACCTAGATTCGATGGACTCTAGGGTCCCTTCCAATTCTCAATGCTATGATACTGGATTTGTGAATTCATTGGTTACAGGGAGTGTCCTCTACCAATGCTGTTCAGTACCTTCTCTGCAATTTATAGTCTTAAAAATTTGCCTAGCACACTGACTTGTCCAGGCTCACATACCCTGCATGTGTTGGGAGTAGGACTTGAACCCCATTCTTCATGGAGTAGAGTCTGGCTTTCTATCTTCTACTATGCTACCTTTAATGACACAGGGCTTAGAGGAAACCTCCAAAGGCCCTCTTACTGTAAAATTGATTTGGGATAATTATACTGAAGAGTCAAGTAGGCAAGATGCCACAGCAATCCCTCTGAGCTAAGCAAGACTAAGCAGGGGCTTTCAGAAATGTACTTATTAAGAAAAACATTGAACTGCCATAGCTATTGGGGAGGGGCAGAGATGGGCCAATTGTCTACATATCTGGCTATAATCAGAACTTGGAAGAGGATTGGACTATGCTTCATTAAGGCATCTTAAAGTCCAGGTCTGTTTCTGCTAGCAATTAGTTGCATTACTTTGAACAAATCATTCTCCCAGTGCTAGGGATCAATTAAAACGAGAGAGTTGAAATGGTGCCTTTCTTTGTTCTATGTTCTAACATTTGTTATAAAAAAGTTATAGAATCTTATATTCAAAAAGGTCTTCAGATGTCATCCAAATGATATCTGATTCAGAATTCCCTCTACATTTCTGACAAGAATTATAATCAGGGCTTTGCTTGAAGTAGTAAAAGTAGTAGAAATAGAAAATTTGCTGTCTCCTCAGGCAACCCATCTAATTCTGATAAACTCTAATTGTTATGAATGTTTTTTCTCCCACAGAGTGGAAAACTCTCTCTGCAACTTGTACTCTTTGATTAATGTACCATGTATATCTTCATCAGTGTGTAGGGGCACACTGGTTAGAGCACTAGGCTTGGAATCAGAAAAACTCATTTTCATGAATTCAAATCTGACCTCAGACATTAATTTACTAGCTGTGTGACCTGGGTAAAGTAATTTAATCCTGCTTGCCTTGGTTCTTGTAAGCTAGAGAAGGAAATGATACCCACTCCAGTATCTTTACCAAGAAAACCCCAAAATGAGGTCACAAAGATTCAGACGCTACTGAAACAACTGAACAATGAGTATCTTCGTCCTAATTACTGAGCACTTTTAACAAAATGGACAAAGAATAGAACACTGGGGCATTCTGTTGGAGACTTCCTTCATTCCAAGTTGTCAATTACCCAATTTGGAGCATGGTTTGTCAGTAAATTTTGAATCTGCCTAAGTTTACTACCTTCTCATTCATATCTTTTAACTTTGTTATGTCCATGTGATGGACATAAACTATATGAGAAATATGAGTTCATGGACACATCTGTTGTTCTAGTAAGCAGTGAGGTATATATAAAGAAGTTAGTATATTGAATGGCGAGGGGTAGAATTGAGTTGCTAGGTAGGAGCTAGGTAGGGCCTGCTGTTCAGTGGAGTTTATAAGGAAGTAAGAATATTGGGGCTGGGGGCAGCTTTATTAGGATTCCATCACTTTTACTTTCTGGCCAATTGAGCTCTACTGATCCTAGTTTATTAAAGGTGACCCAACTATACCACTATTAATTAAATACCCAAAAAGGATCAGATAAAGAGGATAAGGTCTCATATGTATATAAAATGTTTATAACAGCTCTTTTTATAGTGGCAAAGCATAATCAACTAAAGAATGCTCATCAATTGAGGAGTGGCTAAATAAGTTGTGGTATATGAATGTGACAGCTTGCGCTTGTGCTATAAGAAATGAGGAAACACATGATTTCAGAGAACCACAGAAGTAGTTATAAGGAACTGAAGTAAGTGGAACCTGAAGATCAATTTATACTACAATATCAATACTATAAAAATGAACATTTTCAAAAACTTTTATAAACTAGTAAGGAATGAAATGAGCATAACCAGGAGAAAAATCTGTGTAATAACAAAATGCTATAAAAACAAACAGCTTTGAAAGGTATAAGGAATATAATTAAGACAATATAGCCAACTATGATTCCGATGGACTGATGATGAAACATTACACACAGAGGAAGGTGCTTGAGCTCTTCCACCAAACACTTCCACATCCCTGTAAAAAAATGACTCTAAAGAAATTCTAGAGCTACAGTACCCACAAAATGACAGAGTGAAACACATCTGCAGCTGAAGGCAGTCTGGCAGATCGACAAGAAGGGTCTATCACACCGGACTGGGAGTGGAATGCAATCCTGCATGGGCCGTGCCAGCATAGGCTGGGTCAGAGCAGGCCTCAGGGGACTGAATCACTGGTAGTTGTGGAGGTTTCCAGACTTCACAATCCACAAATGCCAAAGACAAAGTAGAAGGTCAATGAGGAAACTCTGTTGAACCTGGGTGAAAAAAAAACAAAAACATGGTCCAGCCCCAACCCCATGGTGGTGGATGTGGCAAAGGTGGAAGCAACAGCAGATACTTCTAGAGCTTCAGGCCCACAGATGTTGGGAGGATCAAGTAGCTCCTCAAAGAGCAATTGCAGGGATCTCTTTGCTGGCACTGAGGCAGGATTCTCTTCTCAAGATCCTGCTTGGATCTGGATCTGGATCTGCTTGGGAGGAGGTCCTAGGGTATGTGGCCAGGTTTCAGAGCCTGTGGAGGCTGTAGAGCAGGTGCTTTCCTAATTGCTCTAACAGCTGTGAAAACCCCAGAAATTTGGGACAAAGCTCTCTCCATTCTGAAAGCAGAGAACTACTGTGGAAAAGAGTTCAAAAGTCAAGTAATTGACTGGCAACATGAGCAAGCAGAGGAAATGCAATCCTAACATAGATACCTTTTTTGGGGACAAAAAGGATCAAAGCATGGAACAGGAGGAAGACAGTGAAGTCAGAAGTCCTGTATCAAAAGCTCCCAAGAAAAATATGAATTGGTTACAGTCCATGGAGGAGCTCAAGAAGGATTCTGAAAACCAAATAAGGGAAATTGAGGAAAAATTGGGAAGAGAAATGAGAATGATGCAAGAAAATCAAAAAAATCAAGTCAACAGCCTGACTGAAGAAAATAACACCTTAAAAAATAGACTAACCCAAATGGCAAAAGAGGTCCAAAAAGCCAATGAAGAGAAGAATGCATTAAAGAGCAGAATTGGCCAAATGGAAAAGGAATTCCAAAAGCTCATGAAGAAAATAATTCCTCAAAAATTATAATGGAGCAAATGGAAGCTAATGACTATGAAAAATAATTATAAAATGGAAACAAGAGAATGAAAAAATAGAAGACAATGTGAAATCTCTCATTGGAAAAATCACTGACCTGGAAAACATACCCAGGAGAGATAAATTAAAAATCACTGGACTACTTGAAAGCCATTATCAGAAAAAGAGTCTAGACATTATCTTTTGAGAAATTTTCAAGGAAAACTGTCCTGATATTCTAGAATCAGAGAGTAAAATAGAAATTCAAAGAATCCACCGATCACCTCTTGAAAAAGATCCCCAAAAGAAAACTCCTAGGAATATTGTAGCCAAATTCCAGAGTTCCCAGGTCAAGGAGAAAATATTATAAGCAATCAGAAAGAAACAATTCAATTATTGTGGAAACACCATCAGGATAACATAAAATCTATCAGCTTCTATGTTAAGGAATCAAAGAGCTTGGAATATGATATTCTGGAGGTCAAAAGAGCTAAGACTAAAACCAATAATCACCTACCCAGAAAAAATGAGTATAATATTTCAGGGGGAAAATGGATATTCAATGAAATGGAGGGCTTTCAAGCATTCTTGATGAAAAGACCAGAGCTGAACAGAAAATTTTACTTTCAGATATAAGAATCAAGAGAAGCATGAGAAGGTAAACAGGAAAGAGAAATAATAAGGGACTTATTAAAGTTGAGTTGTTTACATTCCTATATGGAAAGACAATATTTGTAACTCATGAGACTTTTCTCAGCATTAGGGTAGTTGAAGGGAATGTGTGTGTGTGTGTGTGTGTGTGTGTGTGTGTGTGTGTGTGTGTGTGTGTGTATGTTATACTATATATACAGAGGGGACAGGGTGAGTTGAATATGAAGGGATGATATCTAAAAATAAAATCAAGGGGTAAGAGAATATATTGGGAGAAGGAGAAAGGGAGAAATAGAGTAGGGTAAATTATCTCACTTAAAAGAGGCAAGAGAAAGCTATTACAATGGATAGGAAGAGTAGGGAAGTGAAAGGGAATGAGTCAAACTCTCATTGGATTTGGCTTAAGGAAGGAATAATAAACACACTCAGCTTGGTATCTTACCCTACAGGAAAGTAGGGAGGGAGGGGATAAGAGGAAAGGATGATAGAAGGGAGGGCAGAATTGGGGAGGGGCCTGTCAGAAGCAAATACTTTTAAAAAATGATAAGGTCAAAGGAGAAAATGGGTGGGAAGAATAAGGTGAATGGAAATATATTATTTCACAAAAAAATACACACGTGTGTGCATGTGTGTTTGTATATGTATATTTGCATCTGTTGAGTGAAAGACTAACTCATAGAAATGTCAGAAAGTTCTCCATCTAGCAATTCAGAGTATATTTACCTTTCATGGTCCACATCCTCACAGAAGTACCAAAAAGCTGGATACTTATATGCATCCCTGTGGTGAGATTATATCTCTAGCAACCGCTAGTATATCTCACTTTTAAAGGAACTCAAGCAATGTGGGTAATGTCAAAAGTATAAATACCTATATGTGATTATAGGGTAAAAATGGTACTCACCAGAATGTTATCTCCTAATGAAAGGGAAAATTCATTAGAAGGGAAGGAGAGTTATATTTTCTATACATAATCTACAGTAAGTATTTTTCACTTTTTTTTTTTTTTGGAGGGCAATTGGGGTTAAGTAACTTGCCCAAGGTCACACGGCTAGGTTTTTGTTTTGTGTGTGCATTAAGTTCTGAAGCCAGATCCAAACTCAGGTCCTTCTGACTCCAGGGCTGACGCTCTACTCACTGTGCAACCTAGCCACCCCTACTGTAAGTATTTTTATTGTTTATTGCATTTTGTTTTTATTTTGGTTTTGGGAAATCCTGGTTTTTGTTTGTTTTGTTTTGTTTTATAATTTTTGGCATGGAATAAAGGCTGTTACATGTAAAATGTAATGTTATCCTGGATTCTCTTAAAGGATTTGAATGAAGATTCTTTTGACCTCATATGTGGAACTTATAAGTCAGCAAAATTCAAAGGTTTTTAAAGGAATAATTCTTCATAAGAAGAACAAAACCAAAGGAAGGATGATTTCGGGTAGTCACCTTCAAGTCTGAACATGGTTCTTATAATTCTAGAACTTGAAGGGGCATGTGTGATGGAGGTAATGCTCTCTGTCTCTCATCATCTCTCTCTGTCCTGTCTGTCTCTCTTTCTTTCTATCTCTCCCTGTCTCTCTCTATCTCTTTGTCCCTCTCACTCTTTCTTTCTAACCTTCCAGGACTAACCTTCTATAGTTAATGATAAGTTCTATGATTTAAAGTATATTCTAGATGTAAAATTGTATATTCTATAATCATAGCCTCATACTTTTTTCTCATTCATTACCCACTTATTTATCAAGATCTCCAAATATTTACATTCTTTAGAAATTGATGTCTTCTTTTTTTTTAAAGTAATTGGGGTTAAGTAACTTGCTCAAGGTTACACGGCTAGTCATTATTTTTGCGTGGGTACTCATTTTCTGAGGCCGGATCTGATCTCGGGTCATCCCAACTCCGAGGCCTGCGCTCTTACTCACTGTGCCACCTAGCCGCCCCTTTAGGGCAATTGGGGTTAAGTAACTTGCCCAAGGTTACACGGCTAGGTTTTCGTTTGTGTGGATTAAGTGTCGGAGACCGGCTCCGAACTCAGGTCCTTCTGACTCCAGGGCCGGCGCTCTATTCACTGCGCCACCTAGCCGCCCTGAAATTGATGTCTTCTATGCTACAGAATGAGAACTATTAAGGTATAGACTATATATAGGTATGTAACTTTCAAGTTTTTAATATAATTACAGTATTCAACCTTGTCCATCTCAAGACATAAAGTTAGCTTGATACCAGCACCCTGCATCAGTCCCAGGGCAACCATTTCTATCTCATTCTTTAAGAAAATCAAAGCCTTTTCCATGTCTCAGGTGTACATGGAGACTGATCTCTTCAGACTTTGATAATCCAACCTTCTTCTCTTTTCTAAGAACATCACACACACAGTTCTTCATTAAGTTGAAAAACTGTTTGTCTCTTATAGTTCCTTCTATTAATAATTCCAAATTCTTCGTCTTTTCCCTAGGAATTTCCTTCATCTACTTTCTGTGCTATTCCTAGGTATGTTATCTCATTCATAACTCTCCCTATGTCCACATAGCTTGGGAAAATCATGTTCCATTTCCTTTGTCGACATCACTGAGTTATAATAATTTAATTTACCAAGCAAATGTGTATTCATAAAATAGCTATTGCCTTTTGTAAAAAAAAAAAAAAAACAAAAACAAAGGCAGGGGGAACAATTAAACAAAATCTATATATTTGGGGAGAAGGGTTAGTCATTACATTCCTGTTTCTTGCTCACTTTCTCCTTTTTTTCTCCTTTCATTTGGGTCCTTTATAACCCTCCCACCACCACCCCTTTCCTTTCTTTCTTTAAACCTTTTTGAAGTTTTATTGATATCTCTTGTTTTTACATCAGCCATTTTGGGTTGCATCCTCTCCACATTCTCTAACCAGTTAACCTTCCCATTTAACAAAGAAAAGCATTTAAATAATACTAGCCAATAGAGCTAACATCTTCTAACAGTATAGGCACCATTCATAGCCATATTACCCTAATCCAAGGAAAAAAGAAAGGACATTTATGGCTTGTTCGATTTCATTTTATGAGATTGAGATGTTTAAGCTATCTATTTCTTGTTTTATTTATTTGTGCATTTTATATTTTTGTACAGTAAACACTTTTTGTTAAAATTTCATTGTAACATCTCACTTTGATTGAAATTCTACAAATTCTTATCTGCAAATCATTCAGCCACTGATCTGTTTAGCTGACAATCTCTTGTCTCTTCAGTAATTGTAAGGTTGGATATCCTTTCCTCAGGGAAGAGAGATCCAAAGCTTATTACTTTTGCCAATAACCAAAATATTTGAAAGTGTAGTGACAAACTATTGCCATTGGCATCTTTTACGTGGATAACATCAAAAGAGCCAGGATGTTTTTCCCTGTTTGTGATTATACCAATTCAACCCAAGTTAGCTCCACTGGTCACCAGACATAGGTTACTAGTATCAAACTTGATGAAATTAGGGATTTTGACAGCTTCTAAACCAATCTGAAAGGCATCACTTACATTGATGAGAGAATCTGGGTATAGTAAAGACATCATGGGTCACCAGATGGGGAATGCCTTTTGTACCCATAAAGATGTTTCTCACTTTGCACAATTTATACTTAGCCTACTCAGCTATAATACAATAAACAGCAAAGAGTCCCTTTATGTCACAAACCAGACAGAAATGTTCACCTGTCTTCTCAATGCTAATGAATCCATAAAGCCAGCAGGGAATATAATATCAGTGTAGACCTTGCCATCAACCCTGATGGATTAGTGCATTCAGATCTTTACTTATCCAGTCAGAGTATACTTGAATCTGTTTCTCCAGAAGATGATGAGTGGGAGACTCTCTCTAAACTTGTGGGTACTATGGATGACCTTGGAGCAAAAACTCCTGTTAATTTATCCAGCATCCAGTGCTCTGAAGGTGCTACATACTTCAGATGCTTGTTAAGACCATGAGCTATGGCTATACTGTACTCAAGATAAAGTGGGAAATTTACTAGCCTGTAGATTAAAAAAAAAAAACAACAAAAAAACAACAACCTCTATCTACTTCTTATTTGTGTGTGTTGGGCCAAGTCACTTCACCCCACTGGAACTCAGAGTCCTTACCAGTAGCACAACTAGCCATGCTGGGGCAGTGTAGTAAGAGACCCTGTGCCCCCAAAAAACAAAGCTTAGAGCTCCCAGAAATATCCCTTGTCCTTCCTTTCTCTTAGCACCTTAATATGACATCAAAGTGGGAAGTTGAATGAGGTATTTCCATGTTATGTGGCCAACAGTATAGAGGACTAGAAATTTTATCTGGTCTTCTCAAATTCTCAAAACTCCCCCAGATAAGAACTAGAGACAAGAGATAAGGTAATTGTCTCTGCAGGCCAAGGCAGCAAGAAACATAATAAGGTAACCATATTATGAATTAAAAGCTAATCCCTAATGCCTACTGTGCACACCTAACACCCTCTTCCCTACCAGCCCCCAAACTCTAGAAGGGCTAGTTTACTTAGAAAATTCTAGGGAATCATCAGTGATAATAATGAAAAGAAAAACTTTAGGGGGTAAAGCCAAGGTTGCAGAGTAGAAACAGCCCATCCAAGGAGCTCCAACACACACCACTTCAAAATTATGTAAAAGGAGTACACTGAACGATGTCTGGAGCTCCAGAACCAACAAATCAACACAGAGAAGCTAAACTCCCACTGAACACAGCCCGGCAGCCCGGCAGGAAGTGGCCAGCACAGTGCTCTGGGAGCTGAGCTCAGGACTGTATAAGTCACAGGTTTTAGCCCCAGAGCAGCCAGACTAGCAGCAGGCTGGAGGGACCCCAGAATGCCAGCAGCTGTGGAGTTTCCAGAATTACCAACACATAGATGCCTAGGACAAAGTGAGAAGTTAGTGCCCTGTGGACTTTGGGATCAGTATTTAGGAGCAAGTAAGTTTGTTCCCCTTGGGGTGCAACAGCACAGCAGCCATTTTGCAGCTTCAGTTGCAGCTTCAGCTCTTGGCCTGCAGAATGTAGGGGGATCCAGCGATCAGTCTGGGGGGTAATTGCGCTTGCTTTAACCCCCCTGGATCTGGATTGCAGTCTGGGGTGGAGGTCTTGGGGTGTATGTCCAGCTTGCCAGAGTCTGTGGGGGCTTCAGAGAGGCCACCCAACTAATAACTCCGGCAGTTGAGAAGACCCCAACATTTGAGAAAGGAGCTCCCTGTCTGGTGGCAGAATCCTACTGTGGCAACAAGCCCCAAAATCAAATAATTAAGTGGCAACAAGCCTAGGCAAAGGAAACAAAATAAACAGAAAATGCAACTTTAGACTCCTATTTTGGGGGCAAAGAGGATCAAAGCATAGAACAGGAGGAGGACTGTGAGGTCAGAAATCCTGCACCAAAAGACCCAAATGAAAATACAAGCAGGTTACATGCCATAGACAACCTTAAGAAGGATTTTAAAAACCAAATAAGAGAAGTGGAGGAAAAATTGGGAAAAGAAATGAAAAAGAAGCAGGGAAAGTATGAAATGAGAGTCAACAGCCTGACTGAGGAAAATAACACCTTAAAAATAGACTAACTCAAATGGCAAAAGAGGCTCAAAAAGGCAAAGAGGAGAAGAATGCCTTAAAAAGCTGAATTTGCCAGATGGAAAAAGAATCTCAAAAGCTCACTGAGGAGATTCATTCCTTCAGAATTAGACTGGAGCAAATGGAAGCTAGTGACTTTATGAGAAATTAAGATGCTGTTAAACAGATCCAAACAAATGAAAGAATAGAAGGCACTGTGAAATATCTCATGGGAAAAACCACTGACCTGGAAAATAGATCCAGGAGAGATAATTTAAAAATTATTGGACTACCTGAAAGCCATGATCAAAGAAAGAACCTAGAAATCAACCTTCAAGAAATTCTCAAGGAAAACTGCCCTGATGTTTTAGATCCAGAGGGCAAAATAGAGTTGAAAGAATCCACCGATCACCTCCTGAAAAAGATCCCAAAAAGAAAACTCCCAGGAATATTATAGCCAGGTTCCAGAATCCCCAGATCAAGGAGAAAATACTACAAGCAGCCAGGAAGAAACAACTTCAATATTGTGGAAACACAATCAGAATAGCACAGGACCTGGCAGCTTCTACACTGAGGGATAGAAGGGCATGGAATATGATATTCCAGAGGGCAAAAGACCTGGGATTAAAACCAAGAATCACCTACCCAGCAAAACTGAGTATCTTGTTTCAGGGGAAAATATGGTCATTCAGTGGAATAGAGGACTTTCAAGCATTCTTGAGGAAAAAACCAGAGTTGAATAGAAAATTTGACATTCAGATACAAGAAACAAGAGATGGTTGAGAAGGTAATCAGGGAAAAGAAATCAAAAGGAACTTATCTAGGTTGAACTATTTACATTCCTGCATGGAAAAACAATAACTGTAATTGATGAAACCTCAGTATGAAAATAGTTGAAGAAGGGTATATGAGCATATGAATACATATGTGAATGTATGTATATATGTTTACAGGTATACATAGATAGAGGGCACAGGTTGAATTTGGTGGGAAGGGATGATACTTAATGGGTGAAGTTAAGAGGTGAGAGAAGGATGTGGTGAGAGGAGATGGGGAGAGATGGGGGCGGGGGGGGGTAAACTATATCATGTAGAAGAGGCAAGGGGAAGTGGTTGCAGGGGAGGGGAAGAACAGGAAGGCCAAAAGGCAAAACTATATTCTCATAGAATTTGGCTCAGGGAGAGAATGACATACATACTAAATGGGATATCTCACCCTGCAGGAGAGTAGGGGGGGAAGGGGATGACAGTGAGGGTGATGGAGGGGAGGGCATGCTGGGGGGAGGAGAGGTTGGAGGCACCCACTTTTGAAGAGGGACAGGATCAAAGTAGGGAAGGGACCAGGTGGGAGGTGGGATGGGTGGGACAGAAATATAGTCAGTCTTTTACAATATATCTACTATGGTAACATTTTGCATAGCTATACATGTACAGCATATGCTGAATTACTTATCTTCCAAATGGGAGTGGGTGACAAGGGAGGCAGGGAATGGATCTAGAATTTGAAGTTTTAAAATTAAATGTTTCAAATATATCTAAATACTCTTATTCATACTATTTTGCATGTAATTGGGAGATAAGATGTGCAGGCATTAGGGCACAGAGATTTCCCTTGCCCTAATGGAAAAGTCGAAGCGGGTATGGGAGAAGATATGGGAGAGAGCAGATTGGATGAGGGGACATCTTGTGGGACTGCTGTTCTGGGGTGGTGGGTAGGGGGAAAATGGGGAAAAAATGTAACTCAAAATCTGTTGGAAATGAATGATGTAAGCCAGAAGGTAATAAAGTATTTGAGAGAAAAAAAAGAAAATAAAAGCTTTAGCACAGTGTCAGGCTACAAAAGGAACCCTAAAAATCATCAGTGTTTCTCTATCATAATTACATTCTCTATCATAATTGTCTCTAGTAGTTTTTTACTTGATTCTCTAGGATTCTCTAAATATATCATCATATCATCTGCGAAGAGTGATAGCTTGGTCACTTCTTTACCTAATTTGATTCCTTTGACTTCTTTTTCTTCTCTAATTGCTACTGCCAGTGTTTCTAGTACCAGATTGAATAAGAGGGGTGATAGTGGACACCCTTGTTTCACTCCTGATCTTATTGGAAAGGCTTCTAGTTTATCCCCATTGCATATAATACTTGCTGATGGTTTTAAACAGATGCTATCAACTATTTTAAGGAAGGCTCCATTTATTCCTATACTTTCTAGTGTTTTTAATAGGAATGGGTGTTGTACTTTGTCAAAAACCTTTTCTGCATCTATTGAGATGATCATGTGGTTTCTGCTAGTTTTATTGTTAATGTGCTCAATTATACTGATGGTTTTCCTAACATTAAACCATCCTTGCATTCCTGGAATGACTCCTACCTGATCAGAGTGTATTATTTTTGTGATAAATTGTTGGAGTTTTTTGGCTAATATTTTATTTAGAATTTTTGCATCTAAATTCATGAGGGAAATTGGTCTATACTTTTCTTTCTCTGTTTTTTCTCTTCCTGATTTAGGAATCAGTACCATATTTGTGTCATAGAAAGAGGACTCCTTCTTCACTAATTTTCCCAAATAGTTTGTAGAGTATTGGAATCAATTGTTCTTTAAATGTTTGATAGAATTCACTAGTGAACCCATCTGGCCCTGGAGATTTTTTCCTAGGGAGTTCATTGATGGCTTGTTTGATTTCTTTTTCTGAGATGGGGCTATTTAGGTAATTCACTTCCTCTTCAGTTAATCTGGGCAACTTGTGATTTTGTAAATATTCATCCATTTCACTAAGATTGTCATATTTATGTGCATACAATTGGGAAAAATAATTCCTCTTTATTTTTTTGATTTCCTCTTCATTGGAGGTAGATTCTCCCTTTTTATTTTTGATACTCATAATTTAGTTTTCTTCTTTCTTTTTCTTTATCATATTGACTAAGGGTCTATCAATTTTGTTGATTTTTTCATAAAACCTGCTCTTAGTTTTTTTTATTAATTCAATGGTTTTCTTAATTTCAATTTTATTAATCTCACCTTTGGTTTTCAATATTCCTAATTTAGTACTAAATTAGGGATTTTAAATTTGTTCTTTTTCTAGCTTTTTCAATTGCATGTCCAATTCATTGACCTCCCTTCTCTCTAATTTATTCATGTATGCACTCAGGGATATAAAACGTTCCCTGAGAACCGCCTTTAGTGCATCCCACAAATTTTGGTATGTTTTGTCTCATTATTATCATTCTCTTGAATGAAATTATTGATTGTTTCTATAATTTCTTGTTTGACCCACCAATTTTTTAGGATTAAATTGTTTAATTTCCAGTTAGTTTTTAGTCTATCTTTCCTTGGCCCTTTATTGCATATAATTTTTATTGCATCAGGATCTGAGAATAATGCATTTAATATTTCTTCCTTTCTGCACTGGATTGTGAGGTTTTTATGCCCTAGTACATGGTCTATTTTTGGGTATGTACCATGCACTGCTGAGTAGAAAGTAAATTCCCCATTCAGTTTTCTCCAGAGATCCATCATATCTAGTCTCTCTAAGATTCTATTCACCTCCTTAACTTCTTTCTTGTTTATTTTGAGGTTAGATTTATCGAGTTCAGAGAGGGGAGATTAAGGTCCCCCACTAGTATAGTTTTGCTATCTATTTCTTCCTCTAATTCCTTTAACTTCTCCTCTAGGAATTTGGATGCTATACCACTTGGTGCATATATATTAAGTAGTGATATTGCTTCATTCTCAATGGTGCCTTTTAGTAGGATATAGTGTCCTTCCTTATCTCTTTTAATTAGATCTATTTTTTTTTTTTTTTTTTTTTTTTTGGGTTAACAAGCTTACTTTAATCAAACAAACACACATTACCTAGTTCAGGGGAAAAAGGTCAGCACCCCAAACTTCAGAGTTACAGAACTTACAGATCAAACAGACAGGCTTCCAAACTGTCCAACCATTATCAATACCAAATCACAGTTACCAGAGAGGGAAGCATCAACATCTGGGTTTTCAAAGCCGGGGGGCTCTCAACAACGGCTTCCCAGAGCCTCATCTGGTCAAATCACACAACACTTCTCAAAGTGAGCCCCAAAGCAAAGCCTCTCCTCAGGGTTTATATAGCCTTCTCCTGGCTCAGAGAATGTAACAACCTTCTGGACCCACTGCCCAATCACAAAGTATCAAGGTATGGGCTTTCCTGAAAAACAAGCCTCCCACCACAGACTCCAGGTACACTTAAGCTAGGGGCAGGGAAGATCTTTAAATTTGCATTTCCAT
Organism: Gymnobelideus leadbeateri; assembly: GCA_011680675.1. Taxonomy (NCBI): domain Eukaryota; kingdom Metazoa; phylum Chordata; class Mammalia; order Diprotodontia; family Petauridae; genus Gymnobelideus; species Gymnobelideus leadbeateri. The sequence continues at coordinate 50,065 of WOXC01008979.1, forward strand.
TACATTCGGCCCCAAGATCTTTCTTGCCCATAGCATATACAATTTACACTTGAATTAGCACTAAACATCTCTTAGGTCACATTTTCCAGGTACATAAGAAAATCACAATATAATCTCAAAATACAATAGTCCAAGTCTTCCACTCCTGGGGCAAATGTTAACTCAGTCCACTTATCAGTAAAATCAAAAAATAGTCACTCTTAAGTTAACTCAATCAGTTACATCAGTTTTCAAAGTACAAGTCTTCCACTCATGGGGGCAAAGTCTTGATTAGGTCAATTAGTCTCTTATCTGTAACAATATCTCAAAGTACAATCAGTAACTTATTCAGTAAAGTCTTACTAAGTATGCCCATAGCATAGACAATTTACATCTGAATTAGCACTAACCATCTCTTAAGTCACATTTTCAAGGTACATTTAAAGTTACCAAAGTGGCCACTGGGTCTTAAACAAAGTACATTGCATTTTCACATCAATTCACAAAATACAAAGCATTATCACATAAAGTACTCTTGGGAGGAGGGGGGTGTCCTTCCCCTCGCACTGCTCCAGCCCTGCTTCCAAGTCCAGAGAGGGAACTAGGCAACAAAACCAAAGTGGGGTCCTTGGGGTCCATGGCACTTCACCCCACCCACCAGTCACAAGTCCATCCTCCCCCTGGGTCCCAAACTGTGGGGTGCAGCAAGGAAACACATTCAGTGCCCCTGCTTTGTCTCACAGTCCTTATCTTGTCCTGTGGCTGAACTCCAAACTCCTGGGTTCTTTCTCCTCCAGCAGAAGGCAGCAGCTCCAGGCTTCTCCAAAGGTCTCCATGCAGGCAGCTCACCATTCCTGCTCTCAGCTCAGTGAAGTCAGCATGCAGGTCGTTCTTCTCTCCTGCTCCATGGCTCCACAGAATCACAGCTACCACAACTGGAAAACAAACAATTATCCCAGCCCCCATACTTTCCTTTTACTCAGCAGATCCCATCCCTCGTCGCCATTTTGTAGCAGCAAGCACCCCAATATCCCCAGGGTGACTGCCAACACAGGTTCTTAGATCTGCTTTTCAAAAGGAAAGCACCTCAAAATGGGTTAACAAGCTTACTTTAATCAAACAAACATACATTACCTAGTTCAGGGGAAAAAGGTCAGCACCCCAAACTTCAGAGTTACAGAACTTACAGATCAAACAGACAGGCTTCCAAACTGTCCAACCATTATCAATACCAAATCACAGTTACCAGAGAGGGAAGCATCAACATCTGGGTTTTCAAAGCCGGGGGGCTCTCAACAACGGCTTCCCAGAGCCTCATCTGGTCAAATCACACAACACTTCTCAAAGTGAGCCCCCAGATCTATTTTTGCTTTTGCCTTATCTGAGATAAGTATTGCTACCCCTGCTTATTTTACTTTAGCTGAGGCATAATAAATTTTACTCCAGCCTTTTACCTTTACCCTGTGGGTATCTCTTTGTTTCATGTGTGTTTCTTGTAAACAGCATATTGTGGGATTATGTTTTTTAATCCATTCTGCTATCCACCTCTGTTTTATGGGAGAGTTCATCCCATTCACATTCAAAGTAATAATCACTATTCTGTTCCCCTCCATCCTATTCCCTCCCCTGTTTATGTTTTTGTTTCTTCCTTCTCCCTTCCCCTCCTTGAAGTTTTCCCTTTTGACCACCCCCTCCCTCAGTGTTCCCACCCAGTGATCCCTCTTCTGAACCTACCCTCTCCCCTTACTACTGTTTCCCTCCCTTCTAATCCCCCCTTTAGTCTCCTCTTTTTCACACCCCCCCTTACCCTTCTGCTTTCTATAGGACGCAATAAGTTTTTATACTTATCAGAGTGAATTACTCCCCATTTGATTCCAAACCAATGAGAGTAAATTTCAAACATTGCTCCTCTCCCTCCCTCCTTTTCCTCTATTTAATGTATGTGTCTATTCACATTAAAATCTTAAACTTCACTGATTTAAGTTGATCCCTCTTTGAACCAGAGCCAGTGAGAATAGTGTTTAAATGATGCTCCTCTCCCTCTTTCTTTCCCCTCTTCTATAGTGTGTTTTAATGCCTCTTCAGATGGCATATTTTACCTTTTCCTATCTAATCCTTTCCTTTTTCCCATTACAGTCTCTTTGATCCCCTTAATAGTTTTTTTTTTTTTGACATCAGGTTAATGCATTCATACCCACACCCTCTATCTAAGTATAACCCTTTTGAAGGTCATGATAATCATATAGATTTTGAATATTGACAGTTATCAGCTCCACATAGAGGGATGTGAACATTTTGCTCTTGTTGCATCCCAAGTAATGAGCGTGTGTTTGTGGGTGTGGGTGTGTGCACTTATGCATGTGTGAGTCTGTGTTTCTCTTGTTTACCTTTTTATGTCTTTCTTGAGTCTTGTAATTGGAGATCAAATTTTCCATTGAGCTCTAGCTTTTTCATCAGGAATATCTGGAAGTCCCTTATTTCATTAAACGACCATGTCCTTGCCTGGAAGATTATGCTCAGTTTTGCCGGGTAGTTAATCCGTGGTTGTAGTCCTAGCTCTCTTGCCCTATGAAATATCAAATTCCAGTCCCTCCACTCTTTTAATGTAGAAGCTGCTAGGTCCTGTGTGATCCTAACTGTTGTTCCTCAATATTTGAATTGTTTCTTTCTGGCTGCTTGTAGAATTTTTTCTTTAATCTTGTAATTCTGGAATTTGGCTACTATATTTCTTGGAGTTTTCAGTTTGGGATCTCTTTCAGGAGGTGTCTGGTGAATTCTGTCGATAGTTATTTTATCTTCTGATTCCAGGACCTCAGGACAGTTTTCTTTGACAATCTCTTGGAGGATGTTTTCTAGGCTGCTTTTTTCATCATGGCTTTCTGGTAGACCAATAATTCTTAAGTTGTCTCTCCTGGATCTGTTCTCTAGGTCAGCTATTTTTCCAGTCAGATATTTTACATTTTCTTGCAATTTTTCAATCGTCTTGTTTTGTTTGATTGACTCTTGCTGCATCATAGAATTCTGAGCTTCAGTTTGATTGTTTCTAATTTTTATCTAATTACGGTCTTCAGTTATTTTTTGAAGTTTCTTTTTTAGGGAGATATTTTCTCCAATTACTTCACTGAGACATTTTTCCAAGTTGGTCACTGCCTCCCTGATTTGGTCTTTAAAATTTTTCTTAAGCACCTCCAGGAATGCTATTTGGGCTTGAGACCAGATCATGTTTCCTTCTGTGGTCTCAGGTGTGGGTAGAGAGTCTATATTGTCCTGTGTATTTTGTTGTTCTTGCCCTGCATAGTATGCTCAAATAGACTTTTTTGCCTTCCCCTTCTCCTTCTCAGCTTCTTTTTTTCCCATTGTGACTTCCTGTTTCTTAGTTTCTCAGGCTATGAGTTTAGGGCCTGATCCTTGACTTTGAATACCTCTGGGTGGCTAGTTTATGGCTAAGTCAGGGAAGTCAATGAGGGATGTAGATGCATAGGTGTGGGTACGTCTGACCAGTTCAGACTTTTGCCTCTATACCCCTGGGTTATAAGTAGGCTTTTGTTGGTGAGGTGAGTTGGGGCTTGTTGAGACCCCACCCTCTCTTCTCTTCAGACTCCTGGCTGTCTCAGTTACACCCCTTCTTGGAGACTCTCAAGCCTGGGGCTATTTCCATTAACTTGGGATTTCAATCTGGGTGGGAGACTTATCTTTGGGTTTTCTGCTTCATGAAGGAGGGATGGGAGGATCTGAGCAGCTAGAATTTACTTTGCCATTCCAGCCCCTGTATTATACAGGCAGGCAGTTTCTAAACTTCCAGGCTGGGGGCGGAATGCAGCCAGAGAAGCTGCTTTTTCCACTGAGGGCCCAACACTCCTACCTGGCTCCAATGATCCTACCTGTCTGAGAGATGACTGTGATTCTTCCTCGGTAAGTCTGCAGTCTGGGGCCTTTGCTCTCTCTGGTGTAGTCTGCTTGTCTGCTCTTAGGTCTGGGCTGTGTAGACCCCAGGAGCTCTGCACTCAACCAGTCCGGACACACTGGGCAACCTCCTGAGCTGGACTCTGCCACACTTCGTCTTCCAGTGGGCTCCGTCACTCCGGATTCCATTGTCTCGCTTTTATTAAGGTACAACACATCTAGAATAAGAAAGGCAGTTGTTGAATGGGAAATAATCTTTATCAAATTTCTGAAGAATATGAATAAACAGTTCTCAAAAGAAGAATTGAAACTTGTTAACGATGTTATGGAAAGAAGTTTCAAATTACTGATAATGAGAGAATTACAAATTGAAACAACCCTGACCTTTCACATCACACCCTGAAGACTGGCTAGGTTGAGAAAAAGATGGCAAGTCAATGCTGAAAGTGTTATGGAAAGATAGGTAAACTAGTACAATATTGGTGAAACTGAGAATCCATGCACATATTTTAGAAAACAATTTGATATTGTGCAAATAAAGTGACTAAAAAGTTTCTATTCTTTTTGATCTAGATGTTGTATAACCAGAACTGTAATATTGTAAAGCCACTGATTAGCAGGACATAAAATATAAAATATAAAAATATTTGTTGTAGCACTTCTGGTCGTAGCAAAGCACTTGTAACAAAGTAAATGGCAACTAGGGAATAGATAAAGAAATTGTGGCTCATGAATCTCATGAAATATTACTGTGCTACACTGAATACAGAGGATCATGTAGACTTACATAATTTGGTATAGAGCCAAAAATACAACACACATAATCACTACAGCAATGTAAATAGAAATAAAAGCAACCGTGCGCGCGCGCACACACACACACACACACACACACACACACACACACAATCAGCAGTGAATGTTGCAAAATTATAAAGAACCAGAATGACCCCCACAAAAGAATATATGAGAGGACACATTCTACCATACCTTTTGGAGAGTTAGGAGATCTAAGGATGGGAAATTTACATGGGGTATACAACATAGGCTATATTTTCAGGCTTCTTCTATGTACTGATCAGTTTTGTTGATTTGTTTTCTCTTTTTTCTTTTCCTCTAAAAATGTGGTATAGTATGATTCTGTGGGAGGGTGGAAAGACAAGGACAGTGGGAAAAATTCTAGTTACATAAAAACAAAAGATATACAATTTACTTTATGAAAGATAAAAATTAATGTGATATGAAGGACATTGTAATGATGCTCTATTGTTATGGTATTAGTAATATTCATAGAATACTTTGAAGATTTCAAGGTACCTCAAAGAAATACTCATGCCTCACATTTATGAGGTAGGTACTGCAGGTATTATTATCCTCATTTAAGAGATTAAACTGAGGCTCAGAAAACTCAAGTGGCTTGTCACATGACTAATAAGTGCCAAAGGTGATATTCAATTCTATTCAAGTCAATAAGCATTTGTTAAGTCCTGACTATGAGCTAAATACTGGGGACACTAAGAAAGGGGGAGGGGTAAAGACCATCCTGCCCTCTGGGACCTCATATTTTAATGGAGGAGATAACATGTAGAGAAAATTTATACCATATATAAAGAGTACTTAGATGGCATGCTTGGAGGGAAAGGTATTAGCAGCTGAAGGCCCCCAGGTCTTCCAGATTACAAGTCCAGCACTCTATTTCCCATGCTATGTTGGGTAGGTATAGCTGGGATATTTTTAGACATTTTTATTTTCTAGGAAATGTATCCCTAATAAAAACTTATTGAATGAATGATGTCCCTGCTCTTTCTCAGATCTGCTACCATGTCATATGATTCTGCCAGACCATTACCCTAAGACAGGAATTGGAGTGGGGTGGGGGAGGTGCCAAGAAGAAGCTAAATGAATTAAGCTTTAAATCCTTCAGTTGCTATTGGTTTGGGAATGATACAGGTCCATGTCACATCACTTAAATCCACTGACTAGAGCTTTCTTATATTTCAAGTTTTGTTCCAGCCTCATTCCTGCTTCAGGAAGTTAAATAGAAATGGACAAAAAAATTCCTGCCTGAAGGAAGATTTGAATGAAATAAAATGCCTCATAAATAGGATGATATTTTCTCCTTTGTTCTTCCAGAGGACACAGACCCTGAAGGGAGGAAAGGTAAAGGGGATGACCTTTTAGACACTCCTTACTTTTCTCCCTCTCTTTAAATGTATGCCACCTGCCAGACTTATATGGCTCCCCTCTGAATGGGACTCATTATTTCCCTCCTGGGCATTTATATTTGAATGCTTTACCCATGGTGCATTTGAGGTGTGGCCCAGAGCCAGAGCACAATGGAATAAAGACCATGGGGCAGAGGTGAAGGAAAGGGTAAAACTGAAATTGTGGATGGATTTACTCTTGGCACTCTTTAAGGCCAGAAGAGTGAAAAGGTTAGAGTCAGTCAGAATGAAGAGGCAGGAAAGTTAAAAAGTCAAACCATTCGCTATGAAAGTTTTCTTTTTTCCCCCTTCTCTTTAAAAAGACAAAAACCTTTTTTGACAGTAGGAGAATGAATTCACATAAGCCATGGTCAGACTGAGGACTCTCAATGCAATGATCAGTTGGAAAAGAACTTCATAATCATCGCCACCAAATGAAAAATGTTAACACAATCTGTGCTTTGTTGATAAAGGTAGATTATGCAGTGTGAGGGATGTAACAATTCCACTATCCTCTAGAAATGTGACAGGTTTTCCTAGATTCTTTAGCAAACCCAAGAGACTTTGGCAGTTTCAAATCCCGTCTTACCCTCCCCCCACCCCTTAGCTGATCAAGCTGATCAATTTCCTTGTAGGGTTCAAAGCAAAAATATCTAGCAAAGAGAGCTGATGATTAGAGCTGCCTTGAAAATGAATGGATTACTTTTAGGACCTAGGAGTTTTCTCATTTCTGAAAGTCTTTAAGCAAAATCTGTATAACCACTTGCAAGAGGGATGTCAGACTGTGGGGGGAATATTCCTGTTTGGGTGTTTATCAGAACTGGGCCACTGAGGTCTCTTCCGGTCCTGAGGTAGCATGAGTGTGTGAGTCCCTTGTCACTTAAAGTCCAGTCCAGGCTGGATGTCTACTCATCAAAAATTCTGTGAAATGTATTTTTGTTCAGATTCAAGTTGTTTAAGGACTGGACGGACAAATCTGAGATTCTTCTGGGAGCCTCACAACAACAATCATGTGGAGTTGGTCAGGCAGTAGAGGTTGCAAAAGATTTACTGTACATGGGGAACGCTAAGGATGACCTCTAGAAACAAGCAGTAATGACTGGTCTAGGAATGGGGGAGGGGAGGGACAGGTCTCTGACCTTACTGATGAAAGGTGAGAAAAGCTGGGAAGTACAGACACAGTCACATGAAAGATATGAGGGATTCCCAGGCCTGATGCTTTTCTTACCCTGAGCAACTTTCTTGTAGTCAGACTTAGGGGAGAGAAATGCTGCTCAGGGGGATAGGTAGTTGTAAATAAAGAAGAAAAAAGTGACAAAATGATCAAATAAAAGCAATTTCCATTTTGGAGGCATCATAGAATGAATTGCTAATAGGGAATTGATCCTAGTACCTGGTATTGTTTTGTGATAATTTGAAAGGAGCTACCTAGGCAGGTGGCCTATATGGGGACATGGGAAAGTGAGATGATGCCCAACCCCCAGCAACCCCCAACACTCTAGTAACATTGCCAAGAAAACTCTACGAACAATATGATCCACAGGCTCTCAAAGAGTTGGACACAACTAAACAACTTAAATAACTTAAAAGTTTCTGAACATACTAAAAAGCCTTCATAAGTATTAGTTTTTGTTTTGGGGCAGGAGAGGGGCACGGTGTTTGTTTTTGACCTTCAGTATCATGTTCAATTCTAGGAACTGTATTTGAAAAGGGACAATAAAAAGTTTTCAAGTGTCCAGAAGAGGTCAACCAGGTCAGGAAAAGACTGGAAGCCATTGTTGTACCCAAATTCCATGCCACCTGATTTGGAACCTACCATTTAGCCCTTTTAGCATCTGTCCTAAATATGTGGCTTTTGTCTTAAACCCTGTAACTGCTTGTAACAGTTTAAAAGAGTAGTCATAGGTAAGAGTGAATTATCCAAGGCATGGTCCCCTACCCCCTTATCATTCTCTGAATTAGTACTTCCCTAAATCAGTAAGCCTTGAAGCAGCATTTATTATAAGGGTCATGGTACAACTCTATACAAAGATCACAGGGCAAGTCTACCTCATGGAAGAGACTACGCTGTTCTGGGATGCTGACCAATCAAGGTCCCCACATAGAATACTGACCAAACAGGGTCCCCCACACCCTTCACCCAGAACATGACCCTGGCCTGTTCCATGACCCCAGCCTGTTCTGGGGAATTCCACTCCCCCTGTGCCCCCTACCCTGTTCTAGGAAGGACCCCTATCACAGGAAGGCTGCCCCCTTGTACTCTTGCACCATGTTTCCCAAATTAGCCCTGAGCTATAGATGTAACAAATGGCTGTTCTTGGTTTCTGTATGTCATTGCTTACGCTAGTTCCCCTCCCAACTGTGGTTTTTGCCTTTATAAGCATTTTATGTACCCCAATTTGGGGCTGCCTGATTTGAGCATATACTCCAGGCAGTCGTGTGCTTGATCAATAAATCCATACCTAAATTTACCTTGAACCCAGGTCTCAGTCTCACTCTTATTCTCTGCACAACGCCATATACTATAATAATTAGTGTAAGTAACTCAGTGTCTGCTGCTTAGAGAAGACCATGTTTTCAGAGCTTAATTCAATGCAGGAGATCAGTATGAATAAAACACATTCAGAGAAATTGGGAAGGCAGTATTAGCCTCACATGCCAGGGCACATGAAGAATCACCTACACACAGGAAGTCAGATTCTGTGAAGGGTGAATTATGGGTAAGATTCTCTATTATCCCACTATGGAAACCACCAGCATGACTCCTAGACCACCAACACTTGCTCACCATTAACATGTTTATGTCATTAATTGTTTTTGATTGAGGTACAGCCTACCAACACTGACCATTCATTTCATCTCCTTGTATTATTATAACTAGGCCAAGTTCTGTTCAACTAACCCAACACTTCTGACCCTCTGCTAAATAGGAATTTTCTGGGCAGACCTCCCCCATAATGCCCACATCAAGGAGGCTTTAACCTGTTTACCTGTCCTGAAACCTGTCCTGCCTAAGAATGTGACAAGAAGAAATAACTGAAATATTTGACATGCTCAAAAGGAAGCTGTAGGTGGAGGAGTGGGCCGGGGAAGGGAGGTGGGACATAATCACTCTCTTCATATATCTAAAAAGCTACTATAGGAAATAGAAAGTAGACCTCCTCTTCCTGGCCACAGAAAATACAATTGGGATCAATAGATGAAAGCTACAGGGAGTTCTATTTTAATTCAGTAAAAGACAGAACTTCCTAATAATAGTTATGGTTTACAAAGTGTTTTAAGGTTTGCAAAGAGCTTTACAATTATTACCTCATATTAATCCTTACAAAAACCCTAGGAGATAGGTGCTTTTCTCATCCCTCAGTTTACAGATGAGGAAACTGAGGCAAGCAGAGCTTTAGTGACTTGCTGGGTGTCACACAGCTTGCAAGAGGAGTTAAAGCAATTGGCCTGGAGTCAGGAAGATCTGAGTTCAAGTTTGGCCTCAGACACTTACTAGATGTGTTAAACAGGTTTAACCCTGTTTGCCTCAGTTTCTCATTTGTAAAATGAGCTGGAGAAGGAAACAGCCAACCACTCCAGTATCTATGCCAAGGAAACCCCAATATTCCTGAGTTCAAACCTGGCCTCATACACTAGCTATGTGTCTTGTATACTAGCAATCTGAAAAATGAGCTGAAGAATGAGGCAAATTACTCCAGTAACTTTGCCAAGAAAACCCTATGAACAATATGGTCCACAGGGTCTCAAAGAGTTGGACACAACTAAATAACTGAACCACAATAAGGGTTTATAAGATAATAGATTTAGAATTGAAAATGGGTGTGTGTTGGAGTCAGCTTGTCTTAGTGCTAGTTCTTGAAAATGAGTCTATTGTGGGAACTGATGGTTAAATTATCAGTGTGAGTGTTTACACCTCAGAAATCAGGCAGCAATACAAATCAAGATTTGATTTACTGTTTTGTTGATTGAATAGAAGAGAAGTGAGGAACCTGCGGCCTCAAGGCCACATGTGACCCTCTAGGCCCTCAAGTGTAGCCCTTTGACTGAATTCAAACTTCATAGAACAAATTCCTTTAATAAAAGAATTTGTTCAGTAAAACTTGGACTCAGTCAAAAGGCTATAGCCAAGCACCTAGGAGGCCACATGTAGCCTCAAAGCCACAGGTTCCCCACCCCTGGTATTGACTTAAGAACATGATGAAGAAAATATTACTATGACAATGCAGATTTTTTTTTTGCCTTTTGGCGGGCAATTGGAGTTAAGTGACTTGCCAAGGTCACAGGCTAGTTTTTGTGTTAAGTGTCTGAGGCTGGATTTGAACTCAGGTCCTCCTGACTCTAGGGTCAGCGCTCTATTCACTGTGCCACCAACCTGTCCCCAGAATAAAAATTTTAAAATGTGTAAGGTCTACTTTTTTTTTTTCTTCTGGAGAATTGATTGTTAAACATTTACTAGCTCTCTCATACCTGGAAACAACCTTGAAAGTCACTCAGTCCACTCCCATCCCACCCATTTTATAGAGAAAGAAACTGAGGTCAAAAGGGGATTTGCCCAAGATGATATCAGTAATAAGTATCAGAAGCAGAAGTTGAACCATGATCTTCTTACTCTAAAACCATTTTTCTGTCCATTAATTATTCCACAGCCTTGTCATTTCCAGAGACATTCTAACAAGGGTCCCATGATTCTGTGGCCATTACTTGAGAGGTGAGTCTTAAAGAAGAAAGCTGGGGTGTGGCACGGAAGCAGGAAAGGGGTAGATGCTGAAAGGAAAACACAGTCTGTTTGTGGAAAGATCAGTCTGGGAAACTGAGGTTCATTGGGGTGGCTGGATGCAAATTAAATTCAGGGGTAGGGCTGAGAAGCATATGGATGCTGCTAGAAGTACCTTTTGGCAAGCATGCTTATATTGAGGGTGAAGGAGGAAGATCAGAGGAAATGACCTTGAATGAAGACGGACAGCACTCAATCACAGCAAGGATGTGCCAGGCAGGTTGAGAACCACAATTGCTTCCTCTATTGCACGCTCTTGTTCATTATGGTTTGGACAGGCCCCAGGAGAGATACAGGGAGCCATCAGACATAAGGGTATTTTTAGCATAAATGGAATCTTGGAGGGAAAGGACTGCAAAAAATGTCTTGTCCCCAGAAATACTGGATCATGGAGGATTTTTGGTAATAAGATTACAGATTTAGAATGAAAACACGCTTTATAGTCCATAAAATTCAACCTCTTATTTTTCAAGATGAAGAAATTAAGGCACAGAGAATTTAAGTAGCTTGCTCAGGGTTATATAGCTAATAAGTGTCTGATACAGGACTCAGCTCAGTCTTCTTGATCTCAAGGCTAGTGTCCTGTCCACTTTGACCTGCTGCCTCTGTATCCTACCTTCTATGTGTATGAAGGGGACTTCCCTGACCTTCACAACTAACAGAGGTCAAAAGTATGTTTGGGACCTGTTGTTATGGAAAATAGGCTGATGAGAAGGAAGAAAGAACAGAGAAAAGCCCTACCAAGAGCAAAGTAATATGCCATGAGACGGTGGTACATCCCCTGGAAAATCTGGTACAGATCTTTGAACCCTGTGCCTCTAGAGAAACAAAAGGAAGTGTTGAGCAAGGGAAAAAGTATGAAAATGTCCTTTCTTCCTCTCAAAGAACCTGCCCTATATTAGTGACCTGAGGCAAAGCCCAGTTTATCCCAGGTTATTAGGACTGACCCTACCAACCATTCCAACTCACATGGCCTCCCTCACCTCTCAATTCCTCTAGCACTTTTACCATAGCTGAGTTTAGTTTGTCTCAATTGTTTAATCCCTTTGTACTTAAGGCTAGCAGCTAGGTGGTGCAGTGGCTAGAGCACTGACCTGGAGTCAGGAAGCTCAAATCCAAGCTTAGATACTTAGATACTGCATGATCCTAGGCAAGTCACTTAACCCATATTTGCCCCAGTTCTTCATCTGCAAAATAGGGACATACTGAAGAAGAAAATGGCAAGGCACTCCAGTATCTTTGCCAAGAAAACCCCATGGACAAGTCTATGGCATCAGAGAGTTAGACATTCCTGAACAACTCAACAACAAAATTACCTAAGGTTTCTCAGCATCTTGAGGACAGAAACCATAGGTTTATAAAAGAGGAATTGTGATATGGTGGAAAGATCTGAAAAACATATTTACTGCCCCCTTGGAAGTACATGATAGACCTCATTTCCTAATGTCAGAGCAGATACAGATATTCTCTATTTCCTATTGGCTCCGAGGACTATCTTGATTGTCTACTGAGCTGGAGTCCTGTGGCTATAGTAAAGGGGTGACCTCTGTCCCTCAGGCCTCTTCTTTCCATTCTCCTTAAAGTATAGGATGATTCCCTGAGCTCTAGAGGGGAGGGGAGAAGGGAGCTTTGAGCTAACTTATTGGGGCCCTTTGCAAACCAGTACCTACAATGAGGTCACCTCCTGGTTCTATCTTCTTTTTGTTGATAGTGGGGAAAAAGGACAAAATTATAGTTCTCAGCTCCCTTGGTATTAAGGACCTATACTTAAGAACTGTCATAAACTGTCATTCTGAACAAGTTTAGTACATACTGGTTCTACGAAGTGGAAAGGGAGAAAGGAACAATAGATTTTGATGAAGCTTTAAAATAAAGTAATAAGAATAACTTTTATATAGTGCTTTAAGTTTTGCAAAGCATTTTATAAAGATTATCTTATTATCTCATTTTTATCTTCATAAGAACCCTAGAAGGTAGGTAATATTATTGTTTCATTTTATTCACATGACCTTGACATTATAGAAGTGGGTCCCACAAGAACAGATAAAGAATGTTCTGCTACCTACAGAGTTTTTACTTTGCCTTGGGCACAAGCGGAGAGATAGTTTGCTGTAATGGAGAGAGCCATAAAGACTTGTGTTCAGGTACTGTCTTTGACATATACTGGTTGTGTGACCCTGGGCAAGTCACTTAACCTCTAAGTTCCCTAGGAAATTCCCCAGTAGCTTTTTATAGAGGTGCCAATACATCCTAGAAGAGGAGGTTTCCTCCCTGTGAATTCCATTATCCCCACAGACACATGCACACACATGTGCTGCACATGCAAAAATTCTTCTACACTGAAGTAGCACCAGACAGTATACACTTCTCAAAACCCAAGAGCTCTAGAAATGGCCCAGTTCTGTTTGCTTACTCTCTCAGCCATATGTCTTTTAAGGGAAGACAATAAAACACAGGTCACAGATTAGGCTGTACTTATGTATCCAGTAGGACTAGTTTCTAGCTGAAGACTCAGGAATTCAGAAGCCAGGACTTGACTTCTCTCATGTCACAGGACGTGGTTTTGGGATCTAGTGTTTTTCTCTTCAATGTCATATTGCCAGGCAATATGACCTAAGGTTTTTTACTACAAGTGGCTCATTATTCATGGAACAGGCTATGTTGTTACTCAACAACAAACACTGTTAAAAAAAAAGAAACTTGCTATCATCATTCCACTGAAGCATTTCTGACCTCTGGTTTAATTCTTTAGTGGATAGAAAGCATGCCATAATGCCCCTGACTCTTCTAATCAGTCACCAAACGTGGTTGCTCCTTTCTTCTTTCCTAACCATAAATTTATGCTACAAGGCAAAGTAAAGAGGTTACACCTTCCTGGGTTATTAGAAAAAATATTATAAAGCTAAAATCACTTTAAAAATGTGAGTCATTTTTAAAAGACTCTTCATATAGTAAGATATCTAGCTTAACCTGTACCCAGAGATGAATTCCTCTACAAAATACTTGGAAAGCTAGCAACCAATTCTTCACTTAAAGACCTTTGAGCAGTAACCTGCTACTCCATTTTTAGATAATTCAAATATTTAAGAAGAGTTTCTTTATATTAACCCTAAAGTCACCTCTATGAAATTTATCTGTTGTTCTCAGAAATAGAAATGAAATATGGTTTATTAACCACCCTAAGGGAACTTCCAAGTAATTGGGGGTCAGGGGGGTAGGGAAGAGGGTGTGGGGAGAAGTATGGTAGCTTAGGATACCACTTGCATAAATAAATGTACTACAAAGGAAGATGTGATCAAGGTAGAGTAGAAGGATGACTTTCCATGTGGGAGATTAGAGAAGGTTTTACAAGAGACAGCACCTGGGACATGAAGAAGCAGAATTCTGACAGACAGAGATGAGAAGGTAGTGTGTTCCAAGCATGGGGGCAGTGTGTGTGAATACCTTGGCAGGAGTGGGTAGAATGAGACTGGGGAAAAGCTAATTGCCCAGTTTATTTGCAGTGTACAAGTATCAAAAAGAAATAACAGGAATATGACTGGAAAGATAGGTTAGAGTCAGAGTGTAGAAGGGAGACCAATTGTGAAAGACCAAATTTATACACAGGAATTTCCTCAAGAAAAATTACAAATTAACATTAAAAAATGCCAGTCAGTCATTTGATAAGCATTTATTAAATAACAGCCCAGGCATTGTGCTAAGGGTTAGGATACAAGTACAAGCCAAATGATCTCAAAGCATTTATGTTCTAATGGGGAAGACACATATAAAAGGAAGCAAGAAAGTTGGAGGGGGTATCATTTTGGAGAAGGGAAGGTACCCAGAGGGTAAGAATCAGAGCTGGGAAAGGGGAAAAAGAAACCCTCAAATCAAAGAGATCTGACTAAATACAAAAAAGGCTAGAGTCCTGAAAAGTGAGGAAACTGAAGTCCCAGGAGGTGGATTGAACTGTCCAAGTCAGATTGTCATAGCAGAGCCAGAACATGAACTCAGGTTTTCTATCTGCCTCCTTATCTAGTACGATTTCCATTATTTCACATGACCTCTCTCATTGAAGAAAGCTCCAAGCATTGATATCTAAGGTGTTTTTTCTTTTTATCCCATTCTGAATTTCCCATATGGTGTCGAATATTCATTGAAAGATTCAATAAATAATTAAATTGAATCCTTCAATATTCATCTAAGTAGTATTTATTGAGCACCTAGAATGCAGTCTAAGCACTCTAACAGTCATTGGGAAAGTAGTTGGGAGGGAATGAATACAATAGGTATATTTCTTTTCTTTGGAGAATTCATATCTATCTGGGCAGATGACATACAAACATAATTATAATTCCAAATATCTTTATAGTGTTTTGATGATTAATTAATTATCTAACAACAAGTAGAATTGACATGATTCAAACAATTTTCAAGCACTAAGACCAAATTGCCTCTTACAACAACTAGCTAGCAAGTATGGTTTTGAATAATGGAGAATGAGTCAAAGAAGAGAGAATCAATGTCTTCTGGAGTTATCAGAGAATGCTTCATGGAGGAGGTTGGCCATGAACTAGCCCTTGAAGGATGGCTTGAATCCCTTTGGTCTGACAATATAATCAGTAAAGTAACTGTCGAAGAAAGTAGAAAGAAGTTACTTTGTACACCCACTCCTGAAAATATATAATGTTGACAAGTAAATGGGCAAGGTTTTGTAACCATGACTTGCTTGACCACCAAATACAACATGTTTCCCATGAAGGCTCTCCCCAGCACAAGAACAGCTCATCCTACATCACTCTCCAGCTCTGGAGGAGGGCTGCGATTTCCAGCCCTTTGTTAAATATGCCCTTGATCTCAGGAGACTTAATCTCCTTAAAATAGTCCTTTCCACAACCACTTGGACACCTAAGTCATCAGGCAACTTTTGTGGAACTTTTTAGGTTCTTCTCTCCTCCATGTGTGGCCACATGCTGCTCCTTTTTATCTTCTAGCCCTAAGTATGTGATGAAAAATGGCAGTGATGGGAGGAGCAAAGTGATAAAGGTAAAAGATAATACCAAAACACTAATGCCTAGCTCTGATGCCTCATCACTGTATGGAGGTGACCCTGGATTCTCAGCAGAGTGCAAGCAGTAGCAGCGGCTCCTACCAATCTCAAAAGGCTTAAAGGACAGAGTCAGCAACAAATTTGTTTGTCAATCAAGCCTACAAGAGTGGAGAAGCTTATCACCAAAATGTTGATCATCAGGTGTTAAATTGTCTTTGTCATAGTAATTTATGAAACCCTCTTCTATTTGTGGAGGGCTTGGGATTTTCCTCTCCCAGGAATGAAATCATAGATCTTTGGAGAGGTTTGCACAGAGGTCTGTTCTCAGTGTAATACAAAGAGAAAAAAGATTTGGCCTCGAAGTTTGTTTAATTAAATTCAAATTGAATTGAAGGGGCCAGGTAATTCAGGTAGTATTAAAGGCACAAGTCCTAGAATTATCAAAACTGAAATTTGAGATCCTGACTAAGAGTCAGTAACCAGAGCTGGAGCTCATGATTAAATTGGTCAAGCCAGAGCAAATTATGAACCTATGGTTGAATTCATCATAAAAATAAACTACATTTCTATAATGCCTTATACGATTCAACAAGCTTTTATTCAGCACCTACTATGCAAGACTCTGACCTAGGAGCAGGGATTACAAAAACAAAAAGAAAATAGTCCCTCCCCTTAAAGAAGTTACATTTTCCCTGGGAAGAGGGAGGCAGTAGGAATCATATGTGTACAAATAAGTGGATGCAAATCATGCAACAAATAATTTCACAAAGAAGTATTAATAATCCCAGGATGTGAGGGGTAAGGAGAATAAGAAGAGGCCTAATGTAGAAGGAGGTGGTACCTAAATTATCTTTTTTTTTTTTTTTGCTTTTTGGAGGGCAATTGGGGTTAAGTAAATTGCCCAAGGTTACATGGTTAGGTTTTTGTTTGTGTGTGTTAAGTGTCTGAGGCCGGATCCTCCAGGGCCAGCGCTCTACTCACTGTGCCACCTAGCCACCCCGCTAAATTATCTTTAAAGGAAAGTAGGACTTCTATAAGGCAGAACTCTGAAGATAGAGTACATTTGTGATATAGGAGGTTACTTTGTGAAGGGACTAAGTAGGAAATGGAATGATATGTATAACATTCAACTAAGAGGTCAGTTTGACTGTAAGAGAGTATGAGTTTACAAAGTACATTTCTCACACAAACAGGAAATTGTGTGGCAGATAACATAAAAATAATGACTCTCATTTTCATAGAGTCACAGAACTGGAGAGTTAAAAGAGGCCTCAGCAGCCATCTAGTCAAACTAATTTACCAAAGGAATCCTCACCATAACACATATGGTGAGGGGTCATACAGCCTTTGCTTGAAAACTTCCAAGGAGGGAGAATCCACTGCTTCTAAAGACAGACAATTTCATTTTTCAATAGCCAGAATTGTTAGGAACCTTTTTATCCTTCCATTAAGTCTGAATTTGACTTTTTGCAACTTCTACCCATTGCTCCTGGTTGTGCCTTCTGTGGTCAAAAGGAACAAGATTTATTTTAAAGATAAAGAAACTAAGGCTCAGGTGGATATAGTGACTTGCTCAAGGTCTCACCATTGGGAAATAGCAGAGGCAGATCTTGAACCAAGATTTTCTGACTTCCAGCACAGTTCCCTTCTCAGGTCCTCACACTATTTCTTGCCCACAACATCTCCCCTACCCTTTTTGAGGGCAGCATGTAATAATAATTGCTAGCTTTTACATAATGCCTAAGGTTTGAAAAGTGCTTTACAAAATATTTTCTCATTTTACCCTCACAAGGGCCCCAGGGCTTAGGTAACTATTGAAGAGGTATAGGTGCATGTGCTGTAGTGATGTCTTGAAATAATTCAGACTCAGACTATCTCCAAATCAAGTAAAGGGCATTTACTGGGGTGATGAACCCAACAGACTATGCTCCTTATGGGAGGAAGGGAGGGTTTCCAACTGGATTATGTGTATGATTTATATGCAGTTTGACAGTGGTAGAAAACATGAAAATGGGAGGGGGAGAGCTACTCCAGAGTATCATGTAATCCAAGGTGCTTTGTGCATCTGGTCCCTATAATGCACACTGACTTTGGCATAAGTTAACTCAAAGGGCACAATTTTAGCTAATACACAAGCTATAAGATTTAGAAAGTCCTTCCTATCTTCTTGAGACCACATTGTGATTTATGAGCACTTTCTGGCTGGTTGGGTGTCACATCCTGCATCCTGTTTCACATACTACATACTGTTTTGTTCCAAATGCCTTGTCACTATTATGTATAATAAAATTTTACATTTTACAAATGAGGCAGAGGTTAAGTGACTTGTCCAACGTCACACAGCTTATTCTGAGGTTGGATGGGAACTTGGGTCTTCCTGACTACCAGACCAGCAAAAAGAAAGAAAAAAGAAAAGACTTCAGAGTGGATGCAATGAGAAGAGAGTGAATTCTAAGCATGGAGGACAGCCTGAATAAAAGCTTGAAGGCATGCTTCCATAAACTGCATGTGTCACACATACATGTATTACTATTTCCAAATGTTTATAGATGCTATTATTGCTTAATAAAATACAAATTCATTCAAAAATATTATTAAAGGAACATTGAAATATGGATAGAGAATGAGCTTTGGAGCCAGGAACACCTGGGTTCAAGTTTTACCTCAGATACTCACTGGTTGAGTGACCTTGGGCAAGCTACTTAATTTCTTAATGCTCTAGGCAGTCATCTAAAGACCGACAATTGCAGAAGTTCAGACTTGAATTGGTAAGTGGGTGTTTCCTCATCTGGGAGTTCTCTTTATCAATGAAACTGCAGGTCATGAAATCACAGGTCAATTCTCTATCCCCACCAAAATTATTTTATCATGTATTTCTCTCAACCAAAGCATGACAGTAATGCAAATATCATGGATGAGTAAAGGTAATGAAATATAAAGTTTTGTGCTGAAAAATGGTGGTTTTATAATTGAAAAACCTTAGAAACTACTTCAGTGGTATAAATAAAATTATATTGAAAACATTGAATTTAAATGAGGAAATAATTCTTTTTAAACACTTTATGAATTATTTTAATTTTAGGGTTTTAATTAAATTTTATTTTTTCATTTAATGGGAGCCAACTTTTTCTCCATATCACTTCTCTTCCTCTCATGAGAAAGAAAAAAAAAAACTTCTATTTTAAACATGTATAATCAAGCAACACAAATTTTCACATTGACCATGTCAAAAAAAAAAAATTCTCACTTTTCATTGAGTATGTCAGCTATCTCTCAAGAGATCAGTAGCATGTTTCATCATAAATCCTCTGGGATCATGGTAGTTAGCCACTGCACTGATCCTATTTTCTTCTTCTTTTTTTTTTTTTTTTTTTTTTGCTTTCTGGAGGGCAATTGGAGTTAAGTAACTTGCCCAAAATCACATGGCTAGTAAGTGTGTTAAGTATCTGAGGCCAGATTTGAACTCAGGTCCTCCTGACTCCAGGGTTTCTAGCATTCTATTCCAGGGTTCTATTCACTGCACCACCTAGCCACCCCCGATCCTATACTTAGAAGTATTTCAAAGTTATTT
This sequence comes from Gymnobelideus leadbeateri, assembly GCA_011680675.1. Classification (NCBI taxonomy): domain Eukaryota; kingdom Metazoa; phylum Chordata; class Mammalia; order Diprotodontia; family Petauridae; genus Gymnobelideus; species Gymnobelideus leadbeateri. Next base: position 69,528 of record WOXC01008979.1, read on the forward strand.
GTCTTTACAATATTGCTACTGTATAATTTGTTCTGTATGGCACAATAGTTTTCCATTATATTTATACACTCTAATTTGTTCAGCCATTTCTTAATTGATATGGCTCCTGAGTTTCCATTTTTTTCCTGCCACAAAAAAGTTTTGGAATAAAAATCTTTCTTTGACCTGTTTGAAGTATGGACCAAATATGGTTTATCTGGGCCAAAGGGTAACCTCAATTTTCCTGTTTTTTCTCCCTAGGGAGAACAAATACTCCAGTGAAAAGAGTGCTGGACTCATGGAGCCCTCTGATTCTGCTACTATGTCCTGGGTGATCTCAGGCAGGTTGCTCTTCAAATGGTGGAATGATTTCAAAACTTTGTCAATAGTATTGTAATGTCCCTGTTTTCACACAGCTGTAATGCCAAGCAAACGAGTACTTAGCACCTTGTTTCAGTTGAGCCTTACTCTTGATTATATCAAGTCTTTGTTAAGAAACAGAACTTGTGAAACCCACAGTGGGAGGAATTTGCTGATTCAACAGGAAGGGGTGGAACAGGAAGGAGCTAATGACCATATATAAGAGAAGCCCAAGTTGGGAGAGAGCAGAACTAAGAAGAGGAAGAGTTGTGGAGGACAGCACTTTGTTCTGTCTGTGTTGATTTTTGTGGATGTTATTGTGGCTCTGTTAAGCTTTGTCTTCCCAGAAACAGAAACTGAGAAGGCCTTGAGGTAGACTGGACACTGTGAGCTTCAATATGGAACTGGATGAGGAACTAGATGAGGATCTGGACAAGGAGCTGAGAGCTGCCTACCTGTGAATCCAGTTTTCAGCTGAGTACATTCAGGTAGGAGCTGAACCCATGGAAGAGGAACCATGGAATTTGGAAGCCAGCCTCAAGTCAAGATGAAAAGAGCTCTCCTTGGGTACTTAATGTTGACTGAGATGATCATGATTTACTGTAGCCTAGGGGTGGGAGAACTTTGAACTCTGTACCTTGTACTTCTTAAGGATTATTGAGTTAAGGATGATGGGAAATTAATCTCCAATCAAGAAGAAAGAAGACGTTTTGACTAAGAGATTAAACAATGTGTCCTAGGGGTGGAGAACTTTGACCTTTGTACTCTTTCCCTTAAGGATGACTGAGTTAAGGACTTACTGAATGATATCTCTTGCTTAAAACTATGTGGCCACTTTGGTGAAAACTATGTGGTAACTTTAGTAATAAGCTGTTATGTTATAACATTGTGAATGCTATACTTTGGTTTCTGTGAATGTTTTGCTTTAGTTTACTACTGAATAAATAGAGAGTTCACTATACTATATGATCAGAACCTTAAAGTTGTTCACAGGAGCAGTCCTCTGGTAATCTGCTTTATAACAGCCCATCCAGTAATTGTTATTTTCCCTTTTTGTCAGTTTTGCTACTCCAAAGGGCATAAGGTGGAATTTCAGAGGCTATTTATAGCTTGTATTTATTTCTCAGGAAGGTGTCTGTTTATATCCTTCAGCAATTTACCAATTAGAGAATGACTCATTCTTATACATTTGAATCATTTTACTATGTATCTTATCATGTTCATTACTTCTGCCTTTTTTTTACTTCAGCTGAAGTATAATAGATTTGCTCCAGTCAGTCCCTTATATTAATCTTGTGTGCATATTTATGTTTCAACTGTTTCTTGTTAGCAACATATTGTTGGAATCTACTGTCTAATGCATTCAGGTATCCTCTTTCATTTTATGGGTGATTTCATCCCATTGATATTCAGTTATGATCATTAATGGTGTATTTCCTTCCATACTGTTCTATTGTACTTTTCCTTCTCTGTTTTCCATTCCATCTTTATAAATACTGGAAGGATGTGAGATAAAAGGGATATTCTCAGCATCAGTGTTCTAGTTTTGATGTAATCTGCTTCTGCCCTTTCTACTCTCCCCCTCACATGTAAGACCACTCACATTCTCTGATCCTTTCTTAATAAACCTCTTTTTGAGATACACTCTCTTTAGAGTTTATTTTGCTTAGCACTGATACCTCCTTTAATCTATCTTTCCTTTCATCCTCCTTTCTCCCTTCTTCCCTTTCTTTATACTTTGATTATTTCTATATTTAACAATGTTCTTCCCTCCTTTGACCAGTTCAGATGAAAGTGAGATTCAAGTGCTAACCACAACCTTCACATCTTACTTGTGTTTTTACAGATACCTACTTATATACCCTGAATATATGGCATAATTCCCCTAACCTCCCTTTCTTTTCCTGTTCTCATGTTTAACTCTTCTCTTCTCTTTCCATTCTTCTCTTAAGAGCAACAAGACTTACTAGAAACACTCTCAGGGCTTTTCTACTTAGGCTTCCTCTATGAACTCTGATGTTGATAAAATTCTGAGGAGATGCATGCATCATCTCCCTATATTAGAGTAGAAACAATTTATCCTTGTTTAGTCCATTGGGATTGCTTGCTCGTGTTTGGCTTTTTATGATTCTCTTCATGCTGGCATTTATATTTCTTTTTTTTTAAGCAATTGGGGTTAAGTAACTTGCTCAAGGTTACACAGCCAGTCATTTCTGTGTGGATGTTAATTATGAGGCCAGAACCCATCCCAGGTCCTCCCGACTCAGGGGCTGGCGCTCTTACTCACTGTGCCACCTAGCTGCCCCACTGGCATTTATATTTCAAAGTTTTTACTCAGTTCTTATCATTAGGGATAACCAGATGCCCTCTATTTCATTAAAGTTTCATTTATTCCCCATATAGAATAAGAGTTGGTATTGCTAGCTATGTGATTCTGTGTTTTATGCCTGTATCTTTTACCTTTCTGCAATATTATATTCAAAGCTTTAGGCTTCTTCATAGTCGTGGCTGCTTGTATGATCCTGACTGTGGTTCTTCAGTACTTGAAATTCTTTTTTTTTTTTTTTTTCTGGCTCCTTGCTGTGTTTTTTCTTTGACCTAGAATCTTTGAATTTTTGCCTATCATCTTCCTAGAAGTTTGCATTTTGGGGTTTCTTTCAGGAAGTTACCAGTAAATTTGTTCTGTATCCATTATATCTTCTTGTTATATGAGAGTGGGGGTATTTTATTTAATGTTTTTTGAAATGTAATGTCTTGATTTTCAGGTAGTCCAATGATTTCTAAATTATCTTTCATTGAAGTGTTTTCCAAAAAATTTTTTGAAATGTTACTTGCTATTGTTGTTTAGTTGTGTTTGACTCTTTGTGACCCCATTTTGAGGTTTTCTTGGCAAATATACTAGAATGGTTTGCCATTTTACAGATGAGGAAGCTGATGCAAACAGGGCTAGCTGACTAGCCCAAGTTCACACAGCTAGCAAGTACTGGAGGCCAAATATGAACTCATTAAGATGAGTCTTCTTGATTTCAAGTCTAGTTTTCTATTCACTGCACCACCTAGGTACCCAAGATATCTTATACTTTCTTCTATGTTTTTCAGTATTTTTGCTTTATTTTAATATTTTGTGGGCACATAATGTCATTGGTTTGTTTTCAACTCATTCTAATTTTTAGGAAGCTAAATGCTTGAATAAGATTTTTTACCTCTTTTGCCAACATGTTAATAGCTTTCTATTTTTTCCCCATTGCTATGATTTTTTTTTCATTTTTTTCTCTAGCATTCTTATTTATAAAAAAAAATTGATTCCTTCAAAAAAACTCTTTTGCATCATCTCTTCCTGAATTCTAGTTGAACTTCTGCCCAGGCTATGTTATCCTTTAACACTTTGCTTATAGATGTTCTGGAGACATTTTCTTCTGTGTTTTTATTTTTAACAGACCTGTCACCATTGTGTGTGTGTGTGTGTGTGTGTGTGTGTGTGTGTGTGTGTGTGTGTGTGTGTGTGTGTGAATTGTGAGATTCTTTTTTTGTTTGTTTACTTGGTTGCTCTTCCATTTTACTTCTTGACTGGATTTAATGTTGGAGCTTGATGCCCCATATCTCTGGAAGAAAAGTTGCTGCCTTCTTAAGCCATTGAGTGTTAGGAGAAAAGAGTTCATGAAAAGCTCAGGCTGGAAACCAACAAGGTTTCAATGTTCCCAAAGGTGTCTGACTCAAGGCAAAATCTGATCACTGCACTGCTGGTCTGAACTTTGCAGGTTCCTGACATGTGTTTGGATCTGAACAATATACCTATTAGCTTGCCCCTCTCTGGGAGTTCCAAGTGGACTGCTGTTGAATTCAACCACAATCAGCCAGTTGGAAAGCTTAGGTGGCTCAATCTGGCAGAACTGCTTGGCCCTCCTTTGATAGGGGATGCTTCTCCTGCTTATTATTTTGCAGGCTTCTGATTGGACTAGGAGCTGAAATTGAGTCCCGCTCCTCTTCCTGTAGTACAGCCACAGCTGCTACTTGCTTAAGATTGCTTCTTGCTCAGTCTGGGACTTGACACCACTCCTTATCCTTAAATACCACCATTAGGCTCAGGTCCCCTCCTTGGTTCTCTATGGAGCTCTCACCCAGAACTCAGCAATGGTCAAAGAGCTGGTATTTGTGCCTTTTTCTACAGCCTGCCCAGGATTGGCCTCCTCTATATGGATCTAGGACCTCTTCTTACCATGGTGCATAGCCTTGATCTTTATTCAGTCACTACACTGGAAGGACCTACACTATGTCTGACTACACCTTGTCCTCAGTGTTGGAATGGCCATCTGCCTGTCTTCCAATGCTCATCAAGGCTGGAAAAAATATTCCCTATATTTTTCTCATGGATTTCCCAATCTGGACCTTGTCTGGTTCATTTTCTTTAATCAGTGTGAAAAAGTTGTGGTAGGGAGTTTTGTTGTATTTCCTCCCACTACTCCACCACCTTAGTTCTGTTCCCCTAAACAACATTAGGAGTATCTATGTACTGGTTAGAATAGGAAGGTCCTGAATTTAGGTAAAACAATTGGAAATCCCATCAACTTATTTAAAGAGAAAGGAAATTTTATCTCTTTGCCACAACTGAAAGTGGTTTCTCCTACCTAAAGCCTTTATGCCAAGATCTCTCCTTTGCCCCATCATACTTGTTTATATCCATGTCATGACCTCCTCCCCTCCAGCCCCAGGATAGATTGAAATCCTTTGAGGGATGAAATTGTCAATTTATATTTCTGGATACTCAGCACTAATTACAATGCCTTTCCCATAGTAGGTACTTCATAATTATTTGATGAATTAAGTTGGCTGAATTGAATAGAGCAGTATGTGCTTAAACTGAATTTCATAGAACTGTGACATTATAGAGCTAGAAAAAAACTAGGAAATCACATATTTTTTTAAAAAGTTAACAGATAAGGGAAACTTATGCCCAAGGAGATTTTTTAAAGTGTTTAATCAAATGCAATATCATAAAACAAGCAGTGAGTAATAACCTGTTATGTGCAAGGCCTTATGCTAGGTGGTAAAAGTAAAAATAAAACCAATAACGTTTCCAGCCTTTTAAAAGTCTACATTTTATTGAGAGGAAGCAATATATAAACAACTAAGTACTCCATGATAATTTAAGAAGAAAGAGAATACCAATAACTAAGGGACTGGGACAGGTTTTCAAGAGGGATTCAGCATGAGCTGAGTCTATAATAAAATCAAAGATTATAAAAGGCAGAGAGAAGGAGAGAGTGTATTCCAGACAAGGCAATCAAAGGAAAACAGCATGAGACAGCAAAGCTTGGTTTGGTTTTATGATGAAGTCTGTTCAAATATCTTACCATGAGCTAGAAAGGTTTTTGTTTTGTTTTTCAGAAAGAGATTTTGAAATAGCACAAAAGGAAGCACAGAAGATAACTACTTAGGTGCTAATTGTTAAGAGTTACAGTCACAGGATCTCAGAGCTAGAAGGCACCTCAGAGGTTTTCTAGTGTAACCTGTGCCAGAGCAAGAAACCTCTTTAAAATATGCCTAAGCAGTGACTGTTGAATCTCTTCCTGAACACCACTAGAAAGAGAACATCCACCATTTTGGAGGCAGCCAATTACACTTCTGGGCAGGTCTCACTGTTCGGAAAGTTTCCTTACGTCAATCCTAAATCTGAATCTTTGTAACTTCCACCTAATTCTGTCCTCTGAAGTCAAGGAGAACAAATTCTTGCCTGCCTTTCCTGCATACCTAGAAGACTTTCCTCTTGACCTCTCCCTCTGGACTTGGAGGAGTTCCTTCAAGATTCAGCTCAGGGGGTGGCTAGGTGGCGCAGCCGGCCCTGGAATCAGAAGGACCTGAGTTCTGAGCCGGCCTCCGACACTTAATCCGCACAAACAAAAACCTAGCCGTGTAACCTTGGGCAAGTTACTTAACCCCAATTGCCCTAAAGGGGCGGCTAGGTGGCACAGTGAGTAAGAGCGCCGGCCTTGGAGTTTGGATGACCCGAGATCAGATCCGGCCTCAGAAAAGGAGCACCCATGCATAAATAATGACTAGCCGTGTAACCTTGAGCAAGTTACTTAACCCCAATTGCTTTAAAAAAAAAGATTCAGCTCAAATTCCACATTTTGCAAGTTTTCCCTAACCCTGAACACTACTATTCAATCTAATACAATAAGTATTTATTGAGTGCCTACTACATGGCAAGCACTGCTTGGGAACTCATAATCTAATGGGGGAAGACAACACACAAAAGGAGGCAGGAAAAGAAGATGCAACAAGAAAACAAGGAGTACCCCACAGTTGCATCTTGTTCTGTGTAGCTGAAACCAGCCAGAGCAGAATATATGAAGTGGAGTGAGCTGAGAGTCCAGAGTCTATCCTCTATTTAGGAAAGCACGAAAAGGAGTTTGGTACTCCACCTCCAGCCTCCGTCATTGTTGGATAGCAAATCTATGGGGGATGGTGAATAAGAGTCTGGAAGCACAGGCAGGCATGGAAGGGTTAGGTTCTTCTTTGTTGGAGGGAACACCCAAATTCCTGAGATTTCAGATCCATACTGAATATCTGAGAATGATAATTTCTATCTCAAGGGGCTTTTATGTGGATCAAATACAATAAAATTGTTAAAGAGCTTTGTAACCATTAAGTACTATGAAAATGAGTGTTACTTTTCATTATTATTAGTATCATCGTTGTTATTTCAGAAAGTCTATAGATGCACACAATCTCACATTAGGATGTATATTAGATTGGAAGAATAATAAGAGTTAAGAGGGTGACAGTAATTTAAGGCTTCTTTGCCTGTAACAATGAATTATTCCATCACTATATTGTTTCCTCTTTCTCTGATTAGTCTCTCCCACTGGGTGCTGGCAAACCAAGTCGTTCTGACTGAGAAGCAAGTTGACTTTCTTAATTTTTTTTCCAGTCTAGATGATGACTTTATATGAGATGGGTACAGCATCCTTGTCCAGACTGTTATGCTATTTTCTAAGATTACCCTCTCAGTTGACCAGAGAAGCTTGCCCTCTGCAAATTGACAAATTCAATCTAGTTCACTGCTGTGTCATGGGAAGGCACAGCCCTCATCAGGGAAATGAGGCAGAGAATTAAGGAATACTAGGCACTTAACACCTCACCCTGTTGCCAACTGCTTCATGTACCCTGATGGAACTAAGGAACAGAATCACAGAACGTTAAAGTTTTAAGTGACCCAGGAAAGCATGTAGTCCAACTTCTACTAGAAAAGAATGCCCACGCTAAGAAAGCCTGTAGATACTCATCCAGCCTCTGCCTGAAGACTGAAAAGAAGGGGGGAACATACCAACAATCATTGAATAATAGAACATTACAAGTGAAAGAGATCTGGAAGAGCATATGTCCATGACCCTTTCACTTTACAAAGGAGAGATTAAATTGCTTGAACATAGTAGGTACCTAATAAACAGTTATTGAAATTATTGAAGTGCCCTGTTGAAAACTGAAGCTAGCTAGTAGTAGAATCAGGACTCTAAAGTTGGCAAATGTCAATTTTACCTGCATACTACCTCTCATGTCAATTCCCTTCTTTCTATTGACACAACTATCATATCTATTGACATAACCATCCTAACCCTCATCATTTCTTGCCTGGACTATTAGAAGACATTAACTTTCTAATTCATCTGGCCTCCAGTCTCATCCCTTTTCCAATACATGCGCTGCCAACTACCAAACTGTCTGCCTAAAAAGCTCAGATGTGATTGATGGAATCCAAATAGACCTGCTCCCAGCCCCAATATTCTAACTTCCTCATGGGCCCTATTGAACAGCAGGCATGTCCTGATTTGACCTAACCACATCACAGGCCCCAAACTCTGAACCACTGCACCCATACTTAATACAGCACTGCCTCTAGCAAGTCATTGCCCCCAGATTCAATCCTCTAGCTAGTCCCTGCCCTCAGATTCAATTCACAAATATTCTAACTTCCTTATGGACCCCACTGAACAGCAGGCATGTCCTGATTTGACCTAACCACATCACAGGCCCCAAACTCTAAACCACTGCCCCCATACTTAATACAGCCACTGCCTCTAGCAAGGCATTGCCCCCACACTCAATCCTCTAGCTAGTCCAGATCTGCTAGAATCACAAGTAAGGGGTGCAGCTGTCAGAGATCCAGTAGAAAGAAAGCATAGGATAGTGCCATAGAAAGAATATCAGATTAGGAAATGAGAACATTTGATTCTTTCATTGCTTTCCTGGGTGATCATGGGTAAAGTAACTCCTTTCTCTGGGTCATACTTTCCCAAGATGGCCTCCAAGGTCTCTTCCAGACCAACCATTTTAACTCTGTCTCCAAGGACCAGACAAAAGACTATGGGCTCTCATAAAAGCCACCTTCTCTGATAAAATCATAATTCAAAATACAAGTCCTACTGTCTCAGTCCAAAGCATTACAAGCAGAGAAAAATGGTTGGAAAATGGAGTCCAGGCCTAGAAATAACAGAAAGTGAAATCTTACCATCAGTTTGTACATAATGACTGGCCTTATTTAATAGTGGTCTTATTTGTCTCACTCTTAGAAAATAATATACTTTCCCTGACCCTTCCATCCCTTACTTGGCACTTCATTAGTATTGAAAATAAAGCTAGATCTAGGAATGCTGGCACCTGGGAAATATTTGGTTAGGAAGGAAGAGAACACTGGCAGCTGTGGTGGTAGCACAGCTGGCCATGTATCAAGTCCCACCAAAGAAAGTGGCCTATCCCCCCACAGTATTAGTCTTATATGCGGAAGTCTAGCTGGTGATTTTCTTGCTTAAGACAAAGAGCATAAAACCTGTCTGGAAAGGGAAGCACAAAACAAAGTGCCCTTGACTTCTGAGAACAAGGAAACAGGAAAGAGAGGGGCCATCAAGGGAGCTCACCTATGATGGGACCTGAAGGAAATGGAGACCCTTATCATGTATGCTAGAGAAAGCATTAGAGGAGTGAGTTGGACTCCTTCAAATTTCTAGGCTTTTAATTCTGTAATTTTGCGTTGTGAAAGTGTCCCAGTTTAAATAATTATTCTTGCTAAGTGCTAGAGGAGCAACATGGCAGGGTAACAGAGTGTGGCCTGGGTTCAAGAGTCTCCAAAAATACATACTGACTGTATGACCCTGGCAAGTCATAGTCTCTTAAGTGCCTAACAACTCTCTAAGACTAAGTTTCAGGGAAGGTGCCAATCTACATTGGTTGCATTGTTATAGGAAATTCTATATCAGAAACTCCTTACATACTGACATGACCATAGGTTCAATAACAAGCAAATGAACAAATTAGGTGCTAAGTTCAACTATTTGTAGTCAGCTAGTGCCCCTTAAATGTTGATACCAGAGAAAAAAGTCCCTATTTGCCATCTTAGTTATAAAACTTTCCATAGGATTTTGGGAGAAAGTTGGCCCCTGGACAAGAATTGACAAGCTACATGATCTTAGATACTGTAAATTAAGAATTTTTACTTTACAGTAGCAGGGACTGGCCAAAGATCACAAGATAAGATGTTAGGAAGCCTCTCATTCCCCACTCTTCCTTCTCTCTACTCTCCTGGCTCCCCCTGCCCTTGTTGTTCCATGTAAGCATCCAAAGTCAAAACCCTATTGCCTTGTACTTGTAATAACTCTGAGAAAGAATAATGGTCTGGGGAGGGTTCTAAGAGAACAATGTGATACTCTGTGTTAAGAATGCACCCCCAGGCCCCCAAAGAACTTCTCCATTCTTGTTCCTTCATGTTAACTGATTTAATATGTAACAGTGTATTTCAGTGAATTTATTGACTGTCAATGTGGTCCATGACATTGAATTAAACATTATTTACTACTTGTGACTTCTTTGTCATTGATAAAAAGATGGGCAATTTAGATAGGTGGAAAAGGTATTCAGTAGCTTAGCAATAGTTCATGTTCACAAGTTATCAGTCCTTCAATTCAACAGACATATTCAGTGCTAACTCTTTGTGGACCATAGATTTGGAGCTAGAAGGAAACTTGGAGGCTACCTAGTCCAAAGACCTCATTTCACACATGAGGAAAATATATCTAAAGGTGAAGTGATTTGCTTAAGGTATTTAGTCATGTAGCAGGGGCAGAGGCTATATTTGAACCCAGGTCTTCTGACTCAAAATCCATTGCTCAGAAAGAGCAATGGTACCACATTGTCTGGGCACAAATAATTTTGACAGAATACTGTAGGAATTAGGAAGAGAACTGAAGAAGGGAAAACATTCAATGGAAAGTTATTTCCTCTCTGATTAAGTAAAACTAAGTTTCACATTGGTTTTTTTGTATCTCTATTAGAATGATATCTTATTAGAATAATGTCTCTAGTGTAATAACTTTCTTCACAGCGATACTTTCTCCTCCTCCCAACCTTTTGTGAGGTAGGCACTATCATCCTCATTTTGCAGATTAGGAAACTGAGGTCCAGACAGCACAAGCAATATTGCTTGGGGTCCTATTGCTAAAAATGTAAGAGAGTGAAGCATCTCAATGGTGTGACCTGTACACATTTTCTCTGGGTAACTCTTGTCTCTCTATTCCCAATGCTGCTTTTCCTTCCTTTCTGAGCTGGTACTTTGTCTATCTTTAGGCTGGCATCTATTAAAATACACACATATATATTTTTCATATATCTGGCATATGCCTTAAACAATTGATATAAATAAATCAGCACCATCGAATTCATTATGAATAGGCACCAACCTGCAATCAAACTATTTTCATGCTAGAGAGTCAGCATGTTTCCCAATTCTCAATAGAAGTGAATACACATGATATATGTTTCCTTTCCTCCCAAAGCAATTTTTAAAAGTCCCCAATATACATATATGTTAATATCATTATTCTCCATATTCTACAGTCATTCATCTAACAGCTATCTCCACTCAACTGTGTCATCTTTGAATAAGATTGATCATCCCAGTTTCATTCTCAAGAGAAATGAAAGAGAAGTGAACCATATGGCAATCCCACAAAAAGATGCCCAGAGTAGGGAATAGTTTCAGTTCAGTTAGTGGGAAAGAATCAGAGAAGGATGGATTCCTATTGTTCATATAAATTTAAAGCTTGAAAGGACCTTAGGAATCAAGTCTAGCCTTTCATTTTACAGATGAAGAAACTGAGGCCAAGAGAGTTTAAATGACTTGTTCAAGTCACAAGAGTTAGCATCTAAGGCAGTCTTCAAAATCAAGGCTTCCTGACCCCAAGTCCAGAGCATAATTTTATGTTTTCGTGCTGTAACTTCATAAAGAAAAGCAAACGGATGGAAAATTAATCAGCTCAGGATGGAAAAGATTTTGGTCTGCTTTCCAGGCTGTTATCAAAAGCACTGATGATCCCTGTTCTCAACATGGAACATCTTCTTTATGGCCCATCTACTTCTTCCACTAATGAGTTCTTCCCTGGGCTTCCACTTTGTGGAAGGGCCCAGGCTGACCTATCTCCTCCTCCTGACACTGTTCTTGGCTTCTATACTTCAAAAATTCCTTTTTATGTAATGCCTTCCCATGTTAGAATGTAAGTTCAGTGAGGGCAGGAACTTTGTTTTGTGTGTGCTTACAGTGTCTAGCACACAGGAGCATTTAATAAATGCTTTTTTCCTCCTTTCTTTCCTTTCTGTTAAAAAGTTAACATGTTACCTAAAAAAGGATAATGCAAAATCAGGCTGTGTTAACATAGCAAGGGACATTGTAGTCTTACTTTCCTCTGCCTTGGTGAATATCTGGTATATTGTGGTCAGTTTAGTGTATCACATTTGAGCAAGGGCATTAATAAGCTAGTGCATATCCAGAGGAAAGTGATAGAATGGTAAGGAAGTAGAGACCTTGTCATGTGAGAATGTCAAAGAAATTTGGGATTTTTAACGTGTAGAAGAGGACTTGACTTTGAGAGAAAAGGGGCTATGTATAATCTGGCTAGCTCTACAACACAGGAAAAATGAGTGCAAATTTCAAGGGGACAGATTTCAAGTCAATAAAACATGTTTCTTAATAGAGCTATCTGAAAATAGAATGGATTGACTCATGAGGTCCTAGGATTTGGAGCTAGAAGGCTCATTAAACATCATTTAATCCAACCTACTTGTTTAACAGTTGAGAAAAGAGAAACCCAGATACATAAAGTGATTTGTCAAAAGTCCTACAGGTGGTAAGCAGAAAACTGGAATTCGAATGGAGATATCTTGATTGCAAATCCATTGTTTTTTTTTTCTATTAAGCAGTAACTTCTAGTTAACCAAAATGTTCAGACTGAGATGGAAACTTGAGTTGGGGGGGGAGGGAAGAGATTCATACACAGAGAGGGCTAACTTATCTCTAGCTATGATTACTTCCAACTCTAAAATTCTAAGGTATGGGACATAAAATAAAATTCAGTTGAATGCTAAGGTGGGATCAGGGGAAACAAATAAGGAAGGGTGTCAATCAATATCTTTTTCTGTAAGCACAATCATAGCATCAGAGCCATAGTTCAAAGAATATTGGTAATAACCATAATAACCTGTACCAGGGAAGTTCAGGACCAGGAGCCCAGGTAGACCTTCTTTTCTCAGCAGAAGTTAACTGCCTGAACATGAAACAAAAGCAACTATATCTTTGGAATAATAGACAGACAAGGACAAGAATCTGCATGGAAGTCTAGGAGGTATGAGACAAGTGATCAATGGAAGTAACAGTCCTGAGAATTCTTAGAGTCAGCCTCAATGTACAGAAGGCCTGATGAGAGGTATAAGAGATCCAGTAATGAAAGTCTGGGAATCAGAGATAAGTCCCCTTGAGAGACTAAAATACCATGTTGGGACACATACTGAGGGCCAGCTCCATTTTTCAGCATTTCTTTTATGTGTAACCTTCCTCCATTATAATGTAAATTCCTTGAAGCCAGAGACTGCTTCTTTTTGCCTGATTTATAGGCCTTAGCACTGTGTCTGCCCCATAGCAGGGGCTTAATAAATGCATTTTAACTTGACTCAAAAGGAGAGCTAGGCAGGAACCCAATTACTAAGGACCTGATGCTAACAAACTTTATATTTATACATCCTTGGTAGTATAATGACCAAATTATACCTAGTTACCTTCTTTGTGGCTATTGTTTTTGTTCAGTCATTTCAGGCACATCTGACTCTTGTTGACCTTAGTTGGGGTTCTCTTAGCAAAGATATTGGAGTGATTTGCCATTTCCTTCTCCAACCTATTTTACAGATGAGGAAAATGAGGCAAACAGGGTTAATGATTTGCCCAGGGTCACATAACTAGGAAGTGTCTGAGGGCAGACTTAAACTCATGAAGATGTCTTCCAGACTCCAGGTCTAGCATTCTGTCCACTCCACTTGCCCTTCTAGCATTTTGGAACTGGGAGGCAAATTGATTCCTCCCCTATTTACCCCTGCCAGGACAAGTTGGCCCCAATTAGTCCTTTGATTGAATTGTGGAGGGAACAATCTGTTAGAGAATGGATTTCCTTTTTTAAAAATGGTGCATTCCTTAAAATAAGATGACATTGCCCCTTCACCTACTGGTGACACCCATCAAAATAAATAGAAACTTCCTTTATTAATGCAGATTAGCATTCTCCTCCCACTGATAATCTTAGATAGAGGTGCCTGTTACCAAGAGAAGTACCGTGACTTTTCCAGGGTTACATAGCGAGGATGGGTCAGAAACATTACTTGAATGCAGGCTTTGACTCAGAGGCCCACTCTCTACTCTGTACATGACACTGACCCCAAAAACATTATTTAAATTATTATACATGTTTTACATTTATACATTTTAAAATTATATATGTGTTACATTATTTACCTTAATATAGTTACTGAATATTTTGTTTTCTTAATTCTTTCTTCTTCATACTTTATCACTCTATGTAAATCCCTATAAGTTTCTCTGAATGTCTCATATTCATGATTTCTTAAGAAACAATAATATCCCACTTGATTTATATGCCAGAACTTTTCCAGCCATTCCTCAATCAATGGGTACCCATTTTGTTCTCATTTTTTGCTAGCACAGAAAGCTGAATGGATATCATAATAAACTCAGGACTTTTAATTATGCCAGTAGCCTTCTTAGAATTTGTGACATTGATTTTTTGAACCCAAGGGTGTCTTTACATTTATCCCAATTTAATTTGTGACTTATTTGATTTTGTTCAATATTCTGGATTGTTATTATTATTATGTATTTTATGACAATATAATTTAGTATAATTACAATATCTATTTTATTTCTGTTTCTATAAAATTCTATAGGTAAGCTAAATATACTATTAGGAAGTCACTTTATAACTTCACATACTTCTTTTTGTTTAATTTATTGTAAATATCCAGAAATATAAAATATATACATATTATTATATATTTATTTATAAATTTATTAAATTTATAAATTATGATATATTTATTATGTAAAATATAAAATATCCAGACATATAAAAATTATAGTTTCTTCAAAGACATCTGATTTGGAGGGGGCCCAAGGGGAACTGCTATTAGTTTTCCTGCCTTGTTAGCTAGCTTCTTATATCAATATTTTGAGGATCTGTGGTTTCATCAATGTGGCTATTTCTTCTGTCAATAAAGATCCCAACCCTTCTTTTATCTATTATACAGTCTTCCAAAGCAACTTGTCACCCCAAAATTCATTACTGTCTGATTAACATAGAGATATTGCTATTAGTGGTTTTTGTTTTTTTTTTTTAAGCCTTTAAGAGAAAAGTCAGTAGATTAGTCAGGAGAGATGAGTTTTCTGGATTGAGTAATGTGGTTGGAAAGGAAATCTCTCCTAGAAAAGAAAAAAAACAGAGTGGAGGTCAGGAGGGAGGTATCAAGGAAGTGGAGTATTTTCTTCCCCTTTTCCTCACCTACTCCATAATGAATATGGTTGATTTGTGCATTCATTTACCCATTCAATAAACATTTATGAAGTCCCTACTTGTAGCAGAGCACTGTGCTATGTCCTGGCAGAAGTACAAAAGTTTAGATGTGATATGGTCTCGGCTCTCATGTAGCACACTGTAGTAAGGAAATAACATACAAACACAATAACTAAAATACATGATAAAATAGAGACAGCTAGATGGTTCAGGCAGAGGTAGGGAACCTGAGGCCACAAGACCATATGTGGTCTCAAGGTCCTCAGTTGCAGCTGTTTGACTGAATCCAAACTTCACAGAATAAATCCCCTTAATAAAAGAATTTGTAGGGGTGGCTAGGTGGCACAGTGAAAAAGAGCACTGGCCCTGGAGTCTGGAGGACCAAGATTGGTTCCAGCCTCAGAAAATTAGCACCCACACACAAATAACTAGCCCTGTAACCTTGAGCTAGTTACTTAACCCCAATTGCTTAAAAAATAAAGAAAAGAATTTGTTCTATAAAATTTGGACTCAGTCAAAAAGGCTGTACCCAAGGATCTAGAAGGTCACATGTGGCCTCGAGGCTTCAGGTTCCCCAAATGGTTCAGTGGATAACGTGCCAAGCTGAAGGTAAGAAGACCTGAGTTCAAATCCAGCCTCAGACACTTACTAAATGTGTGACCTTGGGCAAGTCACCTAACCATGTTTATCTTTTCTTATCTATAAAATGGGGATAATAATAACACCTACTTCCCTAGGTTCTTGTTAGGATCAAATGAAATAATAATTGTAAAGGACTTAGCACAGTGCCTGGCACTTAGTAAGAACTATATAAATGTTAGCTATTTTTATTAGTGGAAAGGGCGCTGATATTGGATTCAGAAGGCCTAGATTCAGATCTCACCTCTAATATTTAATATCTATGTGACCATGGACAAGTGCCTTGACCTTTGTGAGTCTCAGTTTTTTTCATCTATAATATGAGGAGTTTAGAATTGATGATTTCTTTGGTGTCTTCCAAATCTGGCTGTATGAGCATACATATAGCACAAGTACGTTAGGGAAATACAAACTGAAGGTTTATGTAAGGTCCTAAGGGGGAGACTGTCATGATAGGTGGAAGAACAAAGGGTCTCATGAAGGAGGTGCCATTGGAGTGTGTGTAAAGAGGGCTATCTAGATGGCAGCTGTCCATGACAACATCGCCTAACACTTAAAAGAGGCAGAAGAGTGTAATAAAAAGAATGCTTTACATCTTTAAGTTCAAATCTCTTCCCAGAAAATAATCAAGGTCTATAAGCTCTTGCAATTCATTCAGTATTTCTAAACTTCAGTTTCCTACTTTCTAAAATTTATGTTTTTTCTAGAACAAGCCATTTTTTAAAGCTTATAGCTCCATCTAAGTGTTATTATTCATGAAATTTTCAGTTTACAGGGCATTTCACATCCATTATTCCACTTGATCCTCATAACAACCCCAGGAAATAGGCCATGAAACCATTTACATGCCCATTTTACTGATAAGGAAATTGAGTCTCTAAGAAGTGAAGTTATTTACCTATGGTCACTCCATCGACTTATGCATTAACAACTATTTCACTTCATCAAATGCTACCCTTTCAAAAGGAGTAGACTAAAGATCACACAAAACTGACATTCAGCCAGAAAGGAGAGTGTAACAAAGGAATGTTTTCTCTAAACTTATATTGATCACCTCTGCAGTCATGGTGTCTCTAGTAGTCTCCAGTAACACAGGATTACTTCTTTGCGTCTCAGGGGGAAACTATCTGACAAACTTGTGGACTCATGATGGAATCCATTTATATGAAGATCATAAAAGGAGGTAGTATTGTAAAAAGAGTTCTGGGATTAGAGCCAGGCAAGCAGGGCTTAATCATGGCCCTGTCATATGGCCCTACACAACCTTAACCTTTCTGTGACTCAGTTTCCTAATATGTAAAATGAAGGTTGGATTCAATGGTCTCTTCCAAATGTATATCTATGATTCTATGATGCTTTGAACTCTGCTGTCAAGCCTTATTGACCGTTCCCCCACAACATCACTCAAGTCCAACGACTTCTCCTCAAGCTAGCTCAAGTCTTACCTTTAGACATCTCTCACCTAAGACAAATCTGATTGTTTCCCAATTGGCTTCTCTGTCATCAGATTCCCCTCTTTCCGATTTATCCTACAAATAGTGGCCAAATTGATATTCTTGAAAATTAGAAGTCTCACCACTGCACTCCCTACCCAAGAAGCTTCTGTGACCCTATATCATTGCAAGAGAAAATACAAACTTCTATATGAGTCAGCAACATGGGCCAATGGCTAGAACCTGGGGCCTGGGGTGAGGAAGACCTGAATTCAAATCTTACTTCAGATCTTTATTAGCTGTTTGACCACTTAACCCAAACCTGCCTCAGTTTCCTCATCTGTAAAATGGAGATCACAATTTGATCTACTTCCCAGGGCTGTTGTGAGGATAAAGTGAGATAATATTTATAAAAGCTCAGCACAGTGCCTGGCAGATAGTGGGCCTTATGTAAATGTTAGCTATTGTTATTGTCATCATATTTAAAACCCTTCCCAGTCTGTTTCTAGTCTCTGTTTCTGAATTTTTAAGGCAGCTGTAGTTTCCTTTAAAGCACTGCTCAGCTGTGACCTCCTACACAAGGCCTTTCTTCATCCCAGCAATTATTAGAGCTCTTCCTCCATATCGCTTTATATTTATATTTATTTTGTATACCGGATGTCCCATTTGGGGAACCCTTGTATATTTTGCAGTTACTTATCTGTACAATAGGAGTCAATATAAGACAGGAGAAAGATGAATGAATCAAAGAATCTGGGTTCAAATTCTGTCTCTGATGTTTACTATCTGTGTGACCTTAACCAAGTCACTTCATTTCCTTATATCTCTTCATATCTAAAATAAGGAACTGTTAGATGAGTTCAGAGGTCCCTCAGAGCTTAGAACTAATATCCTACATTGTTTTTCCCCAATTAAGTATAACCTCCTTGAGGTCAGAGATCATTTAATTTTTTGATCCCCAGTGCTTGGAACACAGCAGATACTTAAAAAAATAGTCATTAAATTGGAATGGAATTCTTAAGTGCCTGTGATATGCCAGGCACGGTGCTTAGCACTTAGCAAATATTATCTCATTTGAACTGAATTGGTGAATTGAAAAAGCTCGCCTCAGAATTGTGGACATACACAGAGCACAGTGAGAAAGAAAATAAAGAGACACAATTTTAGGCCATTATCCTTAAGGAACATTTTCTGTAATATATTCAGAAAGAACACAAAGGTACTTCTTACTACGTGGGGCCTATTTTTTTTTACAACTGATTCTTCAAACACAGTAAATTCAAATTGATCCTGTGACATTTGTTATGCATGGAAAGGGGAAGTACGGGCAGCCTTTCTTGCTTGGCAGGATGTGCACAATTCTTGGGCAGTCAGCAGCAGGTTCTCCCTAATATTGTAGCATAGCTCCTAAAAATCAACTACCGTGTAAACAATGTTTCCATATGAGTCATGTGGCAGAAGAAAAGGAGAAAAAAACTACAAAAGAAAGTGAAAGATAGCGTGCTTCGATCAGTATTCAGATTCCATCAATTCTTTCTCTGCAGGGGGATAGCATTTTCCATCATGAGTCTTTTGGGATTTCCTTGGATAATTATATTTATGAGAAGAGCTAAGTCAATCATAGTTGATCAATGCACAACATTGCTGTTACTATGTACAAATGTTCTCCTGGTTCTGCCCACTTTATCAAACAGATAAACGAATGCACAAATGGAACATCTTGGTTATGGAGTAGGTGGGGAAAAAGAAACACTCCATTTCCTTGATACCTACCCCTCTCTGCTTTTAAGAAAAAAGCTAGGAGAGGTTTCCTTTCCAACCATATTATTCAATCCAGAAAACTCATCTCTCCTGAGATATGTAAATAAATATTGTAAATACTGTGGAAGACAAAAAGAAGTAATGTCATATACCCTCCAGGAGCTTAACTAATTAGGCTTGCCTTCTACTTCGGGGCTTTGTGATCAAATTGATTTGGGCATTCCCTCCATTGGTTAAGATCAAAACCCATCTATCCTTTTTAATCCTGCAAGATCCTTCTACATGTTCTCCTTAAAATCATTTGCAGAGGATACTCCCAATTATGGGAGGAATCAAAAGGCTGAATAATGTGACTTAGGAGAGGTACAAGCAGCTCAGAGAAAGCCCTTGGCAAGCCTGTAACACCTCCTTACAATCCCCCCCCCTCCCCCCCCCCCCGCTGGGTTTCAAGAACAGTTTCAAAATAACTAAAGGTACCATATCTTTCTATGGCTTGGAAAACTAGGCCAGCTTGAAAATACAATGAGAAGCAGTGTGGTTTAGTGGAAAGCGCCTTGGGCTGGGAGTTAGGAAATTTGTGTTCATGTTCCACTTTTGCCATTAGCTAGTTCTGTGGCCTTGGCCTTAAAGTAAGGACACACCCCCTACCTCAGCCTTAGTTTCCACAGCTATAAAATTACATGATCAGTGATTTATAAGTGGCAGGGACCCAAGAGGCCTTCTAGAACAAACACTTCATTTTAGATGAGGAAATTGAAGCCCAGGAGCTTTAAGAGACTTAAGTATATACACATAGTAAAGAGGTAGCTAAGATTTATACTCAAATTCCCTAACTCCAAATCCAAGACACTTTCCATTATACCATACTCTTTTTTTCCTTAAGTAGTATTTTTTTTCAAATTATGTGTAAAGACAATTTTTATCATTCTTTTTAAAAAAGATTTTGAGTTCCAAATTTTCTCCCTCCCTCCTTCCTAAGATAATAATTTGATATAGCTTATATTTTTGCAATCACATAAACCACATTTTCATATTAGTCATGTTGCAAAAGGAGAAAAAAAACTGAAAAAAATTAAAGAAAGCAAAAAATAGCATGCTTTGATCTGCATTCAGACCCCATCAGTTCCTTCTCTGGAGGTGGACAGCATTTTTCATCATGAATTCTTTGGTATTATCTTAGATCATTGTATTTCTGAGAAGAGTTAAATCAATCATAGCTGATCACTGCACAATGTTGCTGCTACTGTGTATAATGTTCTCCTGGTTCTACTCACTTTACTTTTCATCACTTCATGTATACCTTTCCACTATACAATACTCTCTTATGAAGGAGTCTGTTCCAGATAGGAGTCTTGTTAAGGTACCATTTGAACCAGATAGCCTATGAGATTCCCTCTCACTCTGACCTTCTGATTCTTTCTCTCTAAATCAGAATTTCTTAAGCTAGATTAAGAATGCACTTTTTATTATTAATTTGAAAACTGTATTTCAGTATAATTGGTTTCCTTTATAATGCCCTGTATTTTATTTTATGCATTTAAAAACATTATTATTAGAAAGACTACATAGCATTCACCAGACTGTGCAAAAGGTCCATGACACAAAACAGGTTAAGAATCTCAAGTCTACATGATGTCCAAAGTCTTTTCCTTTCCTAACTTTCAATTTATGAATCAATGATAATATTCTTAAAACAGCAATTCTATCATGTTATTTCCACACTCAAAATCTCTCAAAGTTTTCTCATTCCCTGCTGGCTACAGTCATATTCTTTATCCCATCACTCAAAGCCTTCCATAGTCTGACCCCACTTTTTCTTTCTAAATTTATATCCTACTATAATGGTCATCCTTTAATCTAGTTAGACTGACTTTCTCTCTGAACTGACCTGGTTCATTCTTTTTTTTCTCAATTCCCTTTATCTTTTTTATTCTTTTTTTTTTTTAGTTTTTAGTTTACATCATTCATTTCCACAAGATTTTGAATTACAAATTTTCTCCCCATTTTTCTCTACCCACCACCCCAAAATATTGATGCCACTGAATATTCCCTCCCCCAATCTGCCCTTTCCCATATCTTCCCCCATTACCCCTGTGACTTTCCAGTAGGACACAGTGGATCTCTATGTCCCAGTGCCTGTATAACTCATTTCCCAGTTACATGTAAAATAATAATACATATATATATAAATATATATATATATGTATGTGTGTGTATGTGTATTAAACATTTTATTTTAAAATTTTGAATTCCAGATTCTTTCCCTTCCTCCCTTGTCACCCACCCTCACTGAAAAGATAAGCAATTCAACATAGATGGTACATGTGTAGCCATGCAAAACATTTCCATAGTGGATATATTGTAAAAGACTGACTATATTTCCCTCCCTCCTATCCCACCTCCCACATGTTCTATTCTCTACTTTGATCCTGGCCTTTTCAAAAGTGGGTGCTTCCAATTTCCCTCCCCCCAGCCTGCCCTCCCTTCCATTATCCCTCCTCTCATCCCCTTCCCCTTACTCTCCTGTAGGGTGAGATACCCTATTTAGTGTGTATGTTATTCCCTCCCTAAGCCAAATTCAATGACAATAAAGTTGACCCATTCACTTTTCCCTTCCTCTTCTTCCCCTCCATTATAACAGTTTTCCCTTGCCTCTTCTATATAAGATAATCTGCCCCATTCTGTCTCTCCACATCTCCTCTCATTATATGCCTCTCTCATCTCTTAATTTCACCTTCCCTTCCTATTATATTGGTCCTGTGCCCTCTGTCAATGTATATCTGTACACATATATACACACACTGACGTATGTATTCATACACCCATATACCCTCCTATATGTATGTATACGTACATATATATGTATATACACACATACGTTTCTATTCCCTTCAACTATTCTCATACTGAGAAAAGTGTCATAAGTTACAATTATCATTTTTCCATGTAGGCGTATAAGTAGTTCAACTTTGATAAGTTCCTTTTGATTTCTTTTCCCTGTTTACCTTCTCATGCTTCTCTTGCTTCTTGTATCTGAATGTCAAATTTCCTATCCAACTCTGGTTTTTTCATCTAGAATGCTTGAAAGTCCTCTATTCCATGGATGACCATATTTTCCCCTGAAACATGACACTCAGTCTTTCTGGTTAGGTGATTCTTGGTTTTAATCCCAGCTCCTTTGACCTCCAGAATATCATATTCTAAGCCCTTCAATCCCTCAGTGTAGAAGCTGCCAGGTCCTGTGTTATCCTGATTGTGTTTCCACAATATTCAAATTGTTTCTTCCTGGATGCTTATATTTTCTCCTTGATCTGGGAACTCCAGAACCTGGCTATAATATTCCTAGGAGTTTTCTTTTGGCGATATTTTTCAGGAGGTGATCAGTGGATTCTTTCAGTCTCTGTTTTGCCCTCTGGTTCTAAAACATCGGGGCAATTTTCCTTGAGAATTTCTTGAAAGATGATTTCTAGGTTCTTTCTTGGATCATGGCTTTCAGGTAGTCCAATAATTTTTAAATTATCTCTTCTGGATCTATTTTCCAGGTCAGTGGTTTTCCCAATGAGATATTTCACATTGCCTTCTATTTTTTCATTTATTTGGATCTGTTTAATAGTATCATGATTCCCCATAAAGTCACTAGCTTCCATTTGCTCCAATCTAATTCTGAAGGAATTATTCTCTTCAGTGAGCTTTTGAGATTATTTTTCATCTGGCAAATTCAACTTTTTAAGGCACTCTTCTCCACATAGCCTTTTTGAGCCTCTTTTGCCATTTGACTTAGTCTGTTTTTTAAGGTGTTATTTTCTTCAATCAATTTGTTGACTCTCATTTAATAATTTTCTTGAATCATTCTCATTTCTCTTCCCAATTTTTCCTCCACTTCTCTTATTTGGTTTTCAAAATCCTATTTTAAGCTCCTCTATTGCCTGTAACCAGCGCATATTTTTCTTGGAACCTTTTGGTGCAGGAGTCTCACTTCACTGTCTTCCTCCTGTTCCATGCTTTGATCCTTTTTGTCCTCAAAATAGGAGTCTAATGTCAGATTCCTCTGTTTGCTTTACTTCCTTTGCTTGTTCATGTTGCCACTTAATTACTTGGTTTTTGAGCCTTTTGCCACAGTAGGACTCTGTTTCCAGGAAGGAGAGCTTTATCTCAATTGCTGGGATTTTCTCAGCTGCTGTAACTATTAGTTGGGTGCCCTCTCTGAACATTCTCTCTGGCTCACTGGTCACTCACCCCAGGACCTCCACCCTAGACAGCAATCCAGATCCAATCAGGTTAAAGCAAGAGCAATTACCCCTCAGACTGGTTGCTTGGTTCCTGTACAATCTGCAGGCCTGGGACTCTGAAGTGGCCACATGGTGGTGGCTTCACAGCTGCCATGCCTCAGCCACTTCTACCTCCACGGGGCAAAGGCTGCACCACACTCCGAAATTCCCTGTTCCCACAAAGTCTACACTGACATCTCACTTTGTCTTTGGCATCTATGGGTTGATAATTCTCGAAACCACCACAGCTGCTGTTGATCTGAAATCCCTCCAGCCCATGGCTGGTCAGGCTACCCTGAGGCTAAAACCTCTGGCTAGTACTGGGCTGGGCGTGGCTCCCAACACACTGGGCTGCCTACTTCCTGCCAGCCTGCTAGGCTTTCTTCAGTGGGAGGTTATCTTCTTTCTGTCATTTTGTGGGTTCTGTAGCTCCAAAGTTCATTTAGAGTCATTTTTTACATGAATTGGAGGAGGTGGAAGCTAGAGCCTCAGGAAAGTTTATTTCTACTCCACCATCTTGACTCTGTCCCCCTGGCTCTTTCATAAATACAGGTCTTTGTTCATTCAAACCTCCCTTTCCTCACTACTTGTCACTCTCAATATCTTAATCATCCATCCAGAACCATCTCAAGGCCCACTTTTCCCGCTGCTCCAGGTCACATGCCCAATTCTCGTCTCCTGTCTTCCATTTTTCTTGTTGTATATTTGTTTCAATGCCCTGCTTGATGTTGTCCAGTTACATTTGACTCTTTGTTTTCTTGGCAAAGTTCCTAGAGGGGTTTGCCATTCCCTTCTCCAGTGGATCACCTTCTTATCAAAAAAAAATGAAATGTAAGACAAATGTCTTACAATATCCATGTAACTGATCCATGAAGAGAATGGAGGTTAAGTCACTTACCCAGGGTCACACAACAAGAAAGTGTCTAATGCTGGATTTTAATGCAGATCCTCCTGGATCCAAACCCAGTGTTCTATCCACTGCATCACCTTGCTATCCCATAATTGTCATGCACGAAGAATTTTCCCCAAAATAAATGTGTATAAAGGCACCCTCACAATCACAGAATTTCAGGCCTAAAAGGAAAACAGAGGCCATCTAGTGCAATCCCTATCTGAGTAGGAATCCCCTTCACAGTACACCCAAAAAGTGGTCACGCAGCTTACTCCTGGAAACCTCCCAAGGATGGAAAAGCCACTGCTTATGTGAGCAGTCCATTCCACTTAAGGTCAGTGCTAATTGTTAGAAAGAGGATCTCTTTCTGTTGAGCTGAACGTTTGTCTTACTCCAACTTCCTATCCACTAAATCTAGCCAAACAAATAAGAAGGTCTATCAGGAATCATGGCAGAGACTCAGATTTCCTTGGCTGGGGCAGATAAAAGTGTGGTCTGGCACTTCCAAATTAGGTTGGTGCAGTTGCCAGGGAGCTAGGTCACTATAACCATTTTGAAATGGTTATAGTGAATATGGGGAGTGAGGAGTGGGGCAGAGTGGTATTCTGAATCTTCAAAAAAAATTCTCATTCATTGGTAGAGTGGGTCTGCTCTGAAATGTTTGGCACTAGGAGGATGTTTCTGGATTAAATATTTTAAGAAGCACAGCTGATCATTGGGTCCTTCTGCATAAGCAAATTTGTATATAGACTCATGCAAGCCTCTGAAAGGAGGACTGTGTGCTCACTGATGACTTTTGGTTCGCCCACTTTGGCTGAGAAATGAGAGATTTAGGTGAGACTTAAGTGACCCCCAAGGCCCTGTCCTGGGTTTTCTCCATTTCTGCCTCTCTATTAGGGGTTTTCTGAGTCATGGGCCCCTTGGGCAGTCTGCTAAAGTCTATGGACCCCTTCTCAGAAAAATGTCTTAAAATGTATAAGACTGCAAGGCAAACCACTAGTGTAGAAATAGTTACCAGTATACATTTTTTTTAAATAGTGGACCCCCTGAAATCTATTCATTGACCTGGGCCCCAAGGGGTCTATGGTCCCCAGGCTAAGAACATCTACAAATCCATGCTTTCTTCATTAGTATCAATTCAACTATTATCTCTATTCAGATGACTTCTCTAAGGCTCAGTTCCCTCATTTGTAAAACAGACAAAATAATACTTTCCCTGCCTACCTTTTAATTAGACAATGTACATAAAACATTTTTTTATAGCCTGAAGCACTCTGGAACATAGATCTGGAGCTAGAAGAGTCCTCAGAATTCACCAAGTTCAACCTTCTTAATTTACTGCAGAAAAAGCGAGAACAAAAGATTGGATTCAATCTATTAGCCACACTTGAGGACCTAGAGGGCCACATATGGCCTCAAGGCCACAGGTTCCCCACCCTTACTAGGGACTGGTCATATAGTGACAAAACACAAACACCCAAAACAATCCCTACTCTAAAAGTGATTATATTCTTTTGTTCTGCTTGAGGAAAGGAGGATGGATGATTCCTATAAGCTGTTAAACTAATACTTTTGTGTTATCATATTTATTCCTCTAGAGGCAGCTAGGTTGCACAGTGGATATAGCACTTAGCCCGGAATTAAGAAAACCTGATGCCAAATCTGGCCTCAGATCCTTACTAACTCTGTGACCCTGGGCAAGTCACTTAGCCTCTGCTTGCCTCAGTTTCCTCCACTGTAAAATGAGGATAATAAGAGCTTCTTTTTCTACCACCCAACAAAGTTTGTCCTGAGGATAAAATGTGATCATGTTTGTGAAGTGTTTAGCACAGAGCCTGGCACATGGTAGGCATTTAAAATAAAGGCTTGTTTCCTTCCTTTCTTATTTCCCATAGGAGAAGCTAACCAAGGGTATGACATCGGGCAGTTTACTTGTCTTCAGTTCTTTGATTATTTCCTACTTTGTGTGGGTATGAACCTAAATATGTACACATATGTATGAAGGCATATAGACATATATATCTGTGTGTATGTATTTATATTGTGCATATATGTATGTCATCTATACAATATACACATATTAAATAATGGTCATGGGGTGTGGGAAGAATATTTGGTGATCAGGACAAGTTTCATATTGAAGATGAGTTTTGAAGAAAACCAAGGATTGCAATAGGTGATGGTGGGGAGGTAGGACATTCTGGGTATATAGGACTGTCATGCAAAGGTGCAGAGACTAGACATGGGGTGTTGGCTAAGAGGAAGAGCAAGAAGGTCAGAATACTTAGATGATAAAGTCATCGACAATGTGAAGGGAAGTGAATGAACTTGTAAAGGGGTGGGTAAGAGGGCAGGTTTTAAAGAGCTTCAAATACCAAACCGATGAGTTAATCAGTCAACAAGTATTTATTAAAAGTCTTTTATATAGGGCCCTAATATAGGGCCAAGCCCTATATTAAGAGGATCCAAAGGAAAACAAACACATAAATCAAACAAAAACAAAACAATTTCTGCTTTCCAGGGGAATATATTTTAATAGGGAGAAAACATGTAAATATCAAAGTGCATATAGAGTGTACTAACAGAATCTAAAAGGGAAAAGCATCAGTATATATTTGATATAGAGGTAGTGTAGTGCTGTGAAAATTGGCCTGAATTTGAAATTAGAACTCCTGGACTGACACCTTTCCTCTGCCTCTCATCCACTTACTATGTCTCTGACCTTGAGCAAGTCACTTGGCCTCTTGTGGCATCAGAGTCCTCATTTGTACACCATGGGAGTTTGCCAAGATGAGTTCTAAGGTCCCTTCAAGATGTACATCTATGATCTTTTTTTTAAATATTTCTAAAATACTTTACATTTTATTTTAATTTTTTTATTAAACAAATGCTTTATTAACTTCTGGTTTATATAATTCATTTCCACCAAATTTTGAGTTACAATTTCCCCCCATTTTTTCCCTACCCACCACCCCAGAATAGCAGTCCCACTAGATATCCCCTCATCCAATCTGCTCTCTCCCATATCTTCTCCCATACCCCCTTCGACTTTGCCATTAGGGCAAGGTGAATCTCTGAGCCCCAATGCCTGGACATCTTATGAAACATTTAATTTTAAGACATCAAATTTCAGATCCATTCCCTTCCACCCTTGTCACCCACTCTCTCTGAGAAGATGAGCAATTCAGCATGTGTTGTACATTTATAGCTATGCAAAACATTACCATAGTAGATATATTGTAAAAGACTGCTTATATTTCCCTCCCACCCATCTCTCCTCCCACCTGGTCCATTCCCTACTTTGATCCTGTCCCTCTTTGATAGTGGGTACTTCCAACCTCCCCTGCCCCCAGAATGCCCTCCCCTCCATCCTCCCTGCTCTCATCCCCCTTTCCCCTACTCAACTGCAGGGTGAGATATCCAATTTAGTATGTATGTGATTCTCTCCTTGAGCCAACTTCAATGAGAATATGCTTTTGCCTTTTTGCCTTCCTGATCTTCCCTTCCCCTGTAACTACTTCCCCTTGCCTCTTCTAAATGAGATAGTTTACCCTACCCTGTCTCTCCCCATCTCCTCTTGCCAGTTTCCTCTCTCACCTCTTGACTTCACCTTTTAAGAAACATCCCTTCCCATCAAATTCAACCTGTGCCCTCTATCCATGTATACCTGTAAACATATGCCCAAATACCCTTCTTCAGTTATTTTCATAATGAGAAAGGTTTCATCAGACACAGTTATTGTTTTTCCATGTAGGAATGTAAATAGTTCAACTTTGATAAGTTCCTTTTGATTTCTTTTCCTTGATTACCTTCTCAACCATCTCTTGCTTCTTGTGTCTGAATGTCAAATTTTCCATTCAACTCTGTTTTTTTCCTCAAGAATGCTTGAAAGTCTTCTATTCCACTGAATGACCATATTTTCCCCTGAAACAAGATACTCAGTTTTTCTGGGTAGGTGACCGTTGGCTTCAATCCCAGCTCTTTTACCCTCTGGAATATCATATTCCATGCCCTTCAATCCCTCAGTATAGAAGCTGCCAGGTCCTGTGCTATTCTGATTGTGTTTCCACAATATTGAAATTGTTTCTTCCTGGCTGCTTGGAGTATTTTCTCCTTGATATGGGAATTCTGGAACCTGGCTACAATATTCCTGGGAATTTTCTTTTTGGGATCTTTTTCAGGAGATGATCGATGGATTCTTTCAACTTCTATTTTGCCCTCTGGGTCTAAAGCATCAGGGCAATTATCCTTGAGAATTTCTTGAAGGATGATATCTAGGTTCTTTCTTTGATCATGGCTTTCAGGTAGTCCAATAATTTTTAAATTATCTCTCCTGGATCTATTTTCCAGGTCAGTGGTTTTTCCCATGAGATATTTCACATTGCCTTCTACTCTTTCATTTGTTTGGATCTGCTTAACAGCATCTTGATTTCTCATAAAGTCATTAGCTTCCATTTGCTCCAGTCTAACTCTGAAGGAATGAATCTCCTCAGTGAGCTTTTGAGATTCTTTTTCCATCTGGCAAATTCAGTTTTTTAAGGCATTCTTCTCCTCATTGCCTTTCTGAGCATCTTTTGCCATTCGAGTTAGTCTATTTTTAAGGTGTTATTTTCCTCAGTCAGGTTGTTGACTGTCATTTCATACTTTTCTTGCATCTTTTTCATTTCTCTTCCCAATTTCCCCCCCACTTCTCTTATCTGCTTCTTAAGGTCCTCTATGTCCTGTAGCCAGCTTGTATTTTCATTTGGGGCTTTTGGTGCAGGAGTTCTGACCTCACAGTCCTCCTCCATGCTTTGATCCTCTTTACCCCTAAAATAGGAGTCCAATGTTGAATTTTTCTGTTTATTTTGTTTCTTTTGCCTAGGCATGTTGCCACTTAATTACTTCATTTTGGGGCTTGTTGCCACATTAGAACTCTGCCACCAGACAGGAGAGCTTCTGCCCAAACTTGTGGTCTTCACAACTTCTGCAGGTTAGGTGGCCTCTGTAAAGCCTCCACATGCTCTGGCAAGCTGGATACCCACCCCAAACTTCCCCCCCCAGACCACAATCCAGATCCAGGCAGTTTAAAGCAAGAGCAATTAACCCCCAGACTGAGTGCTGGATCTCCCTATAGTTCACAGACCGGGAGCTAGAGCCGCTATTGATGCTGCAAAATGGCTTCTGTGCTATGTTTCTCCCCCAGGGGAGGAAGCCGACGTGTTCCCCAAATACTGGTCCCAAAGTCCATAGGGCACTAACCTCTCACTTTGTCCTAAGCATATCTGTGCTGATAATTCTGGAATCACCACAGCTGCTGGTGTTCTGGGGTCCCTTCAGCCGGCTGCTGGCCCAGCCACCTTAAGGCTAAAACCGTGGCTCATGAGAGCCTAGGCTCAGCTCCCAAAGAGCTGCACTGTGGGTTGGCAGCACACTGTGCTGCCTGCTCTTAGAGCGCTTCGCTCGCCACTCCCTGCAGAGCTGCTGGGTTCTCCTCAGTAGGATGTTAGTTTCTCTGTGTAGATCTGTGAGTGCTGGGGCTCCAGAAGTTGTTCAGAGTCCCCCTTTTACATAGTTTGGAAGTTGTGTGGTGCAGAGAACCTTGGAAGTGCTGTTTCTACTCCACCATCTTGGCTCCGCTCCCCCCCCAGCAGCTTTTCGCCCCCAGGGGAGGAAGCCAGCGTAACCCAAATACTGGTCCCAAAGTCCATAGGGCACTAACCTCTCACTTTGTCCTAGGCATATCTGTGCTGATAGTTCTGGAATTGCCACAGCTGCTGGTGTTCTGGGGTCCCTCCAGCTGACTACTAGCCTGGCCGCCCTGGGGCTAAAACCGTGTCTCACTGGGCTTGGGCTCGGCTACCAGAGTGCTGTGCTGTTGGTTCCTAGCACACTATACTGCCGGCTCTCAGAGCACTGTGCTGGCCACTCCCTGCAGGGCTGCTGGGCTGTCCTCAGCAGGAGATTAGCTTCTCTGTGTTGTTCTGTGGGTGCTGGGGCTCCAGAAGTTGTTCAGATTCCCCTTTCACATTGTTTGGAGGTGGTGTGGGGCAGAGCACCTTGAAAGTGCTGTTTCTACTCCGTCATCTTGGCTCTGCCCTATGATCTTTTAATCCTAGACATGAGAGAGATATACTAGAGTTTAAGGAAAGTCACATACTTATTATTCTCATAATTTTGATGATCATTTCAGTGACAGAAGCAAACTAAAAGAATTTCTTCAGTGTGTTGGGTAGATTTTCTATGGTGGACACATAGAAAGATTGGTACTAGAAGGGCACAGGATGAGCAGGCATGCAGACACTGGTGGAGGGAATAACTATGCTGATGAAATTATTAATTCACTGAGGTAGTAAGTATATTGATATAATTCATGGCTGTAGAAACAAACAGTTCTCATCTGACCATTCTGCTAGGGAAGTCTTCACATACTTAACTCCCCGATGGCTTTGAGGCTTGTCAGTTTCCCTCAACCTGGTTAAGCTAGCCTGCAAAGTGGTTTTACCAGAGTATGGCTGCTGCACATGGTAAAGTTTCTTGGAGCAACAGGTGAAGGTTGGGGAACATGTAGACACCAAATGTGAACGAGCAGCTCTGAAAAGTGCTCAGTAAGCCCTCCCACCAGAGGTGCTAGTATTCCCTGGGCAACACATATTGTGGAGTGCTTAGAGTTTGGTCAGACATCAAAAACTCCAAGGTTATCTACTGAATCCTATATCATCACCAGTCATCTTGACTTGCCTTGCCACTGAACTCTGATGACTCTGGAAGAGAGAGTGAGGCAGACAACTACGTACAACTCTGTCTCACTTAAATCCAATTCATGAGCAAGTTAAGACATCACTATATGATGTCATCGATCCATTTCAAAAACAAAGGATGAAAAACAATACTGGTATTATTAGTGGTGTTATTATTGCTATTGCTACCAGTGGAGATAGCAGTTTTTCAAGTGTGTCTTTCATTTGTTTAAAGGGGATTTTTAAAAGGACAACAGCATATTAACTTTTGAATACTTTATTTAAATATTTAGAAACAGCATTCAAGCATACCTGAAGCTAGGTAGTACAGTAGACTAGAATCTGGACCTGAAATTAGGAAAATCTAAAGTTCAAATCCAACCTCAGACACTTACCAACTAAGTGACTAAGGACAAATCATTTAACTTTTCCAAGCTTCAGTTTCCTCATTTGTAAAAAGGGGATAATAATAATACCTAACTCATAGGGTTGTTGTGGGATCAAATGTGATAATATTTGTAAAATGCTTCACAAACTTTATAGAACTGTACGAATGCTGGCTGTTATGATTAGGTTTACAAAGTCTTTCTTTTTTGGAATCAGCACTGAGTTGTTACATTTCCCATCAAACTTCATGTTTTTATCTGCCTGACCTCTTTTCCTGGAATTCCGAAGCTCTCTGCATTTAACCTATGGGAAATTTGGTCAAATGATTTTATGTTTCCTTCTGTTTGTGCTGCTTTGTTAAAGTCATAGGAGACAACTTTGACTTTATTTTTCTAAGAGGCCTTTTAAAAGTGTTTTGACACTGTGGTTGACCCATCTGGTTCCCAAATTCAATATGTGTGCTTGCTAAAATGCTGTACTTCTAAAAATACATCACTGAAATGCCGATCAATGGGATTGTGGGTATGTAAAAGAGCAGCTGGAATTCAGGTCACTATAGCCAATTAACATCCATAAGCTTTTACTGAGCCCCAAACTTGTGCCAGACTCTTAGGACAGAAAGAGGTTGAAACCACATCCCTTGTCCTCAGGATGCTTCAACTCTTGCTGGGCAACCTGGAACTAGCTGTTCATTAAATGACCAACTACAACAAAAGGTCACATCTGCTAAATGGCCAATTATAGCAGACAGGGGCTGCTAAAATATTGTGAAGACAAGAGTTCATTTTAGTCTGTAGCTATCATCTTAAATTTGCCATTCTATTCATCATTAGCAAGAGTCTACATTCACTTCCTCACCATCCCAATACCTTGTCATCTGGATTTATTCCTCACTATGCTACTGAGGAGCTTCCTCTCAAGGTTATTAATGACTTTCTCATCCCCAAATCCAAATCAGTTTTTGGGGGGTTTGTTTTTGGTTTTGTTTCTTTGCTGTCATTTTTATTTTTAGTCCTTGTGTTTCTTTGGGGCACTTTGCATTTTTTGATTATTCACTTCATTTCTGAAAACTTGGTCCTCCCTTAGTTTCCAAAGGACCTCCATCTTCTGGTTCTCCTTTCTGGTCCCTCTCATTCTCCTTTGATTTTTCTTACTTCTCTCACACACCAATTGTGGGTAGGCTCTAAGGCTTGGACCTCAGCCCTCTTCTCTCCCTCGCTATGTTCTTTCCTTTGGTTATTTCATCTGCTCACCTATAATATTAATGCAGATGACTCACAAAACCTACATAATAAACTCTAATCTCTCTCTTGAACCCACATGACCAACTGCTTGTTGCATATCTCCATCTAGATGTCCCATTGGCCTCTCTCCCAGACTTCCTTATGTCAGTTGATAACACTGCCTTTCTTTTAGTCACCCAGACTCAAAACTTCATAATCATCTTTGATTCCTTAATCTCCTTCATTACAAATATGAATTCATTTGCTAAACCTTAAGTCCACAGTCCACCTGTTCCTTTCCTTTAAAAAAATCAGAAAAGTTGATTTTTTAAAATAATCGTGCTATAGAAGCAATATTGTGATGGAATCTTAGAGGTTAAGAATTGGAAGGAAAACCACATGTCATCTAGTCCATAAATGATCATGAATCTCTTCTTCCACATCTTTAATACAGAGCCATTCAGTCACTTCTTGAATATCTCCTGTCTCCAGAGGTAGGATTTTCAGATTTATAAGACGTGATAGGAAGTTGGAAAGTTGTCATGAGTATATTCTATAGACTAGCTAGATAGAAAGCAGACACTATTGAGGAAATGAAGGAAAGGACGATAAACTTGGGCCAGAGGCATGATACAGCAGAAATGGAAGAGTTTGACTATCTAAACATTTATTGGATCTCTCCGTGAAAAGAATTTGGGAGCAAGTTTGGGATGTACTGGGGTGTGTGTTTGTGTGTGTGTGTGTGTGTGTGTGTGTGTGTGTGTGTGTGTGTGTGTGTGTGTGTGTGTATGTGAGAGAGAGAGAGAGAGAGACAGAGACAGAGAGAGACAGAGAGAGAGAGACAGAGACAGTGAGAGAGACAGAGACAGAGAGAGGCAGAGACAGAGAGTCAGAGACAGAGACAGAAAGACAGAGAGAGAATATACAGGCTGGGAAGAGTGAGAGGATTTGATCTCTATCACTTAATGAACCCCACTTATGAGCAAAGTCCAACTTTTATGGATTACCCTCTACCCCCACAAGTGTTAATGAAAAGAACAATTGGTCCTCATGGCTTGGTACCAAAGCTCCTCTATGATCTGCCCTTCTAACCTTAAAAAGGCTGCCATGAGGAAGTTTTTAATAGCTTAAGCAAATTAGCTTCCTAGCTGCTATTAATAACTCACAAGAACTTGGGCCTATTACAGATAATCAAAAGGAGGTAGGGTTTCTGTGTTAATTTGTTTCTATCCTTCATTTTGTGTTCTGATTGATAGACCCCCTTGGCATTACAAATCCAGAGCAAGTCATTAACACCCACACTTTGAAACTAATTTTTGCTTTCTCTTTCTCTCTTTTTCCCCTTTAACTACCATTGCCTCCTTTGATCTGGTTCATTCATTAATTAAGTTAGAACCGTGAACCATAGAATGTTAGAATAGTAAGGGGCCTTTGAGATCATCTGGTCTATTTTCCCTTATTTTATAGGGAAAGAAACTAAGGCACAGGGAGATTATGGATTTTTTTCCCAAATAGCTAATTGCTCATGAGTGGTATAGTCCAGATGTGAACCTGAATCTACTGGCTTAAATTTTTTTATCCTTTCAACCTAACAAAATTTTTTTCTTCTTATGGGCTCTTCATAATTTTCAAACTGTTTATGTATGATATCGTAGGGATTCCTTTAATGTGAGAATCGATTAACACTGAGGTCCTTTCCAACTTTGAAATTTTGTGATTCTATGATTTAAGACTGTTTAAATATTGCTAGACTTTGGAAATAGAGGGAATGAACATAGTTGACTGCTGGGTAAAAGGATTCTCTCCTAAGATTACTAATACATGAGGAAGTTCCCTGTTCAATTCTGGACCACAGAATTTAGGAGGGACATTTATATCCTGAAACTCTTTGGAAGGAGATAAACCAAGATAGTAAGGAGACATGAGAATCACATGAGAATGAGATTAAATAACCAGCAATTAAAGAACCACTAGAGGAGACCTAGCAGGAACATGATCGCTGCCTTCAAGTATTTGTGCTAAGACAGTCAGGAGATACAGGGAGTAAAAACAACTAGACTTAAAGTCAGGAAGATCTGCATTCAAATCCTGCTTTAGACACTGAATAATGTGTGACCCTGGGCAAGTCACTGAATCTCTCTCAGTCTCAGTTTCTTCATCTGTATGGAGATATTCAAAGCAGCTAACTCCCAGGCTTATTGTGAGGTTCAAATGAGAATATATGTATATATATATATATATATATATATATATATATATATATATATATATATATATATATATATATATATGTAGTACTTGGCAAACCTTAAAGCATCATATAAATTCTAGTTGTTACTGTTATTTTTGTTGTTATTATTCTCATATCTGTCAACTACAATAGAAGAGAAATGATATTTTCTCTGATTGACAGAACTGGAAATGATGAATGGAAGTAACAGGGAGAAAGAAGCTGTACAATGCAGGGAAAAGTTATCAACAATGACAGTATTTCAGAGTGAAATGGACTACACCAAAGGATCCAAGGGTGGGGGACCTCAGGCCTCAAGGTCATATGTGGCCTATTAGGTCCCCAACTGTGGCCCTTTGACTGAATTCAAGCTTTACAGAACAAAACCTCTTAATAAAAGGATTTTTTTCTGTAAAACTTAGACTCAGACAAAAGGCTGCACCCAAGGGCCTACAAGGCCACAGGTTCCCCACCCCTAGATAGTCACTCTGCTCATTATCGTAGGTCTCCAAGTAGAGGCTGCATGAGATCATTTTTCAAGTATATTGTGGACAAGACTCATGCTCAGGTAGATGATGGGTGACAAAACTTCTGAGATCCCTTCCAACTCTGAGATCCTTTGATTCTTTGACCTTAATCCAGCATCATCCGCTTTGAACTTGTGGATGCTTGCACTACTGCTACCATTTTATAAGGAGGGAAGTACTTAGCAAAGGTTAAAGCTCAGTAAAAATGTGAGTTCAGAAG
Organism: Gymnobelideus leadbeateri; assembly: GCA_011680675.1. Taxonomy (NCBI): domain Eukaryota; kingdom Metazoa; phylum Chordata; class Mammalia; order Diprotodontia; family Petauridae; genus Gymnobelideus; species Gymnobelideus leadbeateri. The sequence continues at coordinate 105,063 of WOXC01008979.1, forward strand.
TTTATAAATCTAGAACTGTGTGGAACCTCAGAAGCCATCCAGTGTCACCCTTCTGCTTCACAGAAGAGAACCAGGGACGTTAAATCACTCCCCAAATTCACAGAAATTGCAAGTAATACAAGCATCATTTAAACCTTGATCCTCTGATTCAAAACTAGTACTCTTTTCACTGTACCTTTTAATTTTTATTAGTAGTAGTGTTATTACCCCTGTGATGGGTTTCCTCTGTCTCCAACATAGGACTGCACATCAGCCATTATTAGAGGAGCATGGTAGGGAATAATAAATCATTTAAAGTACCTTGCCAATGCAAAATACTTCATCCAAGCTACATAGTAGAGGCATTACTTCCCAATGAGAATCAGGTCATTAAACTCATTATACAGATGGCTAAGCTCAAGCGCAAAGGGCACACGTCAGTTTCAACTTTTCAGTTTTTTTGCATCAAGCCCTAGATCACATGCCTACTTCCTACTGCTACTATTTCATTACTGACATGGCAACCTGGTAGAGTGCAATGAGTCAGAAGACCGAACCTGTGATGTCATCAATTCATAGTCTGGAGCAAGTCACTTCACTCTCAGTTATGTTTCCTTATCTATAAAATGGATAGAGTAATTTTCCCCACACCTATCTCACAGATCTCTTATAAGGATCAAAAGAGATAATAGATTTGGAAATTATTTGTTCTCTCTAAATAACTAGCACATAATAATGTAGTATCAGCATCATTCATCCATCCTTCTAACAAATCCTTCTCTGATGTCTCACCATCCTACAGAAGTGTCTTGGATCCTAGAAGGCTATGAGAAGATTCAGGGTGAACATGATAGTTGTCATCTAGAATATGAAAAACTACCAAGAATGGGTATTAGGTTTGAATGCACAACTAGGAGCAATGGTGTAACGGTAATGGGAATTTGAAGGTCTTCCCTTTCCCTTAAAAAACCTAAGGGAATTTGAAGACCTTTCCTGCTTTGAAGATATACCCTGCCTTCAATAGGCTGAATGTAACCAATGGAGCCTGTGGTGGGAAAAGTTTTCTGAAGGGTGCAACAGAGCCCACAGGAAGCTGGGAGTCAGAGCAGCTAGACTGGAGGGAGGAGAGGACATATCCCAAGGAGACAGTTAGGCTTATGAGTAAATGTTGGTTTGTGGGAAGGCTGAAGGATTCTGTGGCTCTCTGTGCATAACTGTTAAGGCTTGTTAACTTCTTTGCTACTATGATGGAATTGGCTTACTGGTTTTGGGATTTGGTTTTCTGGTGTCCAAATAAATGTTTTGCTTCTGTCTTCTATACAGAAAGTCTGTAGTATTTTGTGATCAAGCACTATGTTGACATATGTATAGTGACCAGTGGCACTGTGAATATTGCATTGGCACTGCAAATGAGTAGATATTGTAAAGATATAAAAGCTTCCTAACAAACCAAGATTGAAATGGAGGTTCTTCCTCACTATAAAACTTTAAGCAATAACTAATTGGCCATGATCATTCACACTGTAGTGGGACTTTTTTTTTCGTGGGTATAGATTGGACTACATGACTACTAAAGTTTCTTCCAACTGTGAAATTCTATGATGGTTTGCTTGTATATTCTTGCTATCTAAACCAAGCTGGAAAGCTTCAAGTATAACCAAAATGATGAATGGGGAGTCCATGGACCATCCTAGGTAAAGGTTAACAGGCTCATCATCACTAAAGTATTGGCCATTAAGGGATGATTTTCTTTTAGACAAAGTAATCCAAAGTAATTCACAGAGACCTTCTACTAAGATGGGGGTGTGGATAGATCCATATCTACAAAACCATGAATCTTTGAAGTGAAGTATTATCATTAATTTATGATGATTATTAATAACATTAATGAGTCCATTTTATGTGCATTTCAGTTTTGAGAAAGGGATATATGTTAAGGGAAAGGACGTATTTAAATGAAAAGGATAAATAAGGAAAGAGGAAAAGAGAGGAGAGGAGAGGACAGAAGAAATAATACCTTTAACCCTGATTTCCACGGAGCTTTGTAATGTTTATCTAGTAAAGAGATCCCCATGGCATTCTTCTGTATACATGATCAATATGTGATTGAAAGGAATATATGATTGATGGCAAAAGTGATAGCTGGAAGAAAATACAAAAAAACCTCATATTTATATAGTCCTTTAATGCTTGCAGAACACTTTACTCCTACTATCTTAATTTTTCACAAGATTGTATCGTATGTGAGGGATGATTTCTCAGAAGTGAAGCCTCCTCAAAATGGTTAATAGTTTTTGTATTATTGAAACACAGTTTTCCCTCCTTTTCTTGTCCTTTGCTCTTTGTTGCTAGGGAAGACTCATGTGAATAGATCATGCCCCCTGAAGCCCAGCCAATGGTATAAGGGAAAGGGGGTGAGGGGATGCCTCATGTTAAGAGTATAAAAGGGCCTTACTTTCTGGAATCAATTTGTACTTCCCTGGCTGGCACCATTAGAGCAACAAGGGGTGGGTACCCTTTCTCATGGGAAAGCAATAAACTAATTTCTGCTTTCACGTATCTAAGTCTTGGTATTGATTTTTTGGTAGTGGTCTCTGTCCCACACAGGTAAAAAACAACTATCTCCTATTTACAAATGAAACAGAAAGGTTAAGTACCTAGCCCTCAAATCATCCAGCTCAACAGTAGGATTCTCACCCAGGTCTTCCTAAATCCAGACTTCATTCTTTATGCACTACAAGCTGCATCCTGGCTAGGAAGTTATAGTGGAGAAGCTAAAAGAGAGAGAAAAGGTTTAGCAATAGGGAATTAAACAGTTTGTTCAGTTATTTCAGTCATGTCCAACTCTTCATGGCCTCATTTGGGGTTATCTTGGCAAAGATACTCCAGCTCATTTTCTAGATGAGGAAACTGAGGCAAACAGAGGTAAGTGACTTGCCCAGGGTCACACAGCTAATAAGTGTCCAAGGCTAGATCTGAATTCAGGTCTTCCTGATTCAAGGCCTGGCACTTTATACACCATACCACCAAGTCAAAGTTAGGGACTTTTGAAAAACTAGAGTTCAAAGTAGAAAGGTATACAGGCAGAATGTAGTAAATATATTCTGGTACCCTGCTAGATGCCTTGGTTGAAGGAAATAGTTTATCTCAACCTCCCAGCAAGAATCAGCTAAATATTTTCAAAGCTACATCTCTGATGGTCTACTTCCTTAAAGCTATAAGAACTGAATGGTGGTGGGCAAGGCATTTAACCCTAAGTGCCCCTAGGCAATAAGTTGCAGAAAAAATACTGATCTACATTAGTTGATGGAGTTTCCTCATTGGGATTTCCCATTATCAATGACATCTCTGCTCCTATCCCATTCAATTCTGTTCTTATAACAGCCCTATAAAGTAGGTAGACTAGGTATTATTATCTTCATTTGACAGATAAAGAAACAGACTTGGAAAAAATGAAGTAACTTGCATATGATTATATAGTGCTAACTGGTGGCAGGGTTGCTAGAGAGATGAAAATCTTAACTCCTGACACCCTAGTTCAGCCTCTTTCCACCTCACCACCCTGTCTCTAAAGTTTCCATCATATTAGCTATTTATGCTAAGTCTTCTTGAGGCTATTAGAAGAAGTCAGTACTAGAATAAGGTCCACTCTAATCATGTCTGCATATTGGGGCAGTGGGGAATCAGAAGACAAGAGGAAGAAATTGAGGCTAGAATAATATTTCTATATCATTGCTTTGTGTTTGATGGCATCCAACTCTTCTCCATTGAAGTCAGTATCCAATAAACACCTTTGGGGATTGATTAAATGCTTTAGCTCAACTAGAACCACTAATCAATTTCACCAGCTGTTTACAACTTTATTTACTACAAGGAAAGAGAAGGTAATCTCTTTAAACTCAATAGATCTAAATTAACTGCAAGCTTCTAAAGAATGGTTGCTGTGGAACCCAAGTGTTACCTCTTGGGCTCTAGGAGACAAAACAGAAACATGACTATGGTCAGCAACTCAGTTAATTCTTTCTTCTGTCAAGTATATTCAACACTATTTTTGTCTCCAGTGTGGAGAAAGTAAATGGAGGAGTCATCCCTGGATTCTCATAAGAAGAGTTAGGGGCAGAGGAAGAATAAGAATCCCAGTAATTAAGACTTCCAATCCTTTGCTCTTATTTCTTCTCAATCACTGAGCTTCATTTGTTGTGCTTCCCTTAGCACTTATGTATGTATGTATATACATGTTTATATACACATATATAATATATAAATATGCATACATATACACATATATGAAGAAAGAGAGGCAGAGAGAGAAAAACAGAGAAAGAAAGATTATTATTTACCATCTACAAGTTGTTCATTGGATACTGGATACCTGTATGTTAAAGTAAAGCCTCTAACCCATCAACCCATTACAAAAGGTACATATTCTGAAAGAAAGGGAAGAAAAATATAGCTGCATTTTACATAAATGCCACTTTTATGCCATTCTACCATATGCTAGGTGGGCCACTCTTGAAAGATTTTTGGGGACACACGGGTAGGAATCACACAGGATGGGTTGCCATTTGAGTACACACATCAACAGATATTGGGTTCATTAAAGAATTGAAGTACATGTTAATTATATTTATTTCTGTAAGCTTATTCAATTCAAGTCAAATGGACAAGCATTGATTAAATGACTCCTTTATACAAAGTACAGTTTTAGCAAGATTAGATGACGATAAATACTACCCTTCTGTAATTTACTGTCTAGGGTAAGAATTATTCAATCTTTTTGTGTGTAATGGACTCCCTTGGTGGTCTAGGGAAACCTACGGATCTTTTCGTAAAATAATGTTTTTAAATGCATATAATAAAAATATAATAAACAAAATAAAATATAAAATATTATAATGAATTTATTTATATTGAAATCCAGGTATTAAAAAAATACCTGGATTTCAAGTTAAGTAGCCTCAGTTTAGAGAGTCATTACCCAGATGCAAATGACAATATTACAAAATAATACAACAAAAGGATCATAAGAACAAGATGCTAGGTGAGGTCCAAGATGGGGAAAAAATATTGGCTGAGCAGATTAGGGAAATTTTTCTGCAAGAGGTATCATTTGAGATACTTTCAATACATGGAATTCTATACATGATGGGAGGTAGGGAGGGCTTTCTAGTCATAAGGAATAGTATGGACAAGCACATTTAGGGAATATTTGTATAACAGAGAGTAGTTCAATTAGGCTGCAATAGCATAGAATACATTAAGGGGTACAGCAGCAGATAAAACTGGAATGATAGGGCAGCACCAGATTACAGAGGGTCTTGAATGTAAGGTAGAAAAGTCTGCATTTATTTATTACACAGTTTGGAGTGATTACCTGTTCAATTCAGTTTCAGCTTCATATGAAGAATTTCTGTATTAATGAATCTCCAAAATAGAGACGTCTTTAGAAGGCATAAAATTGAAGTCTTTAGGTATAGGAAGGGTTTTCTTATAGAAAGATTAGGCTTATTATTCTTAGCACTAAATTGGAGAACTAGGAACAGTTAGTGGCAGTTACAGAGATGATTTGAGCTTAATAACAATCTGAGACACTAAAAAAATGGGTCATCTAAATAAATAACAAGTTCTCCATTCACTGGAAGATTTCAAATGAAGGCTGAATATCTGGTTATCAAGGAAATTAAGTTCAGGTTGACCTAAACAGTCTCTGGTCATGAAACAATAGAAAGAGTACTGACTCCTGAGACATAGGAAAAGTTTGAGAGACATGGTATTTAAGTAATTAATCATTTTATTAAATATTTTCATAAAAGGGGTCAGCGACACTCTTGAATGCCAAAGACCCATCATGGAACCCACTCCATGCTTATATGCCCTTGGAAGAGTGGGTGTTCCTGGGGGGGCAATCAACTCTGATTGATTAACAATTAAAGGGAAGAATAAATATTATTATGAGAGGTGGACCCATTCTAATGAGGGGCTGGGAGATATGACTTGGATCTCTTGCTCCCAGACCACCCCCAGACATGGGCAATCTAGACAAAGGATGGAACCCCCTACCCAAAACTGAATAAGAACACAACTGGCTTCCCAACTTGGGTGGGATCTGAACAGGACTGAGGAGAAAGTTAATCCAATCTCATTAACAGCAATGTCCTTCAGATGCTGACTTGACCCAGTAGAAAAATTAAATAATCATTTTTCTCATTCTTAAGCTACAAGATCTAGATTCAAATTTTGCCCATGAAGCTTACTTATTTTGTCACTTTAGGCGGGACACAACTTCCCTGGGCCTCAGTGTAATAGTAATGGAATTTAAAGATCCCCCTTTATTGGCTTGGTTTTCAGGCTGAGTGTTAAAACCCAGCTTGTGAATCCCACTTGTGGGATGGACTTGTTGCTGTGAGCTGTGAAAAGAGAGGGCTGAACTGGGAGGAGTTGGGGCCATGGATTTAGAGAGGCACAAGCAGAGGAAGAGAGGCAGAAGAAGTTTTGGAAGCAGCATTGTGGAGGCAGAGAGAGAGAGAGAGAGAGAGAGAGAGAGAGGATTGCCTGAGGGCTAGTTCGAGCTGCCTAGGACTTTTGAGAGCTGCCATCCAGAGCTGCCAAGGACTGAGGAGACATGGCTGTGATGCTGGTATTTTTTTCTGTCTGTTTTGATGTTGTTTTGCCAGATTCATCCACTGGTGAAAGACAGTGCTGTTGTTGCAGAGGTCCTGGAACCTTACTGTTGGTTCAGGGGTCCTGAGACTGTTCTGCAGACAGAGAGTGAATTGTGTTCACTGGTGAAGGACAGTGCTATTGTTGCAGAGGTCCTGGAACCTTGCTGTTGGTTCAGAAGCCCTGAAGAAGGATTTTCTTGTATGTTTACAGAAATCCTGGAAGAAGGTCTCGCTGATGTTTTCAGGGATCCTAGGGATGTTCTGCAGGCAGAGAATTAATTAATGAGGACACTGGGAATGTATCTTGTGGCTTTGTTAAGCTTTGTCTCCCCAGGAACAGAGATTGCTGAGAACTTGCCTGGAGTCAAGATGAAGAAAAGTCCTCTACATGGATAGAGGGCACAGGTTGAATCTGGTGGGAATGGAGGATACTTAAAGGGTGGAGTTAAGAGGTGAGAGAGGAATGCTTCAAGAGGAGATGGGGAGATACAGGGTGGGGTAAACTATCTCATGTAGAAGAGGCAAGGCAAAATGGCTTCAGGGGTGGGGGAAAACAGGAGGGCAAAAAGAAAAAACCTTATTCTCATTGAATTTGGCTCAGGGAGAGAATGACATACATACTAAATGGGATATCTCACCCTGCAGGAGAGTAGGGGGAAGTGGGATGAGAGGGGGATGATGGAGGGGAGGGCATTCTGGGGCGAGGGGAGCTTGGAGGTACCCACTGATAATTTAAAATTAAATGTTTCAAATATATATAAATACTATTATTAATACTATTTTTCATGTAATTAGGAGATAAGATGTGCAGGCACTGGGGCACAGAGATTCACTTTGCCCTAATGGTACAGTAGAAGGGGGTATGGGAGAAGATATGGGAAAGAGCAGATTGGATGAGGGTATATCCTGTGGGACTGCTCTGTGACTGACCAAATGAATGTACTTTGTTTAGGATTGGAAACTAATCTCCATTTGAGAAGAGGGGCTTTGTGATTGACTAAATAAATGTACTACCCAGGGGTGGAGCAGTACTTGGAAATTATTAAATTACACTTGGTGAATGCTCTATTTTGATTTTCTCTGTTCTTAATTTGTCACTGAATAAAATGGAGGGCTGCTATGCCGGTATTTCTGAACCTTGGAAGTTGCCTTTGCTTGGCATTATACTCAGTTTTCTCATCTGTAAAATTATAAGGTTGAACTAGATGCCTTCTGAAGTCACTCTTAGCTCTACAGCTGTGATCCTATGACTGACTGTTAATTCCCCTTCCCACTTTTATGCATATATATATATATATATATATATATATATATATATATATATATTCCCACTTCCCTTCCCATTTATATGCTTCATAGCTATTTTATACAATGAGGTTCTGATTGTATAAAATAGCTATGAAGCATATAAATGCTTATTGTTATTTTTTTTTTTGCTTTTTTGGAGGGCAGTTGTGTTTAAGTAACTTGCCCAAGGTCACATGGCTAGGTGTGTGTGTGTGTGTGTGTGTGTGTGTGTGTGTGTGTGTGTGTGTGCATTAAGTGTCTGAGGCCGGATCCGAACTCAGGTCCTTCTGACTCCAGGGCTGATGCTCTACTCACTGTGCCACCTAGCCGCTCCAATGCTTAATTATTAGAAAGGAGCTTGGATAACTTATAATTGGGCAGTGATACTAAGTGTTCCAATTATGTTCCAACTATTGTACCTACTATATGAAGGCCACTGAAACATGGAGGATGCTTAGGAGTGAAAGATATGTCCCATGGAGAATGGTCTTATTACAGAAACAAGGGAGGAAGCAGTTTGTGAACTAGATCTTAAGGGTAAAAAAAAACATAGTTATATAGTACACCAGGTAACTTTTCTCTTTTAAGAAGCTTATCTTCTCCAAACCATGCAAACTCTGGTGAAATAGAAAGAAAAAAAGTGAAATTGATCCAAAGAATGGGTTTATTTTCCTACCAGTTCCTTCAGAACATATCTCTACTACCAGTAACCTCTCAATTGGTCTTGGGGCCTACAGTCTCTTCCCTCTCTAATACATCCTCCACATAATTGACAAATTGATATTCCTAAAACATGTCTGACTACTGGTTGGTTGGTTGGTGTACATTGTTCTCAAAGAGGGCCAAAATGACACCACTATGCTAACATTAAGTTTCAATGTGTCTGACTGGCTGATCAAACCAATACAAGCCCAGAATGCTCTACCACAGTACAAATAGCCTGCATGAACAATTGGGGTAGATAATCTAAATTTGTGCATCCTGCATTTCCTTTGAGCTGTTTCAGTTCTGCTTCGCTCATAGAGCACAGCACCTTCTCTGATGTGGGCACGCCATGCTGAGCAGTCCTGTGCCAGTGTCTCCCATGTCACACAGTCAATTCCAAAGTCCTTGAGAGAGACCTTAAGAGTATCCTTGTATGGACGGCTAGGTGGTGCAGTGAATAGAGCACCGGTGCCGAAGTCAGGGGGACCTGAGTTCAAATCCAATCTCAGACACTTGACACACTTACTAGCCATGTGACCTTGGGCAAGTCACTTAACCCCAATTGCCCTGCCCTTCCCCTTCCAAAAAAAAAAGAACAAAAAAAATGAATAAAGAATAGAGAGGATCCTTGTATCACTTCTTCTACCCACCATGTGAATGCTTGCCCTGTGTGAGATCTCCATAAAACAGTCTTTTTGGCAAGCATACAATTTGCCTTGGAATGAGGCCAGCCCATGAGAGAGGTGCTCTCTGAAGCAGAGTTTAGTTTGAGTAAGGACCTCAGTGTCTGGTACCTTATCCTGCCAGGTGATCTTCAAAATATTCCTAAGACAATTCAAATGGAAGTGATCCTGGCATGGTGCTAGAAGACTGTCCAGGTTTCACAGGCATACAACAACGAGGTCAGTACCAGGGCTCTGTAGACCTTCAGTCTGGTAGTCAGTCTAATACCTCTTCTCTCCCATACTTCCCTTTGGAGCTTCCCAAACACTGAGCTAGCTCTGACAATGTGTGTGCCAACCTCATTATCAGTGTGTGCATCCCAGGAAAGTACACTGTCAAAGTAAGTGAATTTATCTACTATTCTGCTCAAGAAATTTCAGTAGTCCCCATTTACCTCTAGGGAAAAAAAATACAAACTCCTTTATTTGGTTTTTAAAGCCTTTCACAATCTAGCTCTAGCCTTTCATCCTTACCAAGTTTATTGTCCATTACTCTCATTACCCTAAATTTCAGCCAAATTGACCTATTGCATTTCCTCCATATGAAATTTCATCACCCATCTCCACAGGTAGTTAGTCCCTCAAGTCTAGAGAGCATTCTCTCCTTATCTTTATCACTCAGAATTCCTAGCTTCCGTCAAAATTTAGCTCAAATTCCACTTCTATACTTATTTAATCTTACCTCCAGTTACTAAAGTCTTCATCCCTGCCCGAAGGAATTATTTTGTCTATATTTCATATTTGCTGTTTTCCTTCAATAGAAGATAAGCTCCTTGAGGGCAGGGATCGTTTCATTTTGTCTTTGTATCCCTAGTGCTTAACTCAGTGCTTGACATATAGTAGGCAATTAATAAATTCTTATTGAACTGTATCACACTGAAGGCAATAGGTTCCATCCCAACCTATTCATCCCTCTAAATTGGCATTAAACACAAATTTCAAATCTAAAAGTAATTATATTCCCTTGCCATCTTCACACTCTTCCCACCCCAAGCCAAAATGTTCTTGTTCTATTCACTGAGCAGATTTGATTATAAGGGGACATGACCAGCCTCAGAGCTGCTAGTTTCTGAATTCTAATAGACATCTCCAAGCCCTCCAGCCAGCACTAATCCAGAGTGGAGCTAGCCAACACAAGCACTTACAAATATGCTTAATCCTTTTACACAGGAGGCATTTGTCAGGCTACAGACACCAGCCTTTCTGCTCCACCAGGAAATGCCTGAGCAATTTGAGTGCATAAATGCCAGTCTGTGGAGCTATTATCTGGTTAGATACTTTGCTGAGAAGCGCAGACTTGAAAGCTCCAGACAAATTGTGCACGTCTGCAATGTACACGGAATGGTTTTGACACAATGTCAGTAGTTCCATCAATGGAGCTAATTCAGTAGCTTGCCCCACTCCAGTGCAGATAGGAATGACTGTGTTTGTTGTTAATCAGGAAGGGAGGATAAACAGAGAACAGAGCAATAGAAGGGCTAGCATGCATGTAAATGGTATCAGAGTATAAATGTGTAAATGAATGGGTGGTTTTTTGTAAATGACAAAGGTGCTAAGGATAAAGGCTAGAATCATCAGACTTCACCTCAGGAATTAGGGAGGTCAAAGGTGAAACAATGGATAGAGCCCTAGAACTGGAGTGCCAGACCTGAGTTCAAATCCAACATCAGATACATACTAATTATATTACTCTGGGCAAGTTAACTTCAGTCTGTCTCAGTTTTCCCCTGTGTAAAATAGGAATAGCAATAGTATCTACCTTCCAGGGTTGTTTGGAAGATAAAATGATATAATATTTGTAAAGTGTTTTGCAAACCTTAAAGTGCTATATGAAGAGTGATTATCATCTAATAATAATTATCAGATAATGAATTATATATTGCATATTATAATTATCAAATAATAAATAATAATTATTATTATTCCATTATATTCTGTCCTGCCCTGGTCTCTTCTGGACTACTGGGTTCATTTTTGCACACTATGTTTTAGGAAAACATAGACAAATGAGAACATGACCAGAAGAGAGTGACCATGGTGTCCAGAAGTCTTGAAACCAAGCCAAGGGTCATTTCTTGGAACTAGCAATATTTAATTAGGCTGGAGAACAGAAGGCTTTGCCTGATAGCTTTCTACCAAATATACAGCAGACCTATCACCTCCCTCATTCTGGACACAACTACTTTCTCACTGTAGCCTAGGATCACATTGGTTTTAGGGAGTTATTAGATCACACACATCACTCACAGAGAGTTTCCAATCCACCCAAACCACCCAGATCCTTGCTATAGGAACTACTGTCTAACCTATCCCATTTTGTGAAGAGCTTTATGTTTATCCTATTAAATTCCATTTTAATGTATATCTTCTCATTCCAGCATGTGGTGATCATTTTGGAGCTTATTCATCCCATGTGTTAGCTTCTCCTAACTCTGTGGCACTGATACACCTGGTAAGCCTGCCATCTATGTTTTTATATAAGTTACTGATTAAGATGCTGAATAGTGTAACTCCAAAGACAGATCACTAAAGTTCATCCTCTAGAAACCTCCCCCAAAGTGACATCAGCCCATCATTGACTATTCTTTGGGTCTGACCAATCAGCCAGCACTGAATTACCCACCTTAGCTGACATCTGACTACTCACACTTCTTTTCTGAAAACATAAGAAACAGTGCAGGACTAGATGTAATTAACACAATATCACCCACAAACAAGAGCATCTAGATGCCCGTGAGATCATCAATATCCAGTCTACTAAGACAAAAGGAAGATGTACACCTTCCAAAGATACTGTCATGGGATCAGGAGAGAGAGAGAAAAACAAAAACAAATAAACAAACAAACAAAAAAACATTTATTAAGATTTTACTGTATGCCAACCAAGGTGCTAAGCAATTTACAAATATTATCTCATCTAATCCTCACAACAACCCTGGGAGGTTGTTGCTATTGTCATCCACATTTTATAATAAAGAAAACTAAGGCAGATAGGTTAAGTGTTTTGCCTCGGATCAAACAGTGGCTGGGACCTGTTTTGAACTCAGGTCTTCCTGGACACCAGACCCCAGCACTCTATCCACTGTGCCATACTTAGCTGCTTACAAAAATTAGATCTTATGAAGAAGATCCAATGCAGTGAACAAGTCAGAGACAGATTCTTTAGAGGTGTTGATAATATGTGAGGATACTTTCTACACACCCTCTGGAGGCAGTTTTCTCCAAATTTGGGGTGCATGGCAGCATACTATTACCAGCTTCCCTCTCTGTTAACATAAAAGCTAAATGAATCAATAAGGGGAAATGATATGAAAGATCTGGTTGTCACCAATCAGGAGAAACTGGTTTCTGGAGTGGAAATGATAAGAATCTTAGAGGGAAGTACTTACTTCAAAAACCAATTCCCTTGTTGCTGAGAATCATATCTTTAATACAATTTCCCTTTGTTATTTCCTCCTGTTTCTGTGTTAAAGGAAAGGAAAGCCTGAAATAGCATGCCATGTACCCTCAATTTGGGGAGAACAGATCTGAGAGAGCTTTTGAAAGATAAAATCATCATTAATGCAAGTCAAAAATTATTGGTTATTTTACTTCTGGCAGAAAGAGAGCTCTGTAATTATGGTTCACCTTTATATAACACTTTAAGTTTTACAAATCTTTTTCCTGCCAGCAACTCATCGATGTAGGGAGTATAAAGATTCCTGTTTTTTTCTGACATGGAAACTGATGCTCACAGTGGTTAAGTGTGTGGCTCAGCTACATAACTCAGAAATGTCAGAGCCGGGACTTGATCTTAGATCTTCTGACTCTGACCAGCAGTCCTTCTATGCTATACTGTTGCCTTTCATAATGCATGGCTCTCTGTGACACAACAGTACTTACTTCAGCAATCCATGATTTCCTTGGATTACCCTCTCTAACTCTTAATCAGCATCTTCATTGTGAAGATGGCACAAATAATTCATCACCTGCTCAATAGGCTGGATACAAAGAAGTGTGGCAAGACATGAACTGATGCAAAGTGAAGTAAGCAGAACCAGGAAAATAATATATACAATTATTAAAATTATATAAATGAAAAGAGTAACAAAACAATCAGAACTGAATGCTATAAACTTACAATGCCAAATCTTCATAACCCTGGACTTATCTGGGCATTCCCATATCTGCCTAATACTGAGGTGCCCTGGATTTCCTAAGATGGAGACATTTTTCACTCACTACCATGTGAGTGGATGTAGCCTCCTCTGATTGGCTGTAGAAATGGAACAGGTTGCATCTTTAAAACTGGAGACACTGAGATAATTGCTCATTTTTGGTCACTCTCAGCAAGACCCTTTGCTATCTCACATATTTCTTTTTTCCTGCATGATCTTTTCTGCTGTATACATAAGATAGGGATCCCAGTTTATTCCCAATGTAGGCACCAATGAACTGAACCAGTGGGAAGGGAAGAACTTCCTTCTACTTGTCCCCATCTCTTTTTACCCTTGCTTGGCAAAATGTTCCGAGGTATTTGTCTTGTTCTGTTTCATTTGTCCTTCTCAGTTCCAAGCCTACCTTGGGTTTGGGTGCCAGGCACCTTGGCTTTTCAGGGTTTTCCTGCCAGGCCAGCTGGCTATCCCATTCTACCTGCCATGCTGGCTCCAAGGTCACCATGGCCCAAAGTCTGGTGGAGAACACCACCTATATCTGAAAGTAAAGACAAAGGAAAGGGAAAAGAAACATATGTGCTAGGTTAGTTCTGCATCCCAGAAGAGCCTGCACACATAGTAAAGCTGCCCTCCACATGTATTAAAGAAAGTAGAATAAACATCTCTAGCTTCTTCTTTCCCCACCCTTATCCAAGAGAAGCATTTATTACAGCCAGTAGGAAAAGTGAGAAATTGGGGCCAGAAACTTGGCCACTCTGCTCCCCTCAGAGAAAGAGAGTATCAGTCTAGAATTCTATTTATCTGTTCCCTTAACTATACTTTTTCTTTTTTTGATTCTTTATTTTAGGATGAGGTGAATAGAGAGATATTTTAGGAAATGTAAGTGATGTAAAAACAAAAAAATGTCAATAAATTTTACCTTGAAAAAAAAATCATTACCCAGTGACTGATTCTCTGGATATGAGTCTCTCAACATAGCTCAGCTGGTTTTCAGGTAAGAAATGCACAATCCTTGACTAGGCCTGTAATTTTCAACTTTTTCAACTTAGTGGAGCTGTCAAAGCTGCAGGATATGTCATCATTACTCAAATTCTCTCTTTTATATACTACTCTGTATTCTAGCTCTGGAGCAGCACAGACCATATTCAGAAACCAAGTGAAAATAGCCACATCCTACAAACCCAACTGCTTTTTCCTAGAGACAATAAAAAGAAACCACTGAATATTTTTGACCATCACTGATGTCGCCAGACTTTCATACAGATATTTAATAATTTTTCATAACATTTTAATATTATTATTATATTATGTTGGCAGCTGTGTAAAATGGAAGTCAGTGAAATTAATCAAGAGACTATTACAATAATTCAGGAGAAAGGTCAAGGGAGTGAAGAGATAGGGATGGACAGGAGAGATTTTGCAGAGGTTAAAATCAACTGGGATTGACCACTGATTGGATTTGGGGGTATGAGAGAGAGGGAAGTCAAGGAAACAGGGCCAAATAGTAGTCTACTGCTGCCAAGCTGCTACAAGCTCCCTAGATAGTCATTAAATCTCTTATTCTTCTGTGTACTACACCATGAACTTCACAAAAGATTAACTGGCATGAAAGTCATTCACCAGCATTGAATACAGTGTATACCCAGCTTAAATACTGCCTCATTCCCAAACCAGGTATTAGATAGAACTTCTTTAGCTTCTCTCTGGGGGTCATATCTAAACAGCTTCCTTGTCTACCCTCATTCCCAATGCTGGCAGCTACTGACCATGAAAGCAGGCTTGAGGTTCAGAATACACAATATAGATAATGTATTCAGCCTCCAACCCCCAGGGTAAGCTAAGGATCAGACTACAGCAATGTCCAAAGAGAAAGTACATTTGGTCAGACTCTCTAACATCAAACTAAAGTGAAGACTGTGGGAGGAATATTGTATAAACACAGTGAGGCTCCCCTCTCCTCCTCTGGAATGCCTGGCCAAGAGGCCACACCTCTTCTTTCTTTTTCTCCCAAGGAAAAAAAAAATTAAAACTTCTGAGATTATTAAGCCATAGACAACCCATTTCCCCTCCCCCCAGAGGCTTCATAGATACTTATCCCCTCACTCTTCTCTCTACCCTTCCTGACCAGGGAAGACCCCCTATCTATCATTGAGAATTTTTAGACATCTCTGGGGATGAGGATAATCCAGTGTGATATTTTGTTGCTGCACAGAATCACTGCTAGCTCCATTCCCTCCTTTCTCGTTTTACCATTTGAAATTTTGAATTCCACCTGGAAAATGTCTAAAAAAACATGGATTTATAATTTGTTGTTGTTTAGTTGTTTTGAGTCATGCCCAAATCTTGTGATCTCAGCTGGGGTTTTCTTGGCAAAGATACTGGCACAGTTTGCCATTTCTTTCCCCAGCTTATTTTACAGGAAACAGGCAAAGAGGGTGAAGTGATTTGCCCAGGGTCACACAGCTACTAGTGTCTGAGGCCAAATTTGAACTCAGGAAGATGAGTCTTTCTGACTCCAGACCCAACACTCTATCCACTGTACCACCTAGAGGCTAGTTTATTTTGAAGAGAGAGAGTGAGGACTGCTGAGCAATTTGAAAAAAGATAGAAAACTACAAATTAATAAGGATAAATGAGAGATAAACAAACATTGAAGTTAGAATTTTGAAGTGGATTTCTATCTGTAATGTTAATGAGATTTAAGATCTTTCCCACCCATTAATAGGTCTCACTTGGAGCCCATTAAGGGAAACTTGTTTGTAGGAAGGCTTTCACACCCTTTGCTAATTTCTAATTAGTCACCAAGTCCGGAAGGTTCTGATCTCTTCTGGCTCTGAGAAATGTATATATACTCTGAGTTGGTATTTTGCTTTGGGGGCTTGCTTACGAGGAGCATCTTTTGATTTCCTGGTTGAGATTCTGAGTGGCCGCATATTCAGAGCTCCCTGACTGCTCAGATATATAGGCTCTCTCTATCCAGGGATGTATAGCTGATTCAGGCAGTCAGAGCCCTGTCTGTTGGTCTTTATTTCTCTGCTTGTATTTTGTCTGAAGTTCAGGGTGCTTACTTTTCCCCTGAACTAGGGAATATAATAAAAAAAAAATTGTTGACTCCCTTAAATAGCTATCTTTCCTAGGAAAGCATATCTAAGAACCTATGCAAGCAGCCATCCTGGGTATGCTGGTGTAGTTGCTACTACAATACTATCCAATGTCTTTTTATCAAACATGTTGGAGAAGCCCCCTCTTATGACTGTTGTAGAACTACATAGCATCTATATTTGTACTACAAGGTATTAGGCATAGTAGAAATTTAGCTTGGACTACACTACAGGGTATACCAGGGACAAAGAAAATAGGGAGACAGAAGTAAGATGTTATAGGTCTTATAGGGAAGGGGTACCCTAACAGGAATGTAAAGTTTTATAAGGGCCTTGGACTTGGGCTACATCTTCTGTTGCATGCTAGTCATCAGACAAGGAAGTCCATTGGCCTAATAATAATACTAATAATGGCTATTATGTTTATCCTGCTTTAAGTACCTGATTTCATTTCAACCTCAACATCTATAACAGGTATTAGAACTACTATACCTATTTTATAGATTAGAAAACTGATACTATAAGTGCTTAAGTTGCCCAGGGTCATACAGCTAGTAAATCAAAAGCTGGTTTTGAAGCCAAATCATCCAGATTCCAAGGCATTCAGTTTTGGAATGTAACATAATTTAATTTATTCCAACAAATATCAATTAAGTGTCTATTACATTCACAGTGATGCTTTAAATGTTAAGTATACAAAGGAGCTTATTTCTAGTGGGCAGATGCCTTGGTTATATAAGTAAATGAACATAAAAATCTGTAAAGAAAAACTAACACAAAGTTGTTTCAAAAGACAAGGACTGGGGCAGTGAGGTGGTGCAGTGAATAGGGCACTGGCCCTGGAGTTAGGAGGCCTTGAATTCAAATCGGGCCTCAGATACTTAACACCAAAAACAAACAAACAAACAAAAAAAACTAGCCATGCGACTTTGGGCAAGTCACTTAACCCCAATTGCCCTACCTTCCCCCTACAAAAAGCAAAAACAAAACAAAACAAAACAAACTAAAAAAAAAAAAAAAAAGACAAGGACCTAGTACCTGAAGGAAAGGCTTCATGTGAGAGATGGGACCTAGTAAGTACTTTGAGCTAAGGATTAGACCAGGCAAAGGTGAAAGGGGAGTGCATCTCAGACATGGGAAATCACTTGTGAAAGTTACTCTCTTTCTTTACCTATTGAATTCTAAACCATCCTTTAAAGTCTTAAGTCCCATGCTTTCTCCTCCAAAAAACATTCCTGATACCCCAGTTGCTAATGACCTCCCCCATATAGCACTTAATTTTATATATCTCTAATGTCCTTATTATATAATGTTGTTTATAATAACTACCATTCATTCATAGAGCATTTTAAAGTTTATGAAGCATTTTACCAATATTATCTCAATGTATCCTTATAACAACCCTGGGAGTGAGGCAGTATAATTATCCCCATTTAATAGATGAGAAAACCGAGGGAGAGAGAGGTTAATTGACCCACCCAAGGTCACATAGCTAATAAGTGTCCCAGACCAGATTTGAATTCATGTCTTTCTGACTCTAGGTTCAGTTCTCTATCTTCTTTGCCATCTGGCTACCTCATTTATCTCTTCTGGTGTATGGATGTTTGGAGGATACTATACTAACCCTTGAGGAGCATACCCACAAAGCCACTAGAGGCATGTCATTGGTAGAATACCACTAGATTGAATTCTGCACACATTACATATACACAAAACAAATATTTGCTGTTGCTCCTATGTGCAGGAAGAAACAACCCTGAGATGCTACAACTAGCTGAGGAATGAGATCTGTGAAATCCATAACTTGAATTATTCTAATGAGGCATCAGACAAGTGACCCATTGTTTGACTATTACTGGGCTCTGACAAACAGTCCACAGGCTCTCTCACAGATGTGGTCACTGTGCATTGTCAATGGGAGCAAGCTGTTGTTTTTTCAAGGATCAGAGACCGTGGCATAGTTTACAGAGACTCATTAGATGTTTCAAATGTAGAGCACTACAAAGTTTCCATTCCCCTGAGGCACTCCGTGGTTTTCTTTGTTTGTGGGTAAAAATGAAGAGTAAGCTAAGTTAGTACATCATTTTTACATCCAATACATTTAGAATCATTATGTTGACCAACGGAGGCTGAAACACACTTTAATTTCCTCTTTGATTGCATTTTCAGCCTTTGAATGAAACATAATGGCATGGATTTGAGCTAACGGATGAGTAAAGTTCAGGGCAGAGATTAATTTAACAAATGTTTCTGTTATTTGATAAAAAATGAAGATATTGGCATTGAGGGGCTAGGCGGGGATGAGGCAGAAAGACTCTGAAAAGAAAGGTGAAACCCAACTTGTTATTGTTCCTTTGGCATCTTTACTGCCTGTGGCCAGATGACCAGAGGTTAGTGAACAAAATGAGCACATATTTATGCATTCTATGGAAGAAAAGGAAGTCATTTGGGCCCACCAAATATTAAAATATGAGGAAAATTTAAAAGGAGGGTTAAAAATGGCAAGAGCTTTGACCAGTATAAAATTATTTCTGTTCTTTCTCAGTTATGCATTAACTTACTAAGGCAATCATGGGTCCTTGATGATCCTTTAAGGAAATAAGGATGGCTGAGTGTTTCTCAGAATCTCAGGTTTCAGACTTTGCTAAACTGTCACTTGCCTGCCTCCTCCTTAAGAAGAAAAATTGTATTTTAATATTTTAATTACATGTAAAAATTAATATTCATTTTTAAAATGTTGAGTTCTAAATGCTCTTCTTCCCTCCGCCTCCCCCCTCAATGAGAAGACAAGCAACTTACAGTCATGCAAAACATATTTTCATATTAATCAAGTTGTGCAGGAAAACAGAGACCAAACAAAAAGAAAAATAAAGAAAAAAATTTTAAAATATGCTTCAATCTGTGTTAGACTCCACTGGTTCTTTTTTTTCTGAAGGTGGATAGCACTTTTTATCATGAATCCTTAGAAATTAGAACATTGTGATAAAAATTTTCCTGATTTCAAGTCCATCATTTTATCCATTTATGCTACCTTGGCTGCCCTATTTTCCCGGTCTTTTTTGTCAAACCATGGGTTTTTGTACCAAAAGCATGGATCTTTGGGTTTCAAAAACTAGATTATTATGGTCATTTGCTACTATATGCCATGTACTTAATCTGTTCCATTGATCTACTACTCTACTTCTTGGCCAGTACCACCATATTGTTTTGATGATCGCCACTTTGTAATACCATTGTAGATCTGATACATCTAAGCCACAATTTCCCTTTCTTTTCTTTTTCATTTTATCCCTTGATACCTTGATCTTTTGTTTTTCTAGGTGAATTTTGTTATTATTTTTTTCTACCTCTATAAAATAATTTTTGGTAGTTTGATTGCTCTGGAACCAAGTAAATTAATTTAGGTAGAATTGTCATTTTCATTATTGGCTCATCTTACCCATGGACATTAATAATTTTTCCAATTGTTTAGATCACACATTATTTGCATGAAAAGTGTTTTGTAATTGTGTTCATATAGTTCCTGGGCTTATCTTGGCAGACAGAATCCCAATAATTTTATATTGTCTACAGTTATTTTAAATGGGATTTCTCTTTCTGTCTCTTGCTTCTGGACTGTGTTGGTAACATATAGAAATGTTGATGATTTGTGTGGATTTACTTTATATACTGCAACTTTGTTTCAAATATATATAAATACTATTATCAATAGTATTTTGCATGTAATTGTGAGATAAGATGTGCAGGCATTGGGGCACAGAGATACACCTTTCCCTAATGGTAAAGTAGAAGGGGGTATAGGAGAAGATATGGGAGAGAGCAGATTGGATGAGGGGATATTTTGTGGGACTGCTATTCTGGGGTGATGGGTAGGGGGAAAATGGGGGAAAATTGCAACTCAAAATCTGGAGGAAATGAATGATGTAAACCAGAAGTTAATAAAGCATTTGTTTGAAAAATAAATAAATGCTTGGTAGAATTCACTTATGAATACAACTGATCCTGGAGATTTTTTTTTCCTTAGGGAGCTCACTGATGACTTGTTCAATTTATTTTTCTAAGACTGTGTTATGTAAATATTTTATTTCCTCTTCTGTTGATCTTAGTAATATATATATAGTAAACATTCATCCACTTATTGGCACATAACTGGGAAAAATAACTCCTAATGATTACTTTAATTTCTTCTTCTTTGGTGTCAAATTCACCCTTTTCATTTTTGATATTGGTAATTTGATTTTCTTCTTTTTTTCATTCAAATTAATAAATGGTTTATATATTCTATTGTGTTTTTTCCCCCGAAAAACCAGCTCCTAATTTTACTTACTAGTTCAATGGTTTTCATATTTTGATTTTGTTAATCTCTCCTTTAATATTAAAGACTCATATGTTAGTGCTCAATTGGAGATTTCTATTGTTCTTTTTCTAGTATTTTTAGTTGCATGCCCAATTCATTGGTCTGCTGTTTCTCTATTTTACTGATGTAATCATTTAGAAGTATAAAATTTCCCTTAAGTACTGCTTTGGCTGCACCACAAAAATGTTGAATGTTGTTTCACTCTTGCCAATTTATTTAATGAAACTATGGGTTATTTATATGATTTGTCATCTGACACATTCATTCTTTAGAATTAGATTATTTAGTTTCCAATTAATTTTTAATCTCTTTCCAGTGCCCTATATTAAATGAAATTTTATTACATTATAATCTAAAAAAGATATACTTAATATTCTGGTTTTTTTAATTTTGTTGTGAGTTTTTTTATGCCCTATTACATAGTCAATTTTTGTGTAGGTGTCATGTACCATTTAGAAAAAGGGTCATTCTTTTCTATCTCCATTCAGTTTTTTCTAGAGGTCTATCATATATAACTTTTTAAAAATTTTATTCATCTACTAAACTTCTTATTTTTCTGGTTGAATTTATCTAGCTCTTAGAGGGGAAAGTTGAGGTCTCCCACTAGTATAGTTTTATTGTCTATTTCCCTCTGTAATTCACTTAACTTTTCCTTTAAGAATTTGGATGCTATACCATTTGATGTGTATATGTTTAGAAATTATATTACATTATTGTCTATGTTACCTTTTAGCAAAATGTGGTTTCCCTCCTTACTTCTTTTAATTAGGTCTATTTTTGCTTTTGCTTTGTCTGGGATCATGATTGCTATGGCTACTCTTTTTTTTTTTTTACTTCAGCTGAAGCATAACTTCATAACTGAAGCTCCAGCCCCTTACCTTTACTCTGTATGTGTCTCTTTGCTTCAAGTATGTTTCTTATAAACAGCATATTGTAGGATTCTAATTTTTCATCCATTCATTCTGCTATCTACTTTCATTTCATGAGTCAGTTCATCCCCTTCACAGTTACCATTATGATTACTGCATATTTCCTTCCATTCTTTTTCCCCTGTTAATTCTTATCTCTATCTCCCTTCACCCTGTTTCTCCTCAAAAGTATTTTTGCTTCTAAAGAAGGACTCTGTGTGATAGAGTCTTCCTGAAGGGACTGAGGACATATAGTCTATAGCCTATACATGCATACATACATACATACACACATGTTACACACACACATACACATACATACATGCCTATAGCCCAGAGTTGTGAATTGTACTGAACAAATGGACTTACCCCATAATATGCTTCCCCTAGGTTTCTGTGTGTGCTCACATTCTCTTCTCAGTACGCTGCATGAAATGGTATATACACTTATGGTAGATAGATTTATTGTGATTGTTCCTGCTCTGATCTTCAGATGTTTTGATTACTAATGCTTTTGTCTTATCATTTAGTAAATGTTTTATGTTTAACAGAAAAAAAGTATTTTGCTTCTGACTACCACCTTCTTCAACCTGTCTTCTATTCTACCCTTCTATCATCCAATTCCTTTTTCTTATCCCCCTCCCCTCCTACCTCCCTGTAGGGTAAGAGTAATTTCTATACCCAACTGAGTGTGTATGGTATTCCCTCTTTGAGTCAATTCCAATTTAAGCGAGGTTCAGGTATTACCTGCCACTCTGTCATCTTTCCCTCCACTGTAAAAGTTCTTTCACTGGGGGCAGCTAGGTGGCACAGTGTTTAGAGCATTGGCCCTGGAGTCAGAAGGACCTGAGTTCAGATCTGGCCTCAGACACTTAACGCACACACAAATAAAAACCTAGTCGTGTGACCTTGGTCAAGTTACTTAACCCCAATTGCCCTCCAAAAAGCAAAAAAAAAAAAATTCTTTCACAGCTCCTTTATGTGAGATAATTTATCCCATTCTAACTTCTCTTCTTTCTTCTCCCTTTTTTCCTTACTCCTGAATTTTATTTTTTTTTTTATTTCATCCTATAAGAGTCAACTTACACCTGTGCCCTCTGTCTATGTACACTTCTTTTTTTTTCCCTTTTTGGGGTTAAGTGACTTGCCCAAGGTCACATGGATAGGTTATTTGTGTGTGTGGGTGTGTGTGTTAAATGTCTGAGGCCAGATTTGAACTCAGGTCATCTTGACTCTAGGGCTGGTGCTCTATTCACTGAGCCATCTAGCTGCCCAATGTACACTCCTTCTAACAGAACTAATAAATGATAAAATTCTTAGTAATTACAAGCATTATCTTCCCATGTGGAATGTAAACAATTTAACCTTATTGAATCCTTTGTGATCATTCTTTCCTTTTTTTTTTAATACTTCTCTTGAGTCTTGTATCTGAAAATCAAATATTCTCTTCAGCTTTGGTCTTTTCATCAGGAATGCTTGAAAATACTCATTATCATTAAATATTCATTTCCCCCCTGAAGGATTATACTCAGTTTTGTTGGGTATGTGATTAGTGGTTTTAATCTTAGTCCCTTTGCCTTCCAGAATATCATATTCCAAGTACTCTAATCCTTTAATGCAGAAGCTGCTAAATCTTGTATTATCCTGATTGTGACCTTTTGATATCTGAATTGTTTCTTTCTGGCTGCATGCAATAATTTCTCCTTGCCCTGGGATCTCTGTCATTTGGCTATAATATTCCCAGGTATTTTCATACCAGTATCTCTTTCAGAAGGAGATCAGTGAATTCTTTCGATTTCTATTTTATCATCTGGTTCTAGGACATTAGGGCAGTTTTCCATGATAATTTTTAAAACTATAACACGTAGGCTTTAAAAAAAAATCATAATGTTCAAGTAATCTGATAATTCTTAAATTTTCTCTCTTGCATTTATTTTCTAGGTCAGTTATTTTTCCAACGAGATATTTCACATTTTCTTTTCTTTTCATTCTTTTGAATTGTTGCTATTGTTGTTTGTCTCATGGAGTCATTAGCTTCTACTTGCTCAATTCTAATTTTTAAGGAATTATTTTCTTTGGTGAACTTTTTACCTCCTTTCCCATTTGTTAAATTATTCTTTTAAAGGAGTTTTTATTTTACCTCTATTTCAATTTGAACAATTCTTCTTCTTAAGGAGTTCTTCATTTCAGTGGATTTTTGTGACTCAAGAATGAAATAAATGTTGATTACACACAAGATGTAGGGGGTATTCATTTTAAGGGATATTCTACATAAGTATGAGTTTTATTAGAGTTCCAATAGTGTTATTGCTGTTATGAAAATCAACTTGCAACCAACAGTACTGAGATTATATCACTAGCTCTTATATTCAGTAGCTGAATGGTCTTGAGGACATCATATAGATATGTCATAAAATTTGGAACTAGAAGTGGCCCTAGAGATTAAATTACTTGTTGGGTTCCCTCATGTCATTATCAATAAAATGGTGACAATAATCCAGAACACTCAAAAGTTTAAGTAAAATTTCTGCACTGAGACTTTTGGGATATCCTTTATTTGTCCCCCCTAATTTACCATCTTGCAGTCAGGAGAATATTCTGAAAACTTTAAAGTGCTCTAGAAATGTTAGTTATCATTATTTGGTATGCCACGAGACAGGGCATGAGGGTCTTTTTCTTTCAGATGGAAACAATGCAATTTCAGATTGATTTTTTCTCCTAAACTTGGCTGAGTCTCATAATACAGAGCAGAGAATTATCTGTCTCCTGGTAATTCCAAGGGGATTATAATATAGAAAGTTTCAGTTTCTGGTCTGGGCAGGTCAATAAGAAAGATTTAGCCTTCACTGTAATTGATCACCTAGTGGGTAATACTAGTGACTCAGATGTTGCTGCCTTTGTCTTCACTCCCAATATGTACATGAGGAGAACCTTTCAACCCTTGGAAATTCTATTCCCAGGAAGGAGCACACAGGATAACAGATGTTTGCAAATCATTTGGCCTGGTGATGATGAATTAGTTTTTAATGGCTTTCTCATGTACTTGTTATAAATCATTAAGTCTGCAGCAGAATATCTCCATTGCTAAGCAGGCCTAGCCTATGGAAGCTGGCTAAAAGTGAAGTCAGGGGACTCTGCACCATTCTTTTGTGCCCCTTATCACCCTTTTCTCCTCTACTTTCCTTCTCTTCTCCTGCCTTCTTATTCATACCACTTCCTCTCTTAGGCCCTTATTTCCCCTTTCTTTTCACCTCTTCCTCCAGCTTTTTCTTCCTTCTATACTCCCCCTTAACCCTTCTTTAATGATAATAAAAATACTGACAACGATAACACAAACATTTTTTGCCAAACAGGTGATCCTGGGGACTGAAAGTTTATGTCATCAGAGCCTGAGCTTTGCTTAGTCCAACAACATTGCAAAGGCATGAAGGAGGGCTGAATGGCTATTGTCTGAGGATCAGCTGAGTCACATTCATAATAATTTATGACTAGGTTGGTTACAGGGAGATTATATTTTTGGCACAGTCACTGTAAAAGATCATTTTACTAAATCAAAGAAAGGTTGCCATTATCACTGGTGGAAGGAATATTTACACTGAAGAAATTGTCAAACATTGAAGTATTCAACTATAATACTGCCGATGCTAAGGATACTGAGGCAATATTAAGTCATAAAAAGTTCAGTAGATTTGGAGTTGGAGGTCCTGTGATCCAATCCCTGGTCTTCTACTCTCTGCCTCTATTACATCAGGTAAGTCATTTCTTAGCACCTCAATTTCTTTACCTTTGAAGTGAAGGGGTTGGACTAGAACACAACCATGGTTTCTTCCAGTTCTAAATCTACAATAATCTATGATAATACCAATACTCCTCCTGGAGATGATACTATAGTTTGCTCTTCATTCTCAAAGAGAACCAAGATATCAGGAATATTATGACATTATTTACAAATTAAATGAATCTGAGTAAGGGAGAGCTATGCAAAGTCACCATCCTCACTTTCTTCTCCAGAGCCATGTGGGTCTGGCCTAGGATGCGGAAAGAGACCATCACCTTTTTAAACTAAGGGCTTTCCAAGGTCTCACTTTGAGTGAGGCAATGCTCATTCAGCAAATAGGCTTGTTTTAGAAATGAATGAAGGGATGGCCCCTTTAATTAAAAAAAAAATCAAACTAGGAAGGGAAGGAATCTTAGGGTTGCTGGCCAAAAGAGAAACAATTACTACTTTTACATACAGTCTGAGCCAGGAAGGCCCAAAAAGTAACCATTAAGTGGTATTAGGGCACCAGTTGAGAGCCTCAGTGAATTGGGTTTAAAAGGCATGGCATTAATGAAAAAGGGACAGGGACCTTGGCTTAGCAGCACAGACACTGGGACCTCTTCTTCTTCCCTTTTACTGTTGCTAAGTTTCTCCTTGAACTGTACTAAATCTTCAAGGTAATAGATAATACAACCATGTAAGCTGTCAGAGGAATGCCAACAGTTGGAAAACATTTATTCCCCACAATTAACTATCCAGTGGTCACAGGAGACTTACCTTCCTTCAGGGAAGGTGGTGAGTAGGATAGAGGAAAAGGAGTTTTGGACATAAGCTCCTTTTGTGGGCCAAGCTGATGGGGTTATGGTATTGACAAACAAAGCTAAAAAGACATTGAGCAGTTCCACGAATGCATGTTGGCTAGGCAGTCAATATGCTGTTTAAAGATGGCGGCAGAGGAAGACCAGCAGCAGAAGGTGGACCCACTGGAATGCGACAACGAAGAAGCCAACTGCTTGGCCTACAACGAAGCCATTCTGGCCCAACAGGACCGCATTCAGCAGGAGATTGCCGTGCAGAATCCTCTGGTCTCCGAGCAGCTGGAGCTCTCGGTGCTTTACCAGGAGTACGGGGAAGACGACACCATCTACCAACAGAAGATCACGCACCTACTCAAGAACTACTCCGGCATCCGAAAGACCAGGCCTGACGGCAACTGCTTCTACCGAGCTTTCGGGTTCTCGCAGCTGGAGGCTCTCTTGGAAGATGGTGAGGAGCTGCAGAGGGTCAAAGCCCTCTCTGCCAGGAGCAAGGAGGACCTGGTGTCTCAGGGCTTCGCCGACTTCGTCATTGAAGACTTCCACACCACCTTCATGGACCTGATCGAGCAGGTGGAGAAGGGCACCTCTGTGGCCGAACTGCTGGCCGCCTTCAATGACCAGAGCACCTCTGACTACCTGGTCGTTTACCTACGGCTGCTCACCTCCGGCTACCTGCAGAGGGAAAGCAAGTTCTTCCAGCACTTCATCGAGGGTGGACAGACGGTCAAGGAGTTTTGTGAGCGGGAGGTGGAGCCCATGTGCAAGGAGAGTGACCACATCCACATCATGGCGCTGGCGCAGGCCCTTGGAGTCTCCATACGGGTGGAGTACATGGACCGTGGTGAGGGCGGCACCACCAACCCCCACGTCTTCCTTGAGGGCTCCGAACCCAAGGTGTATTTGCTCTACAGACCCGGGCATTACGACATCCTTTACAAATAGGTGCGACAGCACCCCAGGCCCTGCCTGCTGCCGCCGGCCAGTGCTAGGGTCAGTCCTGCCCCTCCCCATGCCCCTCCCTCCTGCTAACAGCCAGTAGCCATCTACAAAGGTTTTCTGTGGTTGTAAACGGTAATGCTTCGCTCCCCCTTTCCCCTCCCTGTCACCTGTGACCCTGCCTGTTTTATTAAATGGGGTGCTGGTGGTAGTGGAAAAAACAAACAAACAATAACACTTGCTTTGAAGGAGGTCACCCCAAACAGGTGACTGGTTGCAGCATAAAATGACAGCTGCTTATTGGACGTGAAGATGTAGATAACATCTCTAGGAAATGAGGACGGTAGCTTTTCAGAGAAGCAGTAAACATCCGCTTTACAGGTAGGGGAGACTGGCAGCTACATATGGGGAGTGGAGCAGCGGTAAGGAGAGGAAGGTGTTGGAAGATGAAGTCATGAGAATCCGTCCAACTGATCCTGGACATGGTGCCGATCTATTACCATGATAGCACAGATTTTCTAGGCAAGATTCCTTCTCTGAAGACAACATGTGAATCTGTGGAATAATTTGTGTATGAAGGAGTTTTCTTATATCATTTACTTTTCTATTCTCCCCTAATTAAAAGCTTTTCTGGTCTTAGCAGAGAACTAACTGAAAGTGGACATATATTTGCATAACTGTGACTACCTCCAAAAGCATCTTTCACTGAACCTGTGCATCTAGGGGATTCCAAAGTAATGTGGAACATGTAGTGGTAGTAGTAGTGGTAGTGGTAGTGGTGGTGGTGGTGGTAGTAGTAGTAGTAGTAGTAGTAGTAGTAGTAGTAGTAGTAGTAGTAGTAGTTATAGTAATAGTAGTAGTAGTTGTTGTAGTAGTAGCAGCAACTATCACCAACAACTATAATATAGTAATTAAAAGTTTGCAAAGCACTTTTCACTTAGCAGGTCAGTGAAGTCTTCACATTACCAGATCATCAAAATTGAAGGAATTTACTTGGAGAATTTACTTAGTTCAACCTCCTCATTTTACAGATAAGGAAAATAAGTAGCAAAGTAGTTGTGATTTATACTGGTAGTAGGTGGCAGAGCTAGGCACTCAGGCCCACTTTTTATCAAATTATCTCATGAAGTCTTTCTACTTTATCATTCTGACTCTCAAATTTCTTATTATCTATTCCTTTATCATCTAATCGCATACACCAAAGCAAGCCCATGTTACCTTGGGCAAGTCAACTAACTTCCCTGGGCCTAAGTCTCCTTATATTTTAAATGAGAAGGTTTCACCAGTGAACATCTGAGGTTTCTTCCAGTTATAATAATAATTAATAATAACTAGAATTTATATAGTGTTTAAGATATGCAAAGCACTTTACAAAGAGCTCATTTTAGTCTTACCACGTTGAGAGATAGGTGCTATCATTATCCCCATTTTAAAGAGATAGAGTTTAAGTGACTTGTCCAAGGTCACCGAGCTACTGTCCGAGGTCAGATTTGAAGTCAGGCCTTTCTAGATCCAGGGTCCATTCTCTATCCACTGGGCCACCTAGCAGGGGTTATGATCCTATGATTGTAAGGTATTGCCTTTTTTGTATGTGAACCATTTGGTTACTGAAAGGGGACAATAAAATAACATTTGTGTAAGTAAAACTTTTTTTAATGATGAAGAAATAATCTTTCAGAAAAAAATACATTTTAAATAACTGAAGAGAAAAGGACTTATGAAGACCTCTTCAAGAACTTCACTTTAGGAAAAAAATGAATTGAGAGAACCTGTTTGAAAACTGATTAATGAAATAATGATTGTAGGGCATTATGGTTCATGAACTTATCTGCATATTTCTGTTTTTTAAGATTTTATAATTATAACTTAGAAACTATCAATTAAATAACAGGTGAGGGACTATGGGAAGATTGTATAAAGATGGTTGGGTTTGTAACTAACCAAAAGCTTCTTGAGTTTTACCTGACATGGTAAAGATAAATCATTAACTACCAGAGAACTCTAATTTAATAAACTAAAAGATATAGGAATAGATAAAAATTAAAAGAAGAGACAGAAAGATAAGTAGTACAATAAGCTGAACAGGGGAGTAATAAAAAGCTAAGGACAACATATGGCAGGCTAGGAAAGAAAATGCTCTTTTGCTAAGAATTTGCTGATTGAAAAAAAAAAGTCAACACTTATTGGTTGGCTGGAGAAAGGTTAGATCAGCCAAAAAAGCTCTTCAGTTGCTAGATTTTGTACAAAATAGGGTATCTAGTGCCATCTACAGCCTGAGAGAAGGCTAAATTCTCAAGGGAGTGCCTGGCTGACCTCTTATTGCCCTCTATAGTTTGAGGGCAGGGATGGACTTAGAGATGAGGGGAAGGTCAGAAGGAGTAAGATAAGCTTTGCATCTATATTGTTGTGGTCTTGATTACTAGAGAAATGATTTGGTTTTGCTTAAAGATGATTGAAAAAAAAAACAATCCCATTGAATAAAAAGCTAAGTCAGTTGCTCTGCATTTCCCAAAGAGTCAAACTGAGAAGTGCTTGTAATGAACAAGTACAATGTTGAGAAAGAAAAAGGAAGGAAGGAAAGAAGGAAGGAAGGAAGGATGAAAGAAAGAAAGGAAGGAAGGGAAGGAAGAAGGAAGGAAGGAAGGATGAAAGAAAGAAAGGAAGGAAGGGAAGGAAGAAGGAAAGAAGGAAGGAAGGAAGGATGAAAGAAAGAAAGGAAAGAAGGGAAGGAAGAAGGAAGGAAGGAAGGAAAGAAGGAAGAAAGGATGAAAGAAAGAAAGGAAGGAAGAAGGAAGGAAGGAAGGAAGGAAAGAAGGAAGGAAGGATGAAAGAAAGAAAAGAAGGAAGGGAAGGAAGAAGGAAGGAAGAAGGAAGGAGGGATGAAAGAAAGGAAGGAAGGGAAGGAAGAAGGAAGGAAGGAAGGAAAGTTGGAAGGAAGGAAAGAAGGAAGAATGAAGAAAGAGAGACAAAGAAAGAAAGGAAGGAAGGGAAGGAAGGAAGGGAGGAAGGAAAGAAGGAGGGAAGGAAGGGTGAAAGAAAGAAAAGAAGGAAGGGAAGGAAGAAGGAAGGAAGGAAGGAAGGAAGGAAGGAAGAAAGGGAGGGAAGGAAGGAAGGAAGGAAGGAAGGAGGGAAGGAAGGGTGAAAGAAAGAAAAGAAGGAAGGGAAGGAAGAAGGAAGGAAGGAAGGAAGGACAGGAGGAAGGAAGGAAGGAAGGAAGGAAGAAAGGAAAGTTGGAAGGAAGGAAAGAAGGAAGAATGAAGAAAGAGAGAAAGAGAAAGAGAGAAAGAAAGGAAGGAAGGGAAGAAAGAAAGGAAGGAAGAAAAGAAGGAAGGAAGGAAGGAAGAGGAAGGAAGGAGACATAGATAAATGATAGATAAATACATGGATAGGTGATAGATACATGATAGATATATGGATAGTTGGCTAGATATACAGATAGATGATAGATAAATATATAGATGAATGGATGAATATTTGCTAGATAGAGATGGAAAACTGAGATAGATATATGGATGTATGGATGATAGAGATGGAAATAGGTGATAGGTACATATATGGATAGATAGATAGATGATAGATGCATGTATACATGGATGCTGGATAAAGATAGAAAGATATATAGATAATGAATGGATGGATGGACAGATACATGCTAGACAGATGGAGATGAAAAACTGAGATAGATGCTAGATATATGGATAAATAGATGATAGGTTTATGGATTGATAGCTAAATAGATGCTAGATAGAGATGGAAAGACAGAGATAGATGACAGAAACATAGATTCATGGATGCATGGTAGATGATAGAGAAACTACACACACACACACACACACACACACACACACACACACACACACACTTGAATTTTTTTAAAAAGAAAAACTTCAGTGTCCTATTGGGGGTAAAATAAAATGTTTATCACTGTTTCCTTCAGTAAGTAGACAAGTGACTTCCTACAGGAAAGAAAAATGAGGGCCAGAAGGACAGCTGTCAGTAGAAAAAGCAGCCTTATGAAGTACAGATTGTTCCTAAATAAACCAAGAACATCAGGGCTTGCAGTTAAAGTTGTAATATGTCCTAAATATATGTTTCTTCACTTACACCTGCCCAGCAGTTTTCTATTGATACATGACCACTGTCTTCCACAAGACACTGTATATTTATAAGGGACTATGATGCTTTAATTATTCCTATTTTGCCTTATATTGAGTAAATGTTATGATTATTATTGCTTTTGCCTTATTGTTCAGTAAATATTTCGTGTTTAAAAGTCAATGGTTTTGCTTTTTTTTTTTTAATAAATGAGAAGCAGACCAGGAGCTACAGTGTCAAGTTGTGGGAATGTATCTGACACTAATTGCTCCTAGGGCCCTGAGAGAGAATTTGAATCAAGGTCATATGCCTTGTCAAGGCCACCCTCTCCTACCTACTCTGCTATTGGGAAGGAAAAATCCTAGACCTGCCATTCGCAAGCTAGATTGAGAGAGACAGCCTGTGCAGGTTGAAGGAATAGCAAGAGAAGTCCAGAAAGAGAAGAGAAAGGACAGATAGTGTGAGCACAGAGAAAGAGAAGGGGGTAGTGCATTTGGTACATAAACTATCACATCTACAGGCTACATGTTAGTGGGTCTGGGGCCATACCTGTGCCACACTATGACATACTCCTAAAGCTTGGAACACAGACAAGCCCCATGCAGGCACTGTAAATTATGCGTGGCCAGTAATAAAGCAACCAGCGTTCTCAGGCCCCATAGAGACAAATGCAGAATCCCCCTGTCCTCACCCCTTGTGAGAGCAGTTCATTCACCACTGCTCTCTTATGTGACTGCCTGCATGAATGTACTAAATAATAATAACTCACATCTATGGTGCTTTATAGTTTATAACCACTTGGCACACAGCAATTCATATCTCATTCCCATTTTATAGATGCAGAAACCAAAGAAGCAACACATAAACTAAAGTTTTTCAAAGCCTGAACTTGCAGACAGTTCTTAGAGGGAACACTTGGGGTTTGAGCCAGCACTATCACTAACTCAATGTTTTTGAAAAGCTTATAATATGGAAGAAAAAATTACACTTGTTCTGTTTGGCACCATGGAGTAATGGGGTGGAAGTCTGAGAGGAGCAGATTTCAGTTCAATATAAAGAAAAGCTTCCTCTAAATTAAATTTGCCCCAAAGTGGAATGGGATGCCTCAGGATATAGTGGATTTCTTATCACTGGAATTATTTAGATAGAGACTGGATGTCCAGTTTTCTAGTATATTGTAAAGGGGATTCTTGCTTAGGCTGGACTAGATGATATCTGAAGTTCCTTCCAAGTTTTTTTCCAGGTCTCAGATGGGGGTTCCATGAAGGTAGAAAACAAAATCAGAAAAAGACAGATACTATAATTGTCTAAGTAAAAGGTGCTATGGGCCTGAACTAAAGACATAGAAGTAAAAACAGATAGGAGAAGAAATAGTTTAATATATATTTTGGAGGGATTGATTGATGAACTTGGTGTTAAGAAGACTGGTTTTGAATTCCGCCTTAGATATCTACTAGCTGTGTATCCATGGACAAATCTCTCCATCCCTCTAAGACTCCGTTTCCTCATATGTAAAACAGGTAGAATTATACCTGCATCACAAGATTATTGAGAGAATTAAATGAAAATTGTTTTGTGAACTTTAATACCCTATATAAACCTGAGCCATTATTTTTAGTAACAGATTGAATGGGATAGGCAAGAGAAAGGGAAAGACTCAAAGATTGTACCAATGTTTGGGAACAGGTGTGTGGATGGATGGTAGTGTATATCTGTGTGTATATATATGTACATATACACGTGTGTGTATATGCATATATGTATGTATAGGCATATAGAAATATATTTTCTTCCCTATTAGAATATAAACTCTTTTTGAGTAGAGATTGATTAATTTCTCTTTTACTTGTATTCCCAATGCCTGGAACATAGCTGATACTCAATAAATGCTTATTGCTTGATTAACTGAATGAATTTTACAGCTAGTGAAAATGAAGGGCAAAACAATTAAGAAATAGAAAATTTAGGAAGAATACGAGGCTTAGGAGGAAAATTATGAGTCCAGTTTTAGTCATGCTGATTTTGAGGTGCTGGTGGGAAATCTAGGTGGTAATGTCAATAAGGGTAAAATAAAATATTTGTAAAGAGCTTAGTACTACATTTTACTAGCACATGGTAGACACCACAGAAATACTTATTCTTTTCCCTTTAAAGAGACAATTGAAATGTATGGCTTGAGCTTAAGATGATACAAAAGGGAGAAAATTTTATAGAACCATAGTAAATTAAAACTATGAGATTGTCTAGTTTATAGGATCAAATGATTATAAGATCATACAATTAAAGCTCAAAGGAATATCAGAGGCCATCTAGGTCTATCTCCCCATTTTACAGATGAAGTAATTGAGACACAGAGAGATCATACGTTTTGCCAATGGCCATGGCACCAGGGAAGAATTTTTAGCATGCTTCTGACTGGCCTGGAGTATACCACCCTGCTGAAAAGGTTCAAAAACCTCCATTCTTTTCATGTAATAGGAGCCAAATAAACCTCTCTTTCTATTGAAGGCAACAACATCCTTCAAGTGTCCCAGGTTAATTACCTCAGTCAGGACTTCCCTCAGTTCTCCATTCTCCCTGCCTCCACCTATCTAATCAGTTACCAAATCTTGCCATTTCTTCCTTTGTAGCATCTCTCACATCCTATCCTTACCTCCTTATCTCCATCCACACAACAACCAGTTTAGTTCAGGCTCTCACCACCTCTCACGCAGAGTATCGAAGTACCTGAAATGAGCTCCTTGTTTCAAGTCCTTACTATTAAAGTCCAGTCTCCATACTTCTTACCAAAGTAACTTTCTTTAAGCATAGATGAGACCATGTGACTACAATAATGAAATATTTCCAAAGTCTTCCAATTGCTTCTAGGATAAAATAGAAAGTCTTCTGTTTAGCTTTTAATGCCCTTCACAAATTGACCTCCACTTGTCTTTCCAAAATCAATGAACATTATTCCCCTTCCTGTATTCTGTGTCTTGGAAAATGGCCTCCTTTCTTACATGAACTGGTGCTGAGTAAAGTGAGAAAAACCAGGAGAACATTGTCCACAGTAACAGTAATATGAGAGATGACCAACTATGATAGACTTAGCTTTTCCCAGCAATACAATTATCCAAGACAATTCCAAAAGACTCTTGATGGAAAATGCCATCCACATACAGAGAAAGAACTAGTGGAATCTAAACTGAGATCATAGCATACTGTTTTCACTTTTTTGGTTCTTTATTGTTTTTTCTTTCACGTGATTTTTCCCTTTGGTTCTGATTCTTCTTTCACAACATGACTAATGTGGAAAAATGTTTAACATAATTGTATATGTAAAATCTATATCAGATTATTTACTGTCTTGGGGAGGTGGGAGGGTAGGGAGGGAGAAAAATTTGGAACTCAGAATCTTAAACAAAATGAATGTTGAAAGGTATTTTTACATGCAATTGGAAAAAAATACTATTAAGTGCAAATAAAAAAAAAAGTAAAGAGTAAAATATTTAAGTGACTGGACTATGGGCTCATAGTCTACTGGCAGAACCAGGACTCATATCCAAAATATTCTGATTCCCAATCCAGGGCTCTCTACTTTAACACACTTCCTTTGGGGGAAGGCACTTACATGAGATCACACAGACCTATCCAGGATAACTGTACAGTAAGAGTTCCTAACTTAGAGTCCATGAACATAAGATAGATAGATAGACAGACAGGCAGATAGATGATAGATAGAACTGTGTTTTAATATAATTAGTTTATTTTGTAATCCTGTGTATCTTATTCTATGCATTTAAAAACATTATTCTAAGAAAGGGCCCATGGGCTTTACCAGATTAACAAAAATGTCCATAACACACATACAAAAAAAATGAGTAAAACTGTTACAGAATGTGAGTATGCATGGGAACATTTTGATTTAAGTGACATTATAGTGGGAGGCTTCATAGTTGTGAAAAGTCACTACCTTACTTCATTTCAAGAACCCACATTGATGTCTTTCAATTCCCAGAGGTGAGAGGACATTGCTGGTATAATTCAATCTTGCTCATTAATTTTGAGGCAAAAGTTGAGTTTACAGCATTGTAAAATGTAAAAGAGTTAAATGCTCCCTCTTGCTTGCCTCAGTCCTTAGGAGACAGGAAAGAGTATCATTCTTGGTTTATTTTCTGGGGGAATTATTTGCTTGGATTCCTTCAAAGTTTAATTAAATTGTCACATAGCACATAAAACACCAAATAAAACAGGCTTTCCCTGTGTCACGGCGTTAACTTTGTGTCATCAAAAAGTGTTTAGCTTGTTAGCTACCTAACTGAAAGTTGCCTATTTGCCAATTAGGTGTTCGCTTTAGAGATAGCTCTCCCATTTAAAATCCTTCTTTTATTGTACTCTTGTTAAACTTTCCATTCTCTTTAGGATGGGGCTACTAATTTTTAATATATTTGTGATAATTTAAGTTATATTATGTGGCTTTTTATGGAAGGGCCACAGGGTAGAGAGGGACTCCCCAAGATTGGAAGACAAGGAAACAAAATGAAATATTTTTTAAAAAAGCATTGAACTTTAAAAATTAAAGCTTTTTTTTAAATTTAAAATTAATTAATTAGTTAGTTATTAATTAATTAATTTAAAAAATTTAAAAATTCTCTCAAGTTTGGTACTTGTTGGCTGGAGGCAAACCAGGGTAAGGGTATTAAGAATCCTGTGGGTAGACTTTGGAGAAAACAGAGGAGCAGAACCATGGAGAGAAATTTGCATCTATTTACCAAATTCTTGCTATGGGGTTGACTGGGACTTGAGCCGATCCAGGACAGTGATTGAGAGTGTGAATGGGATAAACAAAAGGGAATCACACTGAGAGTAAGAGTAGAACAGTCAAGTGAAGAAGTTCATGAGGGAATTCAATTTTGTCATAACAGATTCTGCACAACAAGGGCAATGGTGGTAAGCTTTGTTTTCAGAAGTACTTCTGGGAACCATATATATTTCAAAGTGATCACAACACATACACACACACACACACACACACACACACACTCACCAAATTAAAAGCATACAAGCTGCCTCGTTCTGCAATGCTTTTCTTTGATATGGAAGCCTAGAATGTTCTCATCCCAGGAGTTTCCCTGACATATTGCCTACGTGTAAAGCAAGTTTGGTCAGAATATGCCAATTGAAAGAGCTGACACTGTTTCTACGCTCCTCCCTATTACTCTTATAATTTTTTGTTAACTGAACATATGATTATGTGATCAATATATGTGATATATGTGTCTATATATGTATATGCATATGTGTGTGTATGTATTTAAATGTAGAGAGCTCCTAGTATAGGACTCCACCTATGAATTCTGAATGGCATTCTTGCTGCAACGCTCAGTCTTAGAAAATTTTCTGGAGTGCATTGCTCTCGAGGGTAAGTAATTTACCCAATATCAAACAAGAAGTATGAAGGCAAGAATTAAGACCATGTCCTGCTCCACTATCCCACAGTGACACTCAGTAGTAGCAATGATAATACTACTATTACTAATTACCGTTAGTAGTACCATATCACAATTATACAGTGCTATATGTTTTATAAATATTGTTATTATTATAATTTTGTTATTATATCATTGCTATGGTAACTATAATAACAATATTGTTATTATTTTAATGCTTTTACAATATTGTGAGGTAGGTCTCTGAGCACTTCTGTTTTTAATTATAGCTGATGTTCTCAATGCAGGCACTCCCTTGACCAATGTAGATTCCAAGCTTTATATGTGAGAGCTCCCATGGCCAAAATATCACCCTATGATGAGATTTTTCAAATTTAACTTAAGTTGGTCTTATAATAAATTCATTAGTGAGTGTGCACTCAAAATCTTTCCTACTTGGTACCATATAAATATTACCAGGACTTGTGTCCTGTTGGCATAAATTAAAGAAGCCAGGGTGTCTTCCATGATGAGGCAGTACTTCCATGCAAGGCTCTCATTATATTTTCTAAAATATAAGTGAAACACTCTTGTTCCTATCTAATCCATTTTCCATGCAATTGCCAAAATGAAGATTCTTGATCAAGGAAATGACATGGTCAAATTCATGCTTTAGGGGTTTGGTAGCTTCATGGAGAATGAATTGGAGATGAAAAAGACTAGCAGTGGCAGGTCAGTTAGAAGAAAATTGAAATAATATCCCAGTCTAGATATAATAAGGCCATGAATTTGGATCGTAGACATATGAGTGTAAAGAGGGTGACAGGTTCAATATATATTGTGGAGATAAAATTAATAAGACTCAATAATTCATTGACCTTGGCAGGTAAGAGTGAAGAGTCAAGGATGACCCCTAGGTTAGAAATGTGGATGATTGTATGAATGATGGTAAACTCCACAGATAAAATGAAATTTAAACAAGGGTTAAGCTTAGTGGAAAATATAAGTATATTTTGGACATTTGAGATGCCTATAGGCCATCCAGGTGGAAATGACCAAAAGGTAACTGAAGATATAGGACTGGATCTCAGGTAAGAGATGATACCTGCATATGTAATTATAATGCCTAACTGGAACTTCCACAAATTTGTTTGGTGTGGTGGCTGTTTAGCTATTGCAGTCGTGTCTGACTCTTCATGACCCTATTTGGGATCTTCTTGGCAAAGAAACTTAAATGGCTTGCCATTTTTTTCTCCAGTTCATTTTATAGATAAGGAAAACTGAGGCAAACATGATTAAGTGACTTGTCCAGGGTCACATAGTAAGTGTCTGAGGCTAAATTTGAACTCGGGTCTAATTGACTCTAGGCCCTGTACTCCATCTGCTGTGCCATCTAGCTGCCCTGCCAATATATGTTACCTAATCTCAAGCGAAAAAAGATAATTCTTTTACTACCCCCTAATTGATTCTCTATTGTACTCTACACAGAAACTGTCCTAAATCTTCTCTTTTAAAATCTCTCATTCTAACCCCTTCCCTCTCATTTTTTTTACCAGAATACAGCCTCACTAATTACTAAAAAACATAAATAAAAATCATTCATCTTGAGTTACCTATTCTTACCTACTTCACATCTCAAAATCCCATTATATTATCACTGTTCTCTAAAGAGGTGGTTCTTCAACTTGCCAAGATCATCCCTCCTATATATACTCTTGATTCTGTCCTCAGTCATCTTCCCCAGCAGATTTCCCTATGACTATATAATTTACTATCTTTTTCTAATCTTCATTCTACGTATTAGTGTTTTATTTGATACTTACAAAACAATCAAGTGCCTAATCCTAAGAAATAAAATAAAATAAAAATCTCAGTAGACCCTACTCTGAAACTATTATACTAGTGTCCATTTTCTTTTATAGCTAAACTCCCAGAAACATCTAGCTACTCTTGTTAATTCCATTTCACCTCCTCTTATTCAATTCTTTTTTTTAAACTAAAATTTTATCTTTATTAATTTGTTCACTTTTTGTTTACAAGATTCAGTTCCACATTCATTCCCTTGAGATTCAAATTTTCTCCCCTTCCCTCTCCTCCCACAGGACTTGATTTTGTTATAGAGTGTTAGATAATGGTCTATGCCCAGTTTCTGCCATATTATA
Organism: Gymnobelideus leadbeateri; assembly: GCA_011680675.1. Taxonomy (NCBI): domain Eukaryota; kingdom Metazoa; phylum Chordata; class Mammalia; order Diprotodontia; family Petauridae; genus Gymnobelideus; species Gymnobelideus leadbeateri. The sequence continues at coordinate 144,117 of WOXC01008979.1, forward strand.
TTTCAGTTTTTCCAGCAATTTTTGTCAAATAGTGAGTTCTTATCTCCAAAACTGTGGTCTTTGGGTTTATTGAACAGTAGATTACTACAGTCATAGACTACTGAGTCTTGTGTACCCATTCTATTCCATTGATCCAATACTCTATTCCTCAGCCAGTACCACATATTTTTGATGAATGCTGCTTTATATTACAGATTAAAATCTGATATGGCTAGGCCACCTTCCCTAGCATTTTTTTTATGAAGTCCCTTGATATTCTTGACCTTTTGTTCTTCCAAATGAATTTTGTTACTATTTTTTCCAGCTCTATAAAGTAATTTTTTGGTAGATTGATTGGTATGGCACTAAATATGTAATTTAACTTAGGTAAAATTATCATTTTTATTATATTAATGCTCTACCAAGACATGAGCAATTGATGTTTTTTTTCCAATTAGTTAGATCTGACTTTGTGTGAAAAGTGTTTTGTAGTTGTGTTCATATAGGTGCTGGTTTGTTTTGGCAGGTAGATTCCCAAATATTTTATATTGTCTACAGTAACTTTAAATGGGATTTCTCTTTCTATCTCTTGCTGTTGAATTTTGTTAGAGATACATAGGAATGCCGAGGATTTATGTGGGTTTATTTTATATCCTGCAACTTTGCCAAATTTTTTTATTGTCTCAAGTAGTTTTTTGCTTGATTCTTTAAGTATATCATCATATCATCTGCAAAGAGTGATAGCGTAGTCTCTTCTTTGCCTAATTTGATTCCTTCAATTTCTTTTTCTTTTCTAATTGCTACTGATAACATTTCTAGTACCAGATTGAATAAGAGGGGTGATAGTGGACATCCTTGTTTCACCCCGATCTTATTGGAAATGCTTCTAGCTTATCCCTATTACATATAATACTTGCCGATGGCTTCAAATAGATGCTACCTATTATTTTAAGGAAGGCTCCATTTATTCCTATACTTTCTAGTGTTTTAATAGGAATAGATGTGGTGTTTTGTCAAAGGCCTTTTCTGCATCTATTGAAATAATCATGTAGTTTCTGCTAGTTTTATTGTTGATATGATCAATTATTCTTATGGTTTTCCTAATATTGAACCATCCTTGCATTCCTGAAATAAATCTTACCTGATCAATGTGTATTATTCTTGTGGTAAGTTGCTGTAGTCTTTTTGCTAATATTCTATTTAAAATTTTTGCATCTATATTCATGAGGGAAATTGGTCTATTATTTTCTTTCTGATTTAGGTATCAATACCATATTTGTGTCATAAAAAGAATTTGGTAGGACTCCTTCTTCACCAATTTTCCCAAATAGTTTGTACAATATTGGAATCAATTGTTCTTTAAATGCTTGAGAGAATTCACTAGTAAACCCATCTGACCCTGGAGATCTTTTTCCTAGGGAGTTCATTGATGGCTTCTTCAATTTCTTTTTCTGAGATGGGCTTAAGTAATTTACTTCCTCTTCAGTTAATCTGGGCAACTTATATTTTTGTAAATATTCATCCATTTCACTAAGATTGTCAAATTTATGTGCATACAATTGGGCAAAATAATTTTTAATTATTGTTTTAATTTCCTCTTCATTGGAGGTAGATTCACCCTTTTCATTTTTGATACTCATAATTTGGTTTTCTTCCTTTTATATCATATTGGCTAAAGGTCTATCAATTTTATTGTTGTTTTTTTTTTTCATAAAACCAGCTCTTGGTTTATTTATTAGTTTAATAGTTTTCTTAAATTCAATTTCATTAACCTCTCCTTTGGTTTTCATTATTTCTAATTTGGTATTTAATTGGAGTTTTTCAATTTTTTCTTTATCTAGCTTTTTCAGTTGCACGCCCAGTTTACTGACCTCCATTTTCTCTATTTTATTTATGTATGCATTCAGGGATATAAAAGTTCCCCTAAGAACTGCTTTTGCTGCATCCCACAAGTTTCATTATGTTGTTTCATTATTGTTAATCTCTTGAAGGAAGATACTGATTGTTTCTACAATTTCTTGTTTGACCCACTCATTCTTTAGGACTAACTTATTTAGTTTCAAATTAGTTTTTATTTTATCCTTCCATAGTCCTTTATTACATATAATTTTTATTATATCATGATCTGAGAAGGATGCATTTAATATTTCTGCCTTTCTGTACTGAATTGTGAGGATTTTATGCCCATGGTCAATTTTTGTGTGTGTGCCATGTACTGCTGAGAAGAAGGTATGTTCCTTTTTATCCCCATTCACTTTACTCCAGAGGTCTACCATATCTATCTTCCCTAAGATTCTATTTACCTCCTTAACTTCTTTCTTATTTATTTTGAGGTTAGATTTATCAAGTTCAGAGAGGTAGAGACTGAAATCCCCACTAGAATAGTTTTGCTATCTATTTCTTCCTCTAACTCCCTTAACTTCTCCTCTAGGAATTTGGAAGCTGTACCTCTTGGTGAATAAATGTTTAGTAATGATATTGCTTCATTTTCGATGGTGCCTTTTAGCAGGATATAGTTTCCTTCCTTTTCTCTTTTAATTAGATCTATTTTTGCTTCTGCTTTTGCTTTGTCTGAGATAAGGATTTCTACCCCTGCTTTTTTTACTTTGGCTGAAGCATAATATATTTTGCTCCAGTCTTTTACCTTTACCCTGTGTGTATCCCCCTATTTCAAATGTGTTTCTTGTAAAAAGCATATTGTAGGATTATGGTTTTTAATCCATTCTGCTATCCACCCCTGTTTTATGGGATAGTTCATCCCATTCACATTCCCAGTTGTGATTCCTATCTGTGTCTTTCCTTCCATCCTATTCCTTCCCCTGTTTATGCTTTTATCTTTCCCCATCTCCCTTCCCCTCCTTAGGAGTTTTCCTTTGGACAGCCACCTCCCTCAGTATTCCCTCCTTATCAGCCCCACTTCCCTCTTCTTACCCTTTCCCCTTACTACCTCTTCCTTCCCTTCTAACCGCCCCCACTTTTCTTAGCCCTTCCCCCCTCCTACTGCCTGTAAGGTATGATATATTTTTATCCTTAATGTAGTATGTTATTTCTTCTTTAAACCAAGATTGATGAGAATAGATCACATGTGGTGCTCCTCCTCTCCCTCCCCTCTTTCCCTCTATTATGATAGGTTTTGTGTCTCTTCTTGATAGAGTCCTGTACTTAAATGATTATGTTGTTCCCTCCTTACATCAGGACCAATGATGGCAAAGATCATATAATGTTCATCTCCCTCCCTTCTTTCCCTCTACCATAATATGTTTTTATGCCTCTTTGTGTGGTATAATTTACCCCCTTCTGCTTCATTCTTTCCCCTTCTTCCATTGCAGTACCTTTGCACCCCTTAATAAGGTTTTTTTTCTATCATTATTTTGTTTAATTTATACCCACCTCCTCTATTTATGTATATCCTTTTTAAATGTCACAATAAGTATACAATTCTCAATATTAACATGTATCAGCTTCCCATATAGGGATGTAAACAGTTTGCTCTTGTTAAATAACAAGTTATGTGTGTGTGTGTGTGTGTGTTTTCCCTATTTACCTTTCTATTTCTCTCTTGAATCTTGTAACTGGAGATTGAACTTTCCATTAAGCTCTAGCTTTGTCATCAGGAAGGTCTGAAAGTCCCTTATATCACTGAATGACCATCTTCTTGCTTGAAAGATTATGCTCAGTTTACCTGGATAGCTGATCCTTGGTTGTAACCTGAGCTCTTTTGCCTTTCGAAATATCACATTCCAGTCCCTCTGATCTTTCAATGTAGAAGCTGCCAGATCCTGTGTGATCCTCACTGTAGTTCCATGATATCTGAATTATTTCTTTCTGGCTGCTTACAGCATTTTCTCCTTTACCTGATAGTTCTGGAATTTGGCTACAATATTTCACAGTTTTCAAATTGGGATCTCTTTCAGTAGGTGTCTGTTGAATTCTCTCAATTTTCTATTTTATCCTCTGGTTCTAGGATCTCAGGGCAGTTTTCCTTGATGAGCTCTTGGAAAATGCTGTCCAGGCTCTTTTTTTCATTGTGATTTTCCAGTAGACCAATAATTCTTAGATTACCATTCCAGGGTTTGTTTTCTAGGTCAGTTATTTTGCCATTGAGGTATTTTACCTCTTTTTCTAATTTTTCATTCTTGATGTTTTGTTTGACTGATTCTTGGTGCTTCACAGAGTCATTAGCTTCAATTTGGTTGGTTCTAATTTTTTGAGAATTATTTTCCTTGGTTAGTTTTTGAAGCTCCTTTTCCATATGTTCAGATTTAATTTTTAGTTCACACATTTTTCTTTTTAAGGAGCTGCTTTCTTCATTGAAAAGTTTTTCTATTTTTGCAATTTTTATTTTAAAAGAATTAGTTATTTTATCTTCTATCTCTCTAATTTGGTTTTCAAAGTCCTTCTTGAGCAAGATTCCTTCTAAGAATGCTTTCTGGGCTTGAGACCAGTTTATACTTCCTGTTGAGGCTTCAGCTGTGGGTGTGGAGTCAGTGCAGTCTCCTTCTGAATGTGGTTCCTCCCTCTTGCAATAATAGATTCTAGAGTCTTTGTCTTTGCAATCTGTCTTTTACCCATTTTGAGGCAGGGCCTTAGCCACACCTTTCCTCTGGAACTCCTAAGGCTTCACTATTTTAAAATTTTGCTCTGGGGCAATAAATTCTTTGTTTTCAGGGTCAGAGGGGAGAATTGGTGAATCCAGGGTTCACTCTGCCATCCTGGTCCCTGGACGTTCCGTTAGGTGCTTTTTAAATTTCTAGGCTGTGGGTTGATAGTCCCAGGAGTAGCTGCTACCATTGCTGCAGGCCCTGCATTTGTCTCTTACCCAACTCCTACAGATCCCAGCCCTGCAGTGATAGGCCTGGGAATGGCCCTTGTGTTTGGTGGATCAACTTGCAGCTGTGCATGACCACTCTTCCTATTCAATTCTTTTAAAAGAATTTTTATATAAAGTTTTGAGTACCCAATTCCATCTCTCCCTCCTTCTCCTCCCTGCTCCTTGAGATGATAAGCAGTCAGATATAGATGATACATGTGCAATTATGTAAAACATTTCCATATTAGTAATTTTATACAAGAAGACTCCAATAAAAGGAGAAAAGTGAAAGTGAAAATAGCATGTTTCAGTCTGTATTCAATCAATATCAGTTCTTTCTCTGAAGGTGGATAGTATGCTTCATTATTAGTCCTTTGGGATTGTCTTGGATCATTGTATTGCTGATAATTACTAAGTCATTCACAGTTTTTCATCAAACAATATTGCTGTTCCTGTGTACAACATTGTCCTGGTTCTGTTCACTTCACCATACATCAGTTTATTTCCAGATTTTTCTAAAATCATCCTGCTCATCATTTTTTATAACACAATAATATTCAATTATAATCATACACCATAGCTTGTTTAGCCATCCCCCAACTAATTTATTCAATTCTCAACCCTTTACAATATGGCTTCTGACCTCCCCACTAAAACAAATCTGTTCCTTTTTAAGTTATCAATGTTCTCCCTCTCCTCCCTCTCTCTCTCTTTCTCTCTCTCTCTCTCTCTCTCTCTCTCTCTCTCTCTCTCTCTCTCTCTCTCTCATCTTTAATTAATCTTTTATTTTTGTTCAACTTAATAGTATTTTATTTTTTCAATTAAATGTAAAGATAGTCTTCAACATTCATTTTTATTAGATTTTGGATTCCAAATTTTTCTCCCTTCTCCCTCTCCTCCCACCTCCCTGAGATAGCAAGTAATATGATATAGGTTCTACATATACAGCCAAATTAAACATATTTCCACATTAGCCATGTTGTGAAAGAAGAATCAAAACAAAAGGGAAAAAAATCACAAGAAAGGAAAAAACAATAAAAAGTGAAAATAGTATGCTTCAATCTGCATTCATACTCCATCCACTCTTTTTCTGTATGTAGATAGCATTTTCCATCAAAAGCCTTTTGGAATTGTCTTGGATCATTGTATTGCTGCCAAGAGCTAAGTCTATCAGAGTTGATCATCACACAATGTTGTGTAGACAATGTTCTCCTGGTTCTGTTCACTTCACTCAGCATCAGCTCATGCAAGTCTTTCCAGGTTTTTATGAAATTCATCTGCTCATCATTTCTTATAGCAAAATAATATTCCATTATATCCATGTACCACAACTTGTTCAGTCATTCCCCAACTGATGAACCTCCCCTCAATTTCCAATTCTTTGCTACTACAAAAAGAGCTGCTATAAATATTTGGTATACAGATCTAGTAGTGGTATTGCTAGATCAAAGGGTATGCACAATTTTATAGACCTATGGGCATAGTTCCAAATTACTCTCTGGAATGGTTGAATCACCAGTGGTTTCTTAAATGCCAAATCTGATGGCATTTTCTCAGCCCTCTTTCTTCATGACTATTGTTCAGTATTTGACAGCTTTGACCATCCTGTACTAAATGCCATCTCCTTATCTCCTCTCTGGTTTTTGTGACACTACTTCTTTTTGATTTACCTCCTAGTTCCAACCTTTCTGATCCTTCTTAATCTTCTCCCCTGTTTCATCATCCATATTAATATGCATCATGACTCTGTGGTGGTACTCTATTCTTTTCTCTGTATACTCACTTACCTGGTGATTTCATCAGTTTCCATGGCATTTGTTATCATCTCTGTGAAAATTATATGTATATATACATGTGTGTACATATGTATGTATATACACACATACACATAGCCCCAATCTTTCTCTTAAGCTTGAGATGTAAACTTCCAACTGCCTATGGGTCATTTCAAACCAGATATCTGTAAGCATGTCAAACTCAACACATCCAAGACAAAACTGTCTATTTCCCTCCAAAACCTACCTTTCTTTTTAACTTCCTTAATTTTGTCAGGGGTACCACTATCTTTCCAGTCACCCAGACTTGCAACCTTAGAATTATTCTCAACTTCCCACTCTCCTTTATCCCACATTTCCAAACAGATGACAGACCTTGTAATTTTTACCTAAACAACCTTTCATCTGCTCCATTTCTCTATTCAAATTGCTTCAAGTCCTCAATACTTTTCACTTAAATTATTGCAATAACTTCCTAATTTGGTATCCCTGCTTCAATCTTCCCCTTTCTGCCCACCCTGCTATATTTGCTTATTCTGCCTTTGTTCACATGATGCTATCTCCAATTTCCATACTTTAATTCCTTGGATGACTCTTCCTCCTTACCTAAGCCTCTGAGAATCTGTTTCTATCAAAACTCAACTTCAATACCGCAATCTACCTGATGCTTTTCCTGATTTTCCCACTACTATTGTTCTCCCCACTTTACCTCATATTTGTTTTGTATATCATGTATATATATGCATATACATATATGCACATATACACATATGTGTGTATACCTGTATGTATCTATATATGATTATGTGTGTATATATAAATTTACATATCATATGCCCTGACAGAATATAATCACACTATGGTGGGGGCTGTTTCATTTCTGTTTTTGTATCTCCAGTATCTAGTACAGTTCCTAGAATATAATCAATGTTTCCAAAATGTTTGCTGATTGATTGATCATTCTACATAAAGAGGACAATTAAACCCATAGGAGGTATGAATGTAGAGAGTGCATACAGTGAAGAGGAGGAGGCCCAGGGCAGAGATAGACAACATCCATACAGAAGAGGTGGGAAATGGAAGATAATTCCTTAAAGGAGACTGAGAAAAATTTTTAAGGCACATGTAAGAAGAACAAAGAGAAATCAGGATTATGAAACACCAGGAAGAAGAAAATATCCAAGAGGAAGTTCTGTTGTGCTTAACAGGTCAAAATGCTGCTGCTAAGTCAAGGAGAAAGAGTATTAAGAAAAAACAATTAGATCTAACAAACAATTCAGAAACCATCAGAATATACTACCTCCCTTGGACCAGAGCTCAGTTGATAGATCTAATCAAAAACACAGACTAACAACATAATGGAAAAGAGGAATCAGCAGCTGTACTGTGCAGAGTAGAGATATGCTGTGCATTGATCCAGTTGTAAGCCTTCATGGCACCTTTTTGTTTCAAACATGTAATCTTGCAATATTTATTACCATATGGTGCTTCAACAGCGAAATCGCAGGTTCAGTCCCTGTGCTTTTACCTTACTAAAATGGGTTCTAGAGTTTCATTTTAACAGAGCATTTGACAAAATTTCTCACAGTACTATTGTGAAAAAGAGTAACAGATATATGATAGATGATATACAATTAGGTGAATTTGGAGCTGATTAAAGGGACAGACCCAAAGAATAGTCATTGGTTTCATGGGAGTCAGCTAGGTGGAAAGGAAGACCTGAGGTCAAATCCTGCCTCAGGCACTGACCTACCCTTGGTAAATCTCTTAATCTTTTTCAACTTCGGCCTCCTCAATATTAATGGAATTAATAATTGCACCTACCTTACTGGGTTGTTGGGAGGATAAAATGAGATAATACTGGTAAAGGGTTTTGCAAACCATAAAGTGCTCTATAAATGCAAATAATGATGAAGTCCTTACAGAATATCCCAAGGGTCTCTTCCTGGCCCAGTGCTATTAAACATTTTTGTCAATGACTATGAAAAAGGCACCAATGGAATGCTTTGGAGATGACACAAATTTTGTGGGGAGATACAGTGCACTGTTTGACTAAATCAGGATATTTGTTATGTGTGCAACCTATCACATTAAATTCAGTTTGAATAAAATTGCATTTCATAGTAATCTAAGCCATATACCACCCCTCCCCCGCCAAAATCTGCTTTCCTCTTTTATGTCCAATTTTGCATTGAAATCACTGAATATTAAACTATATTCAGATATAGGGTCTTGATCAGTTCTTTGTAGAATTTCTTAATTTCATCATACTCTGAAAAATGATATTGATAAGTAAGCTACATAATTATCTTCTTGGTGGCAATTTTTTTTACCAGTCATCATCATTAGTATAACAATATAGAACAAGATGAACAATAAATGAAATCTTATTCATATAGCCTTTGAACACAATAAAAACACAAACTTAAGAAAAATAAATGCAAATTATCTTACTTGGGCTTTCAAAAAATAAATCTTATAAGTAGAAAGTAGGAGAAGCATGGATATACAACCATTCATCTGAAAAAAATCTTAGGGTTTAGTTGCCTGAAAGCTCAAAATATGTCAATACCATGATATAGGAGTTAAAAAAAAAAAAACTAACAGGATCTTAAGCTGCATTAAGAGAGGAGGGCAAGGGAGAATATAGCCCTGCATGGTTCTCCTATACAGATCATATGTAGAATGTTTTATTTCTTTGGGGATCCCACTTCATAGAAGGCACATTGATAGTCTGGAAAGTGTCCAGAAGAGAGCAATGAGGATGGTGAAAGGTCACAAATTATTACCATGTGAGAATCAGTTGAAGCAAATGGAGGTGTTTAGATTAGAGAAGAGAAAGCCCAAGAGGGTGGGGGGATAATAGCTACCTTTAATATTTAAAAGACTATCAGATAAAAGCAGAAATAGATTTGTTTTGCTTGCCACACTTAGCAGAATAAGTGGCAATGAGTGAAAATGTAAATAGGCAGATTCAGCCTAAACAACAGGGGTAAAAGAGCATTCCTTATAAATAAAACTACCCCAAAATTGGTGGATCCCTCATCATTTCTTTTTTTTTGGAGGGCAATTGGGGTTAAGTAACTTGCCCAAGGTCACATGGCTAGGTTTTGTTTGTGTGTGCGTTAAGTGTCTGAGATCAGATCTGAACTCAGGTCCTTCTGACTCCAGGGCCGACGCTCTATTCACTGCACCACCTAGCCACCCCCTCATCATTTCTTGAGGACTGGATGACTACTTCTCATCTGTGCTGTTGTGGGGGACAGGTTCTCTTTTGTTAGATAGGGGCTAGAATAGGTGATTTTTGCTGTTCAGTCATTTTTCAGTCATGTCCTACTCTTCGTTACTTCATTTGGGTCATCATGGTAAAGATGCTGGTGTAGTTTGCCATTTCCTTCTCCAGCTCATTTTACAGATGAGAAAACTAAAGCAAACAGGTTTAAGTGACTTTCCCAGGGTAATATATCTAACAAATGTCTGCGGCCATATTTGAACTCAGGTCCTCCTGGTTCTAGTTCTGACACCCTATCCACTGTGCCACCTAGCTGCCCAAAAGAACCCTTAGAGGTTATTAATTCTAACCGCTCAACTTAAAATAAGGTTCCCCAAAGAGGTTGTTTCTTCCCTAAGTCTACCCTAACATTAAATAGCAGAAGTGGGATTTGAACACAAGCTCTCTGAGTCTTAAATTAGTATTCCTTTCACTGCATCATGCTGTTTCCTTAGATGGTTATTAGGTTCCCTTTCAGTTTTAAATTCACTAATTCTATGACCTGAACAATATTGATGCATAGGCATGTGACAAATACATAAGCTTTTGCCTTGGCCTATATCCTTTTGCAGAGAAAAATAAAAATGTCACACATGTAATGGTTCAACTTTTCTCCAATGTGTGTGAAACCCTAACAATGATTTCTGGCACTCAGACAGCCCTTGGTTTCTGAGAGGCCTGGCATATCTGTGAAACCGTATGTCATTCTTCAAAACCTCCTTGTCGGGGAAAGTCATTCGTGAGTACTATCTTCCAACACTATTTTGTTGGCAGAAGACAGATGAGAAAATGTGATTTGTAGTCAAGAAAGCTATACTGGAAATAAACAGTTTGGTATTTAGTTTGGAAATTCTGCCCAATGAATTCTTCCTAGGTGGTAAGATAAAGTTCTCCAAACAAGACATCATTTCAGACCTTCTGTAGGGGATCTTTTTTTCCCCTGAGTGAATTCAGGAATATATCTACATAAATGTGTATATTAGCATGCAAATACATGTAAATTATGTCCAAATGGCCCTAGCTATAGGAATGTAAGAAAAAATTAACTTGTGCAAGTATATGCAGGGTCATTACAAAGAGATTCTTACAGTTGTTCTTTATATCCATGAAAGATTCAATAAAAGGAAATAACAATAATTTTTCACCAAAGTCTTCCTTGGATGCCTTAGTCTGGCACTGGGTCCTTGAAAAGATGCTAGAAGTATACAGACTCTTTAGGAACCAGCCAGGCTTGAAGGCTTTAAGTACAAAACTAAAGATTGACTGTGTATCTGGCATCCAAGCAGAGTCTAGTTAAATATTAAGAGGCTCATTGCCAGATTGGTTGTAATAGGATGAATCTTTTGGCCACAGCAACTACTGAAGACCATGTAATGAGAGGATTGGATCATAGTCATAGAAGGAAATGCCTACCACAGATGAAATTGAAGATCTTTTTAGTATTAAGGGAATAACCATAGTAGCTCTCATTTTTATAGAGGATTTGAAGTCATGCCAAATGAGGGTAAGATAAAGCAACCAGGAGTGTGGGGTTTGAAGAATTAGTAGGGGCATAATAGTAAACTTCAAGTATTTGAAGGGTTTTTATGTGGAAGATGGATTAGATTTCTTTTGTTTCCCCTTCCCCTACCCCCACCCCCAACAAGTTTTATGCTAAGGGCAGAACTAGAATCAATAGATAGTAAATGGAGTTGGATGTTTGGCTCAATGTATTGAAAAAGTTCTCACAATAGAGATGACCAAAACTGGAATCCAGCTCCTTGAAAAGTAGTGTTTCTTGTCATTGCTCATCTTTACATCTTATTTAGATATAATGAAAGACTTCTGACTTTTAGGGATTAATACATTTCTAGAATGGGCTACTGGAGAAGACTATAAAGTCTCTCTCTTTATATCTCCAGAAAAAGAGCAGTTAACTCTATCCTCAGTGTTTCCCCAATGAATTACCTGCAAACAGCTGACTTGAAAAATGATTTCTCAAGTTCTTCCCACATATGATTCATTCATCTACTAAATAGGGATTTATTAAACACTTTTGTAGTATGTGAACAAGGTTTTCATCAATAAAACTGTAGTATCCAGGACAAGGGAAGTGATAGTCCTGCCATAATTTACTGTAATGGCATGTGGGATATCATATTTTAGGACAGTTAATGACAAGTTGGAAAGAGTGACTGTGACAATCAAGGAACAAAACACCTAGCCTTAGAATGACCAGTCAATGGAATTTGGAATATTTAACATGGTGACAAGAAGACTTGAGGGGAGAGGGTAGGATAGATTTATTCAAGTAGTTTATGGGCTATTTGGAACAAGAATTAGATTCACTGTCTTTAGGAAGCTACTGTTATCCTGTGGAAAATGAAACTGTTTGCCTGACTTTCTCTATTCCTTACAGAAATTTCTCCTCCATGTATCATTCATGGTACCCTGGGTTATAGTTTGCCATTGTCCAAGCTATTAATTCACATCTTCTCACAATGAAGTCCATCTTCCCTGAAATAAATTTTGTATAAATACATAATTCCTTTCTTTACCTTATACTCTCCAGGAACTGATGCCTGAAAAAATTTCCTGAATAACTAAGGTCCAACATTCCCCAGAAGTCTGATACATGGAAAAACCATCAAAGATTATTCTTTTGTGTCACTGCAGCATATGCTGATCGAGGTAACAGAATTACTGCCATATCCCAACCTACAAAGTTGTCTTTTAACAAGTCTTCTGCCAGTCATGTTCATTTAGCCATATATCACCCCTCAATTAATAATCATGACAAGTTATGATAATCACAATAACAATAATAAAAACATGAATATAATATCACATTTAGGGACTTCAATGCATTTACTTTCTTATTCATGTAACTACTCCTTTTAACAGTGCAGCCTGCAACACAACATCATAGATTTTAGAAATACAAGGGACCTTACAGTCCAATCATCTCATTTTACAAACAAGGAAAATAAGGAATCACAGAGAATGTAAGTGACTTGTCTAGGGTCATAGAGTCATTAAGGGTCTAAGGCAGAATTTAGTCTTCCTGATTCCTAGCCAGAGTCCTATCTGCTATAACAGATTCTCTTTATATGTGAGTGGGCTATACAAGGATACATACAGACTTCACAATCTTGGTGCTGTCAGCACCATGTTCTCACCAGTTGAGCTAACCTGCCCTTCTCAACCTGCAAAAGGTATGTACACATCTTTCCATAAAGCCTCAGTAAAATATTCCCTCATCATTCTGATGTCTTCCCTTGATTCTTTTTTTTTTTTTGCCTTTTAGAGGGCAATTGAGGTTAAGTAACTTGCCTAAGGTCACACAGCTAGGTTTTTGTTTGTGTGTGTTAAGTGTCTGAGGTCGAATCCGAACTCAGGTCCTTCTGACTCCAGGGCCAGCGCTCTACTCCCTGCACCACCTAGCCGCCTCGCCTTGATTCTTTTAATACATGGGTTTATAGGTTCTAGAAGTCTTCTCAAGTACCTCTGAACCCATTCTTTTCATCATTTCTTATGGCACACTAATATTAAATTAAATTCAGACGGGCCATTATCTAGCCATTCCGGAAATGATAGATATCAACTTGATTGCCCGTTCTGCGTTTCAACAAAAAGTCCTTTTGTACACAGAGCCTCTTTTCTTTCTTTAATCTCATCCAGTCTATGCTTAGTAGCATTGTTGTTGGGTCAAAGGAATCTGTTGACTTTTACAAGAAAATTTAAAATCGCTTTTTCAGAATGACTATACAAATTCCCTGTTCAACCTGCAATGGATATGAATATGTGTACATGTTTATATATACATGTATATACATATACACACATACATGTTCATGTATGTATATTGTGCATATGTATGTATATATGTATACACACAAATATATATCCTTCTTAATGTCTTAACAATTCTCAAGGACATGATCAAATATATGATAGCCAGCTGACATCCACCATAGGTCTATCTAATGTCCTTTGGAGTCATCTGCAATTTTTGTTCTTCAGAAATAAGGGTGTTTTATGATTTTCAGCTATGCAACATCCCCAAGACTACTTTCCATACAACAATCCTGTCTCTCAAATGCTATAAAGAAGTCTGGCTTAACCATTCCAAACCAGCACAGGCGCCAGGGCCCGGGTTTTGTTGCCTATATCCCTCTTGGTGGCATAAATATTTCAAGTGGAAACAGTATACTTGGCCTGTTAACAGGAATGATACTTTCCACATTAGGAATATGAACAGATGCATTAGTACAATATATGCTGGTGCCTAGTGTCCTAACAATACCAGTAGATATTGATGGACCTTTTACCAGTAAAAGCAAATCATTTGTGCATCTCAACAGTAGTGTTGTCATTTGAAAATTTCCTACTCTTATGAGTAACACCCTACTGAACTCACTTAGTGATGTCACTATTCTGTTCCTTCCCCCTCAGACAGCATCCTTCAGTCCTGAGATGGAAAAGTATGGATACGCTAAGGACAGAAAGCCAGTGCTCATACATACATACATACATACATACATACATACACACATACATACATGCATGCATACATATGCATATACATATATATATATACACACACACATGTATGTGTGTATTATTATTCTTTAAACTTTTCCTTTCCTATTGAGGATACAATCATCTTTCCAGTCACCCAGGCTTGCATCTTTAAAGGGATCCATGACCCTTTCTTCTCCTTCACCACCCTCATCCAAATGGTTACCAAGTTTTGTCAATTTTACCTCCACAGTAATTCCAACAACTAAACCCCTTTTTTCTAACCATGCTTCCACCATCCTATTTCAGAGTTCATCTTTGGACCATTATGATAGCCTTCTACTTAAACCTTCCTGCTTCTAGTTTTACTACTCTCTACCACATCTTCTATACAGCTACTAAAATAATCTTCCCAATGCATGGGTCTGACCATGTCCCTCCTTTGTTCAAGAATATTTGATGGTATCAAATTCCCTAATATGATAGAAAGTGAAAATGATAAATGTTGGAGGGAGTGTGGGGAAACTGGGACACTAATGTTGGTGGAGTTGTGAACTGATACAACCATTCTGGTAAGCAATTTGGAACTGTGCCCAAAGTGTTACAAAACTATGCATACCCTTTGACCTAGCAATATCACTAGCAGGTCTGTATCCCAAAGAGATAAAAAGGAAAATAAGACTTATTTGTATAGAAATATTTATAACAGCTCTTTTTTGTGGTGGTTAAGAATTAGAAATTAAGAAGATGTCCACCAGTTGGGGAATGACTGAACAAGTTGTGGTATATGACTGTAATAGAATATTAATGTGCTATATGAAATGATGAGCAAGATGATTTTGGGAAAACCTAGAAAGACATACATGAACTGGTACAGACTGAAGTAAGCAGAACTACAAGAACATTGTACATAGTAACATCAATATTGTACAATAAAAACTGTGAATGACTTAGCTTTTTTCAGCCATACAGTGATCTAAGACAATCCCAAAGGACTCATGATGAAAAATGCTATCAGACCAGAAAAAGAACTGATGGAGTCTGAATACAGACTGAAGCATATTATTTTTCTTCCTTCCTTCCTTCTTTCTCTCTTTTTCTTTCTTTCTTTCTTTCTTTCTTTCTTTCTTTCTTTCTTTCTTTCTTTCTTTCTTTCCTTCCTTCTTTCTTTCTTTCTTTCTCCTTTCTTTCTTTCCTTCTTTCTTTAGTTCCTTCTTTCTTTCTTTCTTTCTTTCTTTCTTTCTTTCTTTCTTTCTTTCTTTCTTTCTCCTTTCTTTCCTTCTTTCTTTCTCCTTTCTTTCTTTCTTTCTTTCTTTCTTTCTTTCTTTCTTTCTTTCTTTCTTTCTTTCTTTCTTTCTTTCTTTCTTTCTTTCTTTCCTTCCTTCCTTCCACAAAATGACTAATACAGAAATATGTTTTACATGGTTATGTATATATAGCCTATATCAGATTATTTACCATTTCAGGGAGAGGGAAGGGGAAAGAGGAAGGGATAGAATTTGAACTTCAAAACTTAAAAAAGTTAAAAGTTAAGGAAAAATATTTTTAAAAGAATAATAGGTAGATTTCTATTGCCTTTAAAATAAAATACAAATTCTTTAGCTTAGCATTTAAAGCCTTTCATAGTATGCATCTAGCCTACCTTTCCAATCATTTGAAATTACTCTTCTTCATTTAATATTTGTTACTTTGGAGATACTTCAATGCTATTAGGAAGGCTTCTCCCAAATTTAAGATTATTTTCAAAGTCTATCCTATAACTGGATACACATAGCACCATAATAGGTGGGACCTGAAAGAATAAAAAAGTCATGCTCCACCTTTTGTCTCTGTGCCTTTGCACAGTATATCAGAATTCCCAGAAAGCTCTTCCTCTTCACCTTAACCCCTTAGAATAATCAGCTTCCTTCACAACTCAACTTAAGAGTCACCTCTTCTAGTCTTTTGGGGTCCCTTACTAAAACTCTCATTGATCAAATTGTCTTTTACTTAATGATACATAATGAATATGGCACTTGACTTGAAGTCAGGAAGAAATCCTGAATTTTAATCCTTACTCAGAAAATTGTTAACTACAAAACTCTGGAAAAGTCACCCAATCTCTCTGAATCTCAGTTTTCTCACCTATAAAACACATATAACTATAGCACCAATGCTATCTTACAAGGTTGACATATGGAACAAAAGAGATTTTGTGTGTGTGTGTGTTTCTTTGCATATATAAATTCTTGTTATTGTTATCATTATTATTGGTAGGTATTCTTTGCCCTTGATAGAACGTAAACTCACTGAAGGCAGGGATTGTTTTTTTTTTTTCAATAAGATCATGGATGTTGCCCTCTGCTCCCTGAAGGCAGGGACCCTGCTTGTGTGTGTGTGTGTGTGTGTGTGTGAGAGAGAGACAGAGAGAGAGAGAGAGAGAGAGAGAGAGAGAGAGAGAGAGAGAGAGAGAGAGAGAGAGTAGTACTTAGCACAGTTCTTGGCATACCAGAAATGCTTAATAAATGTTTCTTGACTGACTATCAGAATAAGTACATAACCTTAATGATGCCTTTCATTCTACTTCTTGATCCCAAGTGATTGTTGGTAACATGCAGAGTTCTATTTCTATTTCTACCTTCTAATTTTCTTTCCACTGCTTCTTGGGTCACCTGCCATGGTGATGGTTCTGTAATCATAATGTGTACATAATTGCAAGCTATAACAACAGTAAGTTATACATAGTTATGTACATCTTCACAACAACCCCATGAGTTAGCAGGGGAGTCATAATTCACCTCCATTTAACACATGAAGAAATCAAGACACAGAAAAACAAGTGAGTTGCTAAGTGTCACACAATTGATTAGTTTTAGTTTGGGAAGCTGGAACTTAGGTCTTCTCACTCCCATTACAGTGTTCTTTCTGCTCCCTGAGCCTTAGGCAGCTCTTGGTTCTCCCAGCCAAGATGAGTAAACCAGCCATCAGCAGTAAACAAAGAGCTCTCCTTCTGGAGTCTGGAGTGAAAGAATGCATATGTTTACCTAGGTAGAGGCACAAAATGAGGGCTTTCAGTTGTTTATTTATTCACCCCAGAAAATGTCTCTGAATGCCAGGCATTTGAAGCAGATTGCCCTTTCCAAGTAAATGACTGAGATGTCGACTCAGAACACTCTACCTCAGTTGATGTATATTTTATGATGGCTGGGATCTGCCTGGAGCTCTCTGGCTATGGTACCAGCTGAGATTGGCAGGTCTAGGCCACGCTTTCATCTGCCACAGCCAAACGGCTCTGAGTCACCTCCATGGAGCCTGACTCACCTCCTTACTCCTCAGGCTAGAAGTTAAGGGGTGGGAGTTACAAGGAGACAGATACCAGCTCCACAGAGGAAAAGACAAATTCCTGACAATTGGAGCTCACCTAATGTAGAATGGTCTGCCTCAGGAGGCACTGGGTGCCCCTACTTTTAAAGCTTTTCAAGCAGAAGGTAGACAATTTTGGTTGAAGAGGTTGTACAGGGAATTCCTGCCCAGCACTATGCAATCTCTGAATTCTCTTTTATCTCTGAGATATTTTGGTGCTATTTTAAAATTTCTCCCAAATCTGATTATTTTCAAAGACTATCTTATAATTATGTGCATATAACACTGTGATAAATTGAACCTGAAGCAATGGGGTATAGAAATCTATTTTGCACTACAAGAAAATAAGAGGAAAGGAGATAAGAGGGGGGTATGAAAAAAGAGAGAGCAGACTGGGGGAGGGGGTAAATAGAATATACATCATCTTGGGGCAGGGAGGGAAGTGATGGGGAGAAAATTTGGAACTCAAAATTTTGTGGAAAACTAAAAAAAAAACCTAAAAATAAGTTAACAAAAAAATAAATAAATTGAACCTGAAGGAGATACAAAGGAATGTGACCTCCTAATAAGGAGGTGATGGCCTCATAGTGCAGACATTTGAGGAATATTTCTTTTGGTCTTGGTCAGTCCAGGAATTTGTTTTGCCTGACTATACATGTCTGCAACAGGAACTGCAGTTTTCTTTCTTTCTCAATGGGGCAGGTAGGGGAAGAGAGAGAAGGAAGATTTTTGTTGTTCAAAAAATAAAATTTTAATTTAAAAAGTATTAAAAACAAATATAAGATATGGGTATTGGACCTCCAAGCCTTAAGCCCTAGATGAGGACAGGAAGCATACACAACAGATGTAATGATAAAAAGCAGTGTATGATCGAATGAAGTCTACTAAAAATGAGATCTCTAGACAGCAAGTCTTATCTGAGAAGGGAGAAGTGCAAGGTCCCTGTGGGTAGGAGAAGCTTCATGGAAGATGTGAGACTTGAGCTGATCCCGGTTGGGTTTTCTGTAGGGGACAATAAGAGAGAGGTGAGCAGAATTACTTGTCAGGCACTCTGCTGAGTACTGAAGATACAAAGAAAGTAAAAGACAGTTACTGCTTTCAAAGATCTCACAGTCTAGTGGGGAAGACAATATGTAAACAAACATGAACAAATAAGCTTGTGTGTGTGTGTACATATACATGCACACACATATATTTGCATATATACACAGAGATACATATATGTACATATATACATATATGTAATATGAATTACAAATAATCAACAGGAGGAAGGCACTACAATGAAGAGGGCTTGTGGGAAGGGCTTCCTGTAGAAGGCTGAATTTTAGCTGGGACTTGAAAGAAGCTTGAGAAGCCAGGAGGAGAAGATGAGGAGATAGAGAGCATTCCAGGCATGGGGGACAGTCAGAGGAAATGCCAGGAGTCAGGAGATAAGAGTATCTTGTGTAGGAATGGCAAGGAAGTTAATGCCACTGGATTCTAGAATACATAGTAGGGAAGGGAATGGAGAAAAGTGTACATGAGTGGAGACACAAGGGAGGGCAGGTTATGAACATCAGAGGACTTTTTTTTTCATTTTTATTTATTTACTTTTAGTTTACAATATTCAGTTCTACAATCTCTTGAGTTCCAAATTTTCTCCCTCTCCCTCTCCTCCTCCCTCCCCCATCATGGCAGCATGTAATCTGATATAGGTTCCACAAATACCTTCACATTAAACATTAATCAAATTGGAAAGAAGAATTATAATCAATGGCAAGAAAGAAGGAACAAAACAAAACAAAACACAAAAGAGAGAGCAAGTAGTCTGCTTCAATCTGCATTCAGACACTGTAGTTATTTCTTTGGATTTGGATATCCCTTTCCAATATTAGTCTTTTGGATTAAATAGAGGGTTTTCTATTTGATCTTGGAGGTGATAGCCATTAGAGATCATGGGAAGGGGCACGGAAAGGGGGTGGGGGGAGTGTGACATGGTCCAACTGGCACTATAGGAATATCAGTTGGAAAGTTGAGGAGAAGATGGAATGGAATGGGGAGAGACTTGAAGCACACACATCAACCAGTAGGCTATTGCAGTAGCTCAGAAGAAGGAGGGAGAAAAGGAAGTATATGCAAGCAACTTTACATAAGTTAAATCAGGAAGACTTGGCAATAGATTGAATATGAGAGTGAATGAGACTGAAAAGCTGAAGATGATACCTAGAAACCTAGTTGACTCTTGGTTTTGGGCCCGGGTGACTGGGAAGATGTTGGCACCCTCAACAGCCGTAGGGAAGTTCAGATGAGGAGACAATTTGGCTAGAGGAGATAATAAAGTCGGTTTTGGACATGTTGAATTTAAGATGTCACTCAGATATTCAGTTCAAGATGTCTAAAAGGCAGCTGGAAATGTAAGACTGGAGGTCAGCAGCAATGTTAGGGCTAAATGAATATAGGAACTGCCAACATAGAGATAATAATTGAATCCCTGAGAGCAGAAGATAATCAATGAATGAAGTGATATAAGAGAAGAAAAGAAATGGTACAGAACAGAGTCCTAGGGGACATTCTTGGTTTTGGCATGACTCAGATGAAAATCCAAAGAGACTGAGAAAGAATAGACAGAGAGGTAAGGGGAGAAATGGCAAAGAAGGGTGTCATAAAACTAGAGAAAAAAGAATATCAAGGAGAAAAGGGTAATTTTCAGTATCAAAGGCTGAAAAGAAGTCAAGAAAGAAGACTACAGAGAAAAGACTCAGATTTGGTAACTAAAAATTACTAAGAGAGGTCACAGAAGCCAGCCTAGTAAAGTAAGAAGGAAGAAAAAAGTTAAAGAAAATGAAGGCATCTAATACAGATGACTTTATCAAGGACTTTAGCCACAAAAGGGAGAAGAGATGTGGTGTGACAGTAGGAGTGGATAGATCCAGTAAGGGGTTTTTGAGGTTGGGGGATACACATGCATGTTTGAAAGACACAGGGAAGTAACCCAGCAGACAAGAAATGATTGAAGATAAGTGAGAGAGTGGGGACAATAAGAAGAAAAATTGCTGTGGAAGACAGAATGGGATGGGATCACTTGTGCCTTGTGATATAATAGAAGTAAAAGGGGGAAAAGTGACAGAAGACATTTAGGAGATATGAGATGGGGAGGAAGGGAAAGGAGGGAGCTCTCACAAATAGCCTCAATTTTGGGAGGAGAAAGAATATGAGGTAAGGTTTTCAGCTAAGAGCATGGGGGAAAACATGAGACATTTGAGGAGGGATGAAAAGGTTTGAAAGAATTTCTGTGGTGAATAGGATAATGAATTAATTAGGGACTTGTAAAAAGGACTGGGGCAGCTAGGTGGTTCAGTGGATAGAGCACAGGACCAGGAGTCAGGAAGACTCCACTTCCTCAGTTCAAATCTGGTTTCAGGTACATCCTAGCTATGTGGCTCTGGGAAAGTCACTTAACCTGTTTGCCTCAGTTTCCTCATCTACAAGATGAGCTGAAGAAGGAAATGGAAAAGCACTCCATTATATTTGCCAAGAAACTCCCAAATGGGATCATGAAGATTCAGACATGATTGAAATGACCAAATAATAATAACAACAAAAGGATTGTCTTGTCTTGGTGAGGGACCCACTTGAGATTATGTAACATCAATTTCTAGTGGACCCAGTCAACATGCTTTCATGATTTTTCTCCAGGCTTCATTTAGCAGCAGTTCAGAGTAAAATAAGCTTTGGGCTTGGGAATAAAACCTCCAGGGGCAGCCAAAACACCAGTCCCATTGGAGAAGAAGGTGATTGCTAAAACATAATGGGACCATAGCTAAGAAAGGTAAAGTGAGACTAGATTATGGAGTCTTATCACACAGGCAATGGGAAGTCATTAAGAATTTTTGAGCATGAGTAACATGATGAAACTGGTGTTTTAAGAAGGTTGTTATTCATGGAATCATAGCTTATTGCAATAAAATATTAGATTAAAAAGCATTTTAGATCTCATCTGTGCACATTCTTTATTTTATATCTGAATGAACTGAAGTCAAGAGAAGTCAAATGACTTGCCCAATGTCCTCCTGATAGTGACAAAGCAGTAACTTGGAATCAGTCCAAGGTATTTTTTGTTATGCAGTTCTCCATCTTTTATTTAGTTGTAAACAGACCTAGTACCAAAGGCCATGAAAAAGTATTGGACCACTGGTGATATGGGAGCTGTTCTTCAGAGCCAGAGAAACTTGAAAGGAAGGGGGAATACTTACCGGAAACAAAAAGATGATCCTTCTAGGGATCTCAAACCCTTCACCCATGGGCTGATTCAAGCTTCTTTCTGCCTCCAAAGTCATTAGTCCCTTTGTTTAAATAAACATGTAACTATCTTACCAATTTTTTTGGTTAAGAAAATGCTAATTTTTCTAGCTTTCAGGATTATATTAAGCTACTTCTGCCAGTACAGTAGAGAAAATGAGATACTGTGGAATATGTTATTGGAAGAAAGTGCAAGAGTTTCCCCTGAGATGTTTCTACTGTGCCAGCAGAGTTCTTACTCTATTTTAGCATATCAAACCATTTTTGTAGTGTGACTTCTCTCAGTAGCATTCAGCAATATAGGAATATGAACAGGGAAGGTTGATGATGGAAGTAATTCAGCACTAAGATTGGCAGGCCATGAATATCATCAGGACAAAGGGGCAAGGCAGTTAAAGGTAGAGAGTGGTGTTTTTGTATCTGTTAAATATAAGATCAAGACTATTAAGTATTGAGACCAAAACAGGAGAGGTAGTCTAGAGGGAAAGGGAGAGATATGGAGTTGAAAGTTATAGTAAAGACAAAAAAATTGATAAGAATAAGCCAGAGAATAAGATAGAAAGCCAGGAGTCTCTGATCGCAAAATGAAAATTCAGAGTTCCAAATCATGGAGGTAGCATAGTTAGGAAGGATGGTGAGATATAGGTTAAGTAGGTTTCTGATATAAACTGAAGATGTGAGTCATGGGAGGTGAGGTCAATAAACCAAAAGGCCAGTATTTTTGAGGAGATATCAAAATATGTGTTTGAACATATATAAATGTATATGTTGGAGCCTTCAAATATAAGGACAGAGGTTAAGATAAAGAAAAAGAGGTTAAGATAAAGAAACCGAGGTCAAAAGAAGTTAAACTCAAGATCATGTAGGCGTAATAAAACTGCAGAACTAAGCTTCATACTTAGACCCTCTAAGTCCAAATCCAGACGTATTTCTACTCTATCATGCAGAAAACATCATGGAAGCCTTGCTGTTTGATCGGACAAAGGATGAATAGAGTGCTAATAATAAGACGTGGAGAAGGGAGAGGGCATTCTAGACATAGACACTAAGACATTGGCCAACTGAAGGACTACAATGGTTCCTGGACCAGAATATCAGAGATTAACACTCCTTACTTAACACAATCTACTAAATATGATCCAGTGTTGCCAGAGCAAATTAACTTCTCAAGTTAAGAAAACCTCACAATATAATTAAAGTTAGAGAAAAACTCCCTGTGAATCTTATACCACATATCAGCTTAAATTGTGTATTATTCTGAAAGGGAAACATATTTTATAAACAGGATTTAGGGACACATTTTCAAAAGACTTTTCAGAACTCCTAAGCATGTCCCTTATCTCACGATCAATTCCAAGAAGAAGAAGAAGAAGACAAAGATGAAAAGGATGGAAGGAAGGAAGGAAGAAGGGAAGAAAGGAAGGAAGGAAGGAAGGAAGAAGGGAAGAAAGGAAGGAAGGAAGGAAGGAAGGAAGGAAGGAAGGAAGGAAGGAAGGAAAGAAGGAAGGAAGAAAGGAAGGAAGGAAGGAGGGAGGGAAGAAGGAAAGGAATAAGGGAAGGAAAAAAAGAAGGAAGGAAGGAAGAAGGGAAATGAGGAAAGAAGGAAGGAAGGAGAAAGGAAGAAAGGGAGGAAGGAAGGAGGAATGAAGGAAGGAAAAAAGGAAATAAGGAGGAAGGAAGGAAGGAGGAAGGAAGGAAGAAAGGAAGGAAGAAAGGAAATAAGGAGGAAGGAAGGAAGGAGGAAGGAAGGAATGAAGAAATGAAGGAAGGAATAAGGGAAGGAAGGGAGGAAGGAAGGAAGGAAGGAAAAGAGAGAAAAGAAGAAGAAGAAGAAGAAGAAGAAGAAGAAGAAGAAGAAGAAGAAGAAGAAGAAAAGATGATGATGATGATGATGATGATTCAATTTGCTCTATTATAATATTAATTCCAATTTGCATAGTGCTTAAAGGTTTGCTATGTGCTCTGCAGATGTCTTATTGGATCTTCACAGCAACAGTGTGAAAAGCAGCTATCAACCTTATTTTACAGATGAGGAAAACAGGATTTAAAACAGTTGAGGGATTTGTCCAGGGTCACGTGGTTGGTCAATACCGCACAGAGGATTTGGATACAGAACTTTCTGACTCCAAATGCCATAATAGAGTCTCTGCCTTAATTTTTTTCAGTCCCGGACTTTGTTGGTGAGTCTTACTCAGACTTATATGCTAGGGTATGCTGACAAATGATTAACAGCTAGCTGGAGTGTTTGGAGGATCGTGCACATAATACACTTTTAAGTTTAATCTGTGTTATTGACATTTTACATCACTTTCTTACATCTAAAAGTCAACAAAACAATAGATCAAGTCCTGATTTGTAGCATTTATTGATTTCTAAGGTAAAGATTCTAACACTGAAAATTTAACAATTGGCTCTCATTGAGCTAGTTTGAGCTGGTTCCAGCACATCCCTACATGTGCAAATAAACCCTGGGCCATCTGCACACTGTACATATGAAATCTGAATAGGGTCAATGTGAACCAGTCATTGGGTTTTATCAACATGTAATCAGTTCCATCTCCTATTTTTATGTCCCTTGTTTCATACAGCATGTGTTCTGAAAACAGGACAATAAAATGAATTTCAGGAACTACTTTAAAAGGCAGCAGAAAGAGTCCTGATTCTAGAGTTTAAAGCCATAAATTTAGATCTTACCTCTCATGCTTACTACAAGTTGCTTAGACCACTGTGGGCCTCAGTTTTTTCATCTATAAAATGAGGTAGTTAGATTAGACTTAGAGCTAGAAGCAACCTTAGAAACCATGTATGCCAATCCTTTCATTTTTCAGTTAAGGAAACTGAGGTCCAGAAAAATAATATGATTTGTCCAAAATCACACAAATTAAAATGAGTCAGAATTCAAACCCAGGTCTTTTGACTCCAGGACTAGCAATCTTTCCACTGTACTTCTCATGGCTAGTCCTTTCTAAATCTATGACTTCTTTCACATTGTCAGACTTACAAAGCACTTTTACATCCCTGAGGAGCAGACTTTGCCAGTAGTTATTGTGATTTCTTTCCAGGTTAAAAAACTGAGGTTTAGAGAGATGGGAAGAGATGTGAAACCTGAGAGGCCTTATCTCTTGACTTTTCTCTTAAAGGCCCATCCTATGTTCTAACTGACATTCTTTGTCAAATCTCTACTAACTTCAAAGGTCTTTAGACAAATGATCTACTCCCAAAGGGCAAAGCATGAAGTTAGCCATTCCAATCTATCCTGAGCTCTTTCTACTCTTTCCATGAAATTCCATTGTCTTGATAACTTACATAAGAAAATCAAAGATGCTACCCATGGGGAAAAATGGTCCAATAAATCAAAAAAAATTTTAAAAGGGTTTAAGATAGTACCCAGGCCAGTGATAATAAGCCTTATAGTGCTAGTGATTGTGGAGGGGGGAAGAGGAAAGGGAGGAGAAACAAGGATGCTCAATCATTCCCAACCAGTTCTCCCTCTATTGCTAAGGCATTTCTAGTCTATACCTATTTCAAAAACTACATGCATTTCCTTTATGCCTGCGGATCTCAGGACTCTACAATCACAGTTTCATCCCAGAACTTTCATCTTTAACTATGGATAGCTATTTCCAGCCATTAACAGAGCTGAGCTAAAATGCTGCATTGTTAATGAGACAGCTGCTGCCCTGCCCAGAGGCTTTTGTTCTCTATTAGAATTGGAAATTACACTGATCCCCAAATATTCTGACAAAACTAGTCTTATAAAATTTAGAAATCTTTGGACTTGTCTGCAGTACATTTTAGTCAATTTCTTTGGAGTCACAGGAGCTCTATGGCACAATGGATATGAAGTGGGAGGACCTGGATTGGCCACCAACCAGTTATATTATTTTGGGCAACACATGGAAGGATTCTGGGTTTCCTTATTTACAGAACTTCAGATTATTGTTATTACTGCTATTATTCCCACCATTATCCTAAGTCTATACCATGATACTCAGGACCACAGCTCTAGAGCTGAAAAGTATCTCAAAGACAATTTAGTTCAATCCTTTATTTTACAAATAAGGAACACTGTCCTGGGAAGGTTAAGTAATTTACAAGTGAGTGTTAGAGGCAGGATTTGCATCCAGGCCCTATGATCTCAGAGTTTTCCCCTGTATTACTATTATTATAAGGGAAGTCCTTTAGAAAACTTAGATCATTAATCCATGTCAAATTATCTTTTATTATTACCTAGGTGATCCTGGGCAAATCATTTAAACTCCTCAGGCCTCAATATTCCCCTCTGTAAAATAAGGAGATTGGTCCAGGTGACCTATAGTGCCTATTAGCTCTAAATCTCTTGAGCTTATTTTATTTTTAAATTAAATTTTATTTTTTAACAAAAATCTATTTTTTCTTCCCTGTTTCTCCTCACCCCCCAAATAAAACCCTTGGAATGAATATGCATAATCAATTCCACACCATATTTCCATGTTCCTTGTTTCATGTGGCATGTGTGTTCTGAAAAACAGGATAATAAAATTAATAGATATTGAAGGAGGTAGCAGGGTATAATAGAAAGGGTCCCGGCTCTAGAGTTTAAAGCCATAAATTCAGATCCTAACTCAGATGTTTACATCTAATATAATATGCAAAAATAAATCCCCACAATAGCCATATCCAAAAAAAATATGCCTTATCCTGTAACGTTAGTCTATCCTCTCTCTATAAGCAGGTGGGTATTATCCTTCTTCCATGGGCTTTGGAATCATTATGGTTCTTTATCTAGATTAAAGTTCTTAAGCCTTTCAAAGCTGTTTTTGCAGTATTGTTGTATAAATTATTTTTCTTGTTCTGCTCACGTTACTCTGTATCAGTTCATACAAGTTTTTCCAGGTTTCACTGAAACCATTCATTTCATTATTCCCTATGTCACAGTAGTATTTCATTGTATTTATATACTTGAATTTTTTTTAGCTGTTACCCAATTAATGGAAAATCCTTCATTTCTTGTTTTTTATCATTACAAGAACGATCTTATATAGTTGTTTTTGGATATTTTGTCTTTTTCCTGTTTCTTTGATCTCTTTGGGGTATAAACCTCAGACTATTATTACTGAGTCAAAGGGCATGCACAATTTTAGTCACTTTTAAGACATAGGTCTAAACTGGTTTCCAGAATGCCCAGACCCTTAAAACTTATGATAAATAATATAATACAATATTTTCCTTAAAAGCTAGGGTGTATATTTCACACACACACACACACACACACACACACACACATACACAAACACACAGAAACACTTCCACTGAATGATTTGTGGCATAATGGATAGGATATTTTGTTTAGATTAAGGGATCTGGGTTTTGTACTTCAACTGTTAATAATTTTGGGGAAAATTCCTTGGTCTGTCTGGACCTACTTCCCCACTTGAAAATGAGAAGATTGGATAAGATGAATTCTGAGGTCCCTTCCAGTTCTGTATCCTATGGTGCTATGAAATTCTTTGCATGAAAAATCTCTTTCCAATACGCAACACTAAAACCCCATTTATACATATATGCATTAAAGTTGTGATTTTCTAGCTTGTATATGGCTGCTTAGACAATGGGTCCACTGTCACTTCTCTAGAGTTCTTAAACATGCCTTTAAAAGAACAAAGGTTACTAAACAGAGATGCATGAACTTAAAAAATAAATAACTGATAAACGTTTAAATAGTCGCTTTCTTTGTTTTATTCCTTTGAAATATTATTCTGAAAAGGGGCACACATCAGGCTGTCATTGGGGTCCGCACACACACGCACGCACAAGATTAAGAATTCCCACTTTAGGATAATGAGACATCAGAAATAGAGCCTAGTCTCTTTCTGAATAGTCTTGTCCTTACCAATAGGTAATATCACAAGAAAAGCAGAGCCACAATACGTAAAATGTCCAGATCAGAGAGTCTCATACTGAACTCATATGCTCCCCAAGCCTGTCTTGTCACAAATCAGCCCACTAGGGAAACACACAGAATGTACCTTTTCGATTCCTGGAGACTGAGCCAGTCTCTGATCCTCATTTACCATCAGATAGATGAATAGGTTCAAAGGAAGCAGCTTTGGAGTCAATCTAATTATATCTTGGCAACATTCATTTCCCCTCCTTTAAATGTCCCAGCTAAACACTACCCTTGCTCACTGGTAATGGTGAGTAATTACCCACTCTCCATTTCACCTGTTCCTGTGTGAACTGCTTTTCCCAGCTACTGTGAAAACCCTCAGAGACTCAGAAGCTGTGAATAAATGGGGACCCAATCTCAAACTCAAGAACACCTGAAGTCATGTCTTGCTTCTATTCATATGGGATGTGTGACCCTGAACAAGTCACAATCTATTAGTGCCCTCAGACAACTCTTTAAGAATATAAATTCTAGGGGCGGCTAGGTGGCGCAGTGAATAGAGCAATGGCCCTGGAATCAGGAGGACGTGAGTTCAAATCCGGCACTCAAATCAGACACTTAACACAAAAAACTAGCTGTGTGACCTTGGGCAAGTCACTTAACCCCAATTGCTCCTCCAAAAAGAAAAGAAAAAAGGAATATAAATTCTAGGGGCTGCTAGGCAGTGCAGTGAGTGGAGCACCAGCCCTGGAGTCAGGACAACCTGAGTTTAAATCCAGCTTCAGACACTTAACACTAGCCATGTGACCTTGGACAACTCACTTAAACCCAATTGACCTGCCTTCCTCCCTCCAAAAAGCAATATATGTATGTATATGTCTGCTGAGGGAGGAAGTCGTCTCACTGGGAACTCCCTTTGTTAATGAAATCACAAATGGGATTTTTAAAAATTTGCTTATCTTTCTATTCTATTTATCCAAATTGAAGAGGAATATTGATGTTTCCAGTCATTACTGTCTCTGTTTTCTTGAAGCCCATGTTTCTTTTATGAATTTGGATACTAAGGGATTTGGAGCATATAAGTTTATTACCTGTTTGTTGCCTATAGTTCCTTTTAACATATTATAGTTTTCTTGTTTATCCCCTTTTATTATTTTGAATGTTTGTTTTTACTTTGTGTAATAGCATGCTGACAGCTCCTGCTTTTTGGGATTCACTTGACATACATTAATTTTTTCCATCCCCTTGGTTGTATTTTTTTTTTTGTCTTGAAAATAATATTTTTAATTGCTTATGTGCTTTTAGAAAGCAAGATATAGGTAATAGAGATTCATAATGTGATGTACACACCTCTTTTTCTGTTCTTCATATATGGAAATGTTGTGGGTTTTTTTTTTTAAATTAATTTATTAGTTTAGTTTCAGTTGACAAGATTCAATTCCTTAGTTCCTTGATTTTCAAATTTCCTTTACTTCCCTCCCCCCTCCCCTCATGACATCATATAGTACAGTATAGGGTCTGCAAATGCATTCATATTAAACATTATTCCAATTACAAAGGCATATTGTACTAGGTGGGATGAAAGATGGTAAGGAAGAAGTACAACCAAACAATGAGAAGAACAAGATCATTTAGTTTGCTTCCATCAGGATTCAGGCTCAGTTCTTTCTAGTTATATCTCTGGATGGCACATTTCTCACTTTCTTGAGTCATTCGGGATTAACTTATATCACTGCATTGCTGAAAAGAGTCCAGTCTGTCATAGTTGGTCGTCACAGATATGGTATGTCTGTGATTGTATACAAATTTCTTCTGATTCTACTCTTCTCGCTCAGCATCAGTTTGTATAAGTCTCTCCAGGTAATTATGAAATCCGTCACCTCCTCGTTTCTTATAGCACAATAAAATTCCATTACATTCATATACCACAACTTGTTTAGCCATTCCCCAATTGATGGGCACTCCTTTAGTTTCCAATTCTTTGCAACCACAGAAAGGGCTGCTAAAAATATTTTTGTACATATGGTTCTTCCTCCCACTACTATGATCTCTTTGGGATATAACCCTAGAAGTGGTATGGCTGGGTCAAAGGGTATGAAATTATTTATAATCCTTTGGGCATAATTCCAGATTGCTCTCCAGAATGGTTGGATAAGTTCACAACTCCACTAGCAATGTATTAGCGTTCCAATTTGCCCACATCCTCTCCAGCATTTGTCACTTTCTTGTTTTGTCATCTTAGCCAATCTGACTGGAGAGATGTGGTATCTCAGAGTTGTTTTGATTTGCATTTCTCTAATTAATAGTGATTTAGAGCATTTCTTCATATGCTTATAGATATCTTTAATTTCTTTCTCTGAAAACTGCCTGTTCATATCCTTTGACCATTTCTCAATTGGGGAATGACTTGTATTCATATAGATTTGGCTCAATTCTCTATAAATTTTAGAAATGAGTCCTTTATCAGAGACACAGGTTGTAAAAATTCTTTCCCAATTTCCCACCTCCCTCTTGATCTTGGTTACATTGGCTTTGTTTGTACAGAAGCTTTTCAATTTAATGTAATCAAAATTATCCATTTTGCATTTTATAATGCTCTCTAATTCTTGTTTGGTCCTAAAATCTTCCCCTCTCCACAGATCTGTCAGGTAAACTATTCCTTGCTTTCCCAAATTGCTTACAGTATCATCCTTTACACCTAGATCATGCACCCATTTAGACTTGATTTTGGTATATGGTGTTAGATAGTGATCTATGCCCAGTTTCTGCCATACTGTATTCCAGTTTTCCCAGCAGTTTTTGTCAAATAGTGCATTCTTATCCCAAAAACTGGGGTCTTTGGGTTTATCGAACAATAGATTGCTATATTCATTAACTGCTGGGTCTCCTGCACCTAATCTATTCCATTGATCCACTACTCTACACCTCTGCCAGTACCAAGCAGTTTTGATGACTGCTGCTGTATAATACAGATGAAGATCTGGCATAGCTAGTCCACCTTCCCTAGCATTTCTTTTCATTAATTCCCTTGATATTCTAGACCGTTTGTTTTTCCAAATAAATTTTGTTATTATTTTGTCTAACTCTACAAAGTAGTTTTTTGGTAAATTGATTGGAATGGCACTAAATATATAATTTAGTTTGGGTAAAATTGTCATTTTTATTATATTAGCTCGACCCAGCCACGAGCAATTGATATTTTTCCAACTATTTAGATCTGATTTTATTTCTGTGAGAAGTGTTTTGTAGTTGTGATCATATAGATTCTGGGTTTGTTTTGGCAAGTAGATTCCCAAATATTTTATAATGTCTACAGTGACTTTAAATGGGATTTCTCTTTCTATCTCTTGCTGTTGAGTTTCATTAGAGATGTACAGGAATGCTGAGGATTTATGTGGGTTTATTTTATATCCTGCAACTTTGCCAAATTTATTTATTGTCTCAAGTAATTTTTTACTTGATTCTCTAGGATTCTCTAAGTATATCATCATATCATCTGCAAAGAGTGACAGCTTGGTCACTTCTTTGCCTAATTTGATTCCTTTGATTTCTTTTTCTTCTCTAATTGCTACTGCTAACGTTTCAAGTACCAGATTGAATAAGAGGGGTGATAGTGGACACCCTTGTTTCACTCCTGATCTTATTGGAAAGGCTTCTAGTTTATCCCCATTGCATATAATACTTGCTGATGGTTTTAGATAGATGCTAGCAACTATTTTAAGGAAGGCTCCATTTATTCCTATACTTTCTAGTGTTTTTAATAGGAATGGATGTTGTACTTTGTCAAAAGCCTTTTCTGCATCTATTGAGATGATCATGTGGTTTTTGCTAGTTTTGTTGTTGATATGCTCAATTATATTGATGGTTTTCCTAATATTAAACCATCCTTGCATTCCTGGAATGAATCCTACCTGATCAGGGTGTATTATTTTTGTGATAAGTTGTTGGAGTCTTTTGGCTAATATTTTATTTAGAATTTTTGCGTCTAAATTCATGAGGGAGATTGGTCTATAATTTTCTTTCTCTGTTTTATCTCTTCCTGATTTAGGAATCAGTACCATATTTGTGTCATAGAAAGAGTTTGGTAGGACTCCTTCTTCACTAATTTTCCCAAATAGTTTGTAGAGTATTGGAATCAATTGTTCTTTAAATGTTTGATAGAATTCACTAGTGAACCCATCTGGCCCTGGAGATTTTTTCCTAGGGAGTTCATTGATGGCTTGTTTGATTTCTTTTTCTGAGATGGGGTTATTTAGGTAATTCACTTCCTCTTCAGTTAATCTGGGCAATTTGTGATTTTGTAAATATTCATCCATTTCACTAAGATTGTCATATTTATGTGCATACAATTGGGAAAAATAATTCCTCATTATTTTTTTGATTTCCTCTTCATTGGAGGTAGATTCACCCTTTTTATTTTTGATACTCATAATTTGGTTTTCTTCTTTCTTTTTTTTTATCATATTGACTAAGGGTCTATCAATTTTGTTGATTTTTTCATAAAACC
The DNA here is from genome assembly GCA_011680675.1 of Gymnobelideus leadbeateri. Taxonomy (NCBI): domain Eukaryota; kingdom Metazoa; phylum Chordata; class Mammalia; order Diprotodontia; family Petauridae; genus Gymnobelideus; species Gymnobelideus leadbeateri. Next base: position 176,451 of record WOXC01008979.1, read on the forward strand.
AGCTCTTGGTTTTATTTATTAATTCAATGGTTTTCTTAATTTCAATTTTATTAATCTCACCTTTGGTTTTCAGTATTTCTAATTTAGTACTAAATTGGGGATTTTCAATTTGTTCTTTTTCTAGCTTTTTCAATTGCATGTCCAATTCACTGACCTCCCTTCTCTCTGCTTTAATTAAGTATGCACTCAGGGATATAAAACTTCCCCTGAGAACTGCCTTTAGTGCATCCCACAAATTTTGGTATGTTGTTTCATTATTATCATTCTCTTGAATGAAATTATTGATTGTTTCTATAATTTCTTCTTTGACCCACCAATTTTTTAGGATTAAATTGTTTAGTTTCCAATTAGTTTTTAGTCTATCTTTCCATGGCCCTTTATTGCATATAATTTTTATTGCATCATGATCTGAGAATGATGCGCTTACTATTTCTGCCTTTCTGCACTGGATTGTGAGGTTTTTATGCCCTAGTACATGGTCTATTTTTGAGTATGTACCATGCACTGCTGAGAAGAAAGTAAATTCCTTTTTATCCCCATTCAGTTTTCTCCAGAGATCCATCATGTCTAGTCTCTCTAAGATTCTATTCACCTCCTTAACTTCTTTCTTGTTTATTTTGAGGTTAGATTTATCGAGTTCAGAGAGGGGGAGATTAAGGTCCCCCACTAGTATAGTTTTGCTATCTATTTCTTCCTCTAATTCCTTTAACTTCTCCTCTAGGAATTTGGATGCTATACCACTTGGTGCATATATATTAAGTAGTGATATTGCTTCATTCTCAATGGTGCCTTTTAGTAGGATATAGTTTCCTTCCTTATCTCTTTTAATTAGATCTATTTTTGCTTTTGCTTTATCTGAGATAAGTATTGCTACCCCTGCTTTTTTTACTTTAGCTGAGGCATAATAAATTTTACTCCAACCTTTTACCTTTACCCTGTGGATATCCCTTTGTTTCAAATGTGTTTCTTGAAGACAGCATATTGTAGGATTATGGTTTTTAATCCATTCTGCTATCCGCCTCTGTTTTATGGGAGAGTTCATCCCATTCACATTCACAGTAATGATGACTATCTGTCTCTTTCCTTCCATCCTATTCCCTCCCCTGTTTATGTTTTTGTTTCTTCCTTCTCCCTTCCCCTCCTTGAAGTTTTCCCTTTTGACCACCCCCTCCCTCAGTGTTCCCACCCAGTGACCCCCCTTCTTAACCTACCCTCTCCCCTTACTACTATTTCCCTCCCTTATAATCCCTCCCTTTAGTCTCCTCCTTTTCACCCCCCCTTACCCTCCCACTATCTATAGGACACAACAAATTTTTATACTTATCAGAGTAAATTACTCCCCGTTTGATTCCAAACCAATGAGAGTAAATTTCAAACAATGCTCCTCTCCCTCCCTCCAATTCCTCTATTTAATGAATTTATGTGTCTATTCACGTTAGATTCTTAAACTTCACTGATTAATTTGATCCTTCTTTGAACCAGAACCAGTGAGAATAGTGTTTAAATGATGTTCCTCTCCCTCTTACTTTCCCTTCTTCTATAGTGTGTTTTGATGCCTCTTCAGATGGCATATTTTACCTTTTCCTAGCTCATCCTTTCCTTTTTCCCATTACAGTACCATTGATCCCCTTAATAGTCTTTTTTTTTTTAGACTCCATGTTAGTGCATTCATACCCACACCCTCTAAGTATAACCCTTTTGCAGGTCATGATAATCATAGAGATTTCAAATATTGACAGTTATCAGCTCCACATATAGGGATGTGAACATTTTGCTCTTGTTGCATCCCAGGTAATGAGCTTGTGTTTGTGGGTGTGGGTATGTGCACTTCTGCATGTGTGAGTCTATGTTACCCTTGTTTACCTTTTTATGTTCTTCTGGAGTCTTGTAATTGGAGATCAAATTTTCCATTGAGCTCTGGCTTTTTCATTAGGAAAGTCTGGAAGTCCCTTACTTCATTAAACGTCCATCTCCTTGCCTGAAAGATTATGCTCAGTTTTGCCGGGTAGTTAATCCTTGGTTGTAGTCCTAGCTCTCTTGCCCTACGAAATATCAAATTCCAGTCCCTCCGCTCTTTTAATGTAGAAGCTGCTAGGTCCTGTGTGATCCTAACTGTAGTTCCTCGATATTTGAATTGTTTCTTTTTGGCTGCTTGTAGAATTTTTTCTTTAATCTTATAATTCTGGAATTTGGCTACTATATTTCTTGGAGTTTTCAGTTTGGGATCTCTTTCAGGAGGAGTCCGGTGAATTCTATCAATAGCTATTTTATCTTCTGATTCCAGGACCTCAGGACAGTTTTCTTTGACAATCTCTTGGAGGATGTTGTCTAGACTGCTTTTCTCATCGTGGCTTTCTGGTAGACCAATAATTCTTAGGTTGTCTCTCCTGGATCTGTTCTCTAGGTCAGTTATTTTTCCAGTGAGATATTTTACATTTTCTTGCAATTTTTCGATCATCTTGTTTTTTTCGATTGACTCCTGCTGCATCATAGAGTTCTGAGTTTCAGTTTGGTTGTATCTAATTTTTAGTGAATTATGGTCTTCAGTAAGTTTTTGAAGTTCCTTTTTTAGGGAGGTATTTTCTTTTTCCAAGTTGGTCATTGCCTCCCTGATTTGGTCTTTAAAATTTTTCTTAAGCTCCTCCAGGAATGCTATTTGGGCTTGAGACCAGATCATGTTTCCTTCTGTGGTCTCTGGTGTGGGCAGAGAGTCTATATTGTCCTGTGTGTTTTGTTGTTCTTGCCCTGCATAGTATGCTCGAATAGACTTTCTTGCCTTCCCCTTCTCCTTTTCAGCTTCCTTCCTTCCCATTGTGACTTCCTGTTTCTTAGTGTCTCAGGCTATGAGTTTGGGGCCTGATCCTTGACTTTGAATACCTCTGGGTGGCTAGTTTATGGCTAAGTCAGGGAAGTCAGTGAGGAATGTAGATGTGTAGGTGGGGTTGAGTCTGACCACTTCAGATTTCTGCCTCTATACCCCTGGGCTATAAGTAGGCTTTTGTTGGTGAGGTGAGGTGGGGCTAGTTGGGTCCCCTCCCTCTCTTCTCTTCAGATTCCTGGCTGTCTCAGTTACACCCTTTCTTGGAGATTCTCAAGCCTGAGGCTATTTCCATTAACTTGGGATTTCAGTCTGGGTGGGAGACTTATCTTTGGGTTTTCTGCTTCATGAAGGAGGGATGGGAGGATCGGAGCAGCTAGAATTTACTTTGCCATTCCAGCCCCTGTATCATACAGGCAGGCAGTTTCTAAATTTCCAGGCTGGGGGCTGAATGCAGCCTGAGAAGCCACTCTCTCCACTGGGGGCCCGACTCTCCTACCTGGCTCCAATGATCCGTTCCCTCTGCGAGATGACTGCGATTCGTCCTTGGTAAGTCTGCAGGCTGGGGCTTTTTCTCTCTCTGGTGTAGTCTGCTTGCCTGCTCTTAGGTCTGAGCTGTGCAGACCCCACGCGCTCTGCGCTCGACCTGTGCGGGCACTCTGGGCAACCTCCTGTGCTGGATTCTGCCACACTCTGTCTTCCACTGGGCTTCGTCACTCCGGAATCTGCTCAGATTTACCCTTTTGGACTTAGTGACAGAGGAGCTCAGCGAGGTTACTGCTTCCTTTCAGCCATCTTGGCTCCGCCCCCCCTTGGTTGTATTTTGTGCAGTCTGAGGTGTTAGGGATTTAAAGACAAGTCCATTCAATAATCTTGCATTACTAACCAGGCTAATGGTTTATCAGTTCTCTCAAGAGGCAAGAACTAAAGGAAGCCTTCTGCTTTACAAGTAAAAAAAAGTCATGGTACTTGCATCCTACACCCTTTATTTCATCTGGGTCTGTGTCAAACCCCAGGAGTTATTCTTAGCATCTGGTATAAAACAAGGTATTAAGCATTTTCATCACTTATGCACTAGATGCATAGGTGGTAGGATGTAAACAATAATAGAAACTAACATTTATATAGGGCTTTAAAGCCGGCAAAGTGATTTACGAATATCTCATTTTTATCTTCATAATAACTTTGAAGGGTAAATCCTATTATTACTCCCATTTTACAGATGAGGAAACTGAGGTTATGTGACTCAATCAGGAAATGTCTGAGGCTGGATTTGAACTCAAATCTTTTTGAATCCAGATTTAGTGTTCTACCCACTATATCACCTAACCATAGCTTAAAGTTGGAAGAAAACTTCAGGGTCATCTAGGCCACCCCTTGCATTTTGAAGATGAAAAATCTGAGACTTAAAGAAAGGAAAAAGTCATTTGCTTAAGGGCACACAAAGAGTTAGCAACAGATCTAAGGTGTGCTGTCTCATAATCCTGGGATTTCAATTTCACTATTCATAACAAACATAAGTGTTCTGTGGCCTTAAATCTTCCAAGTCATACAAAATACCTTCAGGCCACTCAGAGCTCCAAAAACACAAAGACAGGGAGTTTATAAGCAAATAGCCCCCAGGTCACAGCTGTAGCTCCTTCTACTAGAATCACTTATCTGGAAATGCTCTGCTTCAGGAGAGTGTGCTTATAAAAGACCCCTTCCTCTGGCTAGATAAGAAAGCTAAGGGCAGTGACTCTGAAATAATCATTTTAACCGAATTCATGCTAGACCAGGCTGACCAAGAAACCCTGTCCCTAAAGTATCTATTGGTCAATCTGTATCTTCCTGCGCTCTTAAGGGTGTATCTATTTGCTGGAACCTGACATATGGTCCTGGGAATTGACTCAAGGAAAAGCCCTTGTTCCTTATCAGTCCTTCTGGTCTGGGTGAATCCGCAGACAGTGCAGGGGATCTATATACTGGTTCTGACATTGTCAGAGGCTATAGATTAAAAAAATGACCTCCGGTTCATCTTCATCTTTGCTCATGTATCTAGGGCCACATTCAGATTCTCCACTCCATTGCTTCCTTTAAAATTAATCCTGGACTAAAAGGAACCTGTCCCAGCTATTCTCCTACTCCAGAACAAGAACAATGCAAGATCATAAGAACATATCTCTATGGGCAAAATAACCTTGTATTGTGCAACAATTTTTACTTTTTTAATAAAAATGTAATAATGTGTTGGATAAGTTTCCAATACATCTAGGCAAGATCTTGTGAGTGTGTGAGTTCTTTGAAATCAGAGACTGTTTTCATTTCTCCTTAATCTCAGTGCTTAACATAATGCTTGACACATTGTAAATACTTAATAAATGCTTTTTAGAAATTCATTCTCATGGAAGAAATTCAGACCTTGGACCTATATAAATCTAGGTGGCCAGTTTTTAAGGCAACAACTCAAAAGACCAGGTAGATGGAGGGCTCATACCTGACTCAGGGGAGTAGAATTAAGCCTCTGTGATACAATTAATCCCAAATCAAATGAGTGTACAATTAATAGCCACATCTATATGTCTTATCTTTCCCAATTTTTGAGAATAATTTATGAAGTATAGGTACTAACTATTCCTTTAAAATATAATAGAATTCTTCTACGAATCCATCAGGGGCAATTAGGTGGCACAGTGTATAGAACACCAGCCTTGAAGTCAGGAGGACCTGAGTTCAAATTTGAACTCAGATGTTCACTAGCTTTGCAACCCTGGCAAGTCACTTAATCTTATTTGCCTCAGCTCCTCATCTGTAAAATGCACTAGAGAAGGAATGACAAATCACTCTATAACATTACCCAGAAAACCCCAAAATGGGGTCGTGGAGAGCTGGGTATGAATAAAACAACTCAACAAAAACAACAATGAATCCATCAAAACCAGGAGTTTTCCCCTGTCCCACTTTGGTAGATCTTTTCCAGCTACATCTATTTCCTTTTCTAAGATTATTATCTGATCTTCTGATAGTTTGAGTACTTTATATTTTGAAGGAATTTTTCTATTTCTACTGTGTTCTCAATTTATTAGCATACAACTGTGCATAATATACTTTAATTATTCTTTTTATTTCTTCTGGTTTCATCTTGCTCATTTGCTATTTTATTCATTTGGTTTTCTTCTCCCTTCCTTCAATTAAGATTACATAAGGATTTATCAATTAGTTTTTTCAAAGAATCAGCTTTTAGTTTTACTTATAATTTTATGTAGTTTTTAAATTTTTCTATTTCTTCTATACATTTCAATATCTTTTCTTTTGTGCTTGTTTTATTTTTTCTGTTTTAAGTGCATATTCATTTCATTTCATTTTTTCTATTTTGTTGATATATGATTGTGAGTATATAATTTTCTCCTTGACTACTTTAGTTGCATCCCAGAAATTTTGATGTGTTTCATCATTATCATTTTATTTTACACAATTATTAATTCTATTATTTCTTCTTTGAACTATTCATTATTTAAGATTTCATTGTTAAACCTCTATTTTGGTTTGTAGCTTTTATTTGTAATCCCTGAACAAATTTCTATTTTTATTGCACTAAGGTCTGTAAAGGATGTATTGACTGTTTCTTCCTTTTTTACGTATGTTTACAATATCACTGTAACCAAGTATAGTCGACTTTTATAAAAGTTCCATATGGCATTGAGAAATATGTATATATTTTTTCTCTCTCATTTAGAAGGTGCCATAAATCTTTTAATTCATTTCTCCAGAAATTTGCTTAGTTCTATCTTTTCCCTTTTGTTTGTCTTTTTATTCAACTTATCCAAAACTCAAGAGGAATGTTGAAGTCTCCAGTCACTATTACTGTCTCTGTTTTCTTGAAGCTCATGTTTCCTTTACGAATTTGGGTACTAAGACATTTGGAGCATATAAGCTTATTGATGGTTTGTTGTCAATGGTTCCTTTTATCGTATTATAGTTTTCTTATTTATCCCCTTTTATTATTTTGAATGTTCATTTTTACTTTGTGTAATAGCATGATGACAACTCCTGCTTTTTCAGATTCACTTGACACACATTAAATTTTCCATCCTTTCATTTCTATTTTGTGTAATACTTTGGGGTTTTTTTAATATGTTTTATTTAAGCAATAGGTTGTGGGATTTTGTTTTCTTATCTAATCTGTCACTCTTTTTCATTTTATTGGATTGTTTCATTCACATTTAAAGACAAAAGAGTTAGGCTTATATTTTCCTCCATCTGTCTCTAAAATTTTTTTCAAAATATACGTTCCCCTCTTCCCCCATAAACATTGAGTTATATTTCTTTCCCCTCTTTCCTCCCCCCTTTTAGTCAAGCAGATTCCCCTTTCTCTCCTTGCCTTTAGCTGGTCCTGTTCATTGGTTTTTAAATTTTCTTTTGTGTGTGTACATCTGTGTGTGAGCCTCTTTCCAAAAAGGATCCCTCTCACTATATTCATTATCTGTCTTCTCTTTTTGGTTTCTCTAGGTCCTCATTCTCTGATTCATGACCCCTATAAATCATCTATAAATCTCTTTTCTCTGTATTCTCTATACAATCAAAGCTTCTAAGCTAAGGTATCCATTCTAATCTCTCCCTTCTAGGTGCTTTCTGCCACTGCCACAATTGGGCTTGCCCATAAATTCCCCTTTTCCATTGTGCCTCACTCTCAGAACAATGCCAATTATATCAGATGTCAGAGATGACACTGACTCATAGAAGAGGCCCTCTGCTCCCACAAATATGAGCTTCCTCTTATTTATCTTTTTCCCCCTACATTTTCCTGGAAATTTCCCTCTGTTCATGCTTTCCCACTCCTTCAGATGCCAACTACCCCCAGGGATTCAAACTCCTCTCCCCTGGAAGGATTTTTCAAGTACCCACTACACCATGCCTTATCTCTGTTCACCAACAGGAACATTCATCAGTGGAACCCCTACCTTCTCCAAAATAAGGTCTCCTTTCTCCACACTTTCAATCATTCCTTCTATTTTCACCCACTCTCCTCTGTGGTCTTCAATTTATGAGACCACAGAAATCACCTTCCCCCACATTGCTAGCCATTGATTTGACCCAGGTGCATAACTCACGCTTTTCTATCCTTCTTCTTCCCTCCTTTCAAGTCCCCTTGCATGTTGTAATGCAATCCCAAAAAGAAGCATTACGCTATAGTCAGGGAGTACCCTAGTTCTGTCCATAATGCCCCTGTGACCTCTACCAGATTTCTACCTTCACAACCCTTTCTCCTTGTGTACATTTCAAAAGAAATTTTCTTCTTTCTGAAATCTTTGTTATTTCAGTCTCTCCCTCCCTGTTATGTTCCTTATCTCTCTCTCCCTGACTCCCTCCCATCTAACCTTGGTCTCAAAGTGTCTCAGTGTCTTCTCCCACACTGGGCAATTCGTAGTTTATCAGCTTAGGTCTCTGCCCCATCTGACTTCTGGGTGATTAGGACTGGTTCAGCTGGGTGTTGTGCTCCTTCACTCGGGTTTGGTGGAGTGCTACACAGACCTCCACATCACAGTGTCTTGTCCTGGTGACCTGCCCCTTCCCTCTGTTCCTTGGTTCTCTTGCTGCATGCCAACAGTTCAGAGCATGCTTTCCCCTGGCACTGCCAGTATGGAGCTTTAGAGAACTGGTGTTTCTGTGTTGTAGCCCCTAGCAGGCTTTTGTTTCTTAAGCACTGTGGCCTAGATGACTGTTAAGCTCCAAGCAAACTTCCACAGCATGGAAGTGGTATCTGGTATCTGTGGGACTGGAAAGAAAAAGGAGGGATGAAAGGAGGCTTTTGACATAAGCCTTTGACATGTCCTTGGGTTTGCAAGGGCAGCCTTACTTCTAGTATCATGGGAGTTATACAGAGTGAGCACCAGGTCAGTGAGTATCAGTACCTGGGTTCTGGATTATTTATTTTTAACTGTCTTTTGGATTCTGGGCATCCTAGACCTTAGAGTTAATAGAAGTTACTTTATATTTGGTGCATAATTTCTGGTTTGGGAAGGTTTGAAAGGTCATGAGGATTGGGGAAAATGTCTATTCTGCTATCTTGTTGCTTACATGACCTGGGAGCCATCTACATGCCTTATGACTCTAATTAATTTTCAATTCAATTCAAAAAGTATTCATAATGTTCCTGCTATGTTTGTGCCAGGGATCGTGCTAAATACTTGAGTCTGGTAGAAAATTTAAAATATTATACAGTAGCTGGTATCAAATTGCATTAGAGGAGGGAACTTTTTGCTGAAAGTTTCCTACACTAATAAAATCCCAGGTCCAAATTCAGCACTCCCCTCAGTCACTTCCCCTCCAAAAAAAAAAGAAGAAAAAGAAAAAAAAGAACAGTTCTGAAAGGTAACATCACTTTATCGAGTTTATCACCAGCTTGCAGATTAAAAATAACAAGTCTTGGGGCGGCTAGGTGGCCCAGTGAATAGAGCGCCGGCCCTGGAGTCAGAAGGACCTGAGTTCGGAGCCGGCCTCTGACACTTAATCCACACAAACAAAAAAACCTAGCCATGTAACCTTGGGCAAGTTACTTAACCCCAATTGCCCTAAAGGGGCGGCTAGGTGGCGCAGTGAGTAAGAGCACTGGCCTCGGAGTTGGGATGACCCGAGATCAGATCCGGCCTCAGAAAATGAGCACCCACACATAAATAATGACTAGCCGTGTAACCTTGAGCAAGTTACTTAACCCCAATTGCTTTAAAAAAAATAATAACAAGTCTTAGAGAAGGGTAAAATAACATCTCCAAGGTTACAAAAACAACAAGTGCCAGAGCTGGGGTTTAACCCTAGGTTTTCTAACCTGCAACAAGGTAGAGAGGAAAGAAGTTACAGAGTCTATACAGATCACAGCTCTGAAGCTTATTTCTTTTATCTTGTGCAAGTAATCTGACCTCTCTGAGAACTCAGATGATCTGTGCACATGATTAAAGAAGGATATTCATAAAGAAGGGCAAGAAGGATGGTGAAGGAGCTTGAGGACAAATCACATGAGAACCAGCAGAAGGAACATACAGTATTCATTCTGCAGAAGATTCTCAGGGTGGGGTTGCAATGCTACAGTATAGGTCTTCAAGTATTTGAAGAGGGTTCAGACTAGTTCTAATTGGTCACGGAGGACAGAACCAGGAGAAATTGGCAAAAATTGAAAAAAAAAAATGTAAAGCAAATTTAGACCTGAAATCAAGAAAAATTTCCTAACAACTAGACCTATCTGAAACTGCAGTGGGCTACCTCAGGAAGAGATGTTATCCTGTTATGGGAATGGAATTTAAGATCTTCCCTGACCCTAGGCCCTTTGATAGGCTTAAGTGCACCTGGAGCCTGTGGTGGGAGGCTTGTTTTTCAGGAGATACTTTGTGATTGGGCAGTGGGTCAAGAGGATTGTTACATTCTCTGAGCCAGGAGAAGGCTATATAAACCCTGATGTGAGGCTTTGTTTTGAGAAGTGTTGTGTGATCTGATGTAGCAGCAAGCACCCCAGCATCCCAAGAGTGGCTGCCAACACAGGTTCTTAGCTCTGCTTTTGTAAAGGAAAGCAACTCAAAATCAGTTAACAAGCTTACTTTAATCAAACATATGTTACCTAGTTCAGGGAGAAAAGGTCAGCACCCCAAACTTCAGATTATACAGACAGAACTTACAGATCAAACAGACAGGCTTCCAAACTGTCCCAACATTACATACATCAATACCAAATCACAGTTACCAGAGAGGGAAGCATCAACATCTGGGTTTTCAAAGCCGGGGGGCTCTCAATAGCTGCCCAGAGTCTCATCTGGTCAAATCACACAACACTTCTCAAAGTGAGCCCCAAAAGCAAAGCCTCCCATCAGGGTTTATATAGCCTTCTCTTGGCTCAGAGAATGTAGCCACCCTCTTGACCCACTGCCCAATCACACAGCATCAAGGTGTGGTCATTCCTGAAAACCAAGCCTCCTACCACAGGCTCCATGTGACCACATTCAGCCTATTAGGAGGCAGAATATACTTTCAAATTAAAGAAGGTTCTCAGAGTCACTTAGGCCAAGCAAAGGGCCTAGGGGCAGGGAAGATCTTCAAATCTGCATTTCCATTACATCTAACCAGACTAGATCTGGGCAGCCATTGAGCCCCCGGCTTTAGAAAACCCAGATGTTGATGCTTCTCTCTCCGGTAACTGACTAGGTATGGATGTAATGGTCAGACAGTTGGAGGCCTGTCTGCTGATATGTTTGTCTGTATTTTTTGTTTGCTTGTAACCTCTGTATTCTCTGAAGTTTGGGGTGATGATATTTTCCCCTTGAACTAGGTAAATTATATGTTTGATTGATTAAAGCAAGATTGTTAACCCATTTTGAGTTGCTTTCCCTTAGAAAAGCAAATCTAAGAACCTCTGTTGGCAGCCATCCTGGGGATGGTAGGGTGCTTGCTGCCACAGCTCCCTTCACTGGGAGTCTTCAAGCAGGTTAGGTGACTCCTTCTCAAGTGAAATATAATATGGAATTCCTTCTGGATGTAGGTCAGAGAAGAGGTCCCTTTCAACTGCATAATTCTAAGATTTTGTGATGTGTAAATTAAGGGGGTTAGACTCAATGACCGCTATGGTTCCTGCCAGTGACCTCGATTTCCACTGTTTTATCCTCTCAGCCCTTCAGGAGTGCATCTTAAAGTATCTAACTCATATTTCTCAGGTCTACAGAGGTTTTGGAAGTCTTCATCATAAAATTCATCATGAGAGAAGAGTAGAAAGAAAATAACTACTTTGTTAAAGGTATATTAAGCCGGTATTTTCATATTTTCTCATTTTAAAAAGTGCTTATGCTTATTGTTTAAATAAATAAACAAATCAATCAATGATTCTCATAGGATATACACAGTTTAAAAGGAAGTCAAGTGGTCCCATTACCTCATTTTATACATGAGAAAACTAGAATCTAGAGAAGTGATTTGTTCAAAGTCATACCAAGTTCTAAGTGAGAATCAGTTTCAAACTTACCAGGCTGCCCTTTTAACAAGGAACAGCATAGTATAAAAGAAAAGTGTTAGATCAACAATAAGAAGACTGAGTATCACCAGAGACTAGCTTTCTTTCAGGTCATTTAGACTCTCTGAATTTCTATGCACCTCAGTTTATCTTCAAAGTACAGTAATAATACCTAGATTACCTTCCTCACATAGTTTTTGTGAGGAAGTCTTTTTTTGTTATCTCATTTCCTCCCTCTAGAAGTGAGAACTATTATAGTATATAATGGTATATCTGGTGACAATCAAGTGGCAGAAATATTGAGTGAAAAAGAACTCCATTTCTCAAATACATCTATTTCTCCATTTTACAGATTAAGAAACAGGCGGCGGGCACTACACTGTACATAAGGATCCCTATAGGTACACAGCAACTTAGAAAATCACATGTTAACAGTATCTATGTTTTATTGTATTATTTCATTCATTTCATCAAATATTTCCCAATTACATTTTAATCTGGTTTGGCCACACTAGGGAGTGGTGAGTGGATGCTGCCCATGTGTCTGACGGCTCTGCTTTAGAGCATATATTGAAATTTGCAAAATGCAGCAAGATAGATGAAAGCAATCTTTTCTTTATCTTCTTCCACCATAGGAATCTGGTAATAACCACCATGCAAATTCAATATAGAAAACCATTACTGCCTAACAGATAATCTTGAACCCTTGGCATGGTATATTAATCCATTTTAGTTCTTTTGTTCAAAGCCTGGTACTCTATACGTACATACATACATACATACATACATACATACATACACACATAGATAGATAGATAGATAGATAGATAGATAGATAGATAGATAGATATGTCTATCTATTTATCTATCTATCTATCTATATCTTCTTCAATATCACCCCTAGGTAACACTTGGGGGCTAGTAGACTCTATAATGATACCAATAGTCAACAAGGCTCTTGAAATTTTCTCTGGGATAATCCATGACAAACAAAAGACCCTTCCAAAAGCAAAGTTGACCATGTCACTCCCCTACTTAAGCAGGAGGCTCACTCTCATGAATCCCTCCTCCAGGATCAAATAGGAAAAAAAAATGTCTCTTGGGCATTTAAAACCCTTTATAACCTCATCCCTTCCTACCTTTCCAATCTTCTTACACTGTACTGCCTTTCATGTACTCTACAATCCAGTGACACTGACTTTTGTGATGTTCCTCTCACATGATATTATTCTCCTGACTATGAGCTTTTTCCTGCCTGTCTTCCATAGTTGGGATATTCTCCCTCCTCACCTCCACCTATTAGCTTCCCTGGATTTCCTCAAATACCACCTTCTGTAGCAGGTCTTTTCTGAGATACACACACACACACACACACACACACACACAGAGCAATCTTCCCATCACTGCTAATGCCTTCCCTTTGAAATATATCTCATCTACTCTACTATAAATTTTACATGTATGTAGTTGTTTGCTGTTGCCTCCTTTGTTAGGATGTGAGCTTCCTGAGGACAGGGACTGGACCTTTCATTTGTATCTCTAACACTTAGTATAATGCCAGGGATATAATAAGTGCTTAATAAATGTTTGTTGACTGCCTGACTGATGGAAAAGAGAACCAAATAGCAAAATAATTCAAATGTCAGGCTGAAGTGTTTATATCTTGTCCTAGAGCCTAAAGCTGGTAGAGCTGGGGAGCCCAGTGTTTTAGGAATATTAATTGAGCAGAAGTGAGGATCATAGATTGGACACAGAAGAAACAAAAGTATAACATGTCAGCTGCACAAGTACTGAGGTGATAGGGGAATTCATGTGATATTTGAGCTTTTTATTTGTCCATTACCACCATAACATAGAAATCAAAGGGTGTCATAATATAATAGTAATAATAATAACTAACATCTACACTTACTATGTGACTAGTGTCATGTTAAACACTTTACAATTATTATCTCATCTGATCCCCATAACTGTGGGAGCCCATTTTACAGATGAAAAACTGAGGAAAATAGAGGTTTAAATGACTTCCCAGTCACACAGGGAGTAAACATCTGAAGGTGGACTGGAACTCAGGTCTTTTTTATTTCAAAAAGAGCATTCTATTCACTACATGAAATTAAGAAGAAAATAGACCTATTCTCCTACTCCCCTCTCAGTTAAGAATCACTACTTGTCTCTTTATTTCCCTTTCTCCACACACTGTCCTGGGCTGAGGAAACTACCTATGTAATCCTACAGCTAATAGAGTGTGGGATGGGGAGGATCTAAGAAGGATTTCTCAGGGACAGAGAAAGGAAGCGAAGCAAAGGCTCTTACCGGCTCACCCAGTCTGGTCACTAAAGAGAATTCATTATCCTTAGCTGTCCTCAGCTGCCTCTAGATGATCATGTCATTGTCTTCCCCTTGGTCCAGGGAAAGACAGGTGCTTATTTCTCTTATTGTGTTAGTAGTAGCTCAACTTCTCCCCGAGGTCCAAAAGAAGAGAGGGAGAGAAACAGAGAAGAGAGACAGAGAGACAGAGAGACAAAGAGAGAGAGAATAAACATAGTCATTGACCTTTTATAATGACTTCTCATAGACTATTTGTGGAGCACATGCACCTCAGTCCCTTTATGGCAGAATGGTCCCAGAATAAGCTCTGCCTTTATCCCTATATGAATTGTCCTGGTCTACCATTTAGTACTTGTGTGGCCTCGATTTCCTTCTCTCTAAAATGAAGGAATTTAACTTGAGGGGCAGGGCTACACTTTGCAAGTCTAAACCACTTACCCTAATGTCAGCACCCACACAAAAACACAGGTGTCCTAAATCTCAGTCTGCTGTTTTGTTTTGTTTTGTTTGCTTCAAATTAGCACTCATTTTTCCTGACCCTTGGTGGGGGAGGACTGGAGATATAGATTCAAAACTCTTGTAACAAATATGAATAACCTTGTAAAACAAATCCCATACATGCTATTTCCCACTCTGAAATCTTTAAGAAATCTGTAGTTTTACATCCACTTCCTTGAAGCTCTGCTTTCAGGGACAAGCCCACAGAATCAATGCAGGCAGAAGGTGTTTTATCAAAACCAAAACCAAAACGACAATAGCTATTCATTGTTGTGTGGAAAATCTCATCAACTACCAACCAATCAATCAACAAGTATTTGCTGGAGAAATATAAAATTGAAACAGTTCCTGCCCTCAAGGGGTTTACATTCTGTCAGGGAGAAAATAAGGATAAATATAAGTATTTAGCAGTAAGTCAATGTAAAAGTGGGTCCTTTAGAAAATACCCAGAGCCATGAAATATAGCAGCAACCATGGTATGCCAGCAGGGACGGGACCTGCATTAGAGGACATGGGCTTGAAAGCCATTTGTGCTACTTTTTACCTTAGTGACCACTCTTCCTTTCTTTCTCAGTTTTCCTCATTTATCCAATGAAGGTGTTGAAAATAATGATCTCTAAGGTTCTTTCTGGCTCCAGAATCTAGATAATCTAAGCTAATAATTGAGAATTTTAATCCTAATTCTGTTTTATAAATTTTATTTGAGCCTCAAAACAACCCTGTGATGCAAATACAAATATTATTTTTGCTACTTTATAAATGGTGCAACTAAAAGTTCAGAGGTTAAGTTAGTCACCTGTGGTCACACAACCAGTAAACTTTGATGGCAGGAACTGAAACCAAGGATTCCCAACTCCAAGTTTAGCATTCTATCTAGAATCCCAATCATTTTACCTCTCCCCTCATCTTATAGAGGAGGAACACAACACTTCCAAAGAGTTGACGTGACTTGTCTAGTCTCACAGTGAGATAATGGTATAACTGGAATGAGAATCATCCACATCTCCTAAATCCTAAGTTGGATACTCTTCCCACAACAGCTATTTTGCCTCCCATTCTACAAATAAGTCCATGTTGCTAGTATAAAGATTGTTTGTGAGCCAAATGCCCCTAAGGTATTTACCAATTAAGCCCCCAACATAGACAAACCAGCTACCACTCCCCCTTGACTCTGCTGTGGCAGAGCAGGTTACAGTGATTAATGAGTTAATATTGAGTTGAGAGCCTTGAGGATGGCTGAAGCCAAAGGTTATCAACCACAGAAATGGATTGGCCCTGTCCCGTTGATGACGGCTTGAAAGAGAAGTTGCTTTATCTGTCCCATGGGGTCTCATTTAGGATTGGCCACCTTGTCACAAGGATTTATGAAAACAAAAGCAATTTTGCCTTGCTATGAAGGAATATAGGCTCCTTTGTTTAATGTTTTAGAACTTGCTGGGTTTGGGCAGCACAACTAGGCCCACTCTCTTATCAGGAAAATTATGAAGTCAACAAAGTTAAAGTTTTTTATTTGTTTTGTTTTTTAATTTGCTGTTTCGCAGCTTTTCTTTCAGCTTGTCACTTCCGAGGGCCTGACACACTCATGAGATATCACCTGGATGCCCAGGTTTTGCTACCCAGATCTATTCTCCCCATCCTTTAAACATCTTCCCACTGGACCAACAAGACTCAACAAGAGCTGTAACTTGAGAATTGACTTGAGAGTCCATGGAACATGCTTCTTTTTCAATTCTGCAACTATCTGTGAGTCATCAGGTAAATAATTTTATAACTCTGTACATCAAAAACAAGGTTGAAATGTTCTGAAATTTCTAGTGACTTCAGTAGGCATTGGTGAACTAAACCCTACTTGAAACAGGAATTCCCTCTACAATATCCCCAATAAGCATCGACTTAGCCTCTGGCTGAAGACCCCCTCAGGGCAGCAAAGTGTCACAGTGGATAGAGTGCCAGGCCTGGAGTCAAGAAGACTCATTTTCCTGAGTTCAAACCTGGTCTCAGTTACTTACTAGCTGTGTGACCCTGGGCAAGTCACTTAAGCCTGTTTGCCTCAATTTCCTCATCTGTTAAATGAGCTGGAAATGGAAACAGCAAACCCCTCCATTATCTTTGCCACAAAGACCCCAAAGGGGTCAAGAAGAGCTGGACACAACTAAAAATGACTCAACAACAACAAACTCCTCCAGGACTGGATTGGTCCTTTATAGCATCCCTAAAGCCACAGGCAATTAATCATATATTCCATCTTGTGGTAAATTTGGATCCTTGTGACATAGTAGAAAAAACACTAGTTTGAGACAGTAAATCTGTGTTCTAGTCCCATTTACATTAGTTAATACCTTGCATAAATAACACCATTTCTCTGGGATTCGATTTCTTCTTCGGTAAAACGTGTGTAATAATTCCTACCTTTAACTACTTCACAGACAATAACAATGATTTTTTTTTCCTTTTTCTACAACCAAACAATGTTATGCACTTCAATTTCATTTATTCTGTATTTTTTCCCAAGGTTTTTTTGTTTGCAGATTTGCTTCCTTCCTTTCTTTATAAAGAAATCAAGAACTATTAACTTGGTAGATTGTTTTAGTTACAAGTAATTCATGCTCTTTCCTAGCTCATCTTTCCATTCTATATCATTCACACACAGACTGGAATATCATATTTGTGGGAGATGTTGAAATGTTTCCATTTTTGAAATGTCAGAAGGGGGAAGTTTAGAGTCTTATCTGGGAGAGGCCTGGTAACATTTAAGAGATCCCCATAAGTCTATTAAGGAAGGAGTGTCCGCTTCTCGAGTGACTTGACATTTTTTAAATGTCTATTTGTCGCTGTCAATATCCTTCCAAACCTTTCAAACCCTCTAAACCAACAAAACTGGGCAGTAGGCAGGTCATTCCACTACCTTCTGTGTCACTTCTCAGAATAGAAAGCTTAGAAAAATTATGTGTGTGTGTGTGTGTGTGTGTGTGTGTGTTGTGTGTGTATGAGAGTGAAAGAGAAAGAAAAAGTGAGAGAGAGAGACAGAGAGACAGAGAGAGACAGAGAGACACAGAGAGAGAGACAGAGAGAGAGACAGAGAGACAGAGAGAGAAGAAATAAAATATTTAGATCTTTCTGCCTGAGCCAGAATGGTCCATTCACAATCATATTGTTTCAGAGTTGCATTTAATAGTGAGGTGTGTGATAATAAATTATTTCTTTATTAACTTTTCTTTCTTTGTTTATTTATTAAGCTCTCTCAAAAATAAAATGTATGCCAGGCACTTTTAATTTTGATCTACATTATTAACATCAAGCAATCTTAGCCTTTGTCTGATTCTTGAGATGTAAATGATCACACTAAAAGTGTAAGCAGCTCTCCCAAGCTGGTGTAAACTGGTTCCATAAAGGCCCTGCATGTATGTGTTCATTTGATTTGCAGAAGACTCAAATCTGGGAAGGACTGCTAAATTTCTGGATGATAAAGCCAGGATCTAAAGCCTAGAACACTAGACCAAATCTAACAAATGACATTCAACAGCAATAAATGTAAAGTCTTAGATTTTGGAGGATAAAAACCATCAGCTTGGCAAGGATAATATGGAAGAGGCATGGTTAGATAGCAGTTGTTCTGAAAATAATCCTGGGGGGCTTAATGAACTCTGAGTCCAATATGGGTCAGCAGTATGATGTATTAGAAAAAAAAAAATTCTTTAACTTGGAAGAAAAAAGCATCACTTCCAGGAATAAAATAGTGATCGTCCCACTATACTCTGCCTTTGGTAGACTTCATCTGAAGTATGTTGTTCAGTTCCAGGCACTATAGTTGAAAAAGGACAGTGATAAACTGGGGAATAAACTGAGGAGGACAACCAGAATGGTGAAGAGCTTTGAGTTCATGTTACAGAAGGTCAGATGGAAGAACTGTGCACGTCTAGTCGGGAGAAGAGAAGACTGAGAGGGGATATGAGGCGTCTTCAAGTCACGTGGAGGAAAGATCAGCCCTTTTCTGTTTGGGTCCAGAGGGCCAAGCGAGGAACACATTGTTCAAGGAGGACCAGCACCTCTGATGTGAGTGCTTGCTGAGTTCTTTTCCAGGCTGCTCATCCACTTTAGGTGTCTTCCTTCATCTGTGGTGCTAAGATGCTGCAGCAAGCTGCTTGTGAATTCATTCACAAGTCAAGACCTCATCCATGTTGTGATGTCATTGGTCCTCTTCCACAATGAAGGATGAATAGCAATATTGTTTGCAAAGAGGAATATTTATATTAAGTGTGAGGAGAACCTTGTAAAATCTGTTATAGAGAGGATTCCTTTTGGGTATTCTTAGGATCAGATATCCTCTGACACTCTTTTCACTTTGGCTAATCTGTGATTCTGTGGAAATGAGGATGATAAAACCTCTATTACCCGTGTCCCAGGGTCATTGTGAGGGAAGTCCATTCTGGACCTTAAGGTGTTAGACAAATGTGAACTGTGATTCTTGAGTAAGAAAGAGAGGATTTCCTCTAAACAGAGAGCTAGGCTTTGTTTGTCTAAGTACTGTCCTAGAGTTATGTAAACCCACTCTGGGGCAAAGGAAAGCGTACTGAAATCATTCATTGTGCTGTTCTCTTATTAGCTAACTTCATAAACTTATAAACTTTCTGCTTCAATTTCCTGGCCATTTCTAAGCCATGGACCTACACTCTGTACATCATCTTGATGATCCTCCTACCAGAACCCAGACTCTGCCCCTGGGAATCTGGGTTCTGATAGGTGAGCTTTCTATTTATCTAGCTGGGAACCAGACCCCATACTTCCCATTTCTAAATCATATTGATGTATATACTGCATCTACCCTATATCTACCTTTCCATTATGTATGGGCTTTCCCCATTAGTATATAAAATACTCAGACTTCAAGGCAGGAATTGTTTTGTTTCCCTGTGTCTGTGTCTTTTGTCTAGTACCTGGCATATAGTAAGTGCTTAATATGCTTTTTCATTTATTTGTTTGGCAGGAAGAAAGAAAGGAAGGAAGAAAAGAAGGAAGGAAGGAAGGAAGGAAGGAAGGAAGGAAGGAAGGAAGGAAGGAAGGAAGGAAGAAGGAAGGAAGGAAGGAAGAAGGAAGGAAGGAAGAAGGAAGGAAGGAAGGAAGGAAGAAAGAAGGAAGGAAGGAAGGAAGAAGGAAGGAAGGAAGGAAGGAAGGAAGGAAGAAGGAAGGAAGGAAGGAAGAAGGAAGGAAGGAAGAAGGAAGAGAAGGAAGGAAGGAAGGAAGGCAGAAGGAAGGAAGGAAGGAAGGAAGAAGGAAGGAGAAGGAAGAAGGAAGGAAGGAAGGAAGAAGGAAGGAAGGAAGGAAGGAAGGAAGGAAGGAAGGAAGGAAGGAAGGAAGAAGGAAGGAAGAAGGAAGGAAGGAAGGAAGGAAGGAAGGAAGGAAGGAAGGAAGGAAGGAAGGAAGGAAGGAAAGGAGGAAGAGGAAAGGAGAAAGGGAGGGAGGGAAGGAAAGGAGAGAAGAAAGGGAAAGGAAAGGAGAGAGGGAGGGAGGAAGTCTTAGACTTGGAATGTGAAGACAAGACTGAAATCAAGCACCTATCTCCATATGAATATTGGAAAATCACTTCAGCTTTGGGAGCCTTAGTTTTCTCATCTGTGAAATGTAGATAATAATACTTACACTAACCAGCTTCATGGGATTTTTGAGAAAAGTTTCCTGTGACAATAATGGCTCACATTTATCTAGTGCTCTAAGCTTTATAAAGTGCTTTTTTGTAAACCTTAAAGCTCTAGATAAATGTGAGTTATTATCTGCCCCCTCCCCCATTCTGCCTCCCTTTCCTGCTCCCTTTTTCTTGTTCTACCATTAGCTTCAGGTAAGCAGTCTGCAATCTTCTTCCTTTTTATTTCAGTTTGGGGGCTCATGGATCATTCTGCCAACTGCGACCGGGAGTCTTTGCAATAAACTGCCCACTAACATTTTATGACTGAATTCAATAGCGCTCAGGGCCTCCTGCTCCTGAGGCCCTCTTCTTCTTTCATAAACAAAACAGGCAACAGTCCCAATGGCTATCCTTCCTCTTTTCCCAAAGTCATATTTAAAGTCATTCTGCCAAAGTCTACCTAGCTAGACAGTGAATTCTTGATTCTTTAACATTTAGAGGGGCATTTTATCTTTAAAAGGAAAACTCCATCTCATAGAGATGGAAATAACTTCAGAAGTCATTTAGTCCAATCCTCTCATTTTTATACATGAGGAAGCTAAGAGGCAAGAAAGTCAAGTTACTGGCTCAAAATTACATAGGCGGGATACAACAAGGATAGGATTTAAACCCATGTCCTCTGTCTATTGCACCATCTGCATCCCTTAAAATGCTGACCCTCTTTTCTCCTTCCCCAGAAGTTAGGAGTATTTATATGAATGAAAAAGCCAGATGAGCAATATAGAAAATAAATTAAGAGTTCAGAAGCAGACATGCATGACTTTTGAGTTACCGTTGATGATTTCGTATATAGTAAGACTTTAATAAATGTTTATTGATTATTTGATCGTGGCAAACAGGAGAGTTAGCATAAGACTGGAAATGGACAAAGATCTGGATTTTCTAAAAAGGGAATAGAATGGAAAGTGCAAGCAAAAGGACAATGAAATTGACTTTGATACTTAGGTTTGGGGGATTTTTTGGGGGGGTGGGATTCTAGAACATACTATTAAAGTAATGATTAACATATAGAAAAGGACATAGTGATTATAGAGTCAGCATCAAGAAGCTTAAGGCCAGACTCATTTCTTATCATTTCTTGACAGGGTTATTGGACAAGTAGAAGAGCAGAAGGCCAAGAATATAGTTTACTAGGATTTTCATGAAGCATTTTACAAAGTTTCTCATGATATTTATTTGACAAATATGAAGTAAGATAAGCTAAACTTGGGCAGATTTAGGAATTTGATTAGGGACCAGATTTAAAATCTATTAATAGTTCAATGTCAAGAAAATATCTTTGCAAGTCTCCAATTAATTAATCCAAGGACTTGTGACTGGCTCCTTTGCGTTTATTATATTTGTTAATAGGTGAAACCATAGGTGAAATACTAATAAAATTTGAAAATATGGACAAAGATGGGAGGGATAAATGTGTGAATATCATACATGATACACTGGATAAGAGAGTCAGGATTCAAAAAGATCATAACAGGAATGGAGTTCTAGTTCAAACTCTTTCACTTTTGGTTCTCTATTGTTTTAAGATCTGCTTAAATTTTTATGTCCTTTGTCTTATTTTTTTTTTCCATTGATGGCTTTCTCTGTTCTTTCTTTTAATTCCTAGGTAAATTCCTCTTTAAAGACAAAGCAATAACAATAACCTCTAAATTTGAGATAATTTATTTCATTACCTATTATTCTTTCCTTGATAAATATTTATTTTTATTTCTTCGATTTCTGGCATTGGGGAGTTTGTAAATCAAACATTCTATTTACTCCTATTTTGTTGTTACCGAGTTGTGTTTTGTTATTTTCTTCTGGTAGAATATATTAAATACCTTTTTTGTCTTGAGTTTCAATGATAAAATGTGGGGAAGCATGAGATGTGGTTTCTGGGCAATGATCTGTGGAATCTCTTGATTAATGCTTTATTTTCTGTAGTTAGAAGTTACAGTCTTCTGCTATCTTTTCTTATACTCTGATATTATCAGAGTTGTTGGGTTTTTTTTTAAGTTATTCTCTTTTGTCATATTGTATCAAGTCTGTTAAGAAATTAAATGTGTGAACCCCACAACTCATGAACTCCTGCAACAGGAAGGGGAGGAGCTAATGACCATATATAAGAAGAATTTCCAAGCTAGAGACAGCAGAATAGAAAAGAGGACTCTTGTGGTGGCTGAGTCAAGAAGGAGAAAACTTGATCCTGGCACTCTGTCTGCTCTGCCTGTGTTGATGTTTGTTGAGGATACTTTGTAGAGAAGCCCTAGGACCTTACTGGAAGCCCTGAAAGAGGGTTTTCTGGGTTTTATGTTTACAGAAGTCATGGAGGAGGGTTTTGGCAGTCCTCAGAGTTTACTGATGATTTGTGCTGACCTCTTGGACCTTGTTTGCAGGTCTGTGCTAATTTCTATGTTGATGATTTGTGTTGAGTTCTCAGACCTTGTTGGTGGGTCTGAGTTGATTCCACAGGTAGATAGTGAATTGATGATGGCGCCAGCAATGTGCATGAATAGTATTGTGACTCTGTCAAGCTTTGTCTTCCCAGAAACAGGAACTGTGAAGAACTTGAGGTGAACTGGACACTGTGGACTTCAGTATGGAATGAGAACTGGATGAAGAACTGCACAAGGAACTGGGAGCTGCCTGCCTTTGAACCCAGGTGACAGTTGGAGCTGAGACCATGGAAGAGGAATCATGGAAGCTGAGAGCCAGCCTCAAGCCAAGCTGAAAGAAGACTTTACTTGGATACTGTGTACTGACTGAGAAGATTATGATTTACTGTGACCTAGGGGTGGAGAACTTTGACTTTTGTACTTTGTAATGGAATTAAGGACTTTGTGATTGTTGTTTAAAACTATGTGACCATTTTGGTGAAAACTATGTGGCCATTTTAGTGAAAAGTTGTTGAGTTGTGACATGGAGAATGCTGTATTTTGATTTTCTGTGATAAGTTGTAATATTATGAATGCTGTATTTTGATTTTCTATGAATGTTTTGCCCTGGTTTGTGATTGAATAGAGAGCTCACTATACTATATAATCAGAACCTTGAAAGCAATTCACAGCAGCAATCCTCTGGAAAACTGCTCATGCATGGCTTTACAAAGGTTAAGTGATTTGTCTATGGTAACACAGACAACACTTCTTAAACTGTGTCACAACCAAAACTTTGGCAACAGCAAAAGGTTTCTGAACACACAATGATCAAAAATTAATTAAAAATCAAATGTGTAATGAATCTGAGGTGTTTCTGGCAATGCTTGCCCATGTTGCATCAAAATTTCACTGCAGCCCAGGTTCTAAACACACAGCATTCACACTTTGCACTAGGCATGCCCTCAGGCCATTGTTGCCAAAAATGCAGAAAGGGAGTGGAAAAGGTTTAAGAAGACCTGACATAGGAGATAGGAATATTGGAGACATGATTAGAAACCAGGTCTCTCAGGTCTTCCAAGTCCACTAATAACTTCACCATGGTCATGCCCTCTCTTCTTCCATTTATGAATTTGTCTTGATCCTCAGTACTCATTTGTGATATAGCGTGAACTGTGTTACCAGGATAATGAGATTTTAAGATCAAATTTCTTTAACTCCCATTCCCAACCAGTCCTCAAAATCCTCTTGCTTAAAACCTTCAAGATCTTATATATAAAGCTAATGGGGAGTCCTACTAATGGCCATAGCAACTCAAAGAATAAAATTTCTTTGAAGCATAAATGGGTTTGGATAAAATTTCCAGACCAACAGAAAAAAGTAAAAACCCAGACAACTTCATCCTCCACAAAGTCATTGCCAAGGGCCTATAGCAGCAAGCACCCTAGCATACCCAGGGTGGCTGCTGGTATAGGTTCTTAGATTTGCTTTTTTAAAGGGATGCAACTCAAAATGGGTTAACAATCTTACTTTAATCAACCAAACATCAGATAATACAAAATAATACAAATAGAATTTACAAGCAGACAGAGAGACAGATCAGCAGACAGGGCTTCCCACTGTCTGACCATTACATTCATACCTAGTTAGTTACCAGAGAGGGAAGCACCAACATCTGGGTTTTCAAAGCCCAGGAGCTCAACCAATGCCTAGAGTCTCATCTGGACAAATCACACAACTCTTCCCAAAGTGACCCTGACAGAAAAACCTCATATCAGGGTATATATAGCTTTCTACTGGGTCAGAGACCATGACAACCCTCGTGAATCACTGACCAGTCACAAAGTAACAAGGTGTGGGTGTTCCTGAAGAGTAAGCCTCCCACCACTGGCTCCAGATGACCACATTCAGCCCATTAGGGGGCAAAGCATATTCTCAAATCAGGGAAAGTTCTCAGAGTCACCTAAATGATCAAAGGACCTAGGGGAAGGGAAGATCTTCATATTCTCATTCCCATAATAGGCCCTTAACATAAAGTCTTCTCATTCTAGTCCTGCAGCATTTTTTCAGTAGCTGTCCTTTTTACCCTTAACACAATCCAACTTGTACTGTACCTATTTGTAGGCATTTCATTTTCACTCAAGAAAGCATGAGAATCTTTCAGACAAAGACTAGGTCATTTTTCATACCAATACTCGAAGAGTCTTTCATATGACCTTTGGTGTTTCAAAGATGTAAGTTGAATTGGATTGGTTTATCTACTGTAAAATGGACTGGAAAATCTGATGTCTAAACCGAAAGTATAAAAAAGGAGAGGAGAAAGAAAAGAGCATAAATAAGGAATGGGGAGAGAGAGAGAGACAGAGAAAAAAAAACAGACAGAGAGAAAGAGGAAGAGAAAGAAAGAGAGAAAGAGAGAGAGAGAGAGAGAGAGAGAGAGAGAGAGAGAGAAGGAGGGAGAGAGAGCAAGCAACCATATTTAGGGTATAGGAAGGCCAATAGAAAGTAAAACATAGAGGTACATGATAAAATACTTAAAACCACCTCCAGCTCCCCCTAAAAAAATCACACAGTGCCCCAAGAAATGTTCATCAAGGTAATAACAGAAAATAATAACAAGATAATATATAAAAATAAGAATAATAAGAAAATAATTACAAATCAGAAACTTGCTATCTTTTATAAACAAACATTATAAAATTTCTGTGTTAGATATACAGATCTCAAAATACCACAGAGAAGCCAACCAATAAAGTGTAACAGAACTGAACCACTATTGTAGACCTGACTGTTGCCCATAACTCCCTGGACACAACATTGATCCATGGAAACTTAATATTTTTAACGTTAAGTATACAAAATGTCAGCATGCAAAATAGTTGTAAACTCTGAGCTCCATGGAAACAAAAGCTTCTAAGATATTGAAACCTGGCCAGTGAAATCAAAATTACATGGAAACAAAATGAGATATATATTATCCCTGTTGACCTGTCTACTACTGGGAGTGTACTGAGGATGCTCATCTACAGAGAATGAGTTTATATACTTGTAGTCTAAAAGCCTATATTAAGCATGTTCTATGTACTAGGTACTATGCCATATCCTAGATATAGAAAGAAAAGAAAAGTCATTGTTCTCATGGAGCTCACAATCTAATAAAAATGACAATAAGTAAATACCTATATATAAGCAAAATATAGAAATGTTAGCTTGACAGTAACATCAGAGGGAAGGCCCTAGAATTAATGTGGACAGATAAAAGTTTCTTGCAGAAGGTGGGACTTTAGCTGAGGTTTAAAGGACATCAGGGAATCCAGGGACCAGAGACAAGAAGACAGAACATTCAAGACACTGGAAACAGTCCCTATAAAAGAAGAAGAGTTAGGAAATGGAATGTTCAAGGCATGTGGTCTGTATATCTGGATCATGGAGTACCTGGATGGAGACTAAAGTGTAAGGAGACTAGAAAGGTAGGAAGGGACCAGGTTATGGAGGGTCCTGAAGGCAGCAATAGGGAGCAAATGGGCTTAAGTAATTAAAGGAGAGACATGGTCAGAATTGTTCTTCAACAAGGTCACTTTGATAGCTGAATGGAGGATGGATTGGGAAAAGACAAATCAGGGAGACAAACCAGAAAGCTATTACATAATCCAGGAATAAAATGATGAAGGACATTAGTCCTATATCAATCTCAGTTTCTTCAGTTATAAAAGAGGGATGATAATGATGTACTTATCTCACAGGGTGGCTATGAGGATCAAATAAAAAGCATTTATAAAGTACTTAGCACAGTGCCTGACATTTATTGGAAGTTTAATAAATGAGTGTTGCCTTCTCTTGTTCCTTTACCTCCAACTATGAAAAGTTATTTTATCCAGTTGCAATATCCCAGAGAAAATTAACTATACAATAATAGCAGGAGGCCAAGTTATTTTAGAACCATTTTTATCTGTACTTCAACAAAAATATAAATAATAATGGTCTTCTATATGTAATAATAATATAGTATAATTATATCATTATTCTAAAGAATAATTTATTATATTAATATATAGTATTATATATGGTATCATATATAACATAGTATGATAGTCTTCATAGTATAGTTTTCTATATGATACAATATAATAATAGTCTTCTATATATAATAATAATAATATTCATCTTTTATAACTAGCATTTAGATAACATTTAACTATGTGCTTATTATGTGCCAGGCATTGTGTTAAGCACTTTACAATTATTATCTCATTTGATGCTCACAACAACCCTGAGACCCAGAAAAACCACAATTAGGCACATACCCCAAGGAGGCAAAGTAAGAAACTTCCCCATATAAACCAAAATATTTATAGGAAAACTTTTTGCAGAAAAAATTGGAAACAAAAGCCATCGACTAGGGAGTAGCTTACAAAGTTGTGGTATTTCAATGTAAGGAAATATTACTGTACTAAATAAAAGAAGGATATCATGAATGCAGAGAAATATACAAGAAATGATGCTGAGCAAAGTTAACAGAGACAAGAAATATACAAAAACTACGATTTTGGAGGGGGGAAGGCAGGGCAATTGGGGTTAAGTGACTTGCCCAAGGCCACACAGCTAGTTAAGTGTTAAGTGTCTGAGGCTGGATTTGAACTCAGATCCTCCTGACTCCAGGGCTAGTGCTCTACTCACTGCACCACCTAACTTCCCCAGGCCTATTATTCTTGCTGCAAATACTTCACAGTGGCACATGAAATATAGGAAAAAATACTTTACTATCTTCCTCTCAGAAGCCAGCCTGATCTGACCTTTCTTTAGAAAAGTCATTACAAATCTGTTAGGAAAAGAACACTAATTATTATGTCATCATGAGAATGCCAGTGGTCCCTGTAAATATAGGTTGTGTGTTTATACATATATTTTTGCAAAGCTTTCATACCTTGATCGCCAAAAAGAAAACCCTTCTACAAACACAAGAAAACAATGTATTAAAGAGCAAAAAAAATATGTTAAAAATTCCAGAGGCACAAAGAATAAGTTATTATTGATTTGGCAAATATTGAACAAGCTACCATAAGTTGTCATACCATTCATACTGCTTTTGTTGATTATCAAAAAATTATTGCCTCAATCCAACACTCATGGCTTATTCCTGAAAATATACAAAATAGATTCAAGTATGGGTCAACACTTGGGTATTTGATTTCCACATGGAAATTTGTTCTGTATTTAAATCATCACCAAGCCCCCAATGCCAAAAACAATTGGTTAAAAATGTGGCATTTTTCAGGGATGAAGAGGGTTTAAGCCTACTATGGTTATAATTAATCTTAAATCTATTATCATCTCTACCAGATAGAACTGTCTTCTAACTGAAGATGGAGTCAAATCAAATCATTTTAAAAATATTATAGAAATGGATAACATCAAGCTATATAACTCCACTGAAAAATCTAAAACAACTACTTCATCTCAAGGATTATTTTTCAAATGATATGAAAATGTCATCTGGACTAAAACAATGCAAAATGCTTAGCATTCACCAAGAAAAGTTAGAAAAATTAAGGCTACAAACAAAAACCTAGCTGTGTGACCTTGGGCAAGTTACTTAACCCCAATTGCCCTCCAAAAAGCAAAAATAAATAAATAGATAGATAGATAGATAGATAGATAGATAGATAGATAAATAAATAAAAAGAAAAATTAAGGCTTTAAGCACAAATTCATCTTTTACATTGAATTAATGGATGAAATAGGACAGCTAGGAGGCAGAAGCATAGTAGATACAGTACCAGGCTTAGAACCAGAAAGGCCTGAGTTCAAATCTGATTTCAGACATTTACTAACTGTGTGACCCTGGAAAAGTCACTTAAACCTATTTGCCTCAGTTTCCTCAACTGTAAAATGATCTAGATAAGGAAATAGTAAACTACTCCGGTATCTTTGTCAAGAAAATCCCAAATGGAGTTATGAAGAGTTGGGCATGACTGAAACAACTGGACAATAGATACCTACAAATACTTGAGTCTTTTCCAAGCAAGATATAGTGGGCATAGATATTGAAGAAATTTATTGTCATGCTCAAATAAAAGTTCAATAATAGCCAGTTTAAGGCAATTAATATAGTCTTCATGTACACTTCAGGTACAATAAAATGGACCACCACATTTTTACAAAGTATTCTAAGGGGTAGGCTAGGTGGCACAGTGAGTAGAATGCGAGCCCTGGAGTCAGGAGGACCTGAGTTTGAATCTGCCCTCTGACACTTAACACAAAAAAAAGCTAGCCGTGTGACCTTGGGCAAGTTACTTAACCCCAATTGCCCTCCAAAAAGCAAAACAAAAAGTATTTTAAGAAATACTACAAACCTGAGGGACCCATCAACCTACTTAGAGGTTATAGAAGACTTATTTGTTCCTTCCCACAAAAAAGAAGAGAATTGGTAGAAATTCTCAGAGCACTCAATAAATGTCAAAAAACTGGAGAAAGGGTTTTTGAGAAAAAGCCATAATTTCAAAGTGTAGGTCTGCCACTCCCCTACTCGATCAAGTCTAGTGTTTCCCCATTACCTCGAAGATCAAATATGAAAGACACTATTTGTGTTTTAAAGCCCTTCACAAGCTAAACTCTTTTTTCCTCTCCAATCTTCTTATACATTGCTCCCCTCTACATTCTTTACAATCCAACACTACTGGCATTCCTTGCACACAACACTCCTTTTTTTCCCACCTTCATGCACTTTCACAGGCTTTTCTCTATACTCAGTATATGCTCCCCTCCTCATCTCTGCCATATTCTCTCTCTCATGAGAATGTGAACTTTAGTGCTTGGCACCCAATAATCACTTGATGAATGTTTACTGACCAACTAACTGCTTTGCTCAAGAAGTAGTAAAGATGACAATATGAACATATTATTTGATTTGTTAAATGTAACTGAAAATATTTTCCCTCTATATAGTCTATGAAATGGCTAACATCCAAGAGCGGAATCCAAAGACCTGCAACTGGTCTGCATGAAATTGGTCAATAACATGACAATGCCTAATTCAAGTAGATTGTTGATGGAAATAAGGGGGGATTATGATGCTTTTTCAGTACTAATATATCACCACCACAAATTATAAAAGGGTTACTCTTAAGGAACCCACACTTGGGGACCCATGCATATTATTCAAAGAAACAGTAAGAATCATACAACACATAACTGTAGGCTGTAAAAATTGAGCACTCAACACCCAAGAAGGTATCACCCGGTGGCTAGAATTATACATTAGAAAGTTGTTGTTTTTCATAGAATGACATACAACCAATCCTCATACTAAAAATCAGACCTCAAAATTACTTGTAGAACTCAACCACATAGCATTTCTCTCTTTTCTTTTTCTTTCTCTCTCTCTCTCTCTTTTTCTTTTTCTTTTTTTTTTTTGCTTTTTGGAGGGCATTTGGGGTTAAGTGACTTGCCTGAAGTCATGCGGCTAGTAAGTGAGTCCAATGTCTGAGGCTGGATTTGAACTAAGGTCCTCCTGATTCCAGAGCTGGTGCTCTATTCATTGTACCACCTAGCCACCCCGAACACATGGCATTTCATAGGCTGAACTATAGTACTCACAACTATCCAAACATAAGTTTGGCCCATACAGTCCTGAGAACAATATTTTTAACAGATAGCACCATATAAAATACTCATATATATTACAGGGAAGTTTTAAAGTTTTCAAAATATAGAAACTAAACAAAAGAAATCTAAGTCACATGGGAATGGAATGAGGAACAGGTCACTGGTATGTTGACCTGTCTGCCACTGGTATGTTCCCCTGAAGATGGCTCTGGTAAACGTTTAGGATATGAGCTTACATCCCAATGTTTTTATTCTATTTCAAAAAGCAGTTATTCTATCCACTTGTGCAATAGTCCTATGATCATCAAATATAAAGGAATAAGATGGTAGTGACTTGTCCCAAGACCATTTCTATTTAAACCAAAAGGCAGGGAGGGAGAGAGAGAGAAATGAAAGTATTTAAAATTAGACTCATAAAAATTAAATAATTTTTATTAAATGCTTGCATACTAAATACTCAAAATATTCAAAATTCATAGTGTTCAAAATGTAGAAATCTAGCCAAAGAAATTCTTTCTATATCATCCTCATTGCCCTATGCATTACTGAAATTTTCCAAAAGACTCTTTTACTAAGATAGAAGATGAAATTACAATCCAATATTTTTACTCAATTGCAAAAAGGAGTCATTTTATCTATTTGCCCAATAGTCCATAGAATATTAAGTATAAATTCAAAATTACAGGGCAGTGACTCATCCCAGGTCCATTTCTAGCTGAAATCTATCTAAAAAGATGCAAAGAATAACATAACAACTACTCTGGTTTTCATAGTGGTTTAAAGTTTACAAAGTAAATTAGCATATTCCTCTGAACAATTCTGAGAGGTAGGAAATATTGTCACTTACATCTGTCTAAGTCTGAGCAAGTCACAAAATCATTGAATGTTCAGAATTGTAAAATGACCTCATAAAATACATAGTTCAACTTCTTCCAGAACAATAATCTCGTCTACTATATGTCCAAGGAGGGATCATACAGCTTTTGCTTTTAAGACTTCTAGTGAGGAGAAACCCACTACCTACTACCAAGGGCTCTCAATTACTCTTTTGAATAGTTCTGATTGTTAGTGTTTCATACTCAAGCCAAAACCTGCCTCTCTGCAATATCACCCCATTACTCCTAGTTCTGTCCTCTGGGAATAAGTGTAATGTCTAATCCCTCACAAATACTTGAAGGCAGCTGTCATACCTCTCCTTCAGGCTACTCTTCTCCATGCTAAATGTCTCCAGTTCTCTCAACTGAGACTCCTAAGTCATTACCTCAGGTTCTTTCACTATCCTAGCTGCCTTCCTCTGCACAATTTCCATCATATCTCTATCATTCCTGAAATATGGAACCCAGATGTAGTCTTACAAGGGCAGAGCAGTATTAATGGCTCACTTATCTTTCTCTCTTAATAAGACATGGTGTCTCCCTAACTTTTTGGGTTGCCATCTCACACTGTTTTATTCATACTAAGTTTGCAGACTACTAAAAGTACTTGAATTCATTCAAGTGCTCTGTAATCTCATAATACCTGCTTATTTTAGACTTCTCAATTTTTTTAACCCAAATATAAGAATTTACATACATGCCTGTTAAATTTTACCTTATTAGATTTAGACTGGTATTCTAATTTGTTTGAGAGGATGTGTCTCTTGACTCATTGGCAAATTTATGATAAGGAAACTGAGGCTCAGCAAGATGATATTATTGGTCAAAGGTTATGAAACCAGAAATTGGCAGAGTCAGCATTGAAATGCAAATTCTCTAAATCCACCTTTCAGATGGTAAGAGTTTAGTGGGGGGGAGAGAGATGGAGACAGAGACAGAGAGAGACAGAGACAGATATATATATATATATATATATATATACATATAGATAGATAGATAGATAGATAGATAGATAGATAGATAGATAGATAGATAGATAGAGATAGAGATATAGATATATATGGAGAGAGACAGAGACAGAAAGAGAAATACAGAGACAGAGACAGAGAGACAGAGAGAGAGAGAGACGACAGACAGACAGAGATGATAGTGTTTAAGGAATTTGAAATAAATTTGTTCACATTAAAGTCTCTATAAATGTATCTAAGTTTTTAAGCCCAGTCTGGGCACCTACCCACCATGCTGTCCCAAATTATCCATGCCATTGAATACCTTGTTTGGCATATTCAGTGAGACCTGGGTTCAGATCTCAATGCTGAAACTTAAAAGTTGCACGATCTTAGGTAATTCATTCAGCTTCTCCAATTCTCAGCTTCTTTATCTGTGTGAATGGGGATAACAGTACCTATAGGGCCCATCTCAAACAGTTGTTATGAAACTCACATGAGATAATAAATAAAGAACACTGCAAACTTTATAATGCTATCTAAGAAACAGCTTTTCTTATTCTTCTTGTTAATTATTTCCTGTTAGCCATAGAGATCCTTATGACTGCTTACTATTCATGGAGTCCACAGGGCAGTGAGCATATCATTCAACAAATATTCCCCTCTTAGCTGGAGCTCTCTTCCCCACTACCCCCATCTTTAGTAACTCTCATGGAGTTATAGGGCAGCAGACACTTGACCTTCTTTTAATGATTACAACTGGAGCTGCTATATTTGGCCAAGTGTGGGAAAATGTAACCTTTATATTACTAACCAAATGAGATCTCAGACCATGCAACTTTTGATGGACATATAATGCAGAGCCTAGAGGAGATCTAGGATCATGGGATTGTGGCTCTAGATTCATCATCTCTGGGTCTAATTCTCTGAATCTCAAGCTGAAAGGGATATCCAGTCCAACTTCCTTCATTTTATAGACCTCTGAAATTTTTGTTGTTCAGTTGTTTTCAGTCATATCTGACTCTTTCTGAACCCATTTGGGGTTTTCTTGGCAAAGAAACTGAAGAGGTTTGCCATTGCCTTCTCCAGCTCATTTTTACAGATGAGGAAACTGAGGCAAACAAGGTTAAGTAACTTCCCTAGGGTCATACAGCTAGTAGTAAATCTGGCTAGTAAAAACAGATTTGAACTCAGGAAGATGAATCTTCCTAACTTCAGGCTGGGAACTCTATCCACTTCACCATCTAACTGCCCCATAGACCTGTGAAACTGAGGCTTAAAAAGTTGAAGTGATATACACAAAATTACATAGGTCACGTTAAACATGAGATTTTAACCAAAGTAATCAAACTCCTGTGTTCTTTTCTGGGAATAGTAATATACCCTCAGACCACCAGTCCACCTCCATCCTGGCCCCAAAAACTATGGTCCAAAGAAGTAATCTTTGGGGAGATGTCACCTGGCAACTTTCTCTGCTAGGACTATAACCTCCTCTGCTTTAGCATTGCAACTAAAGAAGGCACAGAAAAGATCCTAGTACTGTCACATGGTTCAATATCAGAAAACAATACAGCTTCTTAATGAAAAAATGACATGATGATACATTAGCATATGCTTTACTGCTCTACCTCAAGGACTACTTACTTGTAGTTGAAACCTTATATATGCGTGTGTGTATTTCCTATGAGAATGCAAGTTCCATGAGAATGGAAACTATTTTGTTTTTCTTTTTGTACCTCCAGATTACAACACAGTACTTTTTACATAAGTGGGTTATCAATTCTTTTCCATTCATTCATTGATTTCCTCACTTGTTCATTCATTCATTCTTTCCCCTATATCATTCTCTTTCCTCTAAGATCATGCCACATCTTTAAATGGATGTCTGTCCATGGTATAATCAGCCCTCCTGTAAAATGCCCCCTTTACTTCCATCTCTTGTTAAGGAAGAAGATGAGAAAGGGTATACGGCTTTCTTTTAGAGCTGTCTTCTTAATAGAAAGATTAGGAATGTTACAAGGTATCAATCTTCAAAGACAACATTGCCATATATTGATATACACTATAAGCCTCCTAACTGCTAGACCTTGATGTATATAGCTGACATTTGGATTGATTCACTGATTCACTCAAAAAATAATTATTGAATACCTGGCATGAATAATTCTCACCCATTTGTCCTAGTCCTGTTCTCTAGAGCCAAGCAGAATAAGGATAATCCCTCTTCCATATGACATCCTTTCAAATATTCAAAACTGATCTTGTTACTAGTAAGGCTGTTCTTCTCCAGGCCAAATATTCTCTACTTCCTTTAGCTCATTCTCTTACCAGCTTATTTCCTAAAACCTCCCTATTTTTTTTTCCTCTTTTGGAGGAGGGGAGGCAGGGCAATTGGAGTTAAGTGACTTGCCCAAGGTCACATGGCTAGTGAGTGTTAAGTGTCTGAGGTCAAATTTGAACTCAGGTCCTCCTAACTCCAGGATTGGTGCTCTATTCACTGTGTAAGCTAGCCACCCCCTCCCTATCTTGATTGCCCTTAGCACACGCAGGAGCTGACCAACATTTGTTTTTGTTTGTGTAATTCACATCCAAAATAGAACCCAATATTCTAGATTTGCTATGCCTAGGACAAAGTATAGTGTCTGGCATACTAAATCCTGTATTTTAATTAATTAACTTCAAGATTACATGAGGGCTTTTTTTCTGCTATGTGACATAGTTATTTTCAACATCATCATCATCATCATCATCTGTTATTATTCAGGAGGAAGAAGAAGAGGGGAATGAAAAGGAAAACAAGGAGAATGAGGATGAGAATGAAAAGAGGAAAACACATTCATATGGTACTTTAATTTTTGCTAAGCACTTTGCTGTTAATTGTGAAGTAAGTAAAGTCATCTCCATTTTACAGATGAGTAAACTGAGGTCCAAAAACTAATTTATCCTGGTTCATAAAATTGGTTTCAAGGTCAAGACTGGAACCCAATTCTTCTGACTCCAGGCCCAATGCCTTCTTATCCAACTTTTACTGAGTTTCCATTTATTAACTTTTCAGAGTTGGCTTTTTTTTTTAAATGAATGACCGACTATATGGCTATAACTTTCCCTTTCCTGGACTTGTAAAATCAATTTTTTTTTTTTGATGATTTACTTTTTTTTTTTAATTTATTTTTTTTAAATTAATTTATTAGTTTAGTTTCAGTTGACAAGATTCAATTCCTTAGTTCCTTGATTTTCAAATTTCCTTTACTTCCCTCCCCCCTCCCCTCATGACATCATATAGTACAGTATAGGGTCTGCAAATGCATTCATATTAAACATTATTCTAATTACAAAGGCATATTGTACTAGGTGGGATGAAAGATGGTAAGGAAGAAGTACAACCAAACAATGAGAAGAACAAGATCATTTAGTTTGCTTCCATCAGGATTCAGGCTCAGTTCTTTCTAGTTATATCTCTGGATGGCACATTTCTCACTTTCTTGAGTCATTCGGGATTAACTTATATCACTGCATTGCTGAAAAGAGTCCAGTCTGTCATAGTTGGTCGTCACAGATATGGTATGTCTGTGATTGTATACAAATTTCTTCTGATTCTACTCTTCTCGCTCAGCATCAGTTTGTATAAGTCTCTCCAGGTAATTATGAAATCCGTCACCTCCTCGTTTCTTATAGCACAATAAAATTCCATTACATTCATATACCACAACTTGTTTAGCCATTCCCCAATTGATGGGCACTCCTTTAGTTTCCAATTCTTTGCAACCACAGAAAGGGCTGCTAAAAATATTTTTGTACATATGGTTCTTCCTCCCACTACTATGATCTCTTTGGGATATAACCCTAGGAGTGGTATGGCTGGGTCAAAGGGTATGAAATTATTTATAATCCTTTGGGCATAATTCCAGATTGCTCTCCAGAATGGTTGGATAAGTTCACAACTCCACCAGCAATGTATTAGTGTTCCAATTTGCCCACATCCTCTCCAGCATTTGTCACTTTCTTGTTTTGTCATCTTAGCCAATCTGACTGGAGAGATGTGGTATCTCAGAGTTGTTTTGATTTGCATTTCTCTAATTAATAGTGATTTAGAGCATTTCTTCATATGCTTATAGATATCTTTAATTTCTTTCTCTGAAAACTTCCTATTCATATCCTTTGACCATTTCTCAATTGGGGAATGACTTGTATTCATATAGATTTGGCTCAATTCTCTATAAATTTTAGAAATGAGTCCTTTATCAGAGACACAGGTTGTAAAAATTCTTTCCCAATTTCCCACCTCCCTCTTGATCTTGGTTACATTGGCTTTGTTTGTGCAGAAGCTTTTCAATTTAATGTAATCAAAATTATCCATTTTGCATTTTATAATGCTCTCTAATTCTTGTTTGGTCCTAAAATCTTCCCCTCTCCACAGATCTGTCAGGTAAACTATTCCTTGCTTTCCCAAATTGCTTACAGTATCATCATTTACACCTAGATCATGCACCCATTTAGACTTGATTTTGGTATATGGTGTTAGATAGTGATCTATGCCCAGTTTCTGCCATACTGTATTCCAGTTTTCCCAGCAGTTTTTGTCAAATAGTGCATTCTTATCCCAAAACTGGGGTCTTTGGGTTTATCGAACAATAGATTACTATATTCATTAACTGCTGGGTCTCCTGCACCTAATCTATTCCATTGATCCACTACTCTACACCTCTGCCAGTACCAAGCAGTTTTGATGACTGCTGCTGTATAATACAGATGAAGATCTGGCATAGCTAGTCCACCTTCCCTAGCATTTCTTTTCATTAATTCCCTTGATATTCTAGACCTTTTGTTTTTCCAAATAAATTTTGTTATTATTTTGTCTAACTCTACAAAGTAGTTTTTTGGTAAATTGATTGGAATGGCACTAAATATATAATTTAGTTTGGGTAAAATTGTCATTTTTATTATATTAGCTCGACCCAGCCACGAGCAATTGATATTTTTCCAACTATTTAGATCTGTTTTTATTTGTGTGAGAAGTGTTTTGTAGTTGTGATCATATAGATTCTGGGTTTGTTTTGGCAAGTAGATTCCCAAATATTTTATAATGTCTACAGTGACTTTAAATGGGATTTCTCTTTCTATCTCTTGCTGTTGAGTTTCATTAGAGATGTACAGGAATGCTGAGGATTTATGTGGGTTTATTTTATATCCTGCAACTTTGCCAAATTTATTTATTGTCTCAAGTAATTTTTTACTTGATTCTCTAGGATTCTCTAAGTATATCATCATATCATCTGCAAAGAGTGACAGCTTGGTCACTTCTTTGCCTAATTTGATTCCTTTGATTTCTTTTTCTTCTCTAATTGCTACTGCTAACGTTTCTAGTACCAGATTGAATAAGAGGGGTGATAGTGGACACCCTTGTTTCACTCCTGATCTTATTGGAAAGGCTTCTAGTTTATCCCCATTGCATATAATACTTGCTGATGGTTTTAAATAGATGCTAGCAACTATTTTAAGGAAGGCTCCATTTATTCCTATACTTTCTAGTGTTTTTAATAGGAATGGATGTTGTACTTTGTCAAAAGCCTTTTCTGCATCTATTGAGATGATCATGTGGTTTTTGCTAGTTTTGTTGTTGATATGCTCAATTATATTGATGGTTTTCCTAATATTAAACCATCCTTGCATTCCTGGAATGAATCCTACCTGATCAGGGTGTATTATTTTTGTGATAAGTTGTTGGAGTCTTTTGGCTAATATTTTATTTAGAATTTTTGCGTCTAAATTCATGAGGGAGATTGGTCTATAATTTTCTTTCTCTGTTTTATCTCTTCCTGATTTAGGAATCAGTACCATATTTGTGTTATAGAAAGAGTTTGGTAGGACTCCTTCTTCACTAATTTTCCCAAACAGTTTGTAGAGTATTGGAATCAATTGTTCTTTAAATGTTTGATAGAATTCACTAGTGAACCCATCTGGCCCTGGAGATTTTTTCCTAGGGAGTTCATTGATGGCTTGTTTGATTTCTTTTTCTGAGATGGGGTTATTTAAGTAATTCACTTCCTCTTCAGTTAATCTGGGTAATTTGTGATTTTGTAAATATTCATCCATTTCACTAAGATTGTCATATTTATGTGCATACAATTGGGAAAAATAATTCCTCATTATTTTTTTGATTTCCTCTTCATTAGAGGTAGATTCACCCTTTTTATTTTTGATACTCATAATTTGGTTTTCTTCTTTCTTTTTTTTATCATATTGACTAAGGGTCTATCAATTTTGTTGATTTTTTCATAAAACCAGCTCTTGGTTTTATTTATTAATTCAATGGTTTTCTTAATTTCAATTTTATTAATCTCACCTTTGGTTTTCAGTATTTCAGTATTTCAGTATTTCCTCCTTGAAGTTTTCCCTTTTGACCACCCCCTCCCTCAGTGTTCCCACCCAGTGACCCCCCTTCTTAACCTACCCTCTCCCCTTACTACTATTTCCCTCCCTTATAATCCCTCCCTTTAGTCTCCTCCTTTTCACCCCCCCCTTACCCTCCCACTATCTATAGGACACAACAAATTTTTATACTTATCAGAGTAAATTACTCCCCGTTTGATTCCAAACCAATGAGAGTAAATTTCAAACAATGCTCCTCTCCCTCCCTCCAGTTCCTCTATTTAATGAATTTATGTGTCTATTCACGTTAGATTCTTAAACTTCACTGATTAATTTGATCCTTCTTTGAACCAGAACCAGTGAGAATAGTGTTTAAATGATGTTCCTCTCCCTCTTACTTTCCCTTCTTCTATAGTGTGTTTTGATGCCTCTTCAGATGGCATATTTTACCTTTTCCTAGCTCATCCTTTCCTTTTTCCCATTACAGTACCATTGATCCCCTTAATAGTCTTTTTTTTTAGACTCCATGTTAGTGCATTCATACCCACACCCTCTAAGTATAACCCTTTTGCAGGTCATGATAATCATAGAGATTTCAAATATTGACAGTTATCAGCTCCACATGTAGGGATGTGAACATTTTGCTCTTGTTGCATCCCAGGTAATGAGCTTGTGTTTGTGGGTGTGGGTATGTGCACTTCTGCATGTGTGAGTCTATGTTACCCTTGTTTACCTTTTTATGTTCTTCTGGAGTCTTGTAATTGGAGATCAAATTTTCCATTGAGCTCTGGCTTTTTCATTAGGAAAGTCTGGAAGTCCCTTACTTCATTAAACGTCCATCTCCTTGCCTGAAAGATTATGCTCAGTTTTGCCGGGTAGTTAATCCTTGGTTGTAGTCCTAGCTCTCTTGCCCTACGAAATATCAAATTCCAGTCCCTCCGCTCTTTTAATGTAGAAGCTGCTAGGTCCTGTGTGATCCTAACTGTAGTTCCTCGATATTTGAATTGTTTCTTTTTGGCTGCTTGTAGAATTTTTTCTTTAATCTTATAATTCTGGAATTTGGCTACTATATTTCTTGGAGTTTTCAGTTTGGGATCTCTTTCAGGAGGAGTCCGGTGAATTCTATCAATAGCTATTTTATCTTCTGATTCCAGGACCTCAGGACAGTTTTCTTTGACAATCTCTTGGAGGATGTTGTCTAGACTGCTTTTCTCATCATGGCTTTCTGGTAGACCAATAATTCTTAGGTTGTCTCTCCTGGATCTGTTCTCTAGGTCAGTTATTTTTCCAGTGAGATATTTTACATTTTCTTGCAATTTTTCGATCATCTTGTTTTTTTCGATTGACTCCTGCTGCATCATAGAGTTCTGAGTTTCAGTTTGGTTGTATCTAATTTTTAGTGAATTATGGTCTTCAATAAGTTTTTGAAGTTCCTTTTTTAGGGAGGTATTTTCTTTTTCCAAGTTGGTCATTGCCTCCCTGATTTGGTCTTTAAAATTTTTCTTAAGCTCCTCCAGGAATGCTATTTGGGCTTGAGACCAGATCATGTTTCCTTCTGTGGTCTCTGGTGTGGGCAGAGAGTCTATATTGTCCTGTGTGTTTTGTTGTTCTTGCCCTGCATAGTATGCTCGAATAGACTTTCTTGCCTTCCCCTTCTCCTTTTCAGCTTCCTTCCTTCCCATTGTGACTTCCTGTTTCTTAGTGTCTCAGGCTATGAGTTTGGGGCCTGATCCTTGACTTTGAATACCTCTGGGTGGCTAGTTTATGGCTAAGTCAGGGAAGTCAGTGAGGAATGTAGATGTGTAGGTGGGGATGAGTCTGACCACTTCAGATTTCTGCCTCTATACCCCTGGGCTATAAGTAGGCTTTTGTTGGTGAGGTGAGGTGGGGCTAGTTGGGTCCCCTCCCTCTCTTCTCTTCAGATTCCTGGCTGTCTCAGTTACACCCTTTCTTGGAGATTCTCAAGCCTGAGGCTATTTCCATTAACTTGGGATTTCAGTCTGGGTGGGAGACTTATCTTTGGGTTTTCTGCTTCATGAAGGAGGGATGGGAGGATCGGAGCAGCTAGAATTTACTTTGCCATTCCAGCCCCTGTATCATACAGGCAGGCAGTTTCTAAATTTCCAGGCTGGGGGCTGAATGCAGCCTGAGAAGCCACTCTCTCCACTGGGGGCCCGACTCTCCTACCTGGCTCCAATGATCCGTTCCCTCTGAGAGATGACTGCGATTCGTCCTTGGTAAGTCTGCAGGCTGGGGCTTTTCTCTCTCTGGTGTAGTCTGCTTGCCTGCTCTTAGGTCTGAGCTGTGCAGACCCCACGCGCTCTGCGCTCGACCTGTGCGGACACTCTGGGCAACCTCCTGTGCTGGATTCTGCCACACTCTGTCTTCCACTGGGCTTCGTCACTCCGGAATCTGCTCAGATTTACCCTTTTGGACTTAGTGACAGAGGAGCTCAGCGAGGTTACTGCTTCCTTTCCGCCATCTTGGCTCCGCCCCGTAAAATCAATTTTTTAAACTCTGAATGGGACTTTACATTTTTCCTATCAAGCTTCATCTAATGTGATTCCTCCTATTACTACAATTTCTCAAGATCTTAATGGATCTTTATATCAAACATTTTAGTTCTATCTCACAGATTCACGTTATCTACAAATCTAATGAGCAAAATATCTCTTCCTTTATCCCAGTCAGTAATACAATTTTTAACACTACAGACAGACAACTGAGGTATTGATTAGCCACACGGATCTGTCAGTCAATAAATATTGATTAGGCACATATGCACCAGGATCTATGCTAATCACCAGGGATCCAAAGAAAGGCAAAACATGGCCCCCTGCACTCCAAAGGAATAGATTTCCAGCAGGAGATAGCACATACACGCAACATATAAATATATCTACTTAATATTTAAAATATACGTATGCTTAATATACATAATAAGTGTATGCTAAGTGTATACAAAAAGAATACAAGGTAATTTTTTAGAAGGAGGTCACTCACAACCAAGAAAACTAAGAAAGTGTTCAAGTGGATCTATGAATAAGATAAAAGTTCACAACCAAACAAGGGCTAGAAGATAAAATGGAAAATTTGATTACATATTTTTTTTAATTTCTACAAACAAATCTGATGAAGCAAAGACAAAAGGGAAACAATTAATTGGGGGAGGGAAATATTCTAAGCAAGGTTCTCTGATCAACATCTTATTCCCAAGCTATGTAAGGAATGAATACAAATTTACTAGAAAAAGACTCATTTACCTATTGCAAAATGGTCTAAGGATATTAGCAGGTAGTGCACAAAGGAAGAAATCCAGACCATATTAATTCTGAATTGCTACTAGAGAAATGCAAACTAATGCAATTCTGAGATGCCACCTCATACCTATCAGTTTAGGAAAGATGACAAAAATATAAATGTTGGAAGTACTCTGGATCTTAGTCCCTGGGTGGACAATGTATTCTAACTTAATGTGATTACAAAACATTACTATTGCCAAGGTTACCTCTTGTGAACTTGGTCAAGTCACTGAACAAACCCCTCCTTTTTGCTTGAAATACACTGTCTTTGAGGCTAGGTTGATTCAGGGCTGAGATGGGACATGCCAGTCACTCTTCACTACTGTGCTGGCTTCTCAGAGGTCCAGATTCTGCTACTGAGTCTAACTGCTGAAACTCAGGTTGTTTCTTCAATCTTTGCAGATAAGAGGCAGCTGGGTAATACTGAGCAGTAGACAGAGTGTTGGGCCTAGAGTCAGCAAGATCTGAATTCTAATTCCCCCTCAAACACCAGCTCTGTGACTCTGCACAAGTCACTTAACCTCTGTCTGTCTCCATTTCTTCAACTGCAAAATGGGGATAATAACAGCACCTCCCTTGTGGGGTTGCTGAGAGAATAATTGTGAAACACAACATAGTGCCCTGCACATA
Organism: Gymnobelideus leadbeateri; assembly: GCA_011680675.1. NCBI lineage: Eukaryota > Metazoa > Chordata > Mammalia > Diprotodontia > Petauridae > Gymnobelideus > Gymnobelideus leadbeateri. The sequence continues at coordinate 218,828 of WOXC01008979.1, forward strand.
GTAGGTGCTATATAAATGCTAATCCCTTTCCCCTTTCCAAGCTCACAAGATTATAACCTATTTTTCATCTTTAACACTCATTCACCTAAAGAACAAGCAGAAGGAGGAAAGGAAAGAGGCACCATGTGTTCCTGCCTGTGAGTCAGCCCCAGGAGGAGAGGGAGCCTGAGGCCCCTCCACTACATAGGACACTACAGCAGATTTTTCTCCTCCTGTATGAAAGCTTCTAGGGACATAGAGTTTGAGCGCCTCAGTTGGACCCTTTTGTCTGCACACCAGGTTCCAGTTCACCACTCAATTAAAAGGTTGTTCTCTACCATGTAACAAGGAGAAAGGAAATGGTAACAGAAAGCCTACCTGTGCTCTGAAGTACAGGACAAGGACTTCCATTTCACTTGTTCAGAAATGGGCTCACCAGGCCCCCATAAGGGCTGGCAGCAGGCAAATGTGCATACTTGATACACTGGACCACACTGATCCTAGCTGATCTTACCATCCTACTCTCTCTAGTCCAATATCTCTGCTCCCCTTCCTGGTGAAATTTCTCAAGACTTGTTGCCTCCACATCTTTTCTTCTTACTTTCTTCTAAACCTTTTGTAATCTGATTTCTGAGCCCATCATTCAACCACAAATACTCACTCCAAAGTTCCCAGTGATCTCTCAATTGCCAAGTCTAATGGCCTTTTCTCAACCTCCATCCTTCTTGTCCTATCTGAAACATTTGATGCTGTTGATTATCTTTCCATCTGGATACTCTCTCCTCACTAATATGTTTTCATGATATCACTTTGTCCTGGTTCTCCTATCTGTCCAACTGCTCCTTCTCAGTCTCTGTAGCCAGTTCTTCATAAAAGCTGTCAGTGTTCCCTAAGGCTCTGTCCTGGACCCCCTTCTCATCTCCCTCTATATCTTCTCAGTTCTCATTGACTCAATTATCATTTCTAAGCAGATGATTACAAGATTTTATCCAGCTTGAGTTTCTCTGTTTAGCTCCGGCCACAGATCACCATCTGCCTCCTTGGACATTTCACACTGGATGTCCTATAGGCATCTCAAAATCAATACATCTGAAATATAGCTTGCTGTCCATCCCCCTGCCACCCAAAGAACAAAATTTCCCTTAAATTTCTGTTGTTGTTAAAGATCTACCATCTCCCTAGTCAGCAAGGCATGGTATCATCTTCAACTACTCCCTCTCCTTCACCACACATAGCCAATTCTTGTCAAATCTTGTCTAATCTCTAGTTTTTCTCTTATATATATTTCCTTCCCTCACCAGCCTTCATCACTTCTTACCTTGAATATTCCAATACTCTTCTAATTATTTTCTCTGCTTTAAGTCTTTTCTCTGCTCCAACCCATTCTCCACTCAGTTGCCAAGGTGATTTTTCTGAAGCATACATCTGACTATGCCACCATCCTGTACAACAAACTGCAGTGGCTTCCTAATATCTTGAGGATCAATTATAAAATCACCTCTTTGGCATTTAAAACCCTTCATAACTTGGCCCCTTAACTGCCTCTCTGGTGTTCTTAATATTTCTCCCTTTCATGCACTCTGTGATCTAGGCATACAGAGTTACCTACAGTTCCTCAAACAAAACACCTAATCTACCCTCTCAATGCTTTTGCACTAGCTTTCTGACATGTCTGGAATGCTCTGTCCCCTTACTTCCCTGGCTTTAGGGAAGTAAGACTCAGATCAACTACTACATTCTGCAGAAGTCATCTCTTAGGCCTCCCTTCATTCCCCTTTCAGAATATCTTCCATCTCCTCTGTGTATATCTGATATATACCTCATTATTTATACATTGTCTCCCACATTAAAATGCATGCTCCTTCAGGACAGGGACTGTTTTTACTTTCTTTGTATCCCCAGAGCTTAGTACAGTGGCTGACATGTATTTAATCAATGGTTGTTGACTGATTGACTCAATGTCAATCAACCACAATCCATACCTGCCAAGAATACTCTTTTCAACATTCCCTTCACCATCCTAATTGCTCTACTCTGGATACTTGTTAGTTTATTTATGTCCTTTCCAAAATCTATTATTCAGAACTCCAGGTGTGACCTGACCTGGGCACAGAACATCAGAACCATCACATCTTTAGCCTTACATGGTATGCCCCCCTCAATGAAGTCTAAGAAAATACTTCATTTCTAGGTGATCAAATCATATTATTGACTCCTACATTCAACTAATTTCCAAACCAAAATTTAACCATTTTCCAAATCATCTTAACTGTATTCTTACCTCTCTAAAATTCTTCCATTTTGTTCATGATACCATAGGAGACTGTCAAATCCTTTGCTGAAACCCAGTTACATTATGTCTAGTATTCCCTCAATACACTCATTTTGAAATTCTATAATAAAAGGCAATGAAGTTGGTCTGGCATGACTTGTGCTTAATGAGCCCATGGTCATTTCTACTGATCAATGCTTATCTTCCTAAATGTTCACAAACCATAGCTTTAACAATGTATTCTATCATTTTGCCAGGAATGGAAATCAATTTCTCTCACCTATAGTTTAAATAATTTTCTATAGTCTACTTTTTCCATGTTTTTAAAAAATGGGAGCTTTTGCATATCTCCCATCCAAAAGCATTTTTATTGCCCTCCATGGACCAATGTAGGAGTAGATAAGTGGTCTTATTATGAGGTAAAGAAAGAAATGCCCAATTTTACCCTTATAGGGAATGTTTGTTGGCATACATGACAAAGGATTTTCCTCTTACCATAAAGAAATGGATGTAACTGCCTCTCTATTTTGGCTTACATAGCTGGAGCCTTAGCCTTCATGTCAGTGTCAAAGAAAGTACTTTGATTTATGTATATTTATAAGGCGTTTAATACCTTTACGAACAAATTCCCCATCTTCTGACAATCATTCCAGAATATTCATTACATGATTAATGTCATTAATAGTAAAATAATATTATATAAAATAACATATTAATATTTTATGATTATATTTATTAATCTTCTCACCAGCCAATGCTATCCATTTCATTCATTTCAGTCAGAATTTTCAACTATTAACCACCTACTACCTACACACTGGAGATTAATAAAAGATGCATCAGACTAAAACCCGGCCTGAAGGATAGCGCCTTAGATGTAACAAGTGTTTAATAAATGTTTGCTGGACTTGTTGTTGAATTTTTAATTTACAGTAGGAATAAATTAGGGACACTCATAACTATGATAAAAATTATAGTTGAAGTACATTGGATAAGGTCGAATAAAATAGTATAAGTAATCCAAGTGGGGATAAACCAGTCCTAGACAGAAGTTCAAAGAAGTTTTCATGAAGGAGGTTATATCTGGGGTAGACATTAGAGGAAAGAAAGAACTTCAGGAGACAAAAATGTGGAATGATCCATTGCAAGTGAACAGATGAATGTGTATGAAGGAATGGAAAGGGAAGAGGGCAGGGTCAGGTTGTGGAGGACAGAACATTCCAATCTGACTAAAAAGATGAATGGGCAAATAGGAGTACAGCCAATTCTTGCTTTATATAAATTTGCATTAAGCAAATTCAACTTTACATAAAGAATTCTGAAAGAAATCTGCATTAAAAAAATCCTATATTAGTTTACTGTGTAGTACTGTGTCTCTCTCCCTCTCCACTCTTGCCCCTCAGCTACACTTCCCACCCAGCCCCCACCCAAAAAAAAACACAAAATCCTCCAAATGAAAAGCAGAATAGAGGCATGAGAGACCACCACCACTGTCTCAGATTGAGGCCCTAGCATAAGATTTCTGGTGCTCAAAGAGGAAATCTTTGCCTCCACTCTTCCCCCTCCCATCTGCATGTCCAGATGTCTATCTCCCATCTGCGGGCATTCTGTGCCTATCTGTCCCAGTTACCATGTGTCCTTCTTCTTTGACTTCTCTGTCCTCCATCCCCATATGTCCTCAAACCATGTGCCAACCCCCTCTCACCATAGACCAGGTCCCTTCCTGCCTCCCTCCTTCTATTCCCTATGGCTCAAATTTGCATTATGTAAAAATCACTCTACACAGAGGTCTGTGGATGGTCCACTCACATAAAGAGAGAACTGTCTGTATTTTTAAATAAGGCATGAAATATTGGCAAAAGCCAGATTGTGAATAGCCTTGAAAGATAGGATAAGGAGCATGAACTTTATTCAGTAGCAACTAAAGCCACTAAAAGATTGGGGTTTTTTAGATTTATTTTCTTTTGTTTTTAGAAGTGTAGTGTTATGCTCTTTTATCATTAGGAACATGATTCTTGACGTGGTGGGGATGGAAATGGGGGAAAAACTTGAAGAGAGGGAGACCTATTAGGAGATAAAAAGAAGACAACTTTTAAAAAATTTAAAAGAGACAATAGTCCTATAAAGGAGTAAAGAAGGGCTTGAAAAAGGGAAGAAGCAGAAGTGGTTGAAGAATGGAGTTCAAGGGAGACAATGGAATTGATCAGAATAAATGAATAATGCAAAATTTTAGAGTTAGAAGGGACATCAGTAACCAAGTCATTGATTTACTCAATTCCTCATGGAGCCTTTTATGAAGATATTTAATGAGGAGAAAACCACTGTGGTAGCCCATTAACTATCTAGGCACAGCTCTATTTATTAGGAAGTTTTTCTTTATGTTAACCCAAAAATTCCCTCTTTGTAATTTCCACCAGTTCTTTATAGTTCCTGCATTTCAGGGTAAAATCTAATCCCCCCTTCCACATGAAGCTATGAAGACACCTATCACTTTCTTGCCAGTCTTCCCTTCTCCATGATAGCAACTTTCAGTTCTCTCAAGCCATCCTCCGATAGCATGAACTTGAAATCCTTCACCATCTTGGTTATATTCTTCTAAACATTCCCCATCTTTTCAAAGACATTCTAAATTGTAAGACCCAGAACTGAACCCAATATTCCATATTTGGTCTAAATAGGCTGTAATTCATTGGTACTATCTCCTCTTTGTTCCTGGAAGCTTGTCTTCTTCTTATTGCCCAAGAATCCATTTGGTTTTGTGGTTGTTGGTGTTGTTACTATAAGTCACTTTGATTCCTAGTTAACTAAAACACAGGACAAGTCAATTAAAAGCCCCTGATTATGTCCAGCTAAGCCATCATACAAGCAAGGCCTCCCAAATCTTGAATTTATAAAGTTGATTTCTTGAGTCCAAATATGTCTTTATATTTATCCATATGAAATTCCATCTTATTAGATTTAGCCAATGCTATAATCTGCCTATATACATATGTGTGTATGTACATATATTTTTACATTTTTACTCTCCTTCCATCTATGTTTCACAGTTTTTTTATCATCTTCAATTTAATGACCATGTTTTAATTCGTAAATAAAAATGTCAAATGAACCACGCACAAATCAAAGTCTGGGAGCACTCGACTAAAGATCAACTTTGAAGCTGACTTCAAATCATCAATAGATTTATTGAACAGACAGACAAAGGAAACATCATAGATATCGTTTACCAGCTTACTCTTTGGGTCTAGCCATTTACTCATATCTAACTATAATCATATCTTTGCCATTTTCATTTTTTTAAATTGCATTAAAGATTTTATAAAATAATTTGCTAAAATCTGCAAAGTCATCTCTATGTAATTCTTCTTGTCTACTATCAAAAAGGAAAAGAAGGTTTGACTAACATGACCTGTTCTTGAAGAAGCCATGCTGGGATTTTGTAATCAATGCTTCCTTTCATATGTTTATTAACCATCATTAATTACACATTCTAGAATTTGGCCAGGAATCATAGTCAAGCTTCTGATTTGAATTTAATCAAGTTTTTAGACTCTGCTCACTTCTCTCCCTCTCCCTCTCCCTCTATCTCTCTCTTTCTCTCTCTCTCTCTCTCTCTCTCTCTCTCTCTGTCTCTCTCTCTCTCTGTCTCTGTCTCTCTCTGTGTCTCTCTCTCTCTCTGTCTCTCTCTCTCTCTCTTTTTAGATTAGGAAAGCATTTGTCCTTTTCCATTCTTATGATATTTTGCATATTTTCCTTGATCTCTCAAAGAATGGTGATGATAAAGATAATAATGGCCTAACTGCCTCAGTTTTTTCTACATATCATATTTCTGTGAAATATATCTTAGATAAAAGATAGGTCCATTTGGGAAGATCATTTAAATACCCCTCTGTTTCAAGATGGTAAACTGGAATTAATGTTGAGTATGTACTGATGACCTGTCACTGTTTATCAAATAGTGTTAAGATCACCTACAAAGGTTATGATAGGAAAAGACAGAGAAACAGATTAGTACAGACTACTGAGATGAAACAGACCTCGCTCAAGTTATGTCAGGGACCCTTGAATGCTGACATAAGCACAAGGAAGAGGCTTAAAGGACATTGTTGAGGATTTCGCTTTTCACTGATCTTTTTGATACAGAAATTGCCATCACCCAAACCCTCTGATCTTCTCTCTGTCCGAGACCTCAAAAAGCTTTCCAAGACAGTCTGATGCAAATGTCTCTGCTACCAGATACACATCAAGTACAAAGAAATACAAACATAACACTATAAAGGAAATCCCATTCCCAGATCTTTATAATCCCAGTGCACTGGAATGAGGAAGGCTCTCCTTCTATTTCATGGATTCTGAATGTATATTGTGTTTTGTACCTCTTTAGCAATCTGGCAAAGCCTGTGTACCTTTTCTCAAAATAACCTTTTTAAAGGCAAAAATAAAATGCATATTATTACAATGGAAACCAATTATATTGGAGTAAAGATCTAATTTTTTCCCTATCAAGGGCAGAGATCCCCTAAAAATCTGTTCAGAGACCCCCTGGGTGACCATGGACCCAAGGTAAAAAGTCCTTGTTCCATTTCCTTTCTCTGTGCACTGCTTTGCACATACCACTATTATGAGTCAGCCCTGAATATTAGCCTAAGAGGTTACCTTCTACCTGTTTTCATGTTTCCATCAAGAGGACTCTATTTGGAAGAAAGACTAATGGAATTTTCAAGTCTATATAGCCTATAGCTACTTGTCAGTCCCAAGTTGAGTTGTCTTACTCTTTCCCCACCTTTTTAGTATACAAATAGTCAATCACTCCATCAAATAGATATTTAGTTCATATCTGTTTTTAATGGAGCTAAAAGGTTTCACTGGCAAGAGAAAATTTCAGCTGAATAAACTTATTGTATAGAGTAAGAGCAAGCCAGCGGAATGGGAATAAGGGGTAAACTGCCTGTAAACTGATGGTGTTTCCCTGAGATTAAATTTAGTCTCTTTTGAAGAAGGGTTGCTATTTTCACCTCTATGTAATTTTGTGACTATTAATATCTTCCTCCTATGCCTCTGTCATATTTGTTTCTCATTCCTTAAATAAAATACCTTTGTAAAGTCCTGATCTCTTTGGAACTGGTCAGTCCTCTTTTTTAAGATTGTGGAATCCCAATTGGCTTCTATACAAAGAGTATTTCAGAGCCTAGAGAAAAAGAGAGCTTGTTTCAATTGTTGCAGGAGGGGGTGGTAATGTTGTGTGTGTGTGTGTGTGTGTGTGTGTGTGTGTGTGTGTTTGTGTTTCCTGCCTTCAGTCTTTCCCTGTCTTATTCACACAGGCTGACTGAGTACATTGCAGCATCACTGAACATGAATTTTGGGTTTTCATAAAGATCCTTATAGGGCTCTATAAGAGAAGTTTGCTAAATTGTAGAGAATCTCTTTCCCTATGTTCTATGCTTCTCGTGGAAGAGAATATGTGCTTCCATCAGAGGCTCACGGGTCAAACCATACGCAAGATGGATTCATGTCAAAATGGAGAACTACATCACGCTGGCCAGGAACCACTGGTCAGCATATGTGTCTATATTAAAGAGGAAGTTTCCCTAGTTTCATATGGCTTCAAAAGTTCAATCACCTGTTTTAGAACTGGAGGGAAAAAATACATTCATATGTACACATATGTGTTATGAATACGCACATGTATTGTGCATATAACCATACATACATGTAAGCATAACTCTGTGTGAGTATTTATTAATCAGCAGCCAGGTGGCCTTCTGGATAGAACACTGAGCCTGGAGTCAGGAAGACCTGAGTTCAAATCGAGCCTCAGATATTAGCTGTATGTCCCTGGGCAAGTTACTTAGACTTTGCCTCAGTTCCCTCATGTGTAAAATTAGGATAATAATGACATCTACCTCCAAGAGTTGTTGTGAGGCCCAAAGAAGGTAATAATTGCAAAGCATTTAGTACAGCACCTGGCTGATAGTAAGTGCTATATAAATAGCAGATATTATTATTGTTATTGTTATTATTAGGGGTGTGTGTGTGTGTGTGTGTGTGTGTGTGTGTGTGTGTGTGTTTCCTGAAGAGAGTCAGAAATGAGGAGGACTAGGTAGAAGTTGCAAAGAGACAAATTTGATTCTGCTTGATGTCCTGATAAACCTCTTAACAAATAAAACTGCCCTAAATGGAGTGGGAAGAGTCTTCAGGAAGAGGCTAGGTAACCATCTGTCAGCATTATTACAGAAGGGATTTCCATTTAGGTGAGCATTGGATTATAGCCCCTATGAAGTCCCTTCGAAGTAAGATTCCATCATATTGAGAAAGTTTTATGCAAAGATTCCTACCAGTGCCAGAAGAAAGACATTGCCAGTTTTTATTTATCCTGTTGCAGTTGGGGGAAGAGCAGACATAAGGAGGAGAGAGAAGAAGATCAAAGTTGTTTTCCAATATGTGAAGGGCTTGTCATACAGCAGAGAGACCAGACTTATTCTGCTTGACTTTAGAGGAAAGAACTAGAGTCACTAGGGGAAATTACAGTAAGGCCTAAATAAAATCAATATAAGGAAAAAAAAGATTCCTCAGATGCCCAGTGATGTAACAGGCTGGACCATTAGATAGCTCTCTGCTGCTGGATATATGCAAAGATCAGTTGGCTGACATCATGCCAGGAATGTAATAGGAGAGATGCATACTTGGACTGGCTCCCTTCCAGCTCTAAGAACATGATCATATGAAGCTATGATCAGATGATTCTCATCCCAAAACTTTGCTTACATGAAACAGCTGCTATCTAACACTCACCCAAAGTACACTTGGGTGCTGGCATGACAAGAAGTGAGCAAGAAAGCTAGGTGCTCACTGGCCACAGAGAAAACCTTACTCCTCCCATGTATCATTTCTCAGCCTGTCTAGATGGCTGAGATTCCTACCATTCTTCAATTATTCCATTGAATCAAAGAAGTAAAAATGGGAATGTATGCTTTTAAAATACAAGCATTCCTGAGGGCTGCACATTAATCTATTGTCAATGTAAATGATATTTTTGAATAGTACTGGAAACTATCAAAGCTTCTACTCTCTTGAGTTCCCAAGAGAATGGGGTATGGGATGCGGGCAGGAGGAGAGCTCGATCACAGTTTTCCAGAATGGTGATCTGTTAAAATTACACTGGTTTTATGGTAATTAGATTTGGAAGAGATCCAAGGGATCATCTAATTTGACCCTCACCCCACCTCAGTAACACAGATGAGCCATCTGAAACCAGAGGGGTCAACTGACTTGCCGCAAAGCTCATAGCTAGTAAATAGCAGATCTGGGGTTTGAAACCTCAATTCTCTGTTTTGTGCAACTTTATCTCTTCTACATGGTAGAGGATAGTAATTGCTGATGCCTATGACTTGTCTTGTAACACACCTGCTTCAGATCTACTGTTAAAATATACTAAAAATTCTCTGGTACCAACTCTAAAATTTGTTATATCATAGTCTATAAAGCATAATTAATTGGATTGATTGTATTAGATTCCATGCTTTGGGAAACCATGTATTGTTTGCAACTTAGACAGTGACTCTGGGTGGTAGCTGGTAGGGGAAAGTAGATGGGTCTGACAGTGGTAGCTAAACAAAACCCTGAAGTCTTTCTATGTATATTCAGCTCATCATTGGGCTCAGATGTACTATTTATTCCTGCTCACATAGTAACTAATTGGGAAAAAATGCTTCACCACTCTAGTTGGGCAAAATTCTTCACTGTCAAATAAGGTTGAACTAAATTATCTGTTACATTTCTTCTTTCTCTAAATTCTTTGACCCTAAGGCCAAGACACAGAGCTATCCCTTTGCCTTTCCATGAATAAGCCTCAGGTTGCCATTTTATGACATTGTTTCCTCTTTAAGTTTGCCTTAATGGTCATCTTAACCTGGTTTCACCAGGATAGAAATGTTTGAGGGACAGGAAAAAGGAATGCAGGATCCAGCAGAGTAATCAATGCCTTCTGAGTATATCCAAACTCTTTGTCCTTCACAACTGGGACTATCCTACATTTTCACCATCATTTGAAACCTCTGCCACCACACATTCTAAATTCCAAACAAATTGGATTACCCTGCATCCTTGGAATAATTCTTGTACTTTTTACTTCTCATGCCTTAACTCATATTGTTTCCTATGCCAAGGATTCCTTCACTCGCTCTCTTTACCAGCTGAATTCAAGAGCCAAGCTTGATTTGAGGTAGATCTAATCTTTAGAAAGCTCTTACAAACCCATTTTCTGTTTCTTGGATTTGGTGGCATTATGAAATAATACTGTCAAATGAGTACTTACCAGGGAAGGGGTAGGTCTAACAACTTTTGCTGACTAGATGGCACAGTGGATAGAGTACAGGACTTGGAATCAGGAAGACTCCTCTTCCTGAATTCAAATCTGGCCTCAGATACTTACTGGTTGTGTAACCCTGGGCAAGTCACTTAACTCTCAGCTTTCTCATATGTAAAATGATTTGAAGAAGGAAATGGCAAACCTCTCCAGTATTTTTGCCAAGAAAATCCCAAATAGGGTCATGAAGAGTTGGACATGCCTAAAACTACTGATGACAACCAGATAAGAGGCCAGAAGGAAAGAATTTTGTAGTCATGGGAAAAGGGAAGGGTTCAAAGTATAATCTAAAACAATAAAGAAATCTAGCTGAGTCAAGATGGGAGCATACAGTAAAACTGAGTGGAAAGTCTGGAAAGAAGGAATAGGAAGTTCATAATAGTTGTCCAAATCTGGAGAAACTGGAGATATAAGCATATCCAAGGAAATGATAGTACAGGTGAGGAGCAGTAAGTGTGGGAAGCAATACTGATTTGTTTGCTACAACTTTTCCACAAATTGATAGTGTCTTATCATGGGGTCTTGTGCTGGTTATGGCCCCTCCCTGCTCCATCAGGATTACTATGGTACCAAAGACAATGAGTGATTACTGAAAGCAAACTCGAACAGTGAAGCTAGAAAGGGGGATTGATTGGCATTCACTCAAACTTGTTATTCCATTCCACTTAAAAGTATGTAACAAGAAACCCAATTCATCAGTCTCAATCATAGTCTTTAGACTGAGGGATAAAAGTAGTTGGAACTGGAATGGCATTTCACAGAAAGAAGTGTTCAGCTAGACATGGAAACTTGTCCACACCTTAGGAGTTATTTATAAATCATCAAACAAGTTGAGAAGGAAATGATTCCAGAAATTGAAGTAAGTATGGTCTTCTACCTAAACGCCCTAAAATGGAACCACTTGGAGAGGAGGGGGAAGAGAGGTCTGGGCCTTGGCCTTGGGTCTCCCTACTGCTGTCTTTTTGGCCAGAGGAGGTCTCAAGAGGGTCTGAAGAATGTTAGACATTCAATCTTCCCATTAGTGTATTGGTAAAATCCCAGCATAGGTGAGAGTGGTCTCTGCATAGGGAACCAGAAACAAATTAGCCATTCATTCACAGTTTCACAAGGACCCCAGCAAAGAAACTCCACTATATCTAAGGGGAACTCCTTTAGCATTCCATAGATTAGAGAAAAATAGTTCCAGAAGCCAGGTGTTCTGAGATATTTCCTAAGATTGAGAAAACTTTCTCCTAGACTCAGTCTTTACTTGCAGAATAATATTGTTTTGAACCAACTGTTCTTACTTTGTTACCTTAGTAAATTACTACCTTTCTAAAAGCTGCTTAAGACTGAATGACTAATTGATTCTGAAATAATAATCTTGGTGAAGGGGAAAGGAAACACATGGGGACTTGAGTCAGTTAGATGGGATAATCACCTCCACATTTTTAGAGGCCCTCTTAGAACCAGAGTGGTGTATGTAGCTTTGTCTTAGGACCCAAGCTTCATCTGGGAGAAAGGATTTGGGATTAAAGCTAATATACTGTAAAAAGCATTCATCTTAAAATACATCTCAACTAAAATTTTCCACAGATGCTTCATTTCAATGTATTTGAAGACTGTACTAGTGAGGCACCCTATGGAAAGGCCTATTTAAAAAGATCCTGCATCTGTCCTCTGACAACTTAACCCAGCTAATCCAGAGAGGGTTGTCACTGGAACTTCAGCTACGAAGTGATAACTATTTTTAGTGACAGGAACTCAGAAAAACTGCCTACTAAATTTTGCTAGTTGCAATCTCTGTAATTGAAGGATATAGTTCCACTCATAAAAAGGTATGTTGAGGTCACATGCCCCTGAGGATCAGGGTGGAAGCATTCGCTTTCCTTCCATATGGGAATTACTCATTTCCTTAGGGCTGGATTCTCCACATATCTCAGAAATGCATTATCATATACTTGGTCAATTTTGGAGGGTAAAGCCAAGTTTCATTGCAACCTCACATACAGAGTGACTGACCCCTCTTAGGTCAGTCCTTGGCTTCCTTCCTTTGCCTCACAGAAGAGCACATTGACCACATACTCTGCCCTGAAACTACACCAATAAGCTGGAAGGCACTAACACACACATACACACACACACACACACGCACGCATGCATGCACGCACACTTAATACATGCAGAGAGGGAAACCTTGGTCACAGACTTTCTCAGGAAATAAAACACTTAATCCAAAGTGGAATCATGGAATCTGAGTTGAAAGTGACCAGCTTCCCTTTGGACATCCATTTAACCCCTTATCCCATGTAGGAATACCCTTATAAATAGTCTAGTCTTTTCTTGAATTCTTCCAGCCACAGTTAATTCCTTACCTTTCAAGAAAGACTACAGAGATCCTTAGACTCCTGATACTGAGAAGGAAAGTGGGAGGAAAGACAAAATTTCTGGCACATTCTTTGGAGTCTTCTCAGTCAAAATAATTATGTACCATATTGTCTCTTGTGGAAAATTAGAGTGCAAATTAAGAGAAAATGAATATCCATGCTCTCTGTTCAGCACCCATTTTCATCAACTATTGATACCCCTACTCCTACTCAGCCATGTAATATCTTTTTTTTTTAATGGGGAACTCAATCACACTAAAATTAAAATGACTGATATATAGAAATATTAATTTATCATGTGAAATATATAGACTATCATATATCTGAAACAGTATGGAGGGCTTCCAGAGAAAGGAAGGAACCCTCCCCTCCAAACTTGAAAACAACCTGAGAACTGGTCCAGGAGCAAGGAAGCTGCTTACCAGTCTGGCAAGAAAGGTCTGTCTCACTGGGGAGCAAGGTCCAAGGGCAGCAGCAGCAGCAGCAGCAGCAGCAGCAGCAGCAGCAGCAGCAGCAGATAGTCTCACAGCAGGGGGCCTGCAGCTAGGCTCCAAGCCTAGGGTAATGCACCAGCAAGGCCCTGCCTTCCTACAAACCAGCAGACCCCTAGACAAGTGAGCAGTCTATGCATCCTAGCAATGTCCCACCCCAGAGACCCTATCCCCAAAACAAGCCCCCAGAGGGGCCTTGAGTCACTGTGAACCAGAAATGAAGCCCTGGCCCAGGGCTAGCCTACAGACTCCACCCCTAAGGCCTACCAGGAGAGAGAGAGAGAGAGAGAGAGAGAGAGAGAGAGACCTTGTTTCCATAGCAATCCAGACCTACTCCCCCTCCCCAGCAGATCAGTAACAAAATTACTTCTGTAAGGCCTGCTAACTGAAAAGCTCTATTTCCATAGAAACATAATAACAAGGCTCCACTCCTGTATCTGGCCAGCAAATAAACCCCACCTCCCAGAGGAGGCCAATAGAGAGGCCCCCACCCCCCAGTACAAGCCAGAAAATTAACCTCCGCAGAAAGCAAGCAGCTAACCCCTGAATCCCTTTGAAAGCTAGCAGTGAGACCCAGAGCCACAGCACAAAAACTTTGGGACAGTGCAGGACCAGAGCACAACTGTCACATAAAAATACCAAGTCACAAAAAAGGTAAAAAAATGAGCAAAACAAAAACAAAAGCATTTTGACTATACAAAGTTTCTACGGTAATAGGGAGGATCAAGGCATAAACTTAGAAGAGGACAATAGTGTCAAAGTGGCTACATGTAAAGCCTCAAAAAAAAATCTAATTTGGTTTCAGCCCAAAAATAATTCCTAGAAGAGCTTAAAAGTGATTTTAAAAAGCAAATTAGAGAAATGAAATAAAATAAATTGCAAAAGGAAATGAAAGTAATACAGAAGAATCCTAGAAAAAAAGAGAGAGAGAGTCAATAACATATAGGGAAAGGATATATAAAAACTGGCCAAGGAAAATAACTCCTTAAAAAGTAAAATTGGCCAAATGGAAAAGGAAAGACAAAAGTTCACTGAAGAAAAAAAAACTTTTTAAAAATTAGAATTGAACAAGTGGAACTTAATGACTCTGTGAGCCATCAAGATATGATCAAGCAAATTTTAAAAAGAAAAAAAAATTGAAGAAAATGTGACATTTCACATTGGTAAAACAACTGACCTAGAAAATAGGTCCAGGAGAGATAATATAAGAATTTTGGGACTACCTGAAAGCCATGATCAAAAAAGAAGCTTGGACAACATCTTTCAAGAAATTATGAAAGCTCTCTTTCCCGTCTCTCAAGATGGCAGACCAAAAGCCACCCAAGGAAAAGAAGGTCAAAAAGGAAAAAAAAGAGAAAAAAAAGGAAGATGTAGCTGAAAAGGCCAAAAAGTCTCGAAAGCATTGCAGTCATAACCCGGTCCTGGCCCGAGGGATTGGTAGATACTCCAGGTCTGCCATGTATTCCCGGAGAGCCATGTACAAGCGGAAATATGCTGCCCCCAAAACCCGGATCGAAAGGAAGAAGAAAGACAAAGTGCCTGCTACTATCTCAAAGCCTGTTGGTGGTGATAAGAATGGAGGAACTCGAGTGGTAAAGATTTGCAAAATGCCTAGGTATTACCCTACTGAGGATGTGCCTAGAAAGCTGCTAAGTCATGGCAAAAAGCCCTTTAGCCAGCATGTGAGGAGACTTCGAGCTAGCATCAAGCCCGGTACGGTTCTGATCATGCTCACTGGCTGCCACAGAGGCAAGCGCGTGGTTTTCCTAAAGCAACTGGCTAGTGGCTTGCTACTGGTGACTGGACCTCTGACCATCAACTGTGTTCCTCTGAGAAGGACCCATCAGAAATTTGTCATTGCCACTTCTACCCGAGTTAACCTTTCAGGTGTGAAAATTCCAAATCATCTTACTGATGCTTACTTCAAGAAGAAGAGGCTCTGTAAACCTAGACACCAAGAAGGAGAGATTTATGACACAGAAAAAGAGAAATACGAGATTACAGAGCAGCGCAAGGCTGATCAGAAAACAGTAGACTCTCAGATCCTACCCCAAATCAAGAAAATTCCTCAGCTCCGTGGCTACCTGCGTTCTGTCTTCTCTCTCTCCAATGGAGTTTATCCTCACAAACTGGTGTTTTAAATACCTTGCAGAGAACACTTATTAAAATATTTGCAATAGTTAAAAAAAAAGAAATTATGAAAGAAAACTGCCCCGCTATATTAGAACCAGAGGGCAAAATAGAAATTGAAAGAATCCATCAATCACTGCCTGAAAGAGATCCCAAAATGAAAACTCCCAGGAACATCATAGCCAAATTCCAGATTTCACAGATCAAGGAGAAAGTATTGCAAGCAGTCAAATTTTGCTATGTTACCTTTTGTTGTCATTTTCCTTTAATGGATTAATCATCAATTGTTTTGATTATTTGTTGTTTGACCCACTATTTTCTAAAGATTAGATTATTTAATTTCCAATTATTTTAGTCTCTCCATTATCCATTACTGAATGTAAACTTTTATTTCATTATGATCTGAAAGGGATGTATTTACCTATCTACCTATCTATTTATTTCCTCCAACTACCCTAATATTGAGAAAAGTCTCATGAGTTACAAATATCATCTTTCCATGTAGGAATATAAACAGTTCAACTTTAGTAAGTCCCTTATGATTCTCTTTCCTATTTACCTTTTCATGCTTCCCTTGGGTCTTGTATTTGAAAGTCAAATTTTCTATTCATCTCTGTTCTTTTCATCAAGAATGCTTGAAAGTCTTCTATTTCATTGAATATCCATATTTTCCCCTGAAGTATTATACTCACTTTTCCTGGGTAGGTGATTCTTGGTTTTAATCCTAGCTCTTCTGACCTCTGGAATATTATATTACAGGCCCTTTGATCCCTTAATGTAGAAGCTATTAGATCTTGTGTTATCCTGATTGTATTTCCACAATTTTTTTTTCTTTCTGACTGATTGCAATATTTTCTTCTTGACTTGGGAACTCTGGAATTTGACTATGATATGCCTAGAAGTTTTCCTTTTAGGATCTCTTTCAAAAGGCAATCAGTGGAGTCTTTCAATATCTATTTCTATTTTATCCTTTGGTTCTATCAGGGTATTTTTCCTTAAGAATTTCTTGAAAGATGACATCTAGGCTCTTTTTTTGATCATGGCTTTCAGGTAGTCCAATATAATTTGTAAATTTTCTCTCCTGGATCAGTTTTCCAGGTCAGTGGTTTTTCCAATGAGATATGCCAAATTGTCTTCTATTTTTTCATTCTTTTGGTTCTGCTTTATAATTTCTTGATTTTTCATAAGGTCATTAGATTTCATTTGCTCCATTCTAATTTTGAAGGAATTATTTTCTCCAGTGAGCTGTTGGACCTCCTTTTCAAATTGACCAATTCTGCTTTTTATGGCATTCTTGTCCTCATTGGCTTTTTGGACCTCTTTTGACATTTGGGTTAGTCTATTTTTAAGGTATTATTTTCTTCAGTATATTTTTGGGGTCTTTAGCAAACTGTTGACTTGTTTTTCATGATTCTCTTGCATCACACTCTTTCCAATTTTCCTTCTACTTCTCTTACTTGATTTTCAAAATCCTTGAGTTCTTCCATGACCTGTGACCCATTCATATTTTTCTTGGAGGCTTTATAGTCTGACTTTTTAATGCTGTTTATTTATCTTACCAGTCAGATACTTTATTTTATAACTTTCTTAAGGAACAACTCTGCTTCCAGGAGACAAGGGGTGGGTATGGATGTGTGTGTGGATGTACTATTCCAGGCTTCTGGGATTTTGTATTACATACTGGATCCCCCACCATCTGTGGGCCCAGAGCACCAGAAGCAGCCACTGCTGCAGCCACCTCTGCCTGAAACTGGGGCCAGACCACCCAGGTCCCACCAAGATCCCCCACTGACTTTCACACTGTTCTAAGGGTTTGTGGGTTGAGAAGTCTGGAAATTGCCACAGCTACCAGCAATTTAGTCCCCTGAGACTTGCCCCAGCCTTGCCCTGCCCAGTGCAACCCATACTGGACTGTGCTCCTCTTCCAGCCCAGTTCAATATATCCTTCCTTTCAGTCTTCCAGGCTGTTGGCCTAGAGACATGTTTCACTCTGTCATTTTATGGGTTCTACAGCTCTAGAATTGGTTTAGTCATTTTTATAGGTATTTGGAGGGGTTTGGGGGTGAGCTCAAGGAAGTCCCTGCTTTTATTCCATCATCCTTGCCCCACCCCTCAACAAAGGCCTAATTTCTCAAATATTTAGATAACTGAGTCAAATATATAAAAATGCAAGTCATTCTCCAATTGATAAATGGTCAAATGATATGAACTGACAGTTTTCAGACAAAAAAAAATCAGACCTAGGGGCAGCTAGATGGCACAGTGAATAAAGTACCAGCCCTGGATTCAGGAGAACCTGAGTTCAAATCTGGACTTGGACACTTAACACTTACTAGCTATGTGACACTTAAACCCAATTGCGCTGCCTTTCCCTCTCCAAAAAGTAAAAAGAAAAAAGAAATCAAAGCTATCTATTGCCATATAAAAATGCTCTGAATCATTGTCGATCAGAGAAATGCAAATTAAAACAACTCTGAGGTACAACTTCACACCTATCAGAATAGCTAATATGACAAAAAAGGGGCATGTTAGATGTTGGAGGGGATGTGGGAAAACTGAGACAGTTATGCACTGTTGGTGGAGTTATGAACTGATCTAAGTATTTTTTAAATTAATTTATTAATTTACTTTTAGTTAACAAGATTCAATTCCATAGTTCCTTGATTTTCAAATTTCCTTTCCCTCCCTTCCCTCACCCCCCATGACAGCATATAGTCCAGTATAGGATCTGCAAATACATTCATATTAGACATTAGTCCAATTACAAAGGCGTATTGTACTAGGTGGGATGAAAAAGGGTAAAGAAGAAATAAAACCAAACAATGAAAAGAAAAGGATCAATTAGTTTGCTTCCATCAGGATTCAGGCTCAGTTCTTTCTAGTTATATCTCTGGATGTCACATTTCTCTCCTTTGTGAGTCTTTCGGGATTGACGTATAACCCTGCATTGCTGAAAAGAGTCCAGTCTGTCATAGTTGGTCATCACACATATGTTGTGTCTGTGATTGTATACAAATTTCTCCTTTCTACTCTTCTCACTCAGCATCAGTTCATATAAGCCTCTCCAGGTAAATATGAAATCTGTCTCCTCCTCGTTTCTTATAGCACAATAATATTCCATTACATTCATATACCACAACTTGTTTAGCCATTCCCCAATTGATGGGTACCCCTTTAATTTCCAATTCTTTGCAACCATGAAAAGAGCTGCTATAAATATTTTTGTACAAATAGGTCCTTTCCCCACCCTCCTCCCCCCTTTTTGGATCTCTTTGGGATATAGACCTAGCAGTGGTATTTCAATTTGGAACTATGCTGAAAGGGTATAAAACTGTGTGCACACTTTGTTCTATCAATACCATGATTGCACATGTATAATCTATATCCGATTGCTTACTGTCTCAGGGAGAGGGGAGAGGAGAAAGGGAAGAAAAGATAGAATTTGGAACTCAAAACTTTAAATAAAAATTGTTTAAATTTTTTTTAAAAATATATATAATATTTGTGAAGATATTTCATTAAATAAAGACACCTTCCAGTGCCCCTGATATATACCTCATGGGCATCTGCAAACAAGTGCTGATTATGTGGTAATATTTTGATCTCATTTGTTAGGATATGAAAACATATAGTTTATCTCTCAAAACTAAGGTAAACCAAAATTCTGCTTTTAGAGTTTCATCACATGCCCCTAGAAATAACTGGAGATAAAGGAATCATTGCTCTAGAGTTAGAAAAATGTGTCCAGACAAGGCTTCTGAGAGTATTAGCAGATGTGATCACTAGCAGATGTTGACCCCAGTGGTCCCTGAACACTGATAAAAGATGGATCAATAGCCCACCACTTGAAGATCCTCTTTACTTCTAATGTCCCCCTTTCCTTTGGGAAACTCCTGTTCCTTACCAATCTCCCTGAGCAGTTGGAACTCTCAAGATCTACCTTTAATCTGGGTCTCCATGAACAAAGGCCAGGCATTCCCCAGTGACTAGTGGGGCTCTTTGAGGATTCACCTCTCCCTGAGAACTTCATTCCACAGTGATGAGCTGGGGCCTGCTGTCAGGACGCATGTAGTTCTCATGCTACAACTGGCATAAAAGAAGAAAAACCCAATGGACACTTCAAGTCTCACTTCAATTTCTTATATTTCATATGGAAATGACACAGGAAAGACATGGCACAGAATGACCCAAGACAGAAGAATGAACTAGACTCTAGGGGAACCTGCAGCCTCAAGGCCACATGTGACCCTCTAGGTGCTCAAATGCAGCCCTTTGACTGAATCTAAACTTAAAAGAACAAATCCCCCTACTAACAGGATTTGTTCTGCAAAATTTGGACTTGGTCAAAAGGCTGCACCCAAGGACCTAGAAGGTCACATGTGGCCTTGAAACTAGAGGTTCCCCACTTCTAAACCAGAGGGATGGAAAGGCTCCTGCATTAGGTGAAAGGGCCCACAGTCTTCCTTCTTCCTTTGCACTAATGTTTTCCTCTGGCACTTAGTTTAAGGCTTCATATGCCTTATGGTGCCCACACATGGTCTTCATGCTTCCCCCTTGCATGATACTGGATAACAAATGCAGGAGATATCTTTGGTCAGGACCTGGGGAGAAGCTCAGACTCATATCCGTGTGGGTCTGAGTGAGTGCCTGAATTAGTGATCCTGTGGCCATCAGAGGATAGAGGATAGTCAGGGAACCAGTCCCCTAGAGAGGTAGCCACCTACAAGTGGATCAAGAGAAGCAGTCTCCCACAGGCTATACCATCTTATAACAGTAAGGGATAAATGTAAAAGTGATTTTTGCTTCATTCTGTTTTACATGGGTCAGGACTTGTGATTTCATCATTGTTCAGAACTCCAAGTATGATAACTTCCCTAACTGATATAACTTCTGACCTTAGGGAGTTTTCCTGGGACATTGCCAGGTTGGGTGATTTGCTTGGGGTCACACAGCTATATGTATCAGCAGCAGGACTTAAAGCCAACTCTTCCTGACTCTAAGACTGCCCGCTCTGACCATTAGGCCCAGGTGCTTCTCTGTATCTTATGAATAACAAATACTGTGGAAGGTCACAATGAAGAGACAATTGAGGTGATCAAAGCTTCTTGGAGAAGGTGGGATTTGAGTCTGCATTTCAATCTGTTTTATCTGGGGAGAAGTTAGTCCTTGGGCTCCAGGTAACACTGATTGTTACCAAAATCAGGGACAAAAAAATACAATGCCTAATTTAGTCAAATATATTATAACTAGATTACCTCTGCCCTAGAAGATTGTCTGCCATGTAAATTAGAATGCCTTTGATATCCTAACTAATAATAATAACCTGGCATTTACATAGTGCTTTTTAGTTTTGTAAAGTTATTTACATGTGTTATCTCATTTTGTCCTTACAACAATCGTATTATGTAAGTGTGGTTATTTTCCCCATTTTGTAGATGGGAAAACTGAGACAGAGAGTAAGTGATTTATTTTTAAACTCATTTCTTCCTGACTATAAGACCAGTGTTCTATCATCCATGCCACCTAGAAATACATATTAATAATAATACTAACAATAACAACAGCAGCTATCATTTATATAGTACTTTGCAATATTATATCATTTTATCCTCACAACAACCTTGGCAGGTATATATTATTAATATTGCCATTTTATGAGTGAGGAAACTGAGGCAGAGAGAAGTTAAGTGACTTTCCCAGAGTCACACAATAAGTATGTATCTGAGGCCAAATTTTTACTCAGGTCTTTGTGACTTTCCACTAATTTTTCCAAAATAATACTGTAAAATAGATCATGTATTATCATGTCCACTAGGGATAGGGATATTGGAGCTCGAAGAGGTTGTTACTTCCCTAGTTACACAGCAAAATTCCCAATGCTCTGGAAGAGTAAGGGATATTTGATTAAAATCCAAATCATGAACAATGTGTGCATATCTCTTAAGAAAGAACCCATATCCTTTCCCTTACTTCAGAAGCATGAATTTCTAATGGAAGATTCTGAGACTTTGGAGCAGACAGGTAAGGAAGAGATTTGGGGTAGGCAACCTGTCAAATCACCAAAATGAGTGCCTATATAAAAGTTCCTTACCTTCAAACATATCTCAAGGATTTCCAAATGCAATTACCAAGTATGAGTTTTTGCTCATGACTTTTTCAGCTTTAGTTGAAATGGTAGTCACTCCTGTCTCTTTCTTTTACTGCCCCTTACACAGGGATAAAGCTAATCCAATCCAATAAGCATTTATTAGGTGCTTATCACTGTCAGGCACTGTGCTAAACAGTGGGGATGCAATTTTTTTAAGAAAAAAAAAAGAGCCCCTGACCTCAAGGAGCTTATTATCTAATGAGGGGAGACCATATAAAATGAGGCAGAAAGGAGGAGGAGAGCCCAGGGGCTAACTGGCTAAGGAGCATCTTGAAGGGGCCTCTTTTTCCTGGAATTGAAACCAGGAAGAGCAGCAGATGCAGAGGGAAATGGGCTGAAACGTCCACTTTCTGCCTTCTATAAAAGAAGGCACTGGGTAGAGTTTGATACTTCACCATCCAGTCCACCAATCAGAAAAGAGAGGAGATTGAGGGAGGGTCAGCCAAGGCCTGAGTCAGTAGCATGGAGATGAGACTCTAAGTAATTACCTTAACTTGGGAGGGGCATCTTGTTGAAACAGGGCAGATACAGCTTGGAGGTTATCTACTTTTCTCTTTGGCCCCCGACCAGACATGGCCCAGGTCTTGGCAGATTATACTTGAAACTGGATATTGACTGAGTTGACTGAGATTTCCCAGGTTTGGCAAGTGGAGGCAGAGGCACCAGAGAACATTTTTAAGGGGGCGAGTAGAAGTGTCAAGGATGAGGTACAGACAAGCTTTGATTAGGAATCCTACTGACCCCTTTCTCTTTCCTATTTCTTGCCCTGGTAACTATTAATCCAACTAAACATTACTGTAATTTCTAAAAAGGACATAGCAAATTAACTTCCCTTTTGCTGCCCAATCTTGTGACTTCTCAGTAGAAAACACTTTCCTTTGGTTACTGCTCAACACTCCCTTATGTGTGATAAGACTTCCTATCACAGTGCAAGTTAACTGAGGGCACAGATTGCCTAGCTATTGTACTTGTATGCCTTGTGCTTACCACAATTCCAGGTACAGAGGAGGCAGTTATTTTTTTTTCATTCACTCACGACAAGGAGAAACAGAGGTCATGAAAATACTATTATCTCCATTTTATACATAAGGTACAGAGGCACAGTCTTAAATAAATGCAGGATCAGAACCAGGAAGTCTAACCATTTATGACTAGAAGCTACCTCAGAGGCCATTTAATTAAAACCCTTCATTTTACAGGGAGGAAACTGAGCCCTAAGAAGCATAATGACTTGCCTAAGGTTATGACCATCAAAGGAAATATTTGAACCTAGCTCTTCTAATCTCAGCAGGCAGCTAGCTGGTCTAGTGGATAAAGTACCAGGCCTGCATGGAGTCAGGAAGATCTGAGTTCAAATCTGGCCTCAGACACTTAAGAGCTATGTCCAAGTCACTTAACCCCATTTGCCTCAGTTTTCTCATCTATTAAATGAGATGGAGAAGGAAATGGTAAGTCACTTTAGTATGTTTACCAAGAAAAATCCAATTTGGGTCAGGAAGAACTGTGCATGACTAAACAACAAACTCCTGATCCCAGAGCCAGTGTTTTTTCCATAATACCTGTAGCGGCAAGCACCCCAATATCCCTAGG
This sequence comes from Gymnobelideus leadbeateri, assembly GCA_011680675.1. Classification (NCBI taxonomy): domain Eukaryota; kingdom Metazoa; phylum Chordata; class Mammalia; order Diprotodontia; family Petauridae; genus Gymnobelideus; species Gymnobelideus leadbeateri. Next base: position 242,169 of record WOXC01008979.1, read on the forward strand.
GTGACTGCCAACACAGGTTCTTAGATCTGCTTTTCAAAAGGAAAGCAACTCAAAATGGGTTAACAAGCTTACTTTAATCAAACAAACACATTACCTAGTTCAGGGGAAAAAGGTCAGCACCCCAAACTTCAGAGTTACAGAACTTACAGATCAAACAGACAGGCTTCCAAACTGTCCAACCATTATATCAATACCAAATCACAGTTACTAGAGAGGGAAGCATCAACATCTGGGTTTTCAAAGCCGGGGGGCTCTCAACAACAGCTTCCCAGAGTCTCATCTGGTCAAATCACACAACACTTCTCAAAGTGAGCCCCAAAGCAAAGCCTCTCCTAAGGGTTTATATAGCCTTCTCTTGGCTCAGAGAATGTAACAACCTTCTGGACCCACTGCCCAATCACAAAGTATCAAGGTGTGGGCTTTCCTGAAAAACAAGCCTCCCACCACAGGCTCCAGGTTTACTTAAGCTAGGGGCAGGGAAGATCTTTAAATTTGCATTTCCATTACAATACCACACTGTTGGTAGAGACCTTAGAATGTAACTTCCATGAGGCTGGGGATTTACTTCTCATTTTAGTCTTTTATCTCCAACTCCTAACACAATAGCTGGCACTTAACAGATTTATGTATGTATGTATGTATATATGCATGTGTATATACATGCATATACATACATGTGTATGAAATGAATTGAATTCAATCTAGGCATACAATGATAGGATTAGAAATTTAAAGCAGGAAAGAACCGAGTTCAGTACCATTAATACTTACAGAAGGAAGCTGAAACCCAAAATGGTAGAGTAAATTACCTGCTGTCACATCTGCATTTACCACCAGCTACTCTGATTTCAATCCCATCATCATCATCTTCATCATGGCATTCCCCTTGCCTTTTCAGCTCCCTTTTCTGCCCTGTCTTCCCTCATTAGATTGAAGATAAGGACTGTCTTTCTTTTTATTATTTGTATCCTCAGAGCTTAGCCTAATGCCTGGCACATAACAGGTATTTAAAAAATCATTGTGCCATATACATATAATAAATTCAAGATTTGTACTCAGGTCATCTGATTCCATATTCAGCATTATTTCCAGCTCATTTGCACTATCAGACTTCCCTGTCTCTGTTGGTAGATTTCCTATAACTCCAGGAATTGTGTTCAGTTGTAAAGGTTCAGGCTTTCCCATGAAAAGTTGTGATACCCCCTCCCCAACAATACTGTTGAAGCTCCTCCATTCCCTTGTCTCACTCAGTCCTTGTCCATTGAAAAATACTCTCTCTTTTAATTCTGCAGCACATCTCCCTTTGGTTTCATGTTTTTAAGGCTGTTTCAGTCTCCAGATTCTGTACAAATCAAATTTTCTCATCATATTAGCCAGATACAGGTCATCACCTTTTTCAAATTGAAAATTATTACAGATAGGTCCCACACTATTTCCCCCCGCCTGGATGCTGATGAAAATAAAGATGTTTTCTTTGTCAGCCTTCTCATCGTTCTGTGCTCCCTAGATAGATAGCTGGAACACTGACTGGAATGTTTTCTTTAGTTTCTCCTGGGCAACCTTATTTCACACAAGAGTTTTTATTCAGTGGGATTCAAAGTATTGGATGGAGGTAAATAAATTCAAGGCAGGAGATAATAGAGAGAAATGATGGAATGAAAACAAGCCCGCCATAGCAGACGGGTGGGTGGGTGCTGCAGGGGGAGAGCGTGCTTGCTCAAACATTCTGCTAGATGATTAGGGACCCAAAGGGAAATGAGAAAGGGATGAGAAATTCAGAGGAGAGAAGAGCTACAGAGAATGGTAGTATTAATAATAATCCACACCAGACTCCCAGTACAAAAATAATATTATCATGGCATGGTAAGGCAGTCAGAAAATCTGGAATTAAGTCCTCACTCTGGCGTTTACTAGCTGTACCAACTTGCTCCTGGGGGCAACATGTCTATGTCTATTGCTTTAAGTATTGTGGCAACTTTTAACAAACCCAGTGTAGAATTAAAAAAAATTCCCAAGGTTAGAATTCATTTACAGTATATATCCTCACCATCTGCCCTTTTATCTCTATGGCCAGCATGAAAAAGGAGCAGGCCAAAGGAGTCATTCCGATTAGTGAAATGGAAGTGATTGAGGGTGAACATCATGTTTTCAAGGAAGTCACTCTAATTGGTTCAGGTGAAGGCTCACAAATGAAGGTGGTATTTGAGAAGTTCATTCCAAAGCTCAAGTAGACCCATGCCTGAGGGCAACAGACCAAATGAAAGACCCAGATGGAATTGTGAGATTTTGCCTAATATTATTCTGGAGGTATAACACTGAAGGTGTTATGTTCTTTGCTGAAAAATGAATTTGAGGAAGCCATTAAGAGTCTGTGGTTAGTCAGTGAGGCTATAGATGACATGTCAGTCAGGCTTAGGGATGTCACTGGCACTTTCTTAGCACAAATAAAAACTGGAGGCTTTCAAAATATGGTCTATATCATTGACTTTCTGGACTTGGATAGCACAAATCCCTCAGGAAATGTGAATACCAATGGAGGAGCAGGAAGAAGAGGCACTGAGAAAGTTAACAGCCTGGACAGTTGAGGAAAGTGGATGATACTTTATCACACTGAGTAAATAAATCTATCCCACAAGTCCATCTCCATTATGCATTCAGGCTGATCCATCATGCTTATATTTCTATCCAGGAAGTGACCTTTGCCCACCATGTGTTTGTTTCCCCAAAACCTCCCACCTCCATGGAAATTCCATGTCTGAGTGTAGTGGGGTCCCCAAGTGTGATGATCATCTGGATTCCTTAAAATTTTGAATCTGGGCATAAGTTCTCCCATCACACTAAAGGAAATAGTAAGACTCACTGGATTTGGTGAGCTTGGTCTCATCATTAACAGTCCTTGAATTTCCTAAGATCTAGAAATAAATGGCAAACCACTTTAGTATCTCTGTTGAGAAAACCCCAGATGGGATCATGGAGAGATTGACACAACTAAAACAACTCGACAAAAGGATCAAAGAAATTGGTAGAGGTAGCAGCAGCAGCAGCAGGATTTTTTTCCTCTTTTCTTCTATTATTATCTGGTTGGTCGTTTGGTGGTTGTCCTTCATTCTCGAGGAGGACCAAATGGGCTCTAATTAGCTAATCAAGGTTCAAAGGGGTTGATTGTCAGTCTTCCTCTTTTTGACCCCATGTTTTAGTAACCATATTTATAACTTTGTTTTTTCAAGGTATTCTGTTCTTTTGCCTGATTGGGGCAGGGCTGCTTAATACTCAGGAGATCTACGCTATACTGTATCTTCAATAGTTTATATAGCAAAAAAAGGACCAGGGCATTATTGAAAAATAAGGGCAGGTTTTAGGGCATTTGGGTCATCAAACCATCTATCACCTCCTTTTCTCTCTTGTCACTGCCTATTATCACCAAATCCCAATGTCTGGTGACTATGTACATACTGTTCCCTAGTACAAGTTTTGGATTCAGTGAGATCCTATCAAAGAGGAAGACAGCAAAACAAAACAAAAACAAAAATGGAAAAGAAAATGAATTATTATAAAAACCACAAGGATGTATGCACAAAGAAAGAGGATGAGAATTTAAGGAGACTTTGAAGAACTAAGCAATTTTTTTGCATCAATTGATGTGCATGGTCCTTTTAATAAGGGTACCTAATGCATTGACAAGCACATCTTTCTAGTTACACATTTCCCCAAGGCAACCCATCCAGATTGGTAACCATAGCAGTACACATGAGAATGAGGAATTCATTAAATCTAAAGAACTAATGAGGAATTCATTAGATCTAAAGAACTATACCCTCAATGTGAAGCAATCTTACCTGGGATTCCTTGTATCACCAAAAGAAGGTATTAGAGCACGTAATTAAACAGTAGAGAAGGTGGTACTCAATCAAGAATTTCTAACTTTAAAGAACAATTCCCTATTTTCGCCTTACCTATGCTCTCCTATGCATCTCCATGTTCTACAGCTGTAACTGAAGGCGGAACATTACACCTTGAATTTCTAACCACCATACAGCTTCGTCAGCCTCTTAGGTCTTGAAGCCTTGAACACTGCATCCATTACACCTTCTATTAGCCTACATTCACCTCTATTCCACTTTCACCCACTGCTCTAAACTTTATCCTTGTAGATCAGGGTACTTAACCTTTGTTAAGGTTACAACCCTGCCCTAAACTCTGTCCCCCTCTAAACTTCTCTTATGTCACCCCCAATCGTCCCAGGTTCAAAAGCTATGTGTAATTTCACTATCTCTCACTGCCTATATCCATTCTCTTGCCAAGACCTTTTGATTTCACCTTTTCAGCATTTCTAAAATATGTCCCCTTCCCTCCTCTGACACTGCCCCCATTCTGGTGTAGGCCCTCATCACCTCACACTTGAACTATTGCTGTTTGGTGTTCATAACCTGCCCTCCCCTACCTTTCCAGTATTTTTTGTACTTTCCACTATCACACCAATTCTCCCCCTCTACCCACCATGCTCTATGCAGTCCAGTAACATTGGCTTCCTTCTAACAAAAGATATTCCAACTCTCAGTTGGAGGTATAAAGGGACATATAGGGATCTAAGTAAGCTGAAGTTTAAAGAACTGCACCTGCTTTCGGGGAGATTGTTCAATATCTAACTCACAACATAGACAGAGTGATCAACAACATGGTGTTTTCAATAGACCTAGATCTGATATCCAACTTGAACAATAAGAATGTGACCTTAGGTGAGAAATTTCCTCTTCTCTGGGTCTTAGTTTTCTCACCTATAAAATGAAAGGAGCTGAAAGGGATATGGGAGGCCATCTGTTCCAAATCCCTCATTTTATATATGAATAAAGTGAAACCTATAATGGTTAAGCAACTTCTCCAAGACCACACAGCTAGCAAGAATTAGGAGTAAAATTTTAACCCAGGTCCTCTGACTTGAGAACCAACGCTCTTTCTGCTGCACCAAACTTCCTACAGGGTCTCTAGTGTCTCTTTTAGCCTTTGCATTCTATGAATCAATGACAAACAATTGTGACTTTATTATCAACTTTTAAAATAGTCAATTATTTCTCCTCTCAAATGGAAAACAGAATCTGGAAGCTATGCTTTTCCAGGGCATCTCTTCTTCCAAGCCAGCCTATTTATGCAGAGAATAAGGGACATAGTCCACATCTGCCAGCACTTCAATGTCCGCTTAGCAGAATAACTTATTCACACACTGTCAATTCATTCATCTATTAGTCTAGTTTTCCCGGCTGTGAGTTTCCATAGCCAAATTCCAGGCTATTCAGAAAGTCACAGCTGCCTCCTGAACCATGCACACAGATTCTATCACCCCTCTCCTGAGTGGCTACCCTAGAATTAAAGGATCACAGAATGTCAAAGACAAAAATGACCCTAGAACACAGCATGTTAGAAAATAGAATGTGAGGGCTAAGAAGGATCTTGGGACAGAAAATATTAGAATAGAGAGCACAGGATGTCAGAGAGCTTTACATCTTTAGCATCTAAAATTTTAAAACACAGGACATGGCATGTAAGCGGCAAGAGAAATGTTAGAATATAGGGTATAGAATTGAGAGAGAACCCAGAGAATGCCTTAGGACATTCTAATCAATTTCATAAACTTCCTCCCTGTTCCCCTCAGAAAATTCACATATTTTCCCTGACTGGTCCCTAAGGACAATGTGGACACTTGACTAAGTGTAACTATCCTCTACCTGCTTGTGACTATGTGTGGTTCATCACTGGGTGGACTACCCCCTCCTCCAGCCCCCCTACCTTCCCCCCACATAATCAGTAAAGCTGATTATGTGGGGTCTTTCAGCAGAACAAAAAAGGGAAAAGTTGTTGGAACATTTGAAAGCAATTATCAAGAAGAGAAGGTGTGACTCTAGGAAGAATGGTCCTATCCTTCCCCACCATAATGATGGTGCTGAATCTCCCTACACACTCACTCTTCATGAGAAGCTTTGACTCAATTATTTGGGCTTATACCAGGGACCCCTACCTACCTTGTTTCTCCTTTCACATTCCTTTTCCCTATGAACAATGAAAGGTCCTAGAAGGACTGCCAATACAGGTGATAAAGTCAGTGCCTGCCTACCAGAGGTAGGCAACAATATCAAGGCTGGGCTTGCAATCCAGAAAGCATTGAAAACAGAAAGAAATGCCTTAGAAAGATGATTCCACTTGAAGTTTGATTTGATTACTCTCAGTGGAGTTGAAATGTAAATGGCTAAAAACCTTGCAAATAAACTATACCCCAATAAGGCCTCTCAATAGGATTGAGAAATGACTGGATTCTATTTTAATCATGCTATGATTCTTTATTATGTGTTATTCCCTTTTCTGTATGGGAATAAACTACCTGCTCTGATTCTGATTGCGTGCATGCCCATGTGTGCTCAATCTACCCATATATAGACTCCTAATATCTAAAACACAAATTTTGAGTAATTAGTAGAGTTTCATGCAGGGATCTTACACATTATTTGCTCAAAAGTTTTCATCTTAAAAAATAGTAACCTGAGATCCAAAGATGTAGAGAAACTTGTCCAAGATCCCAAAATTACCTTGTGTTTACTCTTTTATATATACTTATATATAAATGTATTGTCTCCCTTAATAGAATTTAAGCTCCTTGAGGGCAGAGACTGTCTAATGTTTGTATGCTCAGTGCTTAGTAAGGTACCTATACATAGTAGAGACTTAATGAAAGCTTATTGATTGATTATTTTATTGATACTGAGCTAGAAGCATTTTCAACTCTAGAATCTAGGTCTCCTAACCTGATTGGACTCTTTCCACCATTCCACAAATTGCAGGTCATTTGGTCCTAAATAGAAGTTTAATGTGATACCAAGTGTCCCAAGGTATCCATCTATCCACCCTGAATCTGTTATTGTTTTTAAAACATCAAATTGGCAAGGATATATCAAGCACAGCTTTGCTGTGTGTTTTTCATAGACCATTTGAAAGACCTGTCTGGCTATCTTTTCCATAACCTCCTTGCCAATCACCTCATCATCAACATACCAGAAAACATTCTGGAGGAATTTCTACCCAACATCCTGCTCCCCAAACACTATTGAGGAAATTGTCATCCAGGAGTATGTGAAAGCCAATTATTAACTTTTTAGCATGAACTTCAGAAATTGGTAAATAATACAAATCAGAGCCTAGTTTATTATTTTGTTGATTATACAGATATAAGAAACCTGTAGGGAAAATATAAAGAATTCAGATTAAAGATGTTTGTTCTGCATATATATTTTGTTCAGAGACTCAGTTGTTACAAGTTAACCAACATATCCATGCCCCATCCAAGCTTCACTCACCCCTCTTTACCTTTTCTTCTCCAGAACCTATCAGAAGGTATCCACCTCTGCATTTAAACAGATGGTCATCAAGAGTTACTAATGGTTAAAAAATTTACCCCACTGCTAACCTGATGAAGATGAAATCTGAATTTAGATAGATTGTTATTCAAGGTGTCCCAGTCTTGTGGGAGATATCAAAGAGCCTGAGCTCAGTTGTCATGACTTTTAGGAGTCCAGGGTCACCTTGCCCTGATGAAGCATCAAAGGGGCACTTTAGTGGAAGATGCCTGGTCTCACATCCATATTCACTAGTGGCCAGAGAAGGTCACTTTGAAATCACTTCTGAGACCAAGCATGCACTGTGTCCTAATCAAATTGGCTAACCCAATACCTCAGCACTTTATCCTGGTGATCCTGGTTGCAGGTATCTTTAAGGCTTCTAAAGGCATGAAACAAGCCTATCCCTGTGTAGCTTCATTACTTTTTCCCCAAGCTATAATATTCTAGGTTTTTTTGGATGGCATCAGCATTTCCTTTCTACATTCATCAAAGGCCTGGCCCATGTGACAACTCAATTACTGTGATTTATTTTAATTGAGCATCCATGGTCCACTCCAGCCTTGCCAAAGCATCTGGGTAGCTCAGTTTTAAAAATCGCCCTAGTCATTCCCCCAACTGGAGGCAAGAGTTCAGGAGTTGGGGTACAAACTGATCTCATGCACCTGTGTTTCTGGGAGGAAAGGGTGCCTAGTTCATGAATAGCTTACATGAACCAAAAGAGATCTTGTCTTCCTTTGAACTCTAATAATATTTTGCATCCCCCTTATATACTTATAAAATCACACTCATAAGATTAGTTCCTTTCAGTCACCTATTCAATTTGACAAATTTTTATCAAGTGTCTTCTATGTACTATGTATATGTTGGGAGGCAAAGGGGAGATAAACAGATTAGTAGGATTTGATTCCTAACCTCAGGAAACTTAGAGTCCAGAAAGAAATGCCATGAGTCTAGAGTTGGAAGGGACCTCAGAGTCCCCTTCATTTTACAGGGAATTGAAATCCAAGGAAGGCAAATGACTTTCCTAAATCTGAAAAGACCTTAGCTCTAAAGGGCCAAGGTCTCCCAGTGCATCCTGGGCCATCTCCAGTCATCCTGATCGATATCTGGCCACTGGACCCAGATGGCTCTGGGGGAGAAAGTGAGGCTAGTGACTGAATAATTCTTCCTCCCTCCCTCAAATCAAAGCCAATTACAAGTCACGTCATCATCTTCCTGATTCATGGTCCTCTTCAAGAACAAAGGACAAACCATACACAGACAACCACAACCTGACAACAATAATTATGTTAACATTTTAAAAATAATGATGACTCGTATTTGTATAGCATTTTCTAGCTTGCAAAAGGACCTTAAATGTGTAATATGATGTCATAAAATGGATACTACAGGTTTTATCTTCTCCATTTTGTAGATGAAGAAACTGAGGTTCATAGTGGTTGTCATTCAATTTAAAAGCATGTATTAAATACTTGCTATTAAATATACAATCTAGGAAATGTCAGAGGCATTTGAACCCCATTCTTCTTGACTTTAAGTCCAACCTTCTTTTTAAAATATTTCTGTTGCTTTTTCTTTTTTGAGGGGGAAAAGTAGAGTAATTGGGGTTTAGTGACTTTAGTCACGAGGCTAGTTAAGTGTTAAGTGTCTGAGGTTGAATTTGAACTCAGGTCCTCCTGACTTCAGGGCCAGTGCTCTATTCATTGCACCACCTAGCCACCCCTTGTAATTATTTTCCTATAGTCCCTCCAATGTTTAATCATTTTCCTTTTTTTGTCACGTTTGCCAATCTGATGATTTGAGGTGGAATCTCAGAATTACTTGTTTTTATTTTTTGCTTTTTTGGAGGGGCAATTGGAGTTAAATGACTTGCCCAAGGTCACCCGGCTAGTAAATATTAAGTGTCTGAGGCTGTATTTGAACTCAGGTTCTCCTGATTCCAGGGCCAGTGCTCTATTCACTGTGCCACCTAGGTTCCCCTCCAACCGTCTTTCTACTAAATTAAGCTGACATGTTATGTTTATACTTATAACAAGTATTATGGTTTCCAGAGTGCTTTCTCCCAAATGACACTGTGAGCTAGAGAGTTTAATAACCATTGCCCCATACTGCTGATGAGGGAAATGAACCACACAGAGAACTGAAATAACTAGCCCCTTAGGGTTCAAGCACTGAACACTCTTGAATCTAGTGTTCTTTTCTTTATATTGTATAAATAATAATCTTGTTATCATCATTAGCAGAAAGACCACAATGATGATATATGTGAAGAAAGAATGTCAAATAAAACTTTCTACTTACTGTGATGGCTCCTTCTGTCCATGACCAATATTCTCTGAGAATTGCTATATGCTATTGAGTGTAGCAAGTGTGCCTTCCATTTCTTCAACTCTTCTACAGCACAGTACTTCCTATAGTGTCTTGCATGTAGAACATATTGTATTAATTTCAACTTAACCCAGTCCCTGCTTCTCTGCTCCAGGAAAGTCTTGTTAAAATATAATATCCCCCTAAGAAGGGTAGCATATGATCACGTCGTTAGTCATTAAGCTCTTAGTGACTCAGAAGAATGTCCTTCCCCTAGTAGAGTCTTGTGGAAATAGAAAAAATGAAGGGTAGGGACATTCTTATAAGTAAGGGGAGAGACTTAGCTGGAGGAGGTGTGGAAAGAGTACTTTGAAGGTGTCCAGTTTTGGAAATCTTGGGGAATAAAGGCATAGCATGAGAGCCCTCAGAGTGGAAGTAGCCATCAGAGTCATCAAATCTTTGAATCATAGATGGAGAGCTGGAAAGGATTGTTAGGCTATTTCTTTACTCGGAATCTGGAAAAGGCCAGGGAAAATCTTACCAGCTAGGCCTATAATGTGAAAGTCATTGACTTCAGAGACCAGTTGGAAAGGAAATAGTAAGCTTATTCAAAGCTAGCTAGTGATACCACTTACTGGAAAGTGATTTTCCAAACTACAATTTAATTTGGCTCCTAGTAGACCTTTTTCCATAAGGCCCATCCTCTTGGCAATAATTAAATAACCAATAAATAGTATACCATGACATATAGAAACCAATTAGAGTAAGGACATTCATGTAAGGAGGTCCATAAAGCTGTCTATCCTTGGACCAATAAAGCACTTTATTTTTCTTCTCTACAGGACCTCAGAAACCATCTATTCCAACCCCCTCATTTTCAGATAAAGAAATCAAGACAGAGAAATGTTAAATCACAGAAGAAATAAGGATAGATCCAGGATTTGAAACCAGATTCTCTAACTCTAAAGCCTACTCTTTATTATATACCAAAAAGTTTCCTCATAGGTCAGTTTGAGAAGACTTGGGATGGTTATGGAAAAAGAGGTAACTGTTGAAGGGATGGTGGAGGAGGATATAACTTTTCTGACTTTGTAGCTTTTCTCCAAGGCCAGCTATAGTCAGAGAAACAATGGCTCACAATCGAACAGAATGGGGGCAAGAGGTCCTTTGGAAATGCCCAAGAGGTTGGTGTTGTGAATAATGTCCTTACAAAGTATTCTTTATTTGATTTAATGTTGGATGGTTTTCAAAGCCCTTTTACTGCCACTACTTCATTGGCTAATGCCAGAAATCCTATGAATAAGGCAGTAACAGTAACTGGCATGTCTATGGTTCTATATGGTTTGCAAAACCATTTACATACATTCTCTTATTTGATTTTCACAACCACATGAGCAAGTTATTGGGGAACTATTATAGTATATATATAATAACCCATACCCATGAATGGAGAAACTAAGACTCAGAGGTTTTAATTATCTTGTTGCATTGTTCTAGACCTCTTTTGCCTCCACTGAATCTTAACTTTCTATCTCAGTCATATTATGAAACTGAGGTTGATTTCCCTGCTCTTTTCCCTTCCCTTTAAGACTGTGCATTCCTATTGAAAGCATCATCCAGGCATTTCCTCTGATTCTCATTCTTTTTTTTTTTTTTTTTGCTTTCTGGTGGGCAGTTGGGGTTAAGTGACTTGCCCAAGGTCACAGGGATAGTTTTTGTGTTAAGTGCCTGAGGCCATATTTGAACTCAGGTCCTCCCAACTCCAGGGCTGGTGCTCTATTCACTGCACCACCAAGCTGCCCCAATTCTCATTCTTATAAGAGCTTGTAGTATACTTGGAAAGTGGCGATGGGGAAAAGTGGATATAAATGTGAGTTTATCATTCAAAGCTCAATTCAACAGAAAACTCATAGGATTTTCAAGGTAGAAGGGACCCTAAACATAGGGCTATACATTTAGCGCTGGAAGGGATTTTAAAGGGCATCTAGTCCAACCCTCTAATTATAAATGAGGAAACTGAGGTCCAGAGAAGCTGAATGACTTTCCAAGATCATATAAATGTTAAAGAGAAAAGCAGGATTTGAACCCAGGCCTTCTTATTTAAAATCAGTCATCTAATACAACCAATTCATTTCATAGAGAAGAAAATTTTAGTACCAGAGAGGGAAAGAATACCTCTTGGGTATTTATATTTTACATTGGGAATCCCACAAGTTAAAATCCCCCAAATGGAAGTAATCGTGGAATTCCAGGCATAGCTATGCATGATATGAAAAACAGAGTTAGTAAAGGGAAGGTTGCTAAGAACCACTTTCAGGGGTTGGGAACCTGTGGCCTCAAGGCCACATTTGACCAAATCCAAACTTCATGGAACAAATTTGTTCAGTCAAAGGGCCACACTTGAGGACCTTGAGGGTCACATGAGGCCTTGAGGTGGCAGGTTCCCTTCCCCTGCCTTTAGATGTTCCTGTATCAGCCTATTCTGCCATCCTTGCTCTCTGATTCTAGCTATTAATACGATGAAATGAGAGCATGCTTAGCCTTCTAGTTTAAGCATTTCTTTATCAAGTGTGTCCAGAGCCTTTTAAGACGAGTTTCTTAAAACTGACTGAGACAAACAATAAGATATGATGTAGACTGTTGGACTGAGAGTCAGAAAAATTTGTGTTTTATGCTTAACTCTGCCAACGGCTAGCTATCTATCTTTGATCAAATCAATTCACCTCTACTGGACTCTTATGAAATGAGTTGGATCTATACAGGCCTTTCAAGTTTTAAGATACTATGTTTTAAGTTTAAATCCCACAAAAGCACTTTCAAAGGACTTAGGAGAAAAAAAGCTCTAACTTTGAGGGTCTCAAGAGGACCATATGAAGTAGAAGTTCTATATAGAAAAGATAGGGGCAAACAGAAGAGAACTAGGGTTTGCAATATAGGGAGTAAGGAAAGGAAGGTGAAACAATGTGGACTAGAATTATAAAGGGAAGTATAACACAGTCTAATCTGTGTGAGTCACTTCTTTCTGATACTTAGTTTTTTCTCAGTAATAATTACATTTTATATTGTATTATTATGAGGGACAGCTAGGTGGTGCAGTGGATAGAGCACTGGGCTGTAAGGGTTATGGGATTTAAAGATCTTCCATGCCGCATTGGACTTGCTGACATAGCAGGAAGGGGAGGGGCAAGAGGAAGCAGAAGAATTCCGGTGGGGACTGGTGGTGGTCGCGGCAGCAGCAGCAGCAGCAATAGCAGTAGCAGCCAAGATAGAGGTGTAGGCACAAACTCCTTTTTGAGCCAGCCACAATTTCTCCTAAGGACTCTTGTTGGGGACTTCCAGGGACCGGAACTGCGGGGGGCCGGAGCTGTTGTGAGCATGCTTCCTGGACGCTGAGCAGTTGCTGTGCATGGGGAGAGAAGTACCTTTGCCTGAGGTAGCCTGTTCTGTTTTGAAGGCTTAAGAATGTGGTTGTTTACTACGTTAACTACTTGTGCCAATTTCATAACTACCCTGATGGCTTTTACTTTCTGGTTTTGGGACTCAGTTATTGGTATTTTAATAAATTCTCTGGCTTTATCCCCCATATAGAGAGACTGATATATTTTGTGATTAATAACCACATAAGCCTATTTATAATTGCCATAGGCATAGTGAATATTGCATTGTTAATACATGGGCTTAGAATCAGGAAGATTCACCTTCATGAGTTTGAATCCAACTTTAGACACTTACTAGCTGTGTGACCTTGGGCAAGTCACTTAACCATATTTCCCTCAATTTCTTCATCTGTAAAATGTGCTGGAGCTGGAAATGACACACCACACTGATATCTTTGCCAAGAGAACCATAGATGGGGCTCAACAATAACAAAATGATATTATTGTATTTGGAATTACGCCAAATAATAGCCAGGACCCTTTCTAGTTTTAGGATCCTATAAGTTGGTATCTGAGTTGGTGTAATGGTAATGGGATTTGAAGACCTTCCATGGCCCTTGTATTGGCAAGCTAACAGGTACTTAGCACTTAGTTTCAAGTTCATAATTGTGTCAAGTATGAAGACCCAGAACTTGTGAACCCCACAGTGGGATGAACTTGCTGACATAATAGGAAGGGGCAGGACAGGGAGAAAGCCAGAACTTCTGCTGAGAATTGCCAGGAATGTGAATTTCTAAGAGCCAGAACTGCTGGGAGTGAGCAGCTTGGAGGCTGAGTGGCTACCATGAGTGAAGAGAAGAAGATTGATGCCTGATGGAGTCTGTTTTGTTTTGAAGGCTTGGAAATGTGGGTGTTTGCTGCATTAACTATGGGTACCAACTTTGTAATGTCTTTGACTTCCCAGTTCTGGGACTCCGCTTTCTGGTATTTGAATAAATGTTTTGGCTATGTCCTCCATATGGGGAGCCTATTACATTTTGTGATTCACAACTACACTAACATATTTATAATCACCATAAGTGCTGTAAATATTACATTGTTGTTACAGTTGGGCCTTAAATGAGAAATAGAATTTGGATGTAGGTAAGTAGTCTAAGAAAAACAAGAAGAATAAGGCATCAGTTCATGTGTAGCACAACAGTAACTTTTTGTGAGAACAAAAAAATTAGAAATAATTGCATGCACATTGATTAGGGAATGGCTGAATAATGTTTGTGAGATGAACGTAACTGAAGAATATTGTACCATCGGAATTAATTAAGATGAGGAAGTCTGAGGAATATAGTTAGAGCAAGTCAGCTAGCATTTATTAAGCACTTATATGCCAGAGGGAGGGGAAAAAAGGTCCCTGCCCTCCAGAAGCTTACAGTCCAACAAGGAAGACAACATCAGTAAATTATGTACAAACAAGATATGGACAGGATAGATAAGAGATGATAAACAGCAAGGAGGCACTAACACTCAGGGACACGGTGAAATAAGCAAAGCCAGGAGAATAATATATATAATAATTTAAATAAAAAGAACACAAAGTCGAGGCTGTATGTTGAGTAACTGTAAGAGACCACCTTTGGCACCTGAAAAGAGATGAAAATATCTCCCTCCTAGCATGAGCAAAGATTGTTGCATATATGTCATAGCATGTACACACATATGTATGCATGTCATATCATATACATACATATGCACACACATACACATATATGCATATACACAAAGGTGTATTACGTACATGTATAATTCATACATATGCATGTATGTATATACATAAATAATATATATAAATATATACATGTGTATACACACGCATATAGCCTGGGTCTGTGAGATCATTTTAAATCCCATATCAGACACTTACAGGCTATATGAACCTAGACAAATCACTTAACATCAGTTTCTTTAAATGAAAAATGCAGATAATAATGTCACCCACCTTCCAGGGTTGTTGTGAGGATCAAATGAAATAATATTTACAAAGTACTTAGCACAGTGCCTGGTATATGTGATTGTTCCATCATTCTGATTCTTCATGATCGCATGGATCATACTTCCCATGGGGTTTTCTTGGCAAGGACACTGGAGTAGTTTGTCATTTTCTTGTCCAATGGATTAAAACAGAGATTAAGTGACTTACCAAGGGTCACACAGCTAGTAAGAGTCTAGGGTCAGATTTGAACTCAGGTCTTCCTGACTTCAGGTCCTGCATTCTATTCACAAGCTACCTAGCTACCTCCTATGTGCCTGGAACATAGTAAGCACTATATAAATGCTAGCTATTATTATTACCAGGTGAGTTTCTTTTGCTTAATTTTCTTTCTTTTCTTTTTTTGGAGGGGGAAAGGCAGTTGGGGTTAAGGGACTTGCCCAAGGTAACACAGCTAGTGTTAAGTATCTGAGGCCAAATTTGAGCTCAGGTCCTCCAGACTCCAGGGCCAGTGCTCTATTCACTGCACCACTAGTTGTCCCTTAATTTTCTTTTTTATTGGGTCATTGGGGAAGAGAGAATCCTGTTTATATAAAACTCAAAAACTATCAATAAAACTAAAGGGGATTTTTTTTGTCTTTGTGTTTCTGTCTTAAGGATCCAAATATTAGAAGCAGTAATCTTCATATAAGTTAAGTTTCCACTAACTTTACTAGTATTCTCTCTTCTCCTACCCTTATTTGTTGTTCAGCCATTTTTCATGTCCAGCTCTTCATGACCCCATTTAGGGTTTTCTTGGCAAAGATACTGGAGTGGCTTGCCATTTCCTCCTCTAGTCCATTTTATAATGGGGAAACTGGGGCAAACAATGTTAAGTAACTTTCCCAGGGTCACACCTCTACTAAATGTCTGAGGCCAGATTTGAACTCATGAAGATGAGTCTTCCTGACTTCAGGTCCTGTACTCTATCCACTGTACCACCTCGTTGCCCTTAAGCCTGGTACTTATTTGCCACAGGGGTGAAAGACCATACTAAGGTTACAGTACTTTGCGTTCAAATCCTATCAGTGACACTTTCCCTAAATAATCAAATCTCAGTTCCCTGCTACATAACTCCCTGAGTTCTATGCCCTTTAATTATATCAAAGAGACTTTGGTAGGCTAGAGAGAGACATCAGGAAAAAGTGCTGAGTCTGTGCATGGCCAGGGGTTGAAGGGATGACTATTCACCAGGACCTGGCTAGAGAACAGTTCATTTCATAGAAATGCCACAGGCCAGCTGTCAGATGGGGAGAGTATTTTTTTTTTATCAGCAGGAAACTGGGCCCTGGTCAAATCAGTGACCTCGAGGTAAAAAAGCTTCAGCCATGTGATCTATTAGCTAGGCTGGGAACCTTTGAAGCCAATGATTTTGCTCATAACTAGCTCCTCCAATTTTTCGAGTAATTTAGAGTGACTCTAAGATTGGTGCCATCTGGGGTAATGAATTTAACTGGTGGCAGCTTTATTTCCCAGTAGGGCACTCTATATTAGAAGCTGATGCCGAATTTTCTATGTCTAGGCTTGGAACAAAGCAAGGGAAAGGCAGCAGCTGGGATTCTGGATAGCACAGCAGTGCTTTTCTTATGGGATAGAGATATTTCTTCTCCCACTCAGGAGTTTTGAATGGCCAACAACATAAACATTCTTCAGTGGTTCTGTAATATTCCTGATTTTGCTGACCTTGCACCTTATTACCATGGGTCTATGAATGAATGAATAAATAAATGAATGAATTGTTCCCTTTCTAAACTCATATCTGTCCCAGAATATGAGTTCTAGCTCAATAACAGGTAGCAATTATATGACACATTAAGGTTTGCAAATTGCTTTACAAATATGAGATAGGTGTTATTATTTCCCCCGTTTTAAAAATGAGGAAGCTAAGGCAAAGAGAGATTAGGTGACTTGCCCAGGGTAAAACAACTAGTAATTGTCTGAGGTCAGATGGGAACTCCTGTCTTCTTGACTTCACAGAGTTCTATCCCCTCTACCACTCTACTGTCCCTATAAGAATCATAGAATGTAATCTATAAGGGACCTTTTGATAAACAGTATAAATTCTTCCTTTTATAGATTATAGAGAAGAGGCCTGGATAAGGGAAGAGACTTGCTTACAATAAAATTAGTACTTACATATCAGTCCTATCTCTAATACTTCATAGTTGAGGATCCATGGACAAATTCAAGTTCTTTGGGACTCAGTTTCCTCATCTGTTTATTAGGGATAATTATACTTGCACTATCTACCTGATAGATTGGATTTAATTCAAGTAATCATTTAAGTGCCTAAGTGTAATGAGAGACAATTTGCAGAGATGAAGCCTTATCCTTGGAGTCAGGAAGTCCTAAGTTAAAGTCCTATGGCTTATACATGCTGTCTGTGTCACCCTACCAAGTCATTTAACATACTGGTGACCCCCAAGGAACTCTGTAAGACTATAAACTGAAAAGCAAATACTGATTTATGCTGGTCAAGGAAGTCTTTGCAGTTTTCTAAACCAATAAAATCACTTGTCCATTGAATAATGATGGTAATGGTGGTGGTGGTGGTGATGGTTGATGATGATGAAGAAGAGGAAGAGGAGGAAGAAGAAGAAGGAGAAGGAGAAGGAGGAGAAGGAGAAGAAGAAGAAGAAGAAGAAGAAGAAGAAGAAGAAGAAGAAGAAGAAGAAGAAGAAGAAGAAGAAGAAGAAGAAGAAGAAGAAGAAAAAGGAGAAGGAGAAGGAGAAGGAGGAGGAAGAGGAGGAGAAGGAGGAGAAGGAGGAGAAGGAGGAGAAGGAGAAGGGGAAGCGGAAGGGGAAGGAGGAGGAGGAGGAGGAGGAGAAGGAGAAGGAGAAGGAGAAGGAGAGGAGAGGAGGAAGGGAGGAGAAGAGAAGGAGAAGGGGAAGGGGAAGGAGGAGAAGGAGAAGGAGAAGGAGAAGGAGAAGGAGAAGGAGAAGAAGAAGCATGAGGAAGAGGAGGAGGAGAAGGAGGAGGAGAAGGAGGAGAAGGAGGAGAAGGAGGAGAAGGAGAAGAAGGAGAAGAAGGAGAAGGGGAAGCGGAAGAGGAAGGAGGAAGAGAAGGAGGAGGAGGAGAAGGAGGAGGAGGAGGAGGAGGAGGAGGAGGAGGAGGAGAAGGAGAAGAAGGAGAAGGGGAAGGGGAAGGAGAAGGAGAAGAAGGAGGAGAAGGAGAAGGAGAAGGAGAAGGAGAAGGAGAAGGAGAAGGAGAAGGAGAAGGAGAAGGAGAAGGAGAAGGAGAAGGAGAAGGAGAAGAAATAGTCTGGGCTATGTGGTGGGGACAAAACAAAAAGAGAGTCCCTTTCCTTAAGGAACTTTTTTATAGTCTTAATGGAACTCTTCTTCACATTTATGTGAAATGCTACAAACATGTGAGCTATTTCTAGTGGGGGATTTGGTATTTTAACCCTGGTTCCCAGGCTGGAGATCTCGTTCTTAGCAGTGGCTTAGTTTTATGAAACTTCAAATGCAATGAAATATACACTCCAGGTGGACCAAATCTTTATCTATTTTAATAGAGAAGATAGCACAAAAAGAGGCAGCTCTATGGTACAGCAGAGAGTGTTGGGCTTGGAGCCATGAAGATCCGAGTTCAGATACTGCCTCAAACACTAGCTGTCTGACTCTAGGCAAGTCACTTAATTTCTGTATGCCTCAGTTTCCTTAACTGAAAAATTGTGATACTAATAATAGTACCTACTTCACAAGGTTGATATGAGGTTCAAAACATCTAAATATCTTACAAAACATAAATGCCATTCATTACTGTATTTAGCCAAAGCTAGTTATTGGCAAGGCAAGACCTGGAACCTAAGTCTCCCAGGATTTTTAAAAACTTATGCAAAGTGAAATGAGCAATGTACACAGTAACAAAGACTTAGGAACTCTGATCAACACAATGAACAATCACAATTCCAAATGACTCATAGTGAAACATATATAATAGAGGAAACAGAAGCAAAAGCTGATAGAGTCAGAGTTCTTTCTTTCTCTTTCCTTCTTTTTCTGGAAATGTCTACAACAGAAATTTATTTTGCATGACAATGCATATTTTAACTGACTTTATTTCTTGATTCCTCAATGGGTAGAGGAGGAGAAAAGGGAAAAGGGATGATTTGCAACTAAAAACAAAACAATCAAATTTTAAAAAATAAAATATAGGAACCATTTCTTAACCTTTTCTGTAATCTGACGGTGTTACATATAATCTTGTACCTATAATAGGCATTTATATATTAGGCATGCATAAAGCATGAGATGCTTAATATTGATGGTAGCATTATTAGAAATCATTCCATTTAGAAGAATGAGAAAAACTCAATTCAGATTCACAGACCACTTAATAAGTACCCATTTTGGACAGAGAGCACTTTGCTAAGCATTGGGCCAGACACAACATTTAGATAAAACATAATACCTGCCTTTATGAGGTTTGGTAGGAGATAAAAATAGAGACACAAATATATCACATATTATGTAATGTAGTGGAAGCAATATACTAAGCAACACCAGCACTACCACCTCAACCTTCATGCAAGTTAAGCTAGTTTTTCCTTAAAAGGTATTGAAACTTTTCTCCTAATTTAATTGGTTCAGGAGACTAAGGTTTGGGATTTTGATGTAGTTTCCTGATCCCTTGGGTACCAAAAAAAAAAAAAAAACACCCCAGGTTATAAGAGGCTGGAGCTCCTCCCTCAGGGTTCTGATCATAGACAAGAAACATTAGCAACATTAGGAAACCCTCTCTAATCGAATCAATGCTTCATCCAAGGTGAACAGCCCTTACCTGCTTAGAATGTCCTTCTGTTATGAATAAATAAATCTCCTTTTGGTCACTTTTGGATCAGAGGTTCTTGGACTTTTTTTAGGTCATGGATTCCTTTGGCAGTCTGGAAGCGGCTGTGGATTTCTCCTCAGCAAATGTTTTGTTGCCTACATTCAAAACTGAAGAAAATCCTTAATTTGATAGAAAAAATTATATATACATATATGTTTTCCCTATCTAAATTCACAAAATGCCTAAAAATCCATTCACAGACACCTTGGGCAATTGTGGACCACCGCTTAGAAATTTATTTTAAATAGATTTTTATTATGTTCCAGTTTTAAACCTAAACTTCCATGGGACTGCCTTGAGCTATGTAAGCATAGCCTGTGATTCATGATAAAATTAGTAATAATAATAACATGTCATTATGGAAATGGATCTCTTTGGGAGGTCTGCAGGGAAAGGTGGGGATAACAACTGGATGGAGCAGGGAAAGCTTTTTGAAAAAAAAAATTTGAATTGGTGTTTAAAGAGTGAGTATTGAGGATCATACAGAGCATTCAGGGGAGGCAAAGAATAGACTATGGTGAAAGACAGAGGACATAGAGGAGAATAATGTTCTATTAGGTTGGAACACTAGAGTCATATAAGATCATGGAGGGTCTTGAAGTCTAGATAATGGCGATTCAACTTAACTAGATGGGCAAAAAAGCTCCTTGATGATTTTTGAGCAGGGAAGTGGTCCAAACAGGGCTATGAATTAGGAAGATAAGTCTGGAAGCAGACTTATGTGAAGAATGACTTGGAGAGAGTGGAGGTGGGCAGATCCATCAGGTGTCTCATTAGAGAACCTGATTGTCTTTTGTCTGATGTTTGGAACAAATGCTTCCACTTCCAGGGCACAAAAATATTACCACAAGCCTTGGTCACATAGCATGGTCATAAAATTCAAAGAAGCAAAGCCACATAAACATTCTATGTCATTTTATTTCTGGCAGAATACTGAAAGCTCATTATATCTGAACTTAACTAAACAAGAATTCACAGCCTCTGCATGTTTGACTTGTAATTAACACCACTTCTCCCCCCCCAATCTGAAGTCAAATGAAACAAACAAACAAACAAAAAGGCCTTCTGCATATTGTTTTCAAAATGGAATTCTTTCCAAATTAGTTAAGAAATTTCCACTGCAGCTTCTTCTCCCTTCATTAATATTGGGTATATTTTAAATTTGTTTTACTATGACTTAATTAGCCATTTGCTAAAAATGAAAGTTATCAGAGATGCTTGGGGTAGAAAATTCACCCTGTCACTTTTCACATGCTGCCTAATCATAACATATTAATCATAAAAACCACATAGTTCTATCACTTCCCAGGTCAAAAGTTCTAATTTCCTCACAACCAGAGCTCTGACTATATAACAGCCCAAAGCATTCCAAAAAGGGAGGAGGGTGGAAGTAATGAACCAGTAATCATTTTTGTTTGTTTTTTGGTTTTTGGAGGGCAATTGGGGTTAAGTAACTTGCCCAAGGCCACATGGCTAGGTTTTTATTTGTGTGTGCATTAAGTGTCTGAGGCTGGATCTGAACTCAGGTCCTTCTGACTCCAGGGCTGACACTCTACTCACTGCGCCACCTAGCTGCCCCGAACCAGTAATCATTAAGGTATGGAGAAACAGAGAAATTTTAGAACTGGAAAGGAACCTAGAGCTTATTTAGTCCAGTCTCTCTGCCTTATATTTTGCAAATTAGGGCACCGAAGCTCTGAGATGAGAAGTGTCTTACCTATCTATGTTTATATACCAATTTGGGGCAGTATCAGAACAGCATATAGTTCCCTCCAGGAAATTATGTAATCAGTTGAAAGATCATCCAGTAAGTGTCAGAGGAAGAAAAAAAAATGAATTTTTCACCAAACCACCATTTGTTTGCTATTTGCTCCATGCTTTGCACACTGCACTAGGCAGTAGGGATACAAAGACAAAAAATGACAGAGTCCCTGTCCTCAAGGAGTTTATAATCTGCAGGAAGAAAGTATACACACACACACACACACACACACACACACACACACACACACACGTGTATATATATATACACACACACGCATATATATGTATATATACATATGTGTGTGTGTGTATATATATATGTACATATATATATATATATATATATATATATATATATATATATATATATATATATATATATATATATATATATATAAACTGAAATATATACCAGGAAAAAAACAGTAGCTGGGTATGAATATGAAAAGGCTCTGTAGGAGATAACACTTTGAGTTAAACTTGGAAAGGCTCTAGAGATTCTGTCATCCAATAATTTTCTTGTTGTTTTTGACTGGATTCTTCGAGAAAGCCGGCTGGTATAGGTGCTTCCATTTCCCATGCTCTCACTCTCTTTTAACCCTTTGAACTCTAGCTTCTGACTTCATTGAAGTGAAACAGCTCTCTGCAGAGTTATAAATGATCCTTTTCTCAGTCCACATCCTTTTTAACATATCTAAAGTCTTCGACACCACTAAGCACTTTCTCCTCACAGATACTCTCTTACGTGTAGATTTTTGTGTCATTATTTTCTAATTCTCCTTATATCTGTCTAAACATTCCTCAGCCTCTTTACTGGTTCTTCTACCCCTTTGACACACATTAACCATAGGTGTCCCCAAAAGCTCTGTCCTGAGCCCTCTTATTTCTTCCCTTGATAGTATCTCAAATACTAGCTATTAAACTAGTATAATAGAGGTCTGGAAGCACATGCAGATCATGTCAACTTGCTAAGATAGTGCCTCCATGTAGAGGAAGCTAGAGAATCATGATGACTGGGCCATGCATAGATATTCCATGACACATTCAGGTTGGCCAACTACATGGTTGGGAGGAAACCTTTTTCTATTGGTTACTGTAATGAGAAGGGGGAAGTTTGAAAACCTGCTCTGCTTTAAGAGTAAACTCTGCCCCCTAATAGGCTGAATGTAATCACATGGAGCCTGTGATGGAGGGAATTTGCTAAAGGAATTTGCAGCAGAGCCCACAAGAAGCTTCCCTACTGTAAAGATAAACTCTGCCCACTAATAGGCTGAATGTGGTTACATGGAGTCTGTGGTGGAAGGAGTTTGCTGAAGGGAAGCGGAGCCCACAGGAAGTTGGTAGTGCTAGCCAGATGGTGGGGGAGAAAG
This sequence comes from Gymnobelideus leadbeateri, assembly GCA_011680675.1. Taxonomy (NCBI): domain Eukaryota; kingdom Metazoa; phylum Chordata; class Mammalia; order Diprotodontia; family Petauridae; genus Gymnobelideus; species Gymnobelideus leadbeateri. The sequence continues at coordinate 265,228 of WOXC01008979.1, forward strand.
GGGGAACTCAGGCAAGGAGTCAGGCTCATGAGTAGATATTGATCTTGTATTGATTTGTGGGAAGGCTGAAAGATGCTGTGACTCTTAGTGTTATTATGGCTTCTGAATATCTTTGGTATTATGATGGAATCGGCTTACTCATTTTGGGATTCAGTTTTCTGGTATCTAAATAAATGCTTCAGTTCTATTCTCTACCTGGAGAGTTTGGTATATTTTGCAATTGAACGTTATGCAATACTTATAGTCATGGACTTGATTACTCACCCATGATTGTGGGTGCTGTGAATATTGCACTGGGGCTACAGCTATGTACCTAGAAGAGTTTGTGTCTTCGAAAGGACCAGATATCTTTGTACAGTCAAGGTGGGGGAGTGAAGTGATTCTTTTACTGGCACATTCCAGAGAAAAGACTATGCTGTAAATAGAAGAGGCCATAGATTCTTCACCTTCCAAGGCCATATAACCCCTAGAGAAAGAAGTATGTCCCTTGGGCATTTTGTTCATTCTTTTCCATTATGGGTGCTGAGAATGGAAGTCTCCAGTTTGGGGAGTTTCAAAGGACAAGTGAGCCATGGGAATCTGGGAGTCAGAATATGGGTTGGGTTCTGCACCCAATGTAACATCAATAACTTAAGGAACAAGGAAAAAGAACTGAATCTTTGGGATTGATGTTTGGTACCCCCATGTAGGGGAAACACTCATCTAGTAGCAAAGCTGCCTTTAGACAAGAAATCAATAGAAGTGATACTATGTAGGTACTGAACTGAAGTATAAACCTAATTTCCTCCCAGAAACTAAAGTGATACAGGGAAGATTATGTCACTGAGGTACTGCTTGTAGGTCTGTTTTTGTTCATCTCTGAAGTAACTATCCCTTTATAAAAAAAAAAACAAAAACAACTATAGTTAAAATAAGGTAGAGATGGTAGGGAATCTTGAAGAGGAAACAACCACACTACCTTAAAATATGTTATAGGGAAAGGGAAGGAAATTAAATCCAGTTGGACATGTACCTTAGATTTTAAGAGAACAGAATTCAAAGGGATCAGAAAAAATATAAGTAGGTTCCTAAGAACTCAAATTGTACAGAAGTCAGCCTATGGAGCTCTCAGAAATGAAATTCTGAAAATCCAAAGAGAAATGATTCCTATTAGGAGAAAAAGGGGAAGTAATCTTAAGACATCAACATGGTTGTCCAGGAACTTGGTTCCTCATTAACTGACTTAGATGATTAAATTATTTTATTACTTTTTGTTATTCAAAACCTGCCCTCCCAATATGTCCCTGCTCCCTTCTCCAACAAGATAGCTATCCCTTATTAAAAGAGAAAAAATAACAGACTTCTGGGAGCCAAGAAGGCAGAGAAAGCAGTCAATCATCCTAACTCTCCCATATTCACCTGTAAACTATGATAAAATAACACCCAGGACAAATACTGGAACAGCAGAACGAACAGAATGAAACAATCTTTTAGCCCAACAAGCCTAGAAGATTGGCAAGAAATGTCTTTCTCACTCAGGTAAAAGTGAAGTGAAGTCCATGATAGGAAGCATTCCAGCAAACCAGCAGCAACCACCCCACCCAAGCAAAACAGCGGGAGATCCTCAGCCCCAGTATGGTGGAGCAGGCAAATAACAACACCATGACCCCCACATGCCTCGGCATAGTCAGAGGAATGGACAGACTCCAACTCCTAGAATTTCCATGTGCTTTAGTATAACCCCAGGTGAACGGGCATCCTCCAGAAGCCAGACCTCCACATGCTACAGCATAGCCCAAGGAAACACAGAAACACCCCCACTGGCCTCAGTACATGCCAGACACCAGCACCAGGATTATGACTCAGGTAAGCTGCCAGATCCCTATAGCCTCCAGCAGCTCCAGCCACACCCATCCCATTCCTTCAGCCAAACACCAACATAAGGGCCCCCTGGGCCTCAGGGCAACATTGGTGCAGCACCAGGTAAACAGGCAGGGCCTCCAGCCCCTTACACAAGAAACCTGAGATAGAGCCCCATCTATCCCAGGAATAGAGCTCAAATTTGAAAGAAAGGGGGAAAAAAGGTAAAAAATAAAAGAGAGAGAGAGAGAGATTAAAACAATAACAACAACAAAAGAATCTGACCATAGAAGGTAATTATGGTGACAGGGAAGATCAAGACAAACTCAGAAGAGGACAACAATGTCAAAACACCTATGGGAAAAACCCCAAAGAAAAATGAGAAGTGGTCTCATGTCCAGAAAGAAGTCATGGAAAAATTCAAAATGGAGCTTTAAAATAAGAGAAGTAGAAAAAGTGGGGAAAGAAATGAGAGTGATGCAAAAGAATTATGAAAAAAGAGTCAACAACTTGGAAAAAAAGAAAACAATTGGTTAAAAAGTAGAAATGGCCAAATGGAAAAGGAGATATAAAAATACATTGAATAAAATAACTCCTTAAAAAGTACAATTGAGGGGGCGGAGCCAAGATGGCAAAGTAGAAACATCACTTCCAAGGTGCTCTGCCCCATACCACCTCCCAACAATGTAAAAGGGGAATCTGAACAACGTCTGGAGCCCCAGCACCCACAGAATGACACAGAGAAGCTAACCTCCTGCTGAGGACAGCCCAGCATCCCTGCAGGGAGCAGCCAGAGCAGCACTCTGGGAGCTGACCCCAGGCCAGCATGAGCTGCGATTTTAGCCCTAGGGCAGCCGCGCCAGCAGCCAGCTGGAGGGACACCAGAACACTAGCAGCTGTGGTGATTCCAGAATTATCAGCACAGATATGCCTAGGACAAAGTGAAAGGTTAGTGCCCTATGGACTTTGCGACCAGTATTTGGGGAACACATTGGCTTCCTCCCCTGGGGGCAAAAAGCTGCTGAGGAAATGCAGCCCAGAGGCCATTTTGCAGTGTCAGTGGCAGCTCCAGCTTCTGGTCTGTGAACTGTAGAGGGATCCAGCAATCAGTCTGGGGGTTAATCGCTTTTGCTTTAACCTGCTTGGGTCTGGATTATGGTCTTGGGGGAAGGTCTGGGGTGGGTATCCAATTTGCCAGAGTGGGTGGAGGCTTTACAGAGGCCACCCAACCTCCAGAAGTTGTGAAGAACCCATGTTTGGGAGAGAAGCTCTCCTGTCTGGTGGCAGAGTCCTCCTGTGGCAACAAGCCCCAAATTCAAGTAACTAAGTGGCAATATGCCTAGGCAAAGGAAACGAAATAAACAGAAAAATGCAACTTTAGACTCCTATTTTGGGGGCAAAGAGGATCAAAGCATGGAACTGGAGGAGGACTGTGAAGTCAGAACTCCTGCACCAAAAACCCCAAATGAAAATACAAGCTGGCTACAGGCCATAGAGGACCTTAAGAAGCAGATAAGAAAAGTGGGGGAAAATTGGGAAGAGAAATGAGAAAGATACAAGAAAAGTATGAAATGACAGTCAACAGCCTGACTGAGGAAAATAACACCTTAAAAAACAGACTGACTCAAATGGCAAAAGAGGCTCAGAAAGGCAATGAAGAGAAGAATGCCTTAAAAAGCCAAATTTGCCAGATGGAAAAAAATCCCAAAAGCTCACTGAGGAGAATTATTCCTTCAGAATTAGGCTGGAGCAAATGGAAGCTAGTGACTTTATGAGAAATCAAGATGCTCTTAAACAGATCCAAACAAATGAAAGAATAGAAGGCAATGTGAAATATCTCATGGGAAAAAACCACTGACCTGGAAAATAGATCCAGGAGAGATAATTTAAAAATTATTGGACCACCTGAAAGTCATGATCAAAGAAAGAACCTGGAAATCATGCTTCAAGAAATTCTCAAGGAAAATTGCCCTGGTGTTTTAGACCCAGTGGGCAAAATAGAGGTTGAATGAATCCACCGATTGCCTCCTGAAAAGGATCCCAAAAAGACAACTCTTAGGAATATTATAGCCAGCTTCCAGAACTCCCAGATCAAGGAGAAAATACTACAAGCAGTCAGGAAGAAACAATTCCAATATTGTGGAAACACAATCAGAATAGCCCAGGACCTGGCAGCTTCTACACTGAGGGATAGAAGGGCATGGAACACGATATTCCAGAGGGCAAAAAGAGCTGGGAATGAACCCAAGGGTCACCTACCCAGCAAAACTTAATATTTTGTTTCAGGGGAAAATATGGTCATTCAGTGGAATAGAGGACTTTCAAGCATTCTTGAGGAAAAAAAAAGAATTGAATAGGAAATTTGACATCCAGATACAAGAAGCAAGAGATGCCTGAGAAGGTAATCAGGGAAAAGAAATCAAAAGGAACTTATCAAAGTTGAACTATTTACATTTCTATATGGAAAAACAATAACTGTGAATGATGATATCTTTCTCACTATGAAAATAATGGAGGAAAGGTGTGTGGTCATATGAATACATATGTGAATGTGTGTGTATATGGTTACAGTTATATATGGATAGAGGGCATAGGTTGAATTTTTTGGGAAGGGAGGATACTCAAGGGGTGAAATTATGAGGTGAGAGAGGAAAGTGGCAAGAGGAGATGGGGAGAGACAGGGTAGGGTAAACTATCTCATCTAGAAGAAGCAAGAGGAAGTGGTTGCAAGGGAGGGGGAGAATAGGAAGGCAAAAAGACAAAACCACATTCTCATTGAATTTAGTTCAGGGAGAGAATGACATACATACTAAATGGGATATCTCAACCTACAGCAGAATAGGGGGAAGGGGGATGAGAGGAAGGATGATGAATGGGAGGGCATCCTTGGGGGGAGGGGAAGTTGGAAGTACCCACTATAGAAGAGGGACAGGATCATGTAGGGAATGGACCAGGTGGGGGGTGGGATGAGTGGGAGGGAATTATAAGCAGCCTTGTACAATATATCTACTATGATAATGTTTGCATAGCTAGACATGTACAACATATACTGAATTACTTATCTCCCCAGAGGGAATGGGTGACAAGGGAGGAAGGAAATGGATCTGAAATTCGAGGTCTTAACATTAAATGTTTCAAATATATATAAATACTATTATTAATACTCTTTTGCTTGTAATTGGGAGATAAGATGTGCAGGTGTTGGGACACAAAGATTCACCTCCCTGTAATGGAAAAGTCGAAGGGGGTATGGGAGAACGTATGGGAGAGAGCAGATTGGAGCAAGCAATATCTTGTGGGACTGCTATTCTGGGAGGATGGGTAGGGGAAAAACAGGGGGGGGGGGGAAATGATTGTAACTCAAAATCTGGCGGAAATGAATGATGTAAAACAGAAGTTAATAAAGCATTTGTTTAAAAAATATTTACAGCAAAGATCTCTGATAAAAGCCTCATTTCTAAAATATATAGAGAACTGAATCAAATTTATAAGAATTTAAGATATTCCCCAATTCATAAATAGTCGAAGGATATAAATAAGCAATTGTCTTTTTTGTTTTGTTTTGGTTTTTTGGAGGGCAATTTGGGTTAAGTGACTTGCCCAAGATCACACAGCTAGCTTTTGTCCTAAGTGTCTGAGGCCGGATTTGAACTCAGGTCCTCCTGACTCCAGGGCCAGTGCTATATTCACTGCACCATCTAGCCGCTCCTCTAAATAATTTTTCATTAGAGAATTGCAAACTAAAACAATTCTGAGGTACCTTCTCATACCTACCACATTGACTAATATGATAAAAAAGAAAACAAATGTTGGAGCGGATGTGAGATAATTGGGACACTAATGCATTATTGGTGGAGTTGTGAACTGATCCAGCTATTCTGGAGAACAATTTGAAACTGTGTCACTAGGTCTGCATCCCAAAGAGATCATAAAAAGGGAAAAGAACCTATATGTGCAAAAATATTTATAGCATCCCTTTTTGTTGTGGGATGTCCATCAATTGGGGAATAGTTGAACAAACTGTGGTATATGAATGTAATGTGTTTCTACTGTTCAATAAGAAATGATGAACAAACAGGTAGATTTAAAAAAAAAAAACAAAAACAAAAAACCTGGAAAGACTTGTACAAACTGATGCAAAGTGAAATGAGCATAACCAGAAAAATATGCACAGTATCAACAATATTGTCATAATCAACTATGAATGACTTAGCTCTTCTCAGCAACACAACAGTCCAAGACAAGTAAAAAGAACTCAGGAAAGAAAATACTATCCACATCCAAATAAAGAACTGATAAACTCTGAATGCAGATACAGCATATACTGAGTTGCTTATCATCCCAGTGGGAGTAGGTGGCAGGGGAGCAGGGGAATGCGTCTGGAATTCGAAGTTTTAAAATAGAGTGATTTAAAAATATATAACTACTATGATTAATATTATTTTGCACATAATTGGGAGATAAGATGTGCAGGCATTGGGGCACGGCGATTCACTTTGCCCTACTGGAAAAGTCGAAGGGGGTATGGGAGAAGAGATAGGAGAGAGCAGATTGGATGAGGGGATATCCTATGGGACTGCTATTCTGGGGTGGTGGGTAGGGGAAAATTGGGGAAAAAATTATAACTCAAAATCTGACAGAAATGAATGATGTAAACCAGAAGTTAATAAAGTATTTGAAAAAATAGCAAACTACATAAAAGATTTTTTCAAATTACTAATAAGAGAAATGCAAATCACAGCAATTTGAATATTTCAACTTACACCAAGTTATTTGTCAAAAAATTAGAAAAGTTGAGAATATTTAATGTTGGAAGGGCTAGGGAAAGGCAGGTGCTCTGATATAATATTTTTGGAGCTGTACAATGGTTCAAATATTTTGGAAAAGAATTTAGAATTTGGTAAATTCAATTGAAGGAGGTAAGAAGTAAAGACATATACATAAATAATCAGTTAACTCCTACTCTCTAGCAGAAAATTCAAAGTCCCTTGTTATTTACTTTTTCAAATAATATTAATAGGGCTGTATTAACAAATCAGTTAGGTGGCACAGTGGATAGAGCACCAGACTTGGAGTCAGGAAGACGTGAGTTAAAATCTGATCTCAGACCCCTTGATAATTGTGTGACCCTGGGTAAGTCCCTTAACTATTTGCCTCAGTTTCCTCATCTATAAAATGAGCTGGAGTCCGTGAAAAATATGAGTTTGGGGGTCGGAGCCAAGATGGCAGAGTAGAAACAGCATTTCCAATGTGCTCTGCCCCACACAAATTTCAAATAATGTGAAAGGGGACTCCAAACAACTTCTGGAGCCACAGCACCCACAGAATGGCACAGAGAAGTTAACCTCCTGCTGAGGACAGCCCAGCAGCCCTGCAGGAAGCGGCCAGCATAGCGCTCTGAGATCAGGCAGCACAGCACGCTGGGAACCAACAGCGCAGTGCACAGAGCCTAGCCCAGATCCATGGTTTTAGCCCCAGGGTGGCCCGGCCTTCAGCCGGCTGGAGGGACCCTAGAACACCAGCAATTGTGGCGATTCCAGAATTATCAGCACAGATATGCCTAGGACAAAGTGAGAGGTTAGTGCCCTATGGACTTTGGGACCAGTATTTGGGGAAAGCTCGGCTGCCTCCCCTGGGGACGAAAAGCTGCTGAAGAAACGCAGCACAGAAGCCATTTTGCAGCATCAGTAATGGCTCTAGCTCCTGGTCTGCGAACTGTAGGGAGATCCAGCAATCAGTCTGGGGGTTAATTGCTCTTGCTTTAAACTGCTTGGATCTAGATTGTGGTCTGGGGGGGGGATGTTTGGGGTGGATATCCAACTTACCAGAGTGGGTGGAGGCTTTACAGAAGCCACACAACTGGCGGAAGTTGTGAAGACCCCACATTTGGGCGGAAGCTCCCCTGTCTGGTGGCAGAGTCCTACTGTGGCAACAAGCCCAAAAAATCAAGTAATTAAGTGGCAACATGCCTAGGCAAATGAAACAAAATAAACAGAAAAGTTCAACATTGGACTCCTATTTTAGGGGCAAAGAGGCTCAAAGCATGGAGGAGGACTGTGAGGTCAGAACTCCTGCACCAAAAGCCCCAAATGAAAACACAAGCTGGCTACAGGCCATAGATGATGTAGCAGCAAGCACCCCAATATCCCCAGGGTGACTGCCAACACAGGTTCTTAGATCTGCTTTTCAAAAGGAAAGCAACTCAAAATGGGTTAACAAGCTTACTTTAATCAAACAAACACACATTACCTAGTTCAGGGGTAAAAGGTCAGCACCCCGAACTTCAGAGTTACAGAACTTACAGATCAGACAGGCTTCCAAACTGTCCCAACATTACATGCATCAATACCAAATCACAGTTACCAGAGAGGGAAGCATCAACATCTGGGTTTTCAAAGCCAGGGGCTCTCAACAACGGCTTCCCAGAGTCTCATCTGGTCAAATCACACAACACTTCTCAAAGTGAGCCCCAAAGCAAAGCCTCTCCTCAGGGCTTATATAGCCTTCTCTTGGCTCAGAGACTGTAACAACCTCCTTGACCCACTGCCCAATCACAAAGTATCAAGGTGTGGGCTTTCCTGAAAAACAAGCCTCCCACCACAAGCTCCAGGTGCACTTAAGCTAGGGGCAGGGAAGATCTTTAAATTTGCATTTCCATTACAGATGACCTTAAGAAGCAGATAAGAGAAGTGGGGGAAAATTTGGGAAGAGAAATGAAAAAGATGCAAGAAAAGTATGAAATGACAGTCAACAGCCTGACTGAGGAAAATAACACCTTAAAAAATAAACTAACTCAAATGGCAAAAGAGGCTCAGAAAGGCAATGAGGAGAAGAATGCCTTAAAAAGTCGAATTTGCCAGATGGGAAAAGAATCTCAAAAGTTCACTGAGGAGATTCATTCCTTCAGAGTTAGACTGGAGCAAATGGAAGCTAATGACTTTATGAGAAATCAAGATGCTGTTAAGCAGATCCAAACAAATGAAAGAATAGAAGGCAATGTGAAATATCTCATGGAAAAAACCACTGACCTGGAAAATAGATCCAGGAGAGATAATTTAAAAAATTATTGGACTACCTGAAAGCCATGATCAAAGAAAGAACCTAGAAATCACCCTTCAAGAAATTCTCAAGGAAAATTGCCCTGATGTTTTAGGTCCAGAGGGCAAAATAGAGGTTGAAAGAATCCACAGATCACCTCCTGAAAATGATCCCCAAAAGAAAACTCCTAGGAACATTATAGCCAGGCTACAGAACTCCCAGATCAAGGAGAAAATACTACAAGCAGCCAGGAAGAAACAATTTCAATATTGTGGAAACACAATCAGAATAGCCGAGGACCTGGCAGCTTCTACACTGAGGGATCAAAGGGCATGGAATATGATATTCCAGAGGGCAAAAGAGCTGGGATTGAAGCCAAGGGTCACCTACCCAGCAAAACTGAGTATCTTGTTTCAGGGGAAAATATGGTCATTCAGTGGAATAGAGGACTTTCAAGCATTCTTGATGAAAAAACCAGAGTTGAATAGAAAATTTGACATTCAGATGCAAGAAGCAAGAGATGCTTGAGAAGGTAATCAAGGAAAAATCAAAAGAAATCAAAATCAAACTTATCAAAGTTGGACTATTTACATTCCTACATGGAAAAACAATAACTGTGTTTGATGAAACTTCTCTCATTATGAAAATAATTGAAGAAGAGTACATGGCATATGTTCACAGGTATACATGGATAGAGGGCACAGGTTGAATTTGATGGGAAGGGATGATTATTATTATTTTTTTTTTTTTGGAGTGCAATTGGGGTTGGGTGACTTGCCCGGGGTCACGAGGCTGGGTTTTTGTTTGTGTGTTGGGTGTCTGGGGCCGGATCCGAGCTCGGGTCCCTCTGACTCCAGGCCCAGTGCTCTGCTTGCTGCGCCACCTAGCCGCCCCAAGGAAGGGATGATTCTTAAGGGGTGAAGTCAAGAGGTGAGAGAGGAAAGTGGCAAGAGAAGATGGAGAGAGACAGGGTAGGGTAAACTATCTCATGTAGAAGAGGCAAGGGGAAGTAGTTGCAGGGGAGGGGAAGAACAGGAAGGCAAAAAGGCAAAAGCATATTTTCATTGAAGTTGGCTCAAGGAGAGAATCACATACATACTAAATGGAATATCTTACCCTCACTCACTCTCCTGAGTAGGGGAAAGGAGGATGAGAGGAGGGATGATGGAGGGGAGGGCATTCTGTGGGGAGGGGAGGTTGGAAGTACCCACTATCAAAGAGGGACAAGATCAAAGTAGGGAATGGACCAGGTGGGAGGTGAGACGGGTGGGAGGGAAATATAAGCAATCTTTTACAATATATCTACTATGGTAATGTTTTGCATAGCTATACATGTACAACACATACTGAATTGCTTATCTTCTCAGAGGGAGTGGGTGACAAGGGAGGAAGGGAATGGATCTGAAAATCAAAGTTTTAAAATTAAATGTTTCATAAGATGTCCAGGCATTGGGGCTCAGAGATTCACCTTGCCTAATGGCAAAGTCGAAGGGGGTATGGGAGAAGATATGGGAGAGAGCAGATTGGATGAGGGGATATCTAGTGGAACTGCTATTCTGGGGTGGTGGGTAGGGAAAAATGGGGGAAAATGTAACTCATAATCTGTTGGAAATGAATGATGTAAACCAGAAGTTAATAAAGCATTTGTTTAATCAAAAAAAAAAAATGAGCTGGAGAAGGAAATGGTAAACCCCTCTACTATCTTTGCCAAGAAAACCCGAAATGGAGTCACAGAGTTAGACAAAGCTGAAATGACCAAACAACACTATAGATAGATATATATGTATGTCCCTGTACCCTCCTTGAAACAAATATATACCAAATATATACATACATACATACATACTTAATTATATGTATATGTGTGCATACAGACATATATACATATATATGGAGAGGGGGAGAGAGAGAGAGAGAGAGAGAGAGAGAGAGAGAGAGAGAGAGAGTTTATAGATACAGAAATACCAACATTTCAAATAAGTAAGACAGCTACTGAGTTTTCAGGGGTAGGCAATCTTTCCATATCACAGTGAATAGTAGAGCTGAGAATAAGAGCCCCATGGCAATAGGACCACTAGAGATAATGTTGGTAGGTGACCCAGGGTAGGGGTAGAAAAGGGAGATGTGATACCACTAGGAAGACGTAGATCACTGTAGGAGGAAATGTCCCACCCTGATGTTACTCTAAAACAAAGTCCCAGTTGATCTATTCTAGTTAAAGTTTTGTGAAACTATATAGATCAGTAAGCTTTATATGTAGGGCAAAATTCTAAAACATGCTATTTAAGGGGAATGGAGAACCTCTAAAAAAGGAAAACTGCGATCACAAAGAGCCAACATATCTTCATCAAGAACAGGTCATGTCAGACATGCTCATATCACTTTCTTTTTCTGTTTGGTTACCTACACTGAGGGATCCACAAAATATTGTAGATACAGTTCGCTTAGATTTTATCAAAATATTTAACAAACCCTTTCATTCTATCCTTATGAGCAAGGTTGAGAAAAATATGGTAGATGGTAATACATTTGGGTATATCTGCAACTGATTGAAAGACTTGTGAAAAAAGTAGTCAATGTTTCACAATTAACTGGGAAAATGGTATCTAGGGGACTGTGTCAGGGAACTGTCCATGACCTTATGCCATTTGATATTTTATCAATAACTTGGATAAAGACATAGATCCCATGCTTATAAAATCTACAGTTTTGACAAAGCTAAGAGTTACCAAAATGGTTACTTGGGTTCCAAAAAGATATAGACCGATTTGTTGAGGCCAAATCAATTTGATTTCTGTGCCAAATCATAGAGGATGGAATTTCGTATGGATAAATATTCAACCATACATCTGTCTTCAAGAAATGATTTTCACAAGTAAAGATGATGGAGGCATGGATAATGGAGGCATATACAGAAGTTTATGTGAGGAGAAAAAAGAAGCCTGATAGTTGATTGTAAGCTTAATATTCTTAATATGATATGACCACCTCCCTACCAAAAATTCATGCCTTCTTATCAATGAGGACTGTGTGTCTATATTATTTTAATAATAAGCTTCCCTATAAAGAGGTAAGAAAGATAAATCATGCATACTATTTTTTATCTCCTGTCTTTCTTTTGTCTGCTTTACATTAAAGTTCATTGATTTACTTATGTTACTTCAGACCTTAATCTAATCCTGTTTTGATACTTAAAAAAACTTACATACCTGAGATTCTTAAATAATCCAACATTTTAATTCACTTCCAAAAAAAAATGTGTTAAATGTATTGTGCAAGGTACTGCACTAGGTATTAGGGATATAAAAATTAAAAAATTGATGTTATAGGACTGTAACATCAATAACAATAATGATAAATACATAAGATTAATTTTTCTCCAGGTACTTAATCAACTGTAGTTCACTATGAATTAATGATTCCTCTATCACCGTGTCATTCTTCCTTGTCCTAAACAAACATCTGGCACTTATTTAGGGACTGCCATGGTCCAGCTATGTGTTAGGCTCCATGGAGGGTGCACATACTACATGATCATGAAATTCTTGTTCTTGTAAAGCTTATGTTCTAGTCAGAGAGCCAATGCAACTGGAATAACAATGTGTATAATAAAGCCCTCAATGGCAGGGTACAGACAATTACAGCAGGAAAGCTGCAGTATGTGTCTTGACCTACACTCTCAAACAATAGAGGGCAGAAATGGACAAAAAGAATTTCTGACAAGTTGCACCTCCCTTAAACTCTAGAGGGCAGTGAAGGGCAATAACTGCAACTACAAACTATTCAACCAATCAGAAACTAGAAGTCAAAAGTCTTATGCTATCCTTGCCACCCTCCAACATTTCTTTCCTTCTTTCCATTCTTCAGTTTTCAACTTCAGTCTGTTTTCTGTCTGTTTGGTTCTTATTGACTTATCTTTCACTTACAAAGTAACAATTCACCACATTTTTTCTAAAATAATAATTATTTTTAAATTACACCTATCTCCAACTATTTCCAATTATTTATATGATTTCTCTCTCTTTTTTGAGTTTTCCTAAAAATTTTAAACATTATATGCAAATGAACTGAGACCATAAAGTTCTGTAGCTCTAAAATTCCCAACAGGGTCCATGTTCCCTATAATTTTCTACTCTTGAAGGTATGTTTCTTTATACTGCTATTTTTCCAGTTTTTAATAAATAAAATATTTTTTTCCTCCTGCCCCTTTAAAATCATCTAACTCTTCACATACAAACAAGGCAAAATGCCACATCTTGCACAAGGTAATTTATGTCTTTATATTTATGCACCATTCATTTTCTATCCAAAACTGTTTAAATCCCATCTGAATGCTGTCTTCCTATACACATTTTAGTACTTTTTATTAAACCAAAATTCTTTTCCTACCCCTTTCAGCATCAAAACATACATCCATAATAGCAATGATATCTTACATTCTTTAGCAATTCATTTAAATCTTTTTTTTCTTTGAACAAAAGTACTTTTTTTTCCTTTAGTATATTTTCTGTACTAAACTGTTCCACATGAAAAGAGCTTTAAAGACCTTTCCATCTGCATGATAGCTAAATCCTCCTATATGTGTGGTTGCCCTCTACTTAAATGAGAGCTTCTTGAGAACTGGGATAGTTTCATGTTCCTCTCTATGACCTCATACTTAGCACAGTTTTGGGCACATTTTTATATTCATTATAATAGAAGTAAGAAGAAAAATACAACGTTTATTCACAAAGTTACTAGGAAAGATGAATTTAAAGAGGTGAAACTTATACCTGTTTTGATTACAAGAATCATAAGTTCCATGAGAGCAGGAGCCATGGTCTGTCTGCTTCCCAAAACTTCATAGGACCCAGTACATGGCCTTGCATAAAGCACATACTTTGCATAAATGAACCTAAGATTGTTAAAGAAATGACCTCCCTGGGAGGGATGTAAGTCTGTTTCTCAGTAAAACAATATTATAAGGCCCCAGATGCTTAATAAACATTCAACTCAGTTCTTCACCTCTGGCTCCACAGGGTGCAACAATCCAGTAAAAAGTCATGAAAGGGGAAAATTACCCTCCCCCAGCTGTTCCTGCAGCGAGGGGATGGAAATAGGCCTGATGTTATATACAAGTAGACAAAGAGTGTTAGACTTTAGGAAAATTCAAAAGTTTGGCCTCTGGTCCCTCCCATCTTTTGTTCAATGCCATCCTTACCTGTCATGGTATTTTCTTCTAGCCCACATGCCCAATCCACTCATACTGCTCCCATTTGGGGTTCACTCTATAGTATCTCTACTGTGGGCAGCCTTCCTCATAATCCAGACCTCCACCTTTCTCCCCCACCCCATCAAAACTAACCTTTTCTTTGTCTCACTCACCATCAATGAGCTGCCATATAGGGGATGAATCAGATAACCAGCCTGGAATATTAAAAAGAATTTTATACAGGGTCAAGAGAGCTAGGCTATTATCCCAGCTTTAACCCTTAACAAAGCTTAAGGGTTAACAACCCTTAACAAGGGATAACATTTAAGATCTCCAATTGGCAGTTTTCCCATATCCAAAATAGGGAGATTATTTGCAATAGGTATCCCAGGGATTTTCATTAGAACAACCTGTACAAGTTCTGTAGAAGCACAAGCTATTAGGAGGGTTATTACATCCTAACTTTCCAGTAGAATCAAAGGCTGGTAATCAGTTAATGTACTAGTCTCTGAGCAAAGCTAGCTAAGTTGCTGGACCCAGTTAACAGTGTATCCAAACCCTCAAAGACTGCAGTTGAGAAAGGGAATGGAAGCTTTGAAAATGCAGTAATTGATCTTACATACCTAACTTCCTCTGTCTTCATAATTTACCCAGAGACCAAGCAAACAGGACCTCGGACTTCATTGTGTTTCATGTATGACACCCCCCACCCTCACCCCATGCTGGCATAGAAACTTTTGTTTTGTTCTTGAAAATATGTTTCATTGTTGTTGTTGTTTTTGCCAATTCCCTTCTCAGTGGGTTGCCCTGCTTGAGTTTGTCATAACTACCAAATAGTTCTGGCCAGTGCCTCCATAGGATAGCTAATACAATGAATGGTATTCCAAAGAATCTTGCCAGGCTAGAACACTGGGCTGGATTTAATAAGGTGAAATGTAATAGAGATACGTGTAAAGTCTTATTGTTTTTGTTCAGTTATTTTTCAGTCATGTCAGTCTCTTTATGACCCCAATTGGGATTTTCTTGGCAAAAATAGTGGAGTGGTTTGTCATCACTTCTTCAGCTCATTTTACAGATAACGAAACTGAGGCAAACAGGGTGAAATGACTTGCCTGGAGTTACACAGATAGGAAATATCTGAGACCAGATTTGAACTCAGGAAGAGGAGTTTTCCTAACTCAACAGCTGACACTCTACCCAAAGTACCACCTATTGAAATCCAGATCTTGTGAATCCCACTTATGGGATGGATTTGTTGATGTAAAAAAAAAAAAGGGGGGGGGGGGCAGAACTTGGAGGAGTGGGTGCCATGGATTTAGAGAAGGCCCAAGCAGAGAGAGGTCAGAAGAACTTTTGGGAGCAGCATTGTGGAGGATTGCTGAGGGCCAGTTTGAGCTGCCCAGGACTTTTGAGAGCTGCCACCCAGAGCTGCCAAGTGTTGTGCCTGGTTTTTCCTATCCCCCTACATCAGGGAAGTGAGCAGACTGCAGGGTCAGCTCCGCCCTCCCCCACTGGGTCTCCACCCTTTCCCAGTCAGTTCACTGGCATAGAGGTGGGCAAGCTTCTGGATCAGGCAAGGAATTTCAAGGTGTGTACCAACCAACCACTGTTTTAGTCTCTGAAAGTTTCTGCTTACTTAATACCTAACTGTTGGCCATGGTCTCCCTATATAAGCTGAGGTTTTACCTGAGATTGGGGCTGTTGCTGTTGCTGCTTGCATAACTGCTGTACCTGGGTGGGTAGTAACTGCTCAGCCTGCCATGTGGCCTGATCAGCCAACATGGCATTTTAATAAAAGGTCCATTCTAAAATTATTACTTGGGTCTTGTTTGTGTTATTCAAGGTACGGCACAAGGACTGAGGAGACATGGCTGTGATGCCAGTGTTTTGTCTATTTTGATGTTGTTTTGCCAGATTCATCCACTGGTGAAAGACAGTGCTGTTGTTGCAGAGGTCCTGGAACCTTGCTGTTGGTTCAGAAGCCCTGAAGAAGAATTTTCTTGTTGTATGTTTACAGAAATCCTGGAAGAGTTTCTTGCTGATATTTTAGGGGTCCTGAACTGTACTGCAGGCAGAGAATGAATTGATGAGGACACTGGCAATGTGTATTGTGGCTTTGTTAAGCTTTGTTTCCCTAGGAATAGAGATTGCTAAGAACTTGCCTTGGGTCAAGATGAAGAAAAGACCCCTCTTTGAGTATTAAATGCTGTGGTGATATCTTAACCTTTCTGTAGCTCAAGGGTAGATGGCCTTTGTGCTCTCCACTGCCCCTTTTGAGAAGGTGCCTTGGTGGTAACTGATGATAATTGTAATTCAGTTGTGATCCAGGGGTGGGAAACTTGACTTTTTTGTGCTCTGTGATTGACCAAATGAATTTACTTTGTTTATGATTGGAAACTAATCTTAATCTCCATTTGAGAAGAGAGACTTTGTGATTGACTAAATGAATGTACTGACCAGGGTGGAGTAGTACTTGGAAATTACTGAATCATACGTGGTGAATGCTGTATTTTGATTTTCTCTGTTCTGTGAATATTTTGCCTTAATTTGTCACTAAATAAAATGGAGAGTTACTATGCTGGTATTCTGAACCTTGGAAGTTGCCTTTGCTTGGCATTACATATGACCATCCTTTCTCCAAGATAAAACACAACTACCTTCATATGAAAAAAGAAACAATATTGAGTGGAAATTTTTTACATAATTACATATATATAACCTATATCGGATTGCCTAATGTCTAAGGGAGGAGGTAGTAAACGGAAAAAGGAATAGAATTTAGAACTCAAAACTTTAAAAAATATATTTAAAATTGTTGTAATGTGTAATTGAAGGAAAATAAAATATTATTTAAAAATATATTGAGAAAGAACGACAAAGATTCTAGACCCGTATTCATGAGGCCACATTCACATATTGGATCTGGGCCCAAGCACTCTCGCCTTCCAGTACTGTCTCTCACCAGATGCTGTCATCAAAGGAGTCAGATCAAGAGCAGAAACTTGATCAAAAGAGAGGAAACAGACAAGATTAGACTTTTAAGTGTGTCCCCAGTACCACAACAATAAAAGAGATTACTAGAACCAACTGCAAGCTATTATATGTGGCCCAGATTCTCTCCAAGTCACCACCATCATACATCACTATGATTCTCCCAAAGCAAGATCTCCAGTTTCCCCCATATACAGAATTGCAAAAGCTAATCATGTATGTTATATGTATATGATGCCTTCTATGCACTTTCATAGGGTCTGAGCCTACTGGACTGTCCCTCTTTCCACACATACACATTCTTAGTCATGTGAAATTGTTTTAAACAACATACTGGTGGCCCAATGAAAGGTAGGGCCATGAGAGGCAACATGGTGGGGTGGGTAGAAAGCCAGACTTAGAGTGAGGAAGACCTAAGTCCAAGTTCAGCCTTTGAGTCACATAGACTAAATTATACCGAGCAACTTCTCAGGACCCTCAGACAACTCTCTAAAGACTATGAATTGTAATGTAGTTCCTAATCCACACTGTTAAATAGAATAGTCTACTGGGAAGTCCCCAATGCTGATGAAATTGCAGGTCTGGAAAAATGAAATAAAAAACTTATAGCTCTGTGACCTTGGGCAAGTCACTTCACCCCAACTTCCTTCCCAAAAGCAAAAACAAACCCAAAATACAAACAAACAAAGAAACAAAACCCTTATAGCTCTAAACAAACATTGATCCATTCATTCAGCAGAACCCTTATCAAATACTTACCATGTCTTAGGTCTTAAATTATAATTGCCATTATTGCTTTTACCTCCAGATATTTGAGGGTGGGAGCCAAATTGTTCCAGCAATTCTGCCAAAACTATTCTTCTGGTAGACTGGTAGAGACACTATCTGAGAAACTGAGCAAATGCCCATGCCTGAGGCACATCCCTCCACTAAGAGTTACAAAGCTTATCTTGGCAAGAGAAAAATGTTTACACTTCTATCTTTGTGTTGGTGCCTTCCTGAAATTAAGAACTCTCTAAGATGATCTGGAGTTAGTTTGTGTTTCTGTAAAGCACTTTATCCTCCCCCCAGCCCCCCACGCATAGCAGTTTAAAATCTGGCACTTGTTCTAAATCGTATCATATTTCCTTCTGATTGGAGTTTTGCTTTATTTCTTCACCTCTGCTGTGTAAGTGATGCCCTCCCAGAGCTCTGGGGTTTGGGTGCCATATAAATTAAAATTTAATATGTGTTATTATGATCACTATTATTATTATTACTGTTATTAATAACGTTCTTTTTGGCAGCACACGGAAGCTATTCCAGCAGCGACATTTGGCTCCAGGGATAATGGATCCTTTTATGCACATACTATAGACTCCATGCCTGCTGTTTTCATTGCAGAGAGAGCAATTTCTAGACATCAGGGGGGCTGTGGGAGCTGGGAAGTTCTCTGAGCTTTCACTTGTTTTCCAGAGCAAAATGTAGCTCCTTGGAGGGTCCAAAGAGCGAGGTCAATGTGGCTTCCTCACATAAAGCCTTCTGTAGTTGAAAGAGTATAGCACTGGGAATCAAGAAATATGGGTTCTAGAGCCACTGGACAAGTTTATTTAACCTTTCTGGTTTTCAGATTTCCCATCTGTCCAATGGAAAGAGTTAGAATTTATTGGAGAAAAAAATCAATTCGAGGAATATTTTTAAGTATCTGCTGTGTGCAAGGTACTGAGATATGTACTAGGGATCCAAAATTGAAAAAAGTTAACCTTTGTCTTCAATCTATTGGAAGTGATAGGACATTACTGTTATTTGTTTGTTGTTTGTACTTTATTCTTGAAGAGGACTAATGACACCAGGGAGATGATATCTTGACTAGCAAGTGACTTGGATTTAAGTGAGGCAGGGCTTGCAAAGCCACCAGTCTCACTCTCTCCTCCAGGGCCATCTTGGTGCAGCAGCAAAGCATAGACCAGGATGACTGGAGATGGTCCCAGATACAGTGGGAGACCTTGGCCTTTTTAAGCTAAGGTCTTTCTGAGGTCTCAGTTTGTTTGAGGCAACATCCATTCAGCAATTAAGGTTAGGTAAAAAATGAGACAAAAGATGGCAAACAGGGATAAGTAAATTTCCCAGGGTCACACAGCCAATATGTGTCTGAGGCTAAATTTGAACTCAGATCTTCCTGATTCCAGGTCTGGCAAGCTAACCACTGCACCATTTAGGTTCCCTAGTTTAAACTAGGTGGGAAGAACTATACCTGTGAGTCTGAAGTCATAAAGACCTGAGTTCAAGTAGTCTATGGGACCCTGGACAAGTCACTTAACATCTCTTCACCTCTTGCTAAAAGTACAGTGCCTGGAAAATACTAAGTACTACCTGTTGATTATTTAAAAAAAAAAATCTGCCATCTGAGAACTGACAATCTAATGAAGGAGAAAATATGTAAACAAGTATGCACAAATAAGATATATACATAGTAGATGAAAGGCTTTGGTGTCTTCATGTGTAAAAATAGAGAGTTGAACAGATAATAGTTAAAGTATCTTCCAGCTACGATAATCAATGAGCCACTGATTCTGTGAATTCTATTAGCTTGAACCTTCTTTCCTCTGCTAGTAGAAGGGGGAGGGAAAAAGTGGTAGACTGGGGGTGATAAGGAAAAGAAATGTGAAGAGAAACAAACATCTTGTCCACCCTAAGACAGGTCTGATCAAGAGCCATCCTTCTCCATGGCCTTCAGCCATTTTCCACTGGTCATTAGTATGGGAGCTGCTGACTGGTGTGAATGTGGGGAGAAGATATAATGGCCCTGAATCAGGAAAGATAAGAGGCTTCCTGGCGAGAATCAAGCCTGGGAGAGACAGGAAGCTCCAGGCAGCGCCAAGGAATGATAAAGGAAGAATGCTGTTGAAGCAGCAGTAAATAAATCATAGGCTAAAAAGGAAATTTGGCTAAATGACCTCCCAACGTTAGCTTCCTGTTGTCCAGAAAATGCCAAGTGCTGTGAAAAGGGCTTGGGCCCAGGGAATCTGCGCCCTTGAAAAATCCCTAGGGAGACACTGAAAGATAGTGTATTTGGGTAATTCAAGAGTTGTTGACATGATAGCCTGAGAAGAAGGTGCTAATTCTGTAGGAATGGATAGCAGTCTCCCCACACCCTTTAACCTTCTCTGTCAGGGTTTGAGCTGCTTTTTAAAAGATCTAGCTCTAAACAGGTCCTTATTAAGGGCAGATGGAGTGCCAATAAGCTGTTGAGGCTCTAATTAGGAAGAGGAAGAAATAACTGCAGCCTGGCTGACCCCACTCTGGTTCAGACTGGTGTCTTTTTAAATAAATTATGTTCTTCTCAAATGTAAAACCCCAAATTGCTTAGGGCTAGAAACAACCCTAGAGAAAAGAATGTTAGCTCTGGAAGGGACCTTAACCCCCAGAACTACTATCAACATAAATATATATGTATATAAGGAAACAAAATAAGGTTCAGGAAGGCACATAAACACGGTGATTTTGTTACTACCTTGTTAAATTTGTTATACAGTTTTTAGACAAATTGTATGTAATGAAAGTACACAGTTTAATATACAATATTCTTCTTTGTTCTTCCTTATATTTTGGAATGTGCTTGACGATCATTATATTGATAGTAGGAAGGAAACTTTTTTTGAAAATATTGAATGGTTGAACATAGGATCATAGAATCTCAGAGTTAGATAGGAACTCAGAGGCCATGTAACCTAATGAATATAAAATCAAGAATGATCTTAAAACATACTCTTCAAGACCTTTCAAATCCCTTTCTACCTTATAGTCTTCTGCTTTCTTCCTTTCCACACACTCTACAATCCAAGGACACTGGACTCATTGCTGCTCTTCACACACAAGAGAATACACTCCTCTTCCCTGAGTTCCCACCTCCTACTCTTCCCCATGCCTGGAATATTCTACTTCCCATACGTACAAGTTAGGCTACTTTTTCCTTCAAGGGTATGAAGATTTTCTGGAGAGTCAGTTGGTTCAGGGGACTAAAGGTACCCTAAAGGACTGATTGTTGACATTGTCTCTTCATCACTTACATATCAAGCAGCAACAAGAAGCTCCATAGGGCTCTTATGCTTGGATAGAGAATCATAGATAACTCAGGCAAAAGAGCTTCGTTCAGTTTAATCAACTCAATGTGTTCTCAGGGATTATTCTTGTTGAATATTCTTCTTCTTCTGCTATGGCTAAGTGAATCTCTTTTTTTGGTAATTATTGAATGGCCCATAAGTGCCTTATTTTGTTTTTTCAAGGCATTGCTTCCATAATATAGCCCTGAAGGTTATTTATTGGCCAAAGACCTATGGTTCATCTCAACTACCCAGTGCTGATGAAGCCACATTGATTAGTGATAAGGACATCAACCTGGAGAGATGGACTGAACACTTTTACAGTGTTCTCAACAGACCAGCATCAACCACTGCTGAAGCCATTGACCATATACTTCAGATTTGAAGCCAATCCCTCTCTAAGAGGTTCTTAATGCCATTAGGCTATTCTAGTGTGGCAAAGTCCCTGGTGCTGATTCTATTAACAGCTAAAATTTATAAAACAGGGGGTCCATTTCTTATACAAGAGTTGACTGAAATCTTCCAAGTTATATGGCAAGAGGAGGTTATCCCCCAGGAGTTTAAGGATGCTTTCTATTGTACATCTCTATATAGAAAAAATAAATAGTTTGTCTCATGGCAATCACAGAGGGTAGGCGTATGGATGGGGTCTCACTCTTAGTCATTGCTAGGCAAGTTTTTTTTTCCAGAGTCCTCCTTAATAGACTGATCCCTACCTGACTTCAAAAAAGGCTGAAGACCAGTCAATGTGGTGTTTGCTGCCCAATCACTCTAAGACAAATGTCAGGAGCAGAACACAAGTCGGTACATAATATTCAGCAATCTGACCAAGACTTTTGATACTGTCAGTGAGGGATTCTGGAAAATCATGACATAATTTGGATCAGTATTGCATGTCAGTTTCATGGTGGCATGTTTTCAAATGTTCTGGATAATGAATGATGTTCTCATGCTTTCTCAGTCACCAATGAAGTGAAGCAGGGCCATGTGCTTGCTCTCAATTTTTTTAGCATGGTGTTTTCAGCAATGTTGTCAGACTCCTTTAACTAGGACAAAGGCAACATCAAGGTCAGCCATTGCACTGACACTAAATTATTTAACTTGAAAAGGCTATAAGCCAAAACTAAAGTGGAAGGGCAGTTGGTGCTTGATTATGATCACATATAATTGTGTACTCAGTGCAGCCTCTGATGTTGAGATGCAATACAGTATAGATCAGTCCTTGGTGTTTGCACTAATTTTGGCCTGATAATTAACACCAAGAAAACAGAGGTTCTTCTCCAACTGAAACCTCACCATCCATATGTGGATCCATTGGTTAGGGCAAGTGGAGAAGTTTTGAATACTGTGGATAAGTTCACTTACCTTGGCAGCGTACCTTCCAAGGATATCCACATAGATAATGAAGTCAACATGCACATTTCAAGAGCTAGCTCTCTGTTTTGGAGGCTCTGAAAGAAAATGTGGGAGAGAAGAGGTATTAGACTGACTACCAAGTTGAAGGTCTATAGAGCCGTTGTACTGACCTCATTGTTGTGCACCTATGAAACCTGGACAGTCTACCAGCACCATGCCAGGAAACTGAATCACTTCCATTTGAATTCCTTTAGGAAGATTCTGAAGATCACGTGGCAGGATAAGGTATCAAACACTGAAGTTCTTTCATGAGCTGAAAGCATATGAAAGCATTCAAACTCTACTGCAGAGAATTTACTGCAGTTATATTCCTAAGATCTCTCTGAAGAGCTTTGGAATTGATTGTAAGACATGGAAGACATTGGCACAGGGTTGCCTCATACCCTCATCAAAGAAGGTGCTATGCTCTATGAAAAAAAAACAGAATTACATTAGCTCAAAAGAAACATGAAATGTATAAATTTAGAGACATCTTGACTCCAAATGTTCATATAGACTATTTGTGCCTGACCTGTGATAGAACCTTCTGAGCTGGTATTGGTTTGATCAGCCACAGTCAGACACACTAATACCTTGACCCCAACAAAGTGATGTCATTTTGATCTTCGTCAAGAACGAAGGACAAAAACCAACCAACTCCCATAACAACACTATGAAATAGACAGTACAAGATTTACTGTGATCATTTTACTTAAGAAGAAATTGGATCTCAGAATATTTTCGTGACTTGTCTCAGGACAAATAGAAAAAGAGAGAAGTCAAACCCCAGACCCAAATCCTTTAAACTGAAGACCAACATCCTTTTAATTAATCAGACTGCCCCTCCAAGTCACTTTAGTTTGTAATTGTTTTTCAGTGCACACTTGAATAAGATTTTCTGTCTCTTCTTTTGTTTGTTCTATTTGATTTAATCTTACCAGTTGCTTGGAAATTCTTCGCTAATCCATTGTCCATATCCCTACTCAGGAGATCAAGGTTACTAACAGGTGAGCACATAATAAAAATAGCCAAATGCTTTGAATTTAGTTTAATTCAACAAGTATTTTTAGTGTCTACACAAAGATAAAAATAAAAGTCCCTGTCTTCAAGGAGTTTACATTTTATGGGAGTGGGAGGGAGCAACATATACATACATACATACATATATATTCACACACAAAGATATACATATATATACACATATATACAGAGAGAGAGAGAGAGAGAGAGAGAGAGAGAGAGAGAGAGAGAGAGAGAGAGGGAGAGAGAGAGAGAGAGAGAGAGAGAGAGAGAGAGAGAGAGAGAGAGAGAGGAGGGAGGGAGGGGAGAGAGAGAGAGAGAGAGAGAGAGAGAGAGAGAGAGAGAGAGAGAGAGAGAGAGGGAGAGCATATATGTATGTATAAATAGTTTGCTTATTGAGCAGGATTTCACAGTTGATCGGACTAGGGAACATCATGAGTGAATGTTAAGAGTGGATATTGACTGAGGTTTCTGATCTGGGAGACATGGATCTGTGCCCTTGAAGTTAGTAAGATGGGTGGATTTATAGATAAGGTAATGAAGCCTGTTTGGGATATTTTGAACTTGAAATGCCTTTGGTAATCCATTTTATTGGAAATGTCTATAAGAATTTTTATATAATAAAACCAAATCTTTTTTTTCCTTCTATGATAATAGCCTCACATTTGCAAAGCACTTTCCTCACAACAAATCTGTAAACTGCACAGCCACTCCTACCTCATTTGCAATTGAAAAAATAGGGTTCAGAGAAGCCACATGACTTATCTAGGATCACGGATCTTGTGAGTGTCAGAGCTGAGATAAGAACATAGACTTCTCTGGACTCCAGTTCTAATACTATTTTCCTTATGCATTCCTGTCTCCTTGCTTCAGAAAATGTGGCTATTGTCACTGGAAAGTAGTAACAATTACATAGTGCTTTAATATTTACAAAGCACTTCCTCCTCAACAACCTGAGAGAGGTGTTTTTTTTCCCCTGTGATTATTTGTTCCATTCATCTGCACCTATGATTTCACAAAAGTAGGGAACTCCTTGTGGGTAAACTCCTCTAACCATGCATATTAGCAACTGTTTGGCTAGTTCATTGCAATAATATTCATTTTATAGATGTTAGCCTATCAAGGAACATAAAGCCACGTTCATTTGATGCCAGTTACCCACTGGTGATGCCTGCGAATAGTGGACGATCGAAATTGAGAGTCACCAAAAGTGCCACAGAGTGCAGCATGATGGGCATAAGTAGGTTGCAACATATTACCAAAGATGATTTGCCTTCGATGAGTGGCATTAAATTTGTCATCAAGAAAGCAGGTAATCAAAAAGGGGAGTAATGCAGCCAGAGAGACAGATAGGCAGCCCTCATTCTTCAGTGGTAACATTATGATGTTAAAATGCATAGAGTGAAGCTTCAGCACTTTTTGTGGATCTTTATTAAAGATGTATGGTGATGTAAAGAGAAGTTTAACTTAGGGTGGGGGAACCTGGAGTGGTGGTAATCTGTACCTTTGAAAGGAATGCCCACACGGATGAAGTCACAAGTCCATTGACGCATTTTGCAGATGAAGAAACTGAGACTCAGTGAGGTAAAGATATTTTACCATCATCACAGATAAGTGCCAGAACTGATAATAAATTCCCTTTTATTCAATATATAAACAATTTTCTGTTACCTGATTTGATCAATCTATGCCCACTCCTGGTACAACTATCTTACTTGGTCACACATACATGTCTTTCCATAGTTATGTCTGGGAATAGATAACTTCTGAGGCTCTTTGTACTTTGGGAAATATTATTCTATTATTTCTTCTTTTTCTGTTCCCTTCTCAATCCTCTCTCCTTTTCCTTCCCATGATCTTTTGTTATAATCTTCTGCTCCTTTTCCTTTCCTTCTGCTCTCATTTTCTTCTTTCTCTTAACTTCTGTTCCCTTCTCTTCTTCCTCCTTTTTCTTATCCTCTTCTTCCTCTCTCCCTTCTCATTCTTTCCTCCCACTCTCCTTTTCTTTTTCTGTCACCCTTCCTTTTCTTATCCTTCTTCACCTTTCTCATTTCACTCCTCCATAAAGTATTAGGTAGTAGTGGATGATGAAAGCAGAAAGAAAATCTTTCTACTCTCTTGTTTTTCCAATCTCAAGTCCTAAATAACTGTCCAATATCCAACTTAAACATTAATATCCACTAGAATGTGAGCTCCTTGAGGGAAGGAAATATTTTTGTCTTCTTTTATATTCCTAGTACTTAGTATATAGCAAGTACTTTGTAAGTAAATGTTTGTTAACCAGTTGATTATCCTTTCCTTTTCATCTTAGAGCTACAACTACTGCATAAATCCCTCCTCTCCTTAAGCCATTGAATGTATTTGTAAGTTTCTCCTCCCAGAATTAAACTACACACACAAGCACAGCTTTTCACTATTCTACATCCTCTCTTCAAGAAGGTTAGTATGTGCCAACATACAGTGCATTATGCTAAAAATGTCAAGTTTGAATATCTCATCAAACAAGTCACTTTAATGACATAGCATAGTTACAAATGATCAGGAAAATGTTCCTGAGATGATATATGAGCGTAATATATCACAAGGGAGGAAGGATGGCAAAAACCTTGCCATTTAACCATGACCTGGAATGCCTAATCTCCAAGAGGCACTCATAGATACCATTCCATGACTTTTTCTATGCTAGTAATTCTCTTCAGGCACAGTTCATTATACTCAGATGCTGGGCTGGCAAGCTTTCCTAAACTATAATGATCCAGCTAGAAATTAGCAGTAAGAGAACCAGTGTTGGAGGCAGAGTCAAGATGGTGGAGTAAAAACAGGAACTTGTTTGAGCTCATGTTCCAATCACCTACGATACCTGTAAAGCATGACTCTAAATAAATTTTAGAGATACAGAACCCACAAAGTGACAGAGGGAAACAAATCTCACACTGAAGACAGTCTGGAAAGCCAACAGGAAGGGTCCATTGCACTGAGCTGGGAGCCAAGTGCAGTCCTAAGTGAGCTGCATAGTCCTAGACCCAGGGTGGCTCCAATTAGCATCACAGACTGGATGGGGAATGACTTCAGGAGAGTCAATCACCAGCAGCTGTGGTAATTTCCAGACTTCTTAACCCATAAATGACAAAGATAAAGTAAAAGGTCAATGGGGAACTCTTTTGGAACTGGGTGGAGAAGAGCATGGCCTGGCTCCTGCCCCTGGGGTGAGAAATGGCAAAGGCCTGGAAGCAATAGCTGCTGCCACATGGTTGCCTCCAGAGCTCCTGGCCTGCAGACTGTAGGGGGATCAAGCAACAATTCAGAGAGTAATTACTCTTGCTTTGACCTTCTTGGATCTGGATCTTGGGTCATAGTCCTGGGGTGTGTGGCAAGTGTGCCAGAGCTTGGGATATCTATAGAGAGGGCACCCTCCTCAAAGCTTTGACAACATTTGTGAAAACCCCAGAGATTTGGGACACAACTCTCCCCACTCTGGGAGCAGAGTTCTACCATGGCAAAGAGCTCAAAAGTGAAGTGATTGGCCGACAAGATGAGCAAGCAGAGGAAGAGCAATCAGACCATAGGATCTTTCTCGGGGACAAAAAGGATCAAGACATGGAACCAGAGGAAGTCAATGAAGTCAAAACTCCTGCATCAAAAGCTTCCAAGAAAAATATGAACTGGTCACAAGCCATGGTGGAGCTCAAGAAGGATTTTGAAATCAAGTAAGAGAAGTGGAGGGAAAATTGGGAAGAGAAATGAGAATGATGCGAGAAAATCATGAAAAATAATGAGTCAACAGCTTGCTAAAGAAGACCCAAAAAATACTGAAGAAAATAATACCTTAAAAAATAGACTAACTCAAAAAAAGAGGCCTAAAAAGCCAAAAAGGAGAAGAAAGCCTTAAAAAGTCAAATTGCCCAGATGGAAAAGGAATTTCAAAAGCTCATTGAAGAGAATAATTTCTTCAAAATTAGATTGGAGCAAATGGAAGCTAATGACTTTATGAGAAATCAAAATACTATAAAACAGATAAAAATAAGTGAAAAAATTGAAGGCAATGTGAAATCTAGTTGTGATGATGATCACATCTCTTTACCTCTCTGAGTCTCAATTTCTTCATTCATTGGAAAAACCACTGACCTGGAAAATAGATCCAGGGGAGATAATTTAAAAATTATTGGACCACCTGAGAGCCATGATCAAAACAGAGCCTAGAAATCATCCTTCAAGAAATTCTCAAAGAAAATTGCCCTGATATTCTAGAACCAAAGGGCTAAATAGAAATTGAAAAAAATTTACCGATCACCTCTTGAAAAAGATCCCAAAAAGAAAACTTCTAGGAATATCATAGCCAAATTACAGAGTTCCCAGGTCAGGGAGAAAATATTAGAAGCTTCCAGGAAGAAATAATTTAAGTATTGTGGAAACACATTCAGGATAACACAAGACCCAGCAGTTACTACATTAAGGGATTGAAAGGGCTTGGAATATGATATTCTAGAGATCAAAGGAGCTAGGATTAAAACCAAGAATCACCTACCCAGCAAAACTGAGTATAATGCTTCAGGTGAAAATATGGTCACTCAATGAAATAGAGGACTTTCAAGCATTCTTGATGAAAAAGCCAGACCTGAACAGAAAATTTGACTTTCAAATATAAGAAGCAAGAGAAGCATGAGAAGGTAAACAGGAAAAAGAAATCTTAAGGATCTTATTAAAGTTGAACTATTTATATTCCTACATGGAAAAATGATAATTGTAACTCATAAGACTTTTCTCAGTATGAGGATAGTTGAAAGGAATATATATATATATATATATATATATATATATATATACACATATATGTGTGTGTGTGTGTGTATACACATATATATGTCTACATACATATATATGCATGTATAGGAGGGTGTATTGTGTATAAATACATATGTGAGTGTGTGTATATGTGTGTACATGTATACACAGACATAGGTGCAGGATCAGTTGAATAGGAAGGGATGATAACTAAAAACTAAAATTAAGAGGTGAGAGAGGAATATAATGAGAGGAGAAAAGGAGAGATAGAATAGGGTGTATTATCTCACATAAAAGAAGCAAGAAAAAACTATTACAGTGGAGGGGAAGAGCAGGAACGTGAAAGGGAATGGGTCAACCTTGCTCTCATTGAATTTGCCTTAAGGAGGGAATAAAATACACACTCATTTGGGTATCTTACACTATAGGAAAGGAGTGGGGAAGAGGATAAGTGGGGGATGATAAAAGGGAGGGCAGATTGGGGGAGAGGGTAGTTAGAAGCACCTACTTTTGAAAAGGGACAGGGTCAAAATAGAAAGCAGAATAAGTGGAGGTGGGATAGGATGGAGGGAAATATAGTTAGTCTGTCACAATATAACTACTATGGAAACATTTTGCATAACTACACATGTACAACCTATATTGCTTATCTTTCCAGTGGGGGTGGTTGAGGAAGGAAGAAGGGAAAGAATCTGGAAATCAAAGTTTTCAAAACAAATGTTAAAAATTTTGGTTTTTACATGTGTCTGGGAAAAAAGATATACAGGCACTAGGGTATAGAAATCCATATTGTCCTACTAGAAAGTTAGAGGGGGGGTGGGGGAAGATATAAGAGACAGCAGATTGAAGGAATGGGTAGTCAGTAGGCTCGCTATCTTAGGGTAGGGGGTAGAGGAAAGATGAGAAAAAATTTGTAACTCAAAATATTGTGGAAATGAATACTGAAAATTAAAAATAAATGTTAAAAAATATATAAAGAGAACCAGCGTTTTATAGTAGATAGGGCATTGGAGTTGGAGTTAGGAAGACTGAGTTACAAATTCTGCCTCAGGCACTTGCTAGTTATGTGGCCCTGGGAAAATCACTTAACCTCTCTGTACCATAGGTGGGGACTGTCTTTTGTGGTTTTTTCTATCCCCAGAACTTAGCACAGTGCCTGGCGGGCACATAATAGGCACATGATAAATATTTATTGACTTGACCCGTTTTTGTTATCAGCAAAATGAGGGGATTGGATTTTGATGTCATGGACTCTAAAAGGCTCTTTTCACACTCTAAATCAATGATCTGATAAAAGTATATTTTTTATTGTAGAGTTAATACAAAAGAATTTTTCTTAATAGTCTCCCTGCACTAAGTAAGAGAAAGAAAATTGAGCTAGATTATACAGAAATACAGTTAGCCATATAAAGAACTTTTTGAATAGTGAACCTGCAGAGTAATCATTAATTGGTCAATCAATGTATGCTTGGAATAAGGTCTCTAGTTGAATGTCATAGGGATCTGTTCTTGCCCTATGCTGTTTAACATTTTAAACAACGACATGGGTATAAGCATAAGATAACATGCTTGCCAAATTAGCATAGAACACAAAGCTAGGAGGGAGAGCTAACACATTGGATGATAGAGTCAGAATTTAAAAAAAAAAAAAGATCCAGCTGGGCTAAATATAGAATCAAATATAATCAGATGAAACTGGATAGAGAAAAATGTTGTCTCCATTTTTATATGAAGTAACTGAGAATATAGAGGTTGTAACTTGTCCAGGACTACATACACATGTGGTAATTAACAAAGCAAAGGTTTTAACTTAGGTTCTCTTGCTTAAAATCTGTTGCTGTATCATTCTTTGTCTCCTGGATGGCCAAAGTAGCAGAGAATCTCTCATATCCTATTAGGCTTCATGGAAAACTTTATTACTGCCAAGGAAGTAGAGTGATGAGATTAATCTGCCCAAATTCCCTTGAGACCTCTCAGACTCTTTAGAACATTTAACCCCCTCCTACTAGCAACAGAGTGTACAACTAAACCATTATTGTCTAATAAGCCCCGAATGCTGGCCATTAATAATCAAGTAGAAATCTTTGCCTTGGAGGAACTAGGTGGTGAAGTGAATAGAGCACCAGCCCTCAGGAGTCAGAAGGACCTGAGTTCAAATCTAACCTCAGAAACTTAGCACTTACTAGCTGTGTGACTTTGGGCAAGTCACTTAACCCCAATTGCCCTGCTTTCTCCCCTCCAAAAAGGAAAAAAAAAGAAAGGAAATCTTTGCCTTGTTTTTTTTTTCCTTTTTCCTCCATTCTGATATTCTTACCAACAATAGATTTCTTCTTCTTCTATGATCTTCTAAGATTCTTTCCTCTTCTATATTCCTTCTTTCCCACAGTTGGCCTATGGCAGTCTGTCATTTAATCACTGGGCAGCTTACAACACCAATTACGCAACTTAGCATTCTCCAACTTATTAACCTATATCAGCTGTACAAAATTATAA
Source organism: Gymnobelideus leadbeateri (assembly GCA_011680675.1). Lineage (NCBI taxonomy): Eukaryota > Metazoa > Chordata > Mammalia > Diprotodontia > Petauridae > Gymnobelideus > Gymnobelideus leadbeateri. Next base: position 296,059 of record WOXC01008979.1, read on the forward strand.
CATAATACCAATCTCACTATAACTAATGTCAACCTAATTAACTTAATGCCATCCTTCTATTATTAACCCATTTGCCCTCTATAATTCTGATCCCAAGAGCTATAAATCTAATCTTTCCCCCAGTAGTCATACAATCTCAAATCAAAGAATCAACCAAGTAACAATCATTTGTTAAGCTCTTATTTGGCACAAGCATTGTGGTAGGTATTGAGGATATGGCAAAAATTATTAATTACCTGCACTCCAAGAGCTTAGCTGTAGAAGTAGAAGGGACCTAAAATTCTATCTATTGCAAACCCGACACATTAGAGACTATAAGACTTAGAACCAGGAGGAGCAAGGGAGGGTCCCAAAATCACACAAATGGTAGGCTGATCCAGGATTCAAACCCAGGTTTTCAAACTCCGAACTGAACATTCTTACTGCTTCATCATACTATGTTCCCTTTCCTCTGTAGTAAAGAAATTACATAGATTCGGGTTTAGGCTTAATGTGAAGAAAAATTTCCCAACAGTTAGAGTTGCCTCAAAGTGGCATGGTTTGCTTCAGGAGTTAATGGGTTCCCTTTGCTGAAAGTCCTCAAACAAATATGGGATGGAGACTAATGGGCAAGGTTATTGAAGGATTTCTTTCCAAGAACAGCTTGGTCTAAGTAGTCTCTAAAGTTCCTTCCACATACGATATTTTTTGTGTGACTTTATTTTGTGATTATTTGTGATTTTCCTAATACTTCAGGCAAAAACTAAAAAAAAAATGTGATTAACTGCATATATGAAAAGACTTTAAGTTCTCCAGGAGTTTAGAGGAGAGATTAGTGGAGAGTCATAATCAGAGAAAACTTTCTGGAAGAAGTATGGTATGTGGCTGCCCCCAGTTCTTAATAATTCCCTGGGTAATTTTAATAAAAATAATGACCCATAGTTCAACCTGTGAGGTAAATACTCCTTGTTTTACATTTGCAGAAACTGAGGCTTAAAAGCATTTAGTGATTTACCCAATGTCACACAGTAAGTGTTTACTATGGCATATCAGCCCCAAATCTTTGTTAACTACAAATCCAGCATTGTTTCCATATAGTTAACCACTCAGTCATTTTTTTTTTATTCATTCATTCACTACACCAAGACATTCCATTGACAATGGTGATTAAATAGACATGGTGGTAGAGACTAGTTCTGAGTATACAACACTGGTATAGTAATCAATAGTGTGAATGGTAGGGAATGGGACAGATATAATGATAAGTAGCTTGTGTGAGTGAGGCAGGATGAGGGAAGGGAAAGGGGAAGAGAAAGGAAAGGAAGAAGGAAGAAAGGAAGGAAAGGAAAGAAAGGAAAGAAGGGAGAAAGAAAAGGAGAAGGAAGAAAGGAGAAAAGAACTTATTAAGCACTTACTATATGAATTTATTAAGCATTTACTATATTAATTTTAAGCATATATATTAAGTGTGTTTTAAAATATTATCTCATTTAGTACAATGTCCCATGAAGTAGGTGATATTATTATCCTCATTTTATAGGTGAGGAAACTGAGGCAGACTGAGGTGAAATTAATTGCCCAGAGTCACACAGCTAGCATCTGAGCTCAAATTTGAACTCAGGTCTTCCTGACTCCAGGTCAGTCGCTCTCCATTATGCCACCTGGCTGTAGAAAGATAAGGAAGAGACAAGAGGAGGGATGAGAAAGAGAGACAGAGACTGGGAGAGACAGAGAAAATAACAGAGAGAAGAGAAATCTGGTAATAATTTTGTATAGAAGGGGAGGAGGAAAGGCATATCCAAAAGTTAGAAGCTTGCTGGTTTATGTATGATACTTGATTTGAGCAAGCTTGAAGAAAGTCACTTCTTGGGCAAAGGTGGAGGTTGGTCTGACACCTGGACACAGAGTCTTGAGAAATGAATGTGGGCTCTGTAGTGTCATAACTATAGTGGGATCTAAATAGAACATTTATGAACTCCCTGTAGTTTCAGAGCCTGTGATTTGTAGGTAATGCAAGTGGATCCAAGTTTCAGGAAGTGAGATAAGCCTATTTGTGAGGAGATACAGGAGAGATTAGAGCAGGTGGGACAAGTGTTAGACAGGAGCAGGAAACTATGTTAGGAAACACTGCATCCAGCCTTCCTGTATATGCAAATGGCTCTTTGTTATGAAGAATCCCTACCCCCATTTTATATCATTTGCAAATTGGAGAAATTGTTCCTACAACAGGTGTGCATGTTAATTTTCCAGATGCATAAGCACAACCACCTCTATCAGATCTATCCCCAGGCACTCATAGCCTGCAGTAATATGTCCTCAACACGGAAACATTCATTTTTATTTTAATTAGAAGAGCTAGAAAGAAATCCCTATCTATATACATATATAAGTACACACACATATACTATATACATAGATATGATGTGTGTGTATATATATATTTACACACATACTATACACACACACAGAGCTGTGTATACATATATATGTTGTTCTTATCAAGAGTTCAAATATTTTAAGGGTCTTGAGATACTTAGAATTTGAGAGGTTTTTTTTTTTCTTTTCAAATACAACCATTGAGATTGATTGTCAAGTTCATAATTCTCTGGAATGATCAAGTTAAGAGAGACATGAGGGAGACAGATGAACATTCTGTGGTGAGACCATATCTGGGTGTATGGGGTGTCCAAGGACTAGCCCCTCTGGTGTGAGGGCTTGCTGAGCCCTTTTCAGGGCTGCACATCCACCTTTGGTTTCTACCTGTCACTCAACTCAAACCTAGGGCTTAAAGAAGCTGTAGCATGCCCAGGGGCCACACCCTGGTAAAACCATCTTGGCAGACAGGCTAAAGTAGGCTGAGGATAACCAACAGACCTCAAACCTGTCTGTGAGTTAGAAGGGTGTCTACCCTAAGCAGGAGAGGGTTTTTGTTTTTGGGTTTTTTTTTTCCTGGCAGAATGGGTGGATGAGAACAATTTGTTCCAACAACTGGGAAGGCAGCTGAAGCAGGAGCTGTGGGGCACTTAGAGCTTCATCAGATATCAAAGATTCCAAGGTCATCTACTGCATCCTGGGCCATCTTAAGTCTTCTTGAATTTTGACTTGCCACTGGACTTTTGAAGAGATAGTGAGGCTTTGTACACATGAGTCAAGACATGACCTAGTGATGTCATGGTCCTCTTCAAAATCAAAGGACAAACAATAACAAAAAGCAACATCTAAGTTCCTTCATTAATGTCCCCAGTTCTTTCAATGACTCCTCACTTAGCATGGTCTTCAGCATCTTCTCCATGCCAACTGCTCTTCTCTAGGATACTTTCTAGTTTATTGATTTCCTATTAAAATTGTTGCACCAGAAATGAACACAGTACTCTCAATGTGGTCTCACTAGGGCAGAGAACAGCAGGGCTATCATCTTCACAAGTAGTTCTGTCCCTTGTTGTTTTTCCAGGTCAGAAGCAGATGATTACTCCTCTTCTTTCCAGGAGTCTGAGTTCATTAATTCAAGTGGAATTCCTCACATCTCTCTAGAAGAAAGATTCTAGGAGCACAAATACAACTTCTCTCCAGGGGGACGGTTGTTTGGACAAACACATTACCAATAACTCATAAACTCAATTCCACTATATAGTCTCTGGTCTCTGCCATTGGACAGCTCTCTATGCAGCTTTCTGAAATATTCCCACTTGCTTTTTTTTTTTTTTAAAGCAATTGGGGTTAAGTAACTTGCTCAAGGTTACACGGCTAGTCATTATTTATGCGTGGGTGCTCATTTTCTGAGGCAGGATCTGATCTCGGGTCATCCCAACTCCGAGGCCTACGCTCCTACTCACTGCGCCACCTAGCCACCCCTTTAGGGCAATTGGGGTTAAGTAACTTGCCCAAGGTTACACGGCTAGGTTTTTGTTTGTTTATGTGGATTAAGTGTCGGAGGCCGGCTCCGAACTCAGGTCCTTCTGATTCCAGGGCCGGCGCTCCATTCACTGCGCCACCTAGCCGCCCCCCCACTCGCTTTTTAAGGTCCAAATCCAAGGGTATTTCATAATTCAATTATCTGCACTAAAATGACAAGTCATTTTAGTACGTGGGCCTAAGGTACTCCCTACATTATTTCAAATGTTAAGTGCATCCTAATCATCTTGGTCATCAATGATCTCAATGTGATATCTAACTCATGTTTCTATATGGCTTTAAGATTTACAAAACACCCTCTCTTTAGCAGTCCTATGAAGGTGGGTAGTATTATTATCCCTATTTTACAGGTGAGGAAACTGAGGTAAAGAGAGGCCAAATGACTAGCCTAAGATCATACACACATTTAATAATGAAGCCTAGGTTTGAACCCAAGTCTCAAATTCAAATCCATTGCTCTTTCCAAAATATAAAATTATGTATCACACACATAAAGAACTTGATACTGCAAGCAAACTTTTACCTAATAAGGAAGAATGATGTATTTCAGGTAACTGAACCTCACCATTAAATGAGAGCTATATCTCAGGTCACCAAACATTTTTTACAAACTGAAATATTGAGCTGAATCTAATAAGAAATAAATTTATTAGGGGAAAATGTTATCTTATACATGGTTTCAAAGAAAATCAACTTTTTAAGTTCAAGAGGAAGAGAGGCATGGTTAAAATACAGATTGAAAAAGATTTGAGACCTTTAGGGACATAAATATTTACTCTCAAAATCTTTGAAGATAAAATCGACCAACTCTTGGGACTTTGTCATTTTCAATCATCACTGCTTCTCAACATTGGGGTTCAACTACTTCCAAAAACCTGGGCTTCTCCTAGCCCTGATAGGGAGCAGTGCTGATGGGATCATCATTGAGGATCTGAGCTCCATTCAGAATGTCCATAATGGGCAATATGATTGAAGTACTTAAAAAAGGGCCCAGAGTAAAAAAGGAAATTGTAAAACATGTACCAAGAAAAGAATAACTAATCAAATCTATCACCCTATATCTAGAAGCTATTGGAAAAAGAGAGAAAGATACCTTTCTTGGAATGTTTCAAATGCCTTCAATTTGCTGAATGTCCATTGTTGGTTATTGATGGTCAGGGTCAGGTTTACACTCTGATTCAGAAGCATTCACAGCATCAACAAGACAAAAATGTATAATGATGTAACACTGGGTAAGTCGTGGAAAGATTCCTTATATATCTGACTGATATGTTAAATAACTTCCAGGGGGAAAGCATGTAGCTCTAATTCCATCGTGTTTCAATGGACAAGCCACTTAATAAACTCTTCAAAATCTCAAGACCTGACCGCAATTTTAACTTAATGCTGAAACAAAAATACACTGACGTGGGGAAGATGACACTGTGCACCTGGGAATTTGCTTGCCCAATCAATCAATAAGAAATTGTTAAGTGCAAAGCATTGTACTAAGCTCTGGGGATTCAAGAAAAGGCAATAATCAGTTCCTGCTCTCAGAGAGTTCACAGTCCAGAGGAGGCAACAAGACAACAACAGCAAATAATAATAGCTAGCATTTATATAACACTTTAAGGTTTTTAAAGTGCTTCACAAATATCTCATTTTATCCTCACAAACACCTATATCTATCTATGTAATATATATATATATATATATATATATATATATATATATATATATATATATTATATATAGAGAGAGATAGATATTATCACCCACGTTTCACATATCAAGATACAGAGTTTTGCAGCTGTTGTTGTTCAATCATGTTCAACTCTACAATGACCATGTTTGGGGTTTTCTTGGCAGAATACTGGAGTAGTTTGCCATTTCCTTCTCCAGTTCATTTTATGGATGAGGAAACTGAGGGAAACACAGTTAAGTGACTTTCCCAGGGTCACACAACTAATAAGTGTCTGAGGCCAGATTTGAAATCAGGTCTTCCTGGCTCTAGTCCAGGTACTCCATCCACTGTGCTACCTAGCTGCTCTGACACTGAGGCAAACTGAGGCTAAGTAATTTGTCCAGAGGGCCTGTAGGCGGTGCAGTGGAAAGAGATTGGACCTTATCACCTCCAGGATAAAATTCAAAATCGTCTGTTTAGTGTCCAGTCTTTCTTAGTCTAGTACCTACTACCCCCACCCTCTTCACACCTTTCCACTCTTCCTACACCTTACTTCCTGCCATTTAGCAACACTGGCCTCCTGGTTATTCCTTAAATAAAACACTCCATCTCTGAGTTCCAGAATTTTCTCTGGCTGTCCCCCATGACTGGAATGTTCTCCCTCTTCATCTGTACCTCCTGGTTTCCCTGACTTGTGTCAAATCAAATCCCAGCTAAAACCCAGCCTTCTACAGGAAGAAATTAACCCCATCTTAATTTTAGAGCCTTCCCTCTTATTTCTATTTTCCAGTACATAGCTTGATCATACATATTTATGTGCTTGTCATCTCCCCCATTAAATTGTGAGCTCCTTGAGGACAGAACTGCCCCTGCCTCCTTCTGTATTCCTATTGCTTAGCACAATTTGTGTTTAATAAAAGCTTTTTGACTGTTATATGCTACCTCCCTTTGGAGAAAAGAACAGACTTTATTCAAGTATTAAAGGGGCATGTCTTGATCAATTCCTGGACCTGAAATCAAATGAAGAAGCAGCCAAATGAAGTTGAAATTTTCAGGAGCCACCTGGGCACCTCACTGATCCTGCCTTCATCAGCAAGTCTGCTTTTGTTTGCATAATCCCATCACCTGTGTCTCAGGACTCCAGCTAGGAGCCACTGAGAACAGGATTTGGGAGTGTCTGTTCCAAGTTCTGCTGACTGTATTTGGACAGGTGTTGATGTAGGAGGTCACAGTCTCTGGTTAGTGGGGTGCTTGGGTATGAAAACATTATGCTTTCCTGTACCATTTTGAATACATGCTCTACTAAGTTAATGACAATTTAAGTTCCTTGAAGCCAGGAACTGTTTCAATTTTATCTTACCAGTGTTTAATAAGGAGCCTGACACACACACAAAATAAATGTTCTGAAAAAAAAGTCATATACTCAAGAAAATAGAACAATTTATACAAAACAGCATTGTCAATAAAAGCAACTTTGAGAGAATTTAGAACTCTGATCATGATAAACCACAAGGCCAGACTGAAAATGAAACATTCCTTTTATCTTTCCTTCCTTCCTCCTTCTCTCTCTCTTTTCCTTTCTTCTTTCTTTTTTTCTTTATTTCTCTTTCTTTCCTTCTTTGCTTTTGAGTTTTCTTCCACCAAATGACTAATACGGAAATGTTTTACATGACTGCACATACATAACCTATATCAGATTGCTTACCATCTCAGAGAGGAGGAAGGGAGGGATGGAGGAATAGAATTTGGAACTCAAAACTAAAAAAAATGTTAAAATATTGTTTTTACATGTAATTTGGGGGGGAATAAAACAATTTAAAAAATAAAGTTCAGTTCTGTAGTCACTAGAAAGTTAAAAGGACCAGCCTTGAATATCATAGAAGGTCATTCTACTTAGGAACACTCATCACAGGCAGCTGTCATAGAGTTTTCACATCATTCCTTTCTTTACTTCTTTCTCCCGCCCAACACCAACATATTTTCAGAAATTGAACAAGTTGTTTCAACATTGCAATAATTAAAAAGCAATCACCAGTAAAAAGCAAACAAATTAAATGAAATTCATGTGAGATGTGGCACATTAAAAGTCTGTCTTTAGTTGGCAGATGAAAATTTATTTTTAAAATAGAGCATGTGTCTGTGTGTGTCTTTTCACATCCGGTTACCGCCTACCAAAGGGCCCGGGAATCATTCCATAAAGGCAGATTCTTCATTCTTAGAAACAGAACATCATAAGAATAACTTGTGAATGAAATTATTTACAGCTGCTACAGATCAATAGGGGTAGCTAGGTTGCCCAGGGAATAGAGTGCTGGGCCTGTAGTCAGGAAGACTCATCTTTAAGACTGAAAATCTAGCCTTAGAAACTTGCTAGCTTTGTGATCCTGGTCAATTCACTCTACCCTGTTTTTGCCTCAGTTTCTTCATCTGTAAAATGGACCAGAAAAGGAAATGGCAAACCACTTTAGTATCTTTGCCAAGAAAATCCCAAATGGGGTCACGAAGGATCAGACACAACTGTAAAATGACTTAATAGCAACAACACAGATCAATAGACAGACGCCAAGAAGTACCAGTAGAGCTCTATTCCTGCCCTCTCTGATTCAGTCCAGTTGTAGGAGGAGATGATGAGTAGTTCAGTACACTGGGAAGAACAGTGGCCTAGAGGTCACAACCAATGTCAGTATTTACTCTTAAAGCTTGATGTTGCTGTGTAATTTCAAAACTAACATTGGAATAGTTGCTATGATAACAGTCACAAAAGTTCTGAATTTCATAATGGGTCTCAAAAGTGACTTGTTCTAATTGGGAGAGGAGAGGATGGGAGGAGAGGGTAGGGGAAGGCAGGGAAGGGAAGCAGAGGGGAGCTTCCATGTTCATAAACACAGTACTCTAGCCATCTCTGGCAAAGATGAAGCCTAGCAAAGTTATTACCTCCCTCATCTTGAATATGGACTTCTATTGATGAAGCCAAAGATTGCTTTAGCAATGACTGACTGTGAAGAAACTAAATAACACAGGCTAGAATGAATCCATAAAATACAGCCAAAGAAATGAAGGCAATTCATTTATGCCTTCTTATGTCACTCCTTTCCCATATTGCTAAAATAAACAAATCACATTTTCTCACTATTCTGATTCATAGTTATAATACTTTTAGTTTCTTTTTGTTGCTTATAACAGAAATCCAATTGGAAGAACTTAGGTTGACATTTTTGAAAAGGGGGAAGAGTAAATAGCACTAATTAATCACCTGCTCTGAGCAAACACTGTACTAAGTAATTTACAGATGTCAAATTTCATCCTCACAACAACCCTGTGAGGTAGGTGCTATTACATGTATTTTTATTTGTATTATTTTATTTGTATTATTTTATTTATTTGTATTTTTTATATTTAAAAATTTCATATTTGAGGAAGCTGAGGTTAAGTGACTTACCCAAGGTCACATAACTAGTCAGGGTCCGAGGCTGGGTTTGAACTCATCTTCCTGACTTCAAGCCCAGTGTTCTTTCCACTGTGTCATTAGTTGCCTCACAATATTTGAGAAAGCACAATGGAAAGGGCATAAATCCAGTCCTGGTTCTGTATTAATGATATGTGGAATGTTTTCCATATCACTTAACTCCCAGGAGCCTCCATTTCTACATCTGAAATATAAATGAGGATCAAACCTAGAGAACCTAGGCACAAAACTTCTTGGTAAACTATAAAATGTTAAAATGAAAGATAGTGATGTCACTCTTATCATCAGGTGGGATTCCCTGAGAGTAGAAATTGTTTCATGTTTTTGTATTTGTATCTACAGAGCTTAGCACCATCCCTGGAACACAGTTGGTGCTTAGTAAGTATTTATTTATTGATTCATTAATTAATTGCTCATCATCACCATCATTTTCTAGCAAAATGTGAAAACAAGGCAAGAGAAAAGAAAAAAAATCCAAATGAAAATAACTTTAGAATCTTTCTTGTTATAGCTGAAAGGAATTTCAAAAGATCAAATGTCTCAGCCCTGCGCTTTTAAATAGGTAATAATATCTCCATGTTACAGAACAGGTGACTGACAGAGAAATTTGCCCAAATTTCACCTATTAAGTGAAAAAGCCAAGACCAGAACCCAGGCCTCCTAACTTCCAGGCCAGTGCTCTTTACAAGACGCTGCCATACCTAATACGTCCTCCTCTGCTTCATTTGTTCAGTGATAAATAGTGCTGTCTCCTAGATTGCTTTGTGCTGTGAAAGCATTTTAGTTTCACAAAAGGACCACAGGTGAACTTTAGAAGAGGAAGGATTCAATCCTGATATCTCCAGGTACTTAGGTCTTTGTTTACCAGTATGATCCAAGGATAGCACTAACAGTAGCTGACATTTATTTAGGACTTCAAGGTTTTAAAACACTCTATTTTATTTTCATTTGATCCAGAATACAACCCAGTGATATAATTTCTATCATTAGCCCCATTTGCTGGATAAGAAATTGTGACTCAAGGGTATTGGATAGAGAGTGCCATGCCTTGAGTCAGGAAGATCTGAGTTCAAATCCAGCCTCAGACACTTATTAAGAGTGTGACCCTGGGAAAGTATTTAACCCTGTTTCCCTTAGTTTCTTCATCTGTAAAAGGAGCTAGAGAAGGAAATGGCAAGCCGCTCCAGTATCTTTGCCAAAGACCTCAAAAGGGGTCACAAGACAAGATTGGAAATGAATAACCAATAACAAAAGTGACTCAGAGTGGTTAAGTGAGCTTTTCATGCTCATGCCCTAGTAAGTGTCAGAGCAGGATTTGAATTGTGACTTCTTCCAGATGCAAACTTCCAGGCTTATGAGCAATGAGAATCATAAATTCAAAGCTGAGGGAAACAACCCCCCCCCCAAAAAAAAACAACTAAGAATCTGTCTAGTGCAACACTCTAATTTTACAGATGGGGTAACTGAGGCAAAGTGAATGAGAGGAAGTGACTTGCTCCAATTCACAGGTAGTTAACGTCAGAGAGTAGATTTTAACTCAGGTCATGACTCCAGATATAGTGCTCTTTCCATGTATCGCAATGATTTGTATGGCCTGAGGGAGCCTATGTGGAATCAGGACTCTAGACTAGAAGTCAGGACACCGGGGCTCCGGTCCTGGCTCTGGCATGCATTGTCTGTGGGGTCTTGGACATTCCATTTCTCTAGGCTCTTCACCTTTAGGAGAAGATAGGTAGATGAGATGCCATAGAAGGTCCCTCCCAGCTCTAGCACCCTCTGCTTGCTATGCCCTGTTGATACTCCTAAAGTAGAAGAAACTATAGCAACAAAAGCCCACCACCCTGTATTTGTCCAAACACCTATTAAATGAAAAAGCCAAGACCAGAACCCAGGCCGCCTAACTTCCAAACCAGTGTTCTTTATGAGACCCTGCTGCACTCAATACATCCCACTGCTATTTAACTCTTCTCTCTGGACATGTATGGGTGGGATACATGGGAGTCAGAGTTACAGACCACAAGAAGAAACACAGAAGTCCTTAATACTACCTCTCTTCTAAGGCTTCTATACTGTGTGAGCCTTCAAGGCCAAAGGAATTTGAGTGGGTAATCCTAAATCTTGTTCCTCCTAAACAGAGGCAATAAAGACAAGACAAACCACCATTTCTATAGTTTTCTCTCCTGATATCTAGATTGGCCACAGAAAGAGGGAGAGGTAGGTGCTGAATCAATCTCACTTAACAGAGAACGAGCTCCATTGATTACAACGGGAACAGTATGCCTGGGTTTATCTTCCCTCCTGGTCCTCTAGAGGTAAGCAATAGTGTCTGGAATGAGGAATGAAATTCCTTAGTCTTTTCAACAATTATAACAGCATAGAAACTTGCAGTTCAAAAGTAGCTGCGATGTTATCTAATCCAGCCCTTCCTGCCCACTCCACTCTCATTGCATCACTTGCCCTGTACAGTTCCAGATTGATGGTCACGAAGTCTCCACTTACATATATTTACACTTTGGGGGAGCTCACTGTTTAGAGCAGCTCATTCCATTTTTGCTTTCTTCATTTACTCCTCAACACACTGAGCCTCTGCTCATGGAATCTTCTCTCCCAACCTCCCTGATTATGCTTTCCCCCCCAAAAAATTCTCATGAATATACCTCTTCTTCTTGTTCCTTTCATGATATTAAATTCCCCAGCACCCTACCTTTGCACTGGTGGTCTCCCATGCCTGGAAAGCTCTCTGTTCAGACCTCTGCCTCCTGGCTACCCTGGCTTCCTTCAAGATCCAGGTCAATTTCTACCTTTTTTAATCAAATGCTTTATTACCTCCTAGTTTACATCATTCATTCCTGCAAGATTTGAGTTACAAATTTTCTCCCCATTTTCCCCCCTATCCACCACCCCAAAATAGTGGTCCCACAGGATATCCCCTCCTCCAATCTGCTCTCTCCCATTTCTTTTCCCATAACCCCTCCACCTTTCCAATAGGGCACAGTGGATCTCTATGCCCCAGTGCCTATATATCTTATTTCCCAGTTACATGCAAAATAATATTAATAATAGTGTGTGTGTGTGTGTGTGTATATATATATATATATATATATATATATATATATATATATATATATATATATATATATAAACATTTGATTTTAAAGATTTGAATTCCAGATTTATTCCCTTTCTCCCTTGTTACCCACCCTTACTGGGAAGATAAGCAATTCAATATAGGTTGTACATGTGTGGCTATGCAAAATATTACAATAGTAGATATATTGTAAAAGACTGACTGTATTTCCCTCCCTTCTATCCCACCTCCCACTTGTTCTATTCTCTACTTTGATCCTATCCCTTTTCAAAAGCAGGTGCTTCCAACTTCCCTTCCCCCAGCCTGCCCTCCCTTCCATCATCCTCCTACTCATCTCCTTCCTCCTTAATCTCCTGTAGGGTGAGATACCCTATTTAGTGTGTATGTCATTCCCTCCCCGAGCCAAATTCAATGAGAATAAAGTTGATTCATTGCCTTTTGCACTCCAGTTCTTCCCCTCTATTGTGACCATTTTCCCTTGCCTCTTCTATATGAGATAGTTTATCCCATTCTGGTTCTCTCCACCTCCTCTCATTATTTTCCTCTCTTACCTCTTAATTTCACCCTTTAAGTATCATCACTTCCTATTAAATTGATCCTGTGCCCTCTATCTATGTATACCTGTACACATATATACACATTTTCACATATGTATTCATATGCCCATATACCATCCTATATAGACATATATATGTCTATGTATATATAGACATATATATATATATACATATATATATGTATATTTCTATTACCTTCAACTATTCTCATACTGAAAAACAGTTTCATAAGTTACAATTATCATTTTTCCATGTAGGCATGTAAGTAAGTTCAACTTTGATAAAATCCTTATGATTTCTTTTCCCTGTTTACCTTCTCATGCTTCTCTTGCTTCTTGTATCTGAATGTCAAATTTTCTATTCAACTCTGGATTTTTCCTCAAGAATGCTTGGAAGTCCTCTATTCCACTGAATGACCATATTTTCCACTGAAACATGATACACAGTTCTCCTGGGTAGGTGATTCTTGGTTTTAATCCCAGCTCCTCTGACCTCCAGAATATCATATTCCAAGACTTCCAATCCCTCAATGTAGAAGCTGCCAGATCCTGTGTTATCCTGATTGTATTTCCACAATATTCAAATTGTTTCTTCCTGGCTACTTGTAATTCTTTCTCTGTGATCTGGCAACTCTGAAACTTGGCTATAATATTTCTAGGAGTTTTCTTTTTGGGATCTTTCTCAAGAGGTGATTGGAGGATTCTTCCAACCTCTATTTTGCTATTTTCTAAAACATTAGGGCAATTTTCCTTGAGAATTTCTTGAAGGATGATTTCTAGGTTCTTTTTTGGATCATGGCTTTCAGGTAGTCTGAAAATTTTTAAATTATCTCTCCTGGATCTATTTTCCAGGTCAGTGGTTTTCCCAATGAGATATTTCACATCGCCTTCTATTTTTTTCATTTTTTGGCTATGTTTAATATTATCTTGATTTCTCATAAAGTCATTAGCTGTCATTTGCTCCAATCTAATTCTGAAGGAATGATTCTCTTCAGTGAGCTTTTGAGATTCTTTTTCCATCTGGCAAATTTGGCTTTTTAAGGCATTCTTCTCCTCAGTGCCTTTTTGAGCCTCTTTTCCCATTTGACTTAGTCTATTTTTAAGGTGTTATTTTCTTCAGTCAGGTTGTTGACTCTCCTTTCATGATTTTCTTGCATCATTCTCATTTCTCTTCCCAATTTTTCCTTCACTTCTCTTATTTGGTTTTCAAAATCCTTCTTAAGGTCCTCTACGGCCTGTGACCAGATCGTATTTTTCTTGGATACTTTTGGTTCAGGAGTTCTGACTTCACTGTCTTCCATGTTTTGATCCTTTTTGTCCCCAAAAAAGGAATGTAAAGTTGGATTGCTCTGCTTCCTTTGCCTGCTCATGTTGCCACCCAGTTACTTGACTTATGGGCTTTTTGCCATAGTAGGACTCTGCCATCAGACAGGGGAGCTTCATCCCAAACTCTGAGGTTTCCTCATGAAGGTATTAGTTGGGTGCCTTCTCTGAAGACTTCACATGCTCTGGCAAGCTGGTTGCACACCGCAGATCCTCCACTCTAGACCACAATCCAGATCCAAGCAAGTTAAAGAAAGAGTGATTACCCCTCAGACTTGTTGCTTGCCCCCTACAATCTGCAGGCCAGGAACTAAAGCTGCCACCTGGCTGTGGCTGCATGGCCATGACGCATCAGTGGCTTCTCACCTTATGGGCAAAGACCGACCACACTTCCCAACTACCGGATCCCAAAGTCCACAATGCACTAACCTCTCACTTTGTCCTTAGCATCTATGGGTTGATAATTTTGGAAACTGCCATAGCTGCTGGTGATCTGAAGTCCCTCTATCCAGCCACTGGTCAGGTTGCCCTGAGGCTAGGACCTCTGGCTCCCCTGAGTCTGGGGTCAGCTCCCAGAGCACTGCAGTGGCTGATTCCTGCTGGTCTGCCAGGCTGTTTTCAGTAGGAGGTTAGCTTTTCTGTGTCATTTTGTGGGTTCTGTAGCTTCAAAGTTTCTTCAGCATCCCCTTTTACATGAATTGGGGGAGGTGGAATATGGAGACCTGTGGAAGTCCTGTTTCTACTCTGCCATCTTGACTCTGCCCCCCCCCCCAATTTTTACCTTTTGGCAGTGGCATTTCCCAGTCTTTTCCTCTCCCCTCTTCCCATTACTAGTCCCACCCATTTGAGACTTCTATTTTTTCTGTATATAGTTAAGCTGTGCATAATGATCTTTATGTTTCCCTCATATTAGAAATGGGGGAATTAGAGAATTAGAATTTGAATTAGATATTGAGAAAAACTATCTTTGCCTTTCTTTGTAGCCCCAATATTTAGTACAATTTCCTGGCACATAGTACAACTTAATAACATATGCTTACACACATACAAGCACACTCACATACCCTTCCCTAAAAAGTCCTCTCTCTTCAATGTGAGTACAAACCTCTCCTCTTTAAAACCTTCCCTGACTATTTTTGTCCATCTCTCCATTGTCTGTCCTCTCGCGGTACTTTTGATCTATAGCACATAATTTAGCATTTAATGATATAGTGTCTTGTATTGTTCCCTATTTCATGGAGATTATTTTTGTCTTATACCAAAGTCAGCCTCCAGTGACTCATTGTGGAATGGAGGTGACCCTGGGTTATCAAAAGCTAAGCCTTTAGAAAGCAAGTTCTGATATGTCCTTCTACACTGGAGAGTCTTCTAGTATGAGTCCAGTGATAAACTGTATATCTTTTATCCAACGACAGCCTAGATCAGTTTGTTTGGTCATTTCTGTCATGTGTGACTCTTCATGAAATTATTTGGGGTTTTCTTGGCAAAGACCCTGGAGTGGTTTGCCAATTCCTTCTCCAGCTCTTTTTACAGATGAGGCAAACAGAATTAAGTGACTTGCCCAGGGTCACAAAGCTAGTAAGTATCTGAGGTCAGATTTGAACTCAGAAAGATGAGGCTTTCTAACTCCAGGGTGCGCTAACCACTGCATCTCATATACTGCTGCCCACAAGCTTGATTTACCAGTTAGCATCAGGGTGATGACTTTTCAAGCCTGGGAACTTGCAAAGACCTTTTATGAAGGGGTTGTGTTGTACATCACAGATTGTTCAAGTATTGACAGAGCCTTGTCTCTCTACCCAGATTGCAAAGTCCTTAGGGCAAAGACCATGTCATATTCTTTCAATGCCCATTCCATCACCATGCAGAGTTACTGTAGCACGGGTAGGTGATTTCTAAATATTTCTTTGTTGGTTTGATATATTGTCAGTATGCTCCTAACACTAGCCCCTCTCTGAAGCCTGGAGTTTCAATCTCATATCTGCACTGACTACACCTGCTTTGCAAAAGCTAAAAAATCATCTCTGCCTCAATTTAGTACATAAAACTATAGAATGTTAGACTAGAATATACAGTGTTTGAGTTGAAAAGGGTCATAAAACTGAAAAAAACATAGAATTTTAAAGATGGGAATCAGCCTTATAAACTGTCTGTCCTAATCCCTCATTTTATGGAAGGGAGAAACAGGTTCAGAGAGGTTATTAAGTGGTTTACTAAATTCACATAGCTCCTCAGCCAAATCTAACCACAAATCCAATGTTATTTTTAACCATATCTTCTTGCCTTCACAATTCAGTTCAATTCAAATCAATGGAACAGGTACTTGTTGATACTGAATATGCTTTCTTATGGAGGTTTTCTTTTTCAAAGTAGCAGCCTCAGTTCTATAATAATACTAATAGCTGGCATTTATGTAGTGCTTTTAGGTTTACAGAGCATCTTACAAACATGATCTCATTTGATTCTCACAACTCTGTAGATATTATCCCCAATTTATAGATGAGAAAACTGAGGGTGAGAAGTTAAGTAACTTCCCCAGGTTTATACTGCTAATGAGTATCTAAGGCTGGATGAGGACTTCCATCTTTCTGACTACAGACCTAGCACTCTTTCCACTGTACCAAGAGCCAGTGCAAGTGACCAGTGAAAATTAAAGTAAGTTGCATTGGACTGAACTGACCAGGAAACATCAGCTTCTACAGTGTGCTCATAGACAGCAAGATAGCATCATGGATAGAATACTGGCCTTGTGGACAGGAACACTTAGAGTTCCAATCCTATCATTACATTCCTATATGACACTTCTTACCCATGTGATTCTCAGCAAGGCATCTAACTTATCTCAGTCTCTTGTATTTGTTGTTGTTGAGTTGTTTTTAGTCATATCCATCTCTTTGTGAGCCCATTTGGGTTTTTGTTGATGTTTTTTGGCAAAGATCCTGGAGTGGTTCACCATTTCCTTCTCCAGCTCATTTGACAGATGAAGAAATGGAGGCAAACAGTATTAAATGACTTACCCAGGGTCACACAACTAGTAAGTGTCTGAAGCCAGATTTGAACTCAAGAAGATGTGTCTTCCTGACTACAAGCCCAGCACTTTATCTACTGTGCCATTTAGCTTCCCCATCTATAAAATGGGGATAAGAATAGCAAATACTTAGCAGAGGTGAGAAATGAAAAAATACAAGTGAAGTACTTTGCAAAACTTAAAAGACTATATAGGGGCAGCTAGGTGGTGCAGTGAGTAGAGTGCCAGCCCTGGAGTCAGAAGGACCTGAGTTCAGATCCAGATCCGCCTCAGACACTTAACACACAAACAAAAACCTAGCTGTGTAACCTTGGGCAAGTTACTTAACCCCAATTTCCCTCCAAAAAAAAAAAAAGCAAAAAAAGACTATATAAATGTTAGCCACTATTATTTTACTGCCTTTCAAAATATATTTTGAGTTGATATAGCTACTCCTAGCATCTATTTATTTTATTATTCAGTTTATATAACATTATGTTCCCCCTCACTAGAAATAGCACTGCCCCACCTTAACCCAGGATGTGGGAGATAGGCTTAGATAAAGCACAGCTCCATCGCTTAAGGAAGACCTACCTGATATCTGGAAGTGTGAAGTAACTGAGTGTAGCCTACAAGTTTTGCATAATGGCCTATGTGCATTGTGACTTTTGCTGTTATTTTCATTCTATCTACTTCCAATAGCTTCGATTGCCTCCTGTACCTCTTGTCTCAATAACTTCATTCAAATAGGGATGAAAATCATCCCTCTCATTGGAGATTCCTGCAGTCTCTTCAATCTTGCCCATCTGGTCCTCTCATCTGGCTTGGGTAATAGTGGATAGTTGAAGCTGTGACTAGAATGGAGCGAACAATTTTATCCTGGGGTGCTGACCCTGGGGTGAGGGAAAGCTGCCTTCTTGCACTTACCACATCTTGGTAATCCATTGAGAATGAAGCTACCCCTTCCTCCGACACAACTAAATCCTCATTTGTATGCTCCACTTATCCATCCAGTCACCCACTGTCTCTTATATGCTGCCATACTTTTTCCTAATACCCTATAAATGCTTTTACTCCAAGTATAATAATAATAGATAATAACTAACATCTATTTGGTGCTCACTTTGGTCAGGCACTGGGCTAAGCACTCTATAATTATTATCTCACAACGACCTGGAGAGATAGGTGTTACTGTTATCCATATTTTAGAGATAAACTGAGGCATACAGAATTTAAGTGAATTGCTCAGAGTTATGCAATAAGTATATGGAGTCATATTTGACAATTCTGGTGATAACCCACATTTACACATCACTTACAAATCACTTTCCTCATGACATCTCAAAGTAGGTGATGATGATAGCTCAAACTCATACAATAACTAGGGGCAATCCTGTGTGTTTCTGTTTCTATTTATTTGCTTGGAATGAACTCCATTCTCAGCATGTGTTGTGGAATTCCTAGCATCTTTCAAGGTTCATCTCAGATGACATCTCCTCTTTAAATCTTTTCCTGATCTCCTTCTTCCCATCCTCAAATGATTTATGTGAGTGTTTCATATACATACAACATGAGCTTGTAAATCAGCAAGACAGTAAGCAAAGGCTAGCAGTCTCAGTTTAACCTTCAATTGAAAAGTGATGAGTTTCCAAACCAGCTCAATATACAAGTCCATGTTCTAACATATTTACATTTGAAACTGTAAAGAGAATGATGATTTTCATATTAGTCAATATAAGTGTAATGAATGTACAAATAGATTAGATTTTTCAGGATTGCCTCTCTTGTGATTCAGAAGTTCAAAATGCAGCTTGAAATGACCAGTCAAACTTTGACAATGATAACAATCACTGCATTCTTGCACCTGTGTACCTTAAGTGAAGCAAATCAAAGATTGTAGAACTGGTGTCTGTGGCAACTGGTTCTTTGACCTGCTGGGGGAAGGGAAAGGGAAGGGTGTCATGATCCCCAAAGGCTTCACTCCAGAATTTTTGTATTGTGGGATTTGTGGATTTTTCCTAGGAAACCACTCTAGCCCTCTACCTCCTATCCTTCCTTCCCATTGTGATGTGTCTGTATGTATGTGTGTATGTATGTGTATGTATAATTTCTTTCTTCAGCAAGGTAGATTTCTGATCCAGAGAATCCCCAATTTGCAAATCTGTTCCTCATAATGAAACTAATTAAGTAAAGGGCCTCCTGATTACTGGCACTTTGTTTCTGGTGCTGTTTTGTCATTCTCAGGTTAGAGATTTGCTCAGTAAAATACTGTTAACAAAGTCATTGATTTCAAAATCATTAAAAATGTTAAAAGTTGAAATGAATGTAGTTTACCTTCAATAGAAATTAAACATCCTGTGGGCAAGAACTCTAATTATTATATCACTAATACCAAGCACAATGACTTTCACAAATTAGAGAGGACTTCATAAATCTTTGTTGAATTGAGTTGTATTAATAGTCCAAGGAATGGCATTCCCATTTTGTTGACAAACAAAGGCCCGAGAAAGTGACTTGACTTATCCAAATCTCAGAACCAGGAGATGAATGAGCTGGAACTAAGATATAAGCCCTCTCATTCCAAACTTCAGGTGTTTTCAACTCTCCTACACTGCTTCCCAAAGGGGTTAAGGCCCTGTCAAAGATCATATAGTACATCCAGGACTCTAATTCTGGTCTTTCTGACTCCAAACAATTCAAAACATTTTGACTATATCTTTCTCCTCCAGGACCTCAGGACAGGGGATAGAGTAGTAAAATGATAAACGTTGATTGCTTAGGTCATCCCTGCTGTCAGAGATTTGGAGCACTGTTCTTAATTCTCAGTTTCATGGAAAAAAAAACCTCCCACAATTTTTGTTGACTTATTTGTTTTGCCCTGTTGGTACTGAGAAATTAATGAACTTACTTCATCCTTGATTGAGTCCCAGAAGAATATACTTAAAGTAGGAGGGTTTTGTTTGTTTTGTTTTCTTATATATTTCTTTATTTTTTGTATTCTGCTGTAGCAAGAGTTCTTTACACTGGTGATGGAGTCCTAATAAAGCTGGCCCCAGGACCAGTACTCTAACTTCATTATAGGCCTGACAATAGTGAACAGCAGGCCAGCTGCACCTACCTAGCACCACCCCGAAATGTCCTAACTTCTTTGTATATGCCTCACTGCTCACTGGAACAACAGGTGTGTCCCTGAACTCTTAGTTCCCACAGAAACAATAGTTGTGTCCATGTGATAGGAACCTAGAAACTTCCTCTACCTGGTTACTGCCTCCAGACCCATTCCCACAGAAACAGGTGTGTTATTGTATTCAATCACAATCAGATCATCCATCTAGGCTAACACAGGACCACAATACCTCATTACCTGTCTTAACCAGACAGGACCACAATAGCTAGCCAGTTGGAGGGCAGAATGACCAGAATGTTTAGGACCCTCCTCCATTACCTAATCCCTTAAGAAACTCCTTCTAACTTTTAATATTAATGATATTCCTCTATTCTATGTAAATTTCTGTTATGTCATTGCATCTTTTTTTTTTTTTTGGATAGCAGATTAAAAAATTTATTGTTTTAAACTGAATCCTCTCTTATGGTCTACTATGTATGTTTTCCCTTTTCCTGTTTTGTATTTAAGGTTAAAATATTAAATATTACAAAAATAAAATAAAAACCCCAAATGAGAGGAAATCCAGTGGATCCCAAGATAAATAGCTTATTTCACTTTTTAAAAAATTCAAATAATTAAGCAATCATTCATTGTCCTCAGCTTTCCTCAAAAGCATACAATGAGGTTCATGGTTCATGTATAATTGTCTACATCTTTTTTATATATATATTTGAAACATTTAATTTTAGGACGTCAAATTTCAGATCCATTCCCTTCCTCCCTTGTCACCCATTCCCTCTGGGAAGATAAGTAATTCAGTATGTGTTGTACATGTATAACTATGCAAAATATTACCATAGCAGATATATTGTACAAGGCTGCTTATAATTCCCTCCCACCCATCCCACCCCCCACCTGGTCCATTCCCTACTTGATCCTGTCCCTCTTCTATAGTAGGTATTTCCAACCTCCCCTCTCCCCAAGAATGCCCTCCCATTCATCATCCCTCCACTCATCCCCCTTCCCCCTATTCTGCTGCAGGTTAAGATATCCCATTTAGTATGTATGTCATTCTCTCCCTGAACCAAATTCAATGAGAATGTGGTTTTTGCCTTTTTCTCTTCCTATTCTTTCCCTCCTCTGCAGCCACTTCCCCTTGCTTCTTCTACATGAGATAGTTTACCCTACCCTGTCTCACCTCATAATTTCACCCCTTAGGTATCATCCCTTCCCAACAAATTCAACCTATGCCCTCTATCCATGTATAACTGTAAACATATATACACACATTCACATATGTATTCATGTGACCATATATCCTTCTTCCATTATTTTCTTTTTTTTAAACAAATGCTTTATTAACTTCTGTTTTACATCATTCATTTCCACCAGATTTTGAGTTACAATCATTTTCCCCCATTACTCCCCTACCCAACCTCCCAGAAGAGCAGTCCCACAAGATATTACTTCCTCCAATCGGCTCTCTCCCATACCTTCTCCCATACCCCCTTCGACTTTTCCATTAGAGGAAGGTGAATCTTTGTGTCCCAATGCCTGCACATCTTATAAGCAAAAGAGTATTAATAATAGTATTTTTATATATTTGAAACATCTAATCTTAAGACCTAGAATTTCATATCCATTTCCTTCCTCCCTTGTCATCCATTCCCTCTGGGGAGATAAGTAATTCAGTATATGTTGTACATGTCTAGCTATGCAAAACATTATCATAGTAGATATATTGTACAAGGCTGCTTATAATTCCCTCCCACTCATCCCACCCCCCACCTGGTCCATTCCCTACATGATCCTGTCCCTCTTCTATAGTGGGTACTTCCAACCTCCCCTCCCCCCAAGGATGCCCCCCATCAATCATCCCTCCTCTCATCCCCCTTCCCCCTATTCTGCTGCAGGTTGAGATATCCCATTTAGTATGTATGTCATTCTCTCCCTGAACCAAATTCAATGAGAATGTGGATTTGCCTTTTTCCCTTCCTATTCTCCCCCTCCCTTGCAACCACTTCCCCTTGCTTCTTCTACATGAGATAGTTTACCCTACCCTGTCTTTCCCCATCTCCTCTAGCCACTTTCCTCTCTCACCTCATAATTTCATCCCTTGAGTATTCTCCCTTCCCAACAAATTCAACCTCTGCCCTCTATCCATATACACACACATTCACATATGTATTCATATGACCACACACCCTTCTTCCATTATTTTCATAGTGAGAAAGATATCATCAGTCACAGTTATTGTTTTTCCATATAGGAATGTAAATAGTTCAACTTTGATAAGTTCCTTTTGATTTCTTTTCCCTGATTACCTTCTCAGGCATCTCTTGCTTCTTGTGTCTGGATGTCAAATTTTCTATTCAATTCTGGTTTTTTCCTCAAGAATGCTTGAAAGTCCTCTATTCCACTGAATGACCATATTTTCCCCTGAAACAAAATACTCAGTTTTGCTGGGTAGGTGACCCTTGGATTCATTCCCAGTTCTTTTGCCCTCTGGAATATCATATTCCATGCCCTTCGATCCCTCAGTGTAGAAGCTGCCAGGTCCTGGGCTATTCTGATTGTGTTTCCACAATATTGAAATTGTTTCTTCCTGGCTGCTTGTAGTATTTTCTCCTTGATCTGGGGATTCTGGAACCTGGCTATAATATTCCTGGGAGTTTTCTTTTTGGGATCTTTTTCAGGAGGTGATCAGTGGATTCTTTCAACCTCTATTTTGCCCTCTGGATCTAAAACATCAGGGCAATTTTCCTTGAGAATTTCTTGAAGGGTGATTTCTAGGTTCTTTCTTTGATCATGGCTTTCAGGTAGTCCAATAATTTTTAAATTGTCTCTCCTGGATCTATTTTCCAGGTCAGTGGTTTTTCCCATGAGATATTTCACATTGCCTTCTAGTCTTTCATTTGTTTGGATCTGCTTAACAGCATCTTGATTTCTCCTAAAGTCATTAGCTTCCATTTGCTCCAGTCTAACTCTGAAGGAATGAATCTCCTCAGTGAACTTTTGAGATTCTTTTTCCATCTGGCAAATTCGACTTTTTAAGGCATTCTTCTCCTCATTGCCCTTTTGGGCCTCCTTTGCCATTTGAGTTAGTCTATTTTTTAAGGTGTTGTTTTCCTCAGTCAGGCTGTTGACCCTCATTTCATACTTTTCCTGCATCCTTCTCATTTCTCTTTCCAATTTTTCCTCCACTTCTCTTATTTGATTTTTAAAGTCCTTCTTAAGGTCCTCTATGGCCTGCAACCCGCTCATGTTTTCCCCTGGGGCTTTTGGAGCAGGACTTCTGACCTCACAGTCCTTTTCCCGCTCTATGCCCCCAAAATAGGAGTCTAGGGTTGCATTTTTCTGTTTCCTTTGCCTTGGCATGTTGCCACTTAATTGCTTGACTTTTGGGCTTGTTGCCACACTATGGCTTTAAGGCCAGCTAGAGGAATTTTCGTCCCGAACGTGTGGGGGGCAACTTCCGTTTCTGGCAAGCTGTAAACCCACCCACAACTTCCAACCTAGATCACAATCCAGATCCAGGGAGGTTAAAGCAAGAGCGATTACCCCCCAAGACTGATTGCTGGATCTCCCCACAGTTGTGCAGGCTGGGAGCTGGAGCTGCCTCTGAAAACTACAAAATGGCGTTTGTCCTCAGTGGCTTCTAGCCCCCAGGGGAGGGAGCCGACGCATTCCCCAAAATACTGGTCCCAAAGTCCATAGGACACTAACCTCTTACTTTGTCCTAGGCATGTCTATGTTGATAATTCTGGAGTCGCCACACTCCTGGTGTTCTGGGGTTCCTTCAGCCGGCTGCTGGCCCTGCTGCCCTGGGGCTAAAACCTTGGCTCACGAGGACCTGGGTTTTGCTCGGCTCCGCTTCCTGCACTCTGCGAGTTGCGTGCTGCCGGCTCCCAGACTGCTGTGCTGGTCCTTCCTGCAGGGCTGCTGGGCTGTCCTCAGTGGGAGGTTAGCTTCTCTGTGTCATTCTGTGGGTGCTGGGGCTCCAGAAGTTGTTCAGAGTCCCCTTTTACATGGTTTGGGGGGAATCTGGGGGCAGAGTGGCTTGGATAAGCTGTTTCTGCTCCACCCCCCCTTCCATTATTTTCATACTGAGAAAAGTTTCATCAGTCACAGTTATTGTTTTTCCATGTAGGAATGTAAATAGGTTAACTTTGATAAGTTCCTTTTGATTTCTTTTCCCTGATTACCTTCTCAGGCATCTCTTGCTTCTTGTGTCTGGATGTCAAATTTTCTATTCAACTCTGGTTTTTTCCTCAAGAATGCTTGAAAGTCCTCTCTTCCACTGAATGACCATATTTTCCCCTGAAACAAAATACTCAGTTTTTCTGGGTAGGTGATTCTTGGTTTTAATCCCGGCTTTTTTGCCCTCTGGAATATCATATTCCATGCCCTTTGATCCCTCAGTGTAGAAGCTGCCAGGTCCTGGGCTATTCTGATTGTGTTTCCACAATATTGAAATTGTTTCTTCCTGTAGTATTTTCTCCTTGATCTGGGAATTATGGAACCTGGCTATAATATTCCTGGGAGTTTTCTTTTTGGGATCTTTTTCAGGAGGTGATCTGTGGATTCTTTCAACCTCTATTTTGCCCTCTGGGTGTAAAATGCCAGGGCAATTTTCCTTGAGAATTGTTTGAAGGCTGATTTCTAGGTTCTTTCTTTGATCATGGCTTTCAGGTAGTCCGATAATTTTTAAATTGTCTCTCCTGGATCTATTTTCCAGGTCAGTGGTTTTTCCCATGAGATATTTCACATTGCCTTCTAATCTTTTGTTTGTTTGGATCTGCTTAACTACATCTTGATTTCTCATAAAGTCATTAGCTTCCATTTGCTCCAGGCTAACTCTGAAGGAATGAATCTCCTCAGTGAACTTTTGAGATTCTTTTTCCATCTGGCAAATTCGACTTTTTAAGGCATTCTTCTCCTCATTGCCCTTTTGGGCCTCCTTTGCCATTTGAGTCAGTCTATTTTTTAAGGTGTTGTTTCCCTCAGTCAGCCTGTTGACCCTTATTTCATACTTTTCCTGCATTCTTCTCATTTCTCTTTCTAATTTTTCCTCCACTTCTCTTATTTGATTTTTAAAGTCCTTCTTAAGGTCCTCTATTGCCTGTAACCCACTCATATTTTCCTTTGGTGATTTTGGAGCAGGGTTTCTGACCTCACAGTCCTCTGACTGTTCCATGCTTCGATCCTCTTTGCCCCCAAAATAGGAGTCTAATGTTTCATTTTTCTGTTTATGTTGTTTCCTTTGCCTTGGCATGATACCACTTAATTACATGACTTTTGGGCTTGTTGCCACAGTAGAACTCTGCCACCAGATAGCGGACCTTGGTCCCGAATGTGTGGGGGGGCAACTTCCGTTTCTGGCAAGCTGGAAACCCACCCCACGACCTCCCCCCCAGATCACAATCCAGATCCAGGCAGGTTAAAGCAAGAGTGATTACCCCTGAGACTGATCACTGGATCTCCCTACAGTTCACAGGCCAGGAGCTGGAGCCTCCACTGAAAACTGCAAAATGGCATGTCTCCTCAGTGGCTTCTAGCCCCCAGGGGAGGAAGCCCACAAGTTCTCCAAATACTAGTCCCAAAGTCCACAGGGCACTAACCTCTCACTTTATCCTAGGCATGTCTGTGTTGACCATTCTGGAATCTCCATAGCTGCTGGTGTTCTGGGTCCCTCCAGCTGACTGTTGGCCTGGCCGCCCTGGGGCTAAAACCTCAGGACCTGGTTTCAGCTCTCCAAGTGGTGTGAGCTGTGCTGCTGTCTCCCAGAGCACTTCACTGGCCCTTCCTGCAGGGCTGCTGTGCTGTCCTCACCAGGAGGTTAGCTTCTCCGTGTCGTTCTTTGGGTGCTGGGCTCCAGAAGTTGTTCAGAGTCCCCTTTTACATAGTTTGGATGTAATCTGGGGGAAGAGAGCCTTGGAGGTGCTGTTTCTACTCTGCCATCTTGGCTCCTCCTGTCATTGCATCTTTACCCTATAAAAATCCATCTTGCTTTCTCTAAAGTTGCTGGTTCCTTTTGGAATTTATCCTGCTTCATGAGAGGCATCAATCTCAATAAATGCCTATACTTATATTAGATGTGGTCTGACTGAATTTTTTGAGATGGTTCTACCACAACAGATCATGAAACCTCAACAGTTTTGGGGTGGGCAGAGACCCTACCTCACCAATTTTTGGCATCCCTGGGTTTAAACCACAACACTGGCACTCAGATACATTTCAGAAGGTCCATGAACTTGCATGGAATAAAATTACACCTTTATTTTCACTAACTTTCAGTTTCCTTTGTAATACAATATATTTTATTTTATGCATTTAAAAACATTATTCTGAAAAGGATTCATGGGCCTCAACAGACTTTCCATTAGGTCCCTAAGCAAGTCAAGTCAACAAGCATTTATTAAGTGATTACTGTGTGCAAGCACTGCCCTAAGTGATAGCATACGAAGAAAGACAAAATAAACAAATAAAAACCCAGCCCCTGCTCTCAAAGAGCTCTATGTACAAACAAGCTCTATAGAGGATAACTTGAAAGTAATCTCAGCAGGAAGGGGCTAACATTAAGAGGGATCAGGAAGAGCTTCTCACAGAATGTAGGATTTTAACTGGGACTTTGAAGGAAGCCAGGGAAACCAGGAGGTAGATAGAAGCAGGGAGAGAATGCTAGTCATGGGTAACACCTAGTGAAAATAAACAAAGTTGGGAGATGGAGTCTTTAAATCAAAGAACAGCAAGAAAGTCAATGCCATTGGATCTTAGAGTATGTGAAGGTCAGTAAAATATAAGAAGATTGGAAAGATTGGAAGGAGCAAGGTTATTAAGGTCTTCAAAAGCAAAACAAAAGATTTTCTATTTGATCTTTGAGCTAATATGAAGCCATTGGTCTTTACTGAATGGGGGGGCAGGAAGGGAGGGAGTGCTGACTTAGACCTATGCTTCAGGAAGATCACTTTAATAACTGAGTAGAGGATAGATTGAAGTGTGGAGAGGCTTGTGGTAGAGAGATTGACCAGTAGGCTACTGTGATAGCCCAGTAGGGCTATTGAGGCAGTGGGCATGTCAGAGGGGAGAAATGGGCATATACAAGAGATATTAATGAGAGTAGAATAGGCCTTGGCAACAGATTAGATATGGTGGCAGGGGAGGGAGCAGGTAAGAAAGAGAAAGTCAAGGATGATATCTAGGGTGTAAGCCTAGGTGACCAGAAGAACAATGATCTACTCCACAGTAATCGGCAAGTTAAGAAGGGAGGATTTGGGGTGGGGGAGGCGAGAATGGTGAGTTCATTTTTTTTTTTTGAGATTTTGGGTTGACGATGTATATGATACATCTAGTTCTAGATGTACAAATAGCAAGTGGAGATGTAAGACAAGAGTTCAGGAGTGATGTTAGGGCTGGATAAATAGATTTAAGAATCATCTGAAAAGGCCCTTTGATTTGTCAGCTACTAGAATATTGGTACCTTTGAAAAGAACAATTTCATTTGGGGGCAGCTAGGTGGTACAGTGAATAGAGCACTAGCCCTGGAGTTGGGAGGACCTCAGTTCGAATCCGACCTCAGACACTTACTAGTCATGTGACCTTGGGCAAGTCACAACCCCAATTGCCCTGTCTTCCCTCCTCCAAAAAGACTTAAAAAGAAACAAACAAGAACAATTTCATTTGATGATGATATCAGAAGGCAAAATACAAAAACTATTTCTTTTTAACAAAAAAAGTTAAGAATTCTGGAGTTAGAACATAAGTTATCAATAAGCCCAAGATTGTTCTTTAGATTCACAGAATATTGGGCCTGGTAACAACCTTAGAGACCTCTAGTTAAATCACTTCCTTTTAAGGATGAAGAAACTGAAGAAAGGGAAGTGACATTTTAGCCAAGACCAAGCAGTGAGTTAGAAGCCAGGGTTAGAACCCAGGTCTAGTACATAAGTCTGCCCCCTTAATCAACATTTTTGAATTTCAAAAAACTTCATGTTAGCCTTTTCACAGAAACCAATTCTTGATTCTGAAGAAGGCCTCCAAAAACTTAGGCAGGATCTGGGAAACTTTCATCTCAGTTTTTTGTTCTCATGGGAAAGAGGCTTCCTATTTCTGTGAATGCCCAGGAAGAAGAAAGAACAGGGACAAAGGAAAAGGAAAAATGAGAGGGTTGGGCTGGGCAAAATGTGTGGTTTCCTGCCCAGTAATCACACCTAATTAGGACTCTCTATCACTCTCCCCTCTCAGTTCATTTGCCTATTTCTTGTCCCCCATGTTAAATAGGGCAAGTGGCCTAAAGAAAAGAAGACAGAGTGACCTTAAAACATTGCCCTGGAAGTTCTTTATGCAGGTGCATTTTTATGTAAGACCCCAGCCCCACCCCAATCCTTTGAAAAGATTCATGAAGAGCAAAAGAGCTAGGCTCCCATGTAAGACTTGAGAGGTTACTAAAGTCTCTGAGCAGAGGGTAGATGCCCCTTACTCACTATCCTCCCTCCCTCTGATGTTGTGGATAGTCCATCTAGAAGGGATTCCTGTTTAATTTGAAATGGATTAAAGAAAATACTGATGTCCCCCAAACTGAGATTCCATGAAATGCATTACTGGGGGAGGCACATACACATATACACTCCACTGGGTAACAAGCCACCCCCAATCTCCAATCTCATGTTTAAATTAAAATTTGGAAAAAAGAGGATAATATCAGAGACTGGGTTTCAATTAGAAAATATGCATTTGAGTCTCCATTTTGTCACTACTATGTGACTTCCGGCCAACTCACTTTGCCCCTCTCGGTGTCTCCTGCCTCCTTTGTTCACAAGAGAAAACAAAAATGATCCCATCCACCCCTCTGGCTCAGTAATGAACTGTGTGCTCTTTCCCCATATGCACACACAAATGGAGTTACACTAAGCTGCATGTGAATGTGTGTCAGGGTATTTATATAGTGTTTTAAGATTTGCAAACCTCTTTAAATAGATCATTTCATTAGATCCTCACAACAACCTTGTGACATAGGTGCCATTTTTATTCCCATTTTACAGATACGAAAATGATGTCTGAGAAAGGTTAAGTGAATTGCCCAGGGTCACACATCTAGTTAGAGTCTACAGCAGAAAATCAAATACTGTATCCACTAAGACAAACTATCTTACAAAAGATAGTTTGTGGCACCAAAACAAAAATTGAGTTTACAAAAACTCAATTAACCAGCAGTGAGGTTTTTTTTACCACTTCTATCACTGAATTTTAATGAGGAAAATATGCCCATATTCAGGGGTGTGCTAGAGACAGCTCAAGAGAGTCAGTTGTTAAATTTTCAGAGTGAGAATTTACACTTCAGAAATTAGAAAATGATAAAAGTCAGGGCTTGGTTTATTGTTTTGTTAACTGCCTAAACTTAAGAAAGTGATTGAGAAAATGTTGATAAAATAGTTTCAACTTTAAAGTGTTTCTTGCATACATTTTCCCCCTGGAGAGCTGGTTGTTAAACACTTTCCAGCACACCCCTGTGCCATCTTCCTCTCTTAGTTTCCCTAATTTGGAAAATATGTCCAAGGCTATCTGCAGAAACTCTGAGGGTCATACCCTCCCAGACTGATTCTTTTGTGAAGGCAAACTAGGCCATCTTTTGCCTCAATTCTTAGGTAGCCTTTAATTATAAGATGAATGTGGCCTCAGACAATCTAAAAGACCCTAACATGAAAAGGCCAAGATCTCCCACTGCACCCTGGGCCATCACCAGTCAATCTGACCTATGTCTCACCACTGGACTGCATGATTCTGAAGGAGAAAGTAAGGCTGATGTAAGGGTTATGGGATTAAAAGATCTTCCATGACCTGTTGGACTTGCTGACATAGCAGGAAGGTGTGGGGCAAGAGGAAGCAGAAGCCAAGCTAGAGTTCCTGCATTGACTGGCAGC
The DNA here is from genome assembly GCA_011680675.1 of Gymnobelideus leadbeateri. NCBI lineage: Eukaryota > Metazoa > Chordata > Mammalia > Diprotodontia > Petauridae > Gymnobelideus > Gymnobelideus leadbeateri. Next base: position 326,079 of record WOXC01008979.1, read on the forward strand.
AGTGGTTGTAGTAGCAGCAGCCAGCAGCAGCAGTAGTGGTAGCAGCCAAGGTGGAAAGTTGGAGGCAGAGGCTCAAACCCCTTTTTTGAGCTAGCCAGAATTTCTGCTAAGGACTCCAGCTGAGGACTGCCAGGGGCCGGAATTGTGGGGGGGGGGGGTGGAAGGCAGAGTTGCTGGGAGTATGCTTCCTGGACACTAAGCAGTTGTCATGAGTGGGGAGAGGAGGACCTTTGCCTGAGGCAGCTTGTTCTGTTTTGAAGGCTTGATAATGTGGGTGTTTGCTTACATTAACTACGTGTGCCAATTTCATAACTACTGTGATGGCTTTGACTTTCTGGTTTGGGGACTTACTTTTCTGGTATTTTAATAAATATTCTAGCTTTATCCCCCATGTAGAGAGCCCGATATATTTTGTGATTAATAAACACATCAACTTATTTATAATTGCCATAGGCATTGTGAATATTGCATTGATGATACAGCTGATGACTTTGCATGGCCCTGCCTCACTTAAATCCAATTCACTTGAACATCAAGACATCACCCTCTTGATGTCCTTGATCCTCTTTGAGAACAAAGGATGAACAGCAACAAGCAAGGCTATCTATTTAACCAAGTGGTATGGTTGGAGTGAAGCATCAGCTCAGGAACTGGGAAGTAATGGAGGTCCAAGCTGAAATATACAGACTTACTGATTAGCTAGATGAGGGTTTGCCTTCTTGGACCCTCCCTGTGGGAGACAGGATTCTCTTATGGGGTTAGCAGCAGCTAACCGGCCATATGCCCCCATCTCTTTGTTGTCAGCAAGCTTAGCTGCCTGTCCTGAGTCATGACAGGAGTCTAGTAGTTTCAGTACTCCTGGAGAGAGGTTCAACTTGGCTCAAAGTTCATTGAAGTAGGAGCCAGGAGACTGGGGTTCTAGGTTCTGTTCTGGCATTCTCTCTGAGCCTCTGTTTCCTCCTCTAAATAAAGAAGAGTGCAAGGGGGGCACAGATGAGGTGGTATAAGATATAAAATTTATGAGGTCCCTTATGCCTCTAATAGTCTATGAATCTAGGAAATTTGGGATCCATTGGACTCCATCTTGGCTCAGACTCAGTTTTTGTGAACTTGAGAAAGTTCATTTATTTTCTCTGGTGTTCCTATTCTTTCTAAAATGTAGGGGTTAGAACAGCTCATCTCTGTAATCCCTTCACGCTCTGATATGATACTTTGAGGATTTTCTTTTTGAGGGAGGGCTTGTGGAGGGGACATTGTTGGCTTCTAGTCTTCTTTTAGTCTCTTCCCCAAAGGCATTAATCTATTTGTTGCAAGACTTAGTATTCTAATCCTAACCTCCCAGGAAATAGATTCTGTAAGATGTCAACTGACCTCAGTACCTATAACCTCAGGTATAAAAAAATAATGAATTAAAATAGGAAGTCACAGAATGCCCTGCTTTCTGGGGGGAGGGGGTAAGGAGGAAGAATTTTGTGGTGGAAAAAGTGGCTAGCCTCCCCAGCCTCGGTGTCTGTGCCCTACCCCAAGTGCCCACCACCCCAGACTGAGAGTAAATAAGGCACCTGATTCTAGAGATGTTTGTGGCACTTGCCTTAAGTTCAAACATTCCTAGTAACAAGTCTTCTCTTCAAATTCTGATATCCTAAGTTCCGTGTTCTAATATTCAATGCTTTTAGGTCCCTTCCAGGTCTAACATTCCATGGTTCTATCCATTGACTAGAAACCAAGTCTGCAAATCCATACCGATTTTCAGGGGTGTTGTGAGGCTCAAGCGAGGTAATGACTGTAAAACTCTCTGAAAAACTTCAAATCCTCTATAAATGCCAGTTGTTTGGTGTTTGTGTTATTTTATTGCTATCATTATCATTGTAAGCCTATTATGGTCACCAGGCCTTTAGTAGGATGATGATTTCATTTCTATTCTCTGAGCGGGAAAGAGAGAGGATGGGGAAATGGAAAGAGAGAGAGAGAGAGAGAGAGAGAGAGAGAGAGAGAGAGAGAGAGAGAAAGAGAAAGAGAGAGAGGAGATGGGGGGAGGGAGGAAGAGTGAGAGACACAGAGAGAGATAGAAAAAGGGTGAGACAGAGAAAGGAGAAGGAGGGAGGGAGAGACAGACAGAAGAAGGAGGAGGAGGAGGCTGAAGAGAGATTGAATATAATACAAAAGGTATTAACCAGTCAAAATCAACTGTTCCCTTTCCTAGTAGTGAACAAGGTAATGACGACCATAAGTTATCCTGGTGGGAGAAAGGTAGATTTTGGCCAGTGACTGCCTTTTGTATGTGCAGATCTGGTTCATCAGCCAATCAAAAGGCTTTTCTTCTCTAAGCTGCCAGAGGAGAGTCACAGAATATCCTCACATGCTCTGAAGTAGTGGACTGGGCCTCTCCATCCCATATTGTGCCACGTTTCCAGAACAGGCTTCCAGCCCCTCTTCCATGTAGGCTCCCAGGACTGAGCCCTCATTGTCCAGTCTCCCATTACACTTCCATTACCTACCTGAAGAAGCTATTGTGAGGACGGTGCTTTGTGACCTATAACACACTCTCTAAATGTGGGCTATTATGATTTTAATTTCCCCAGACCTCAGTTTCTGAGGCTATAAAAAGAAGATGGTGACCCAAGACCCACTCTTTGGAATGCTCATAGGGAATCACTAATCAATCAATTTCAGTGATTTAGGAAATGCCAAGTACTGTATCACACTGAAGCAATTCTTACCTTCATTTTTTGTTCTTAGTTTTAAATTACATTGAGCTCATACTTCATTTAGGGGTTGCAGGCAGAATTCTAAGTAGGTTATTTCAGGATAGACATAAATAGCATAATCTATTCCAACAGGCCAGAAGCTAGAGTTGCATCATTAGTCAGCTTTTCTTCAAGACTTTGGGATTTTTTTAACCCCCATATGGGACCCAGAGAGTTCTGAGAAGCAAGGTGGGCCCACAGCAACATGGTGAAGGAGGAAAATTTCATTCATGGTACATGTTGAAATTATAATGACACTTTAAGTCAGCATAACACTTTTGAGTTTTACAGACTCATAGAACATCATAGTTGAAAAATAGATGATAGAGAGATAAATGAATAGATAATTAAAATAAGTGGATAAATAGAAAGAACATTTATTACACACTTGATGTTTACTTAATAGAACCTTAGAGAAAAAGACTCCAATTCAGTCTTTTTACAGGGGAGGAATCTGAGGCCCAAGGAAGTAATGAGATTTAACTAAAGTCACAGTTCATTAGTGGCAGACATAGGATTAGAAACCAGGTCTCTTGACTCTTAATCCAGTATTCTTCCTTTTCAATAATTTTTCAGCCATGTCCAACTCTTTATGATCCCTTTTGGTGTTTTCTTGGCAAAGACATTGGAGTTGTTTGCCATTTCCTTCTCCAGCTCATTTTACAGATCAGGAAACTGGGGCAAACAGGGTTAAGTGACTTGTCTAGGGTCACACAGCTAGTAAGTGCCTGAGACAAGATTTGAACTCAAGAAGATGAGTCTTCCTAACTCCAGGCCTGCCATTATATCCACCACCTAGCAGCCCCATTTTCTTCCTATATTACTGTTAAATTGTTGCTCCACCTTTTATTTGAGAGCACTGGAGAGCTAGGTACAGGTCTCAGAATCTGAAGAAAGAAGATCAGATCCTAATTCTTCCATGAACTAACTACCTGTGTGACCTTATATAAGGCTGGTAAGGTAGAAGATTATTTACCTTCTCTGAGCTTCAGATTCCTCATTGATGAAATGGGAGAATTAAACTAAATGATAGGATCAAGTTAAGGGGTGACTATGTGACTTCATGGAGAAAGCAGCAGGCTTGGAGTCAGGAAGACTCATCTTCCTGAGTTCAAATCTGGCCTCAGACACTTACTAGCTGTGTGGCCGTGGGTAAGTCTCTTAACCCATTTGCCTCAGTTTCCTCATCTGGAAAATGAGCTGGAGAAGTAAATGGCAAATCAATCCAGTATCTTTACCAAGAAAACACCAAATGAGGTCACAAAGAGTCAGATACAACTGAAATGACTGAACAACAACAGATCAAGTTAAGTCAATAAGCATTTATTAAGTACCTACTAATGCAGGCACCTTGCTAAATACTGGGGATACAAAGAAAGGCAAAAACCTTCAAGGAAAAGGAATTCACAATGTAATGAGGAAGACAATATATAAAGGAATATGTACCAATAAAGCTTCTACTGGGTTACTTGGGGGTGATCTCAGGGGGAAAAGGCTTCTTGTCTAAGGGAGATCAAGAAAGGTTTCTTGTGGATTAATGTATGTAGCTAAGATGTGAAGCCAGAGAAGCCTGGAGGCAGATATGGAGAGAGAGTTTTCTAGGCAAGAGGGATAGCTGGCCAGAAAGATCTAAAGTTTTGCTCTGGAGCAGCCAGGAGCCTAGAATCACTAGAATGACTAGATAATAGAGTCCATGGAGAGGAGTAACATTTGAAAAAGTCAGAAGTGTCTAGAGCAGGAAGGTCACCTTGTTGGACCCCCTCATTTTATGGGTTAGGAAATGGTAAAGGAGCCGATCAAACCTTAGACATCAGAAGTCAGGTTTGGACTCAAACCTTCTGACTCTTTATGGCTGTCTCTGTCAGCTAACTCTAGCATTATCTCCTTATGTTATTCTGGGAGAAGTTGTACAGACAGTCCCATATGACTGATGAGAAAACCAAAGCTCAGAGAAGTAAAAATGACCTGCCTAAGGTGGCACAGCTATTTCATGGCAGAGTTAAAATGAGAAGCTGGCACTCTTATTACCCAGGCCTGGCCTCTTTCTACTACACTACCCAGCTGAAATGGATTTCCGGAAGCTTCAATTCATTCATTCCAGTTTGCCATCTTAAAAAAAAAAAAATCCTTTCTCCTGAAACAGGAGAATTAAACACATAAACCCTTTCATGGCAAGATGTCCTGGAGATTAAAGAAATAACTATCTTTCATAATTCACACATAGAAGTGGTGAAAAATAATCTGTTATTATATAGAGCAAAGAAAGAGTAATTTATAGCCAGTCATGAATACTTAATCATTAGACCAAGTGATGCTGCTCATATTAATACAGTGAAAATAAATCAGTCTTTAAATCTGCAGCAGACTTTAACTTGGCATGTTGAAGATAAATCAAGTACGTCTGTCACAGAAGAGTCTGTCTGTGTTACAGAATTATTAATAAGAACTAACTCTCCACCCTGCTCTTCCCACTTCACCATCCTGAGTCAACCAGGAATAGAACTGAGTAAGACCGTTACTTTTACATCAGCAACAATGATTATAGAGCAATTCAGATTACATTAATTATATTAATTACCCCCAAAAGGCTCCGGGATTTGTCCCCATTAATTTTCCATTGGATAAAATCTCTATCACAAGTAGAACTAAAGCCTCAAGTAGTTGACGGAGTGTAAGAATGGAATTAGCTCTTACATAACACCTACTATGTGCCACGTACTGTTCTAAGACTTTACAGAATATTATTTCAATTGGGAGGTAGGTACTGTTATTATACCCATTTTATAGTTCAAAATTCGAGGCAAACAGAGGTTAAATGACTTGACCAGGGTCACACAGCCAGTAAGTGTCTGAGGCTAGATTTGAACTCAGGTCTTCCTGACTCTAGGCCCAGCACTCTTTGCACTGAGTTGTCCCTAATGTTGAGCAGTAAGCAGCATTGGAAAGAATACTGGACTGAGAGATGGGACACTGACTTTGATTCCAGGCTCAGTCAGTACTGAGTTTACTTAGCATAGTTCTAATGCTTAAAACCAGGGGTATGTGGAGCCAGATCCAACAATATCCAATTGTTAAATTTTTAATTTGCATTTATTTTATTTAATGTAAGCATTTACAGCTCTGAAAACAATAAGCACTACAAATTAGTGTTTGTTTTTGTTGTTGATTGTCTAAACTTAAGAAGGTGAAGGAGAATTTTTTTTTTTTTTTGCAGGGGGAAGGCAGAACAATTGGGGTTAAGTGACTTGCCCAAGGTCACATGGCTAGTAATTGTTAAGTGTCTGAGGCTGAATTTGAACTCAGGTCTTCCTAACTCCAGGGCTCTACTCACTGGGCCACCTAGTCACCCCAGGAGAAAATGTTAGTGCATGATAAACTTAAAATTGTGTTCTATGTACATTTTTGGGAGAGCCAATTGTTAAACATTTACTAGCACATATCTGGTTCTATATGTGCTAGCAGAATTAGAATTTTATATATATATATATAATTATACATATATTATATTATATATGGCATATATAATATTATATATTTTATATATATATATATATATATATTAGAATTTTAATATATATAAGACTTCAAAGAGAATTTAGTTGAAGCCATGTGTATGAATAGCAGGGGCCATTGGGTGGCACAGTGAAGAGAGCACTGGGCCTGGAGTTAGGAAGACTCATCTTCCTGAGTTCAAATCTGGCCTGAGACACTTCCTAGCTGTGTGACCCTGGGTAAGTCACTTCACCCTGTTTGCCTGTTTTCTCATCTGTCAAATGAGCTGGAGAAGGAAATGCCAAACCACTCAACTATCTTTGCCAAGAAAAACCCAAATGGGGTCACAAAGAGTCAGACACAACTGAAATGATTGAACAGCACAATCATATATGAACAGGAGTCCCTCTGTAGAATCAAACACCCCTGTCCAATACCAGGACATCATCTATACTCCTGCTGAAAACCTCTAGTCTGAAGGAATTCACTATTTCCTGAGGCCATCCATTCCATTTAAAGTAAATGGTCCCCTGAAGTTTTCTTTTTGAGCTGCCATATCTTCCAGAAACAAGACAATTCTAATGGTTAATAAATGTTTTCCTTATATTGAACTTAAATCTAAATCTCTGTCATTCTTATCCATGGATATTAGTTTTATCTAAGAATATCTAAGAATAAAATGTCTATTCACTTTTCCAAATCTATACTCCTTCAAGAGGTAGAAAGTGGCCACCCTGTCATAAAATCATGGGATTCAGAGATGGAAAGAACTTTAGAAATCACCTAACTCTAATCCTGTCATGTTCTATAGCTCAGAGATGAAGAGCCCTGTCCATGACCAGAAAGGTCATAAATGGAAGAATTTTGGGTTTTTTTTTTTTCCTCAGAGGGCTCAAACAATTTGCTTTCCTTCTTTGGACCTCAGTTTCACCATTTATAGTACAAAAAGGTTGAGTTAAATAATCTTTAATTCAAACTAACTAGAGGGAGGCCATTCTGAGTCAGTGAAATGTCAAAATCACACCTGATTTTTATTTAAAGAAATTAAGTTGATTTTTGAAATACACAATAGCCATAGCTAGACTGAAGTACCATGAAAAGCAGTGTTGTATAGTGGTAAGAGTCCTGTGTTTAAGCTTAGAATTCTACATCTGGATTCAGAAAACTCTTCTTAAGTGTTGGTTCACTCATTTACTCATATTTGAGATCCTGTATGCTCACTTAGAGATAAAGAAGCATGAGTAATGAAAAGAATATGAACAAGGCAAATCTGAAGATCTGTGTTTGAATCCTGTCTCTGGCACCTCCCATGTAACTGTGAGAAGAAATTTTATCTTTGGATTATTTCCTCAATTGAAAAATGAAAGGGACTAGATCTCTAAGATTTTTTTTCCTAATCCATCCAATGGGGATAATAGAATCATAGAACTAGAATCTGATAGGATCTCAAAGATCATCCAGCCCAGCCTCAGGCCAAGTCAAGGGTCTTCTAAACGATATCCTGGACAGGGGTCATCAAGCCTCCTGTTAGAGATTCTAGTGATGAAGAAACCTCTTCCATCTTTTCTCTTTGTTTTCCATTTGAGACAACACAGATTATGAAGATGTGTATTCATTTTATTGACCAAAAAATCTACATTTTTAAACTTTCATCCATTGGATTTAGTAATACTACTAAGGCAGCTATATGGCACAGTACATAAAGTGCTGTACTTGGAGTCAGAAAGTCCTGAGTTCAAATCTAACCTTTGACACTTACTACCTGTTTGCCTATGTCTCCTTATCTGTATAGGGGTAGAATAGGGGTAATAGTAGCATCTACCTCGCAAAGATGTAATGAGGATCAAATTACATATTTGTAAAGTGCTTTGCAAACCTAAAGAGTTATATAAATGTTGGATAATATTATTAATACTTGTACTGACTACTTCGTGTGGTAGTGATGATTAAATGCCTTTTTAAACTGTAGAGGTCTATGTTAAATAAATTTTATTATCATTAGCATTATATCATCATAACATCTTGGAAATAATCAAAGTACGTTTTCCTAAAAGTAATATATAACCCTAGTTCTTAGGCAAACTACTCCAGAGAAAAGGTAAGAATAATTTGTAAATAGAAGCTAATTGGTTACAAACATGAACTACAAAAACAGTTTAAAGACTCCATTCCCACCCCTCCACAAAAACTAGGCTTTTCATTGGTTTAGCTAATCCCTGTCCCAACTTCTGATTTATTCCCAACTCTTCCTTCCTAAAACAATCTGATCCAATGCACTTCTACCCCTCCCCCTCTTCCCTTGCCACCTAAGATTTCAATTCACTGAAGAGGCATTTGATTAAGTTCTGTGGCTCCTGCAGTGGGTTACTTCCTGTACAAATTCCCAAAAACATATTTATTAATGTGTCTGCCTGTCAGAAGAGATCCTCCTCCTATGTTGGGATATATGTAATTTATATAAATATAAAACTTTCTCTCAAAGTGAATGGAATAACAATTGCCTCCTGATGTGCACTACTCCCCTCCTTCTCTCTTCTCTTCCTCCCTCTTGTTTCCCTCTCTTTCTTTCTCCCTCTTCCTCTTCCTCTTTCTCTTCCATCCCCTCCCCCTCTTCCTCCCCTCTCCTCCCCTGTCTTCTCCTCTCCTGTCCTCCTCTCCTTTTTCCTCTCTCTCTCTTTTTCTCCCTCCCTGGGCTCTCACATCTCTCTCTCTCTCTCTCTCTCTCTCTCTCTCTCTCTCTCTCTCTCTCTCTCTCACACACACACACACACACACACACACACACACACACACATACATATGCCACATACCACATACCGTTCTTCATCAAAATATATTGCTTGGTGACAGACAATAGAGAGATACCCTAAATTTCCTAGCTCTCCTATTTACAGTGACAACCTGGGGGGTGGTTCTGTAACCACAGCATCCCAATACCATCCAGTTCCAAAAGCAGTAGGGACTGAAGCATGGAGAACCCATAGAGGAACCTATTCCCTCATGTATCAGGCAATGTCAATATAGCTCGATTAACAAGAATCCTCTGGGCATGAGAAGGAGCATGAGGTAATAGGAAAGATCACTGGATCTATGTCCAGAAGAACTGTGACCTCCTGGCTCTTGCTTACTAGTAGTCTGACCTTGGTCAAATGGCTGTGCTTTTTTTCTTATTTGTAAAATGGGAATAATACTTTTTTTACTATTCTTTTACAGATTAGTTGTGATATCCAGATGCTGAAATGTATTTGTCTGAAAGGAAAAAGGTGATATGGGGACTCCCTGATCAATTGATTCCTGCAGCTACTGAATGAGATGCAGAATATAAGAGAGGGGTATAACATTGATTATCCTGACCCTCCCCACCCTCTACCCCTGCAAATGACCAGGTGTGTAACATTGCCCCTCTCCCCCAGAGTTCTCTGATACCCTCAAGGGAGTCTCTTCCATTGTCTCTAACATCTACAATTTTGTGCTCTCAATTTTAAGGGTCAATTGACCCCCAGTACTAACTGGTTAACAGATTATCTTTTCACAAAGGAACATTTACTTCAAATCTATGTCAAGAACAAATATACACTACCTCCCTCCCTAAAACACACACACACACACACACACACACTGTAGAGGATATAATACTTCATAATACTTCTTACACTACCTATCTGGGGAGCAAAGAGGATACGATTTATAGCTTAACTCAGTTCCTATATAGCAGGAGTTATCTGAGTTCCAAGTTCAGCTCCATAGCTCTCATATCACAGTCCATTGTAGAGTCAAGGCTTCCCTGCTGAGACAGCCCTGACATCTCACTTGGAATCCTGCCTCCAGGGTCAACATGACTGAGGAATTTGGTACAAAAACTCTACCCATCTGTGCCTAGAATTGAAAGACAAAGACAGACAAATAGAGCAAAATCCAAAACCCATTTCTCAGAGCCATAGGACCAAAATGGTGGAGGGGGAAAGGGAAAGGTTACTTTTGAACTCATCACCCATCTCAGTTCATAAATCACATGCTGTTAGTGAACAGGACCTGCAACCCCCAGAAACCTCCAGAAAAAAAGGGAGAGAGACTGTCCCCATGTGGTATTTTTAAAGACGCAACCTATTCCTGCTTTGCAACCACTAGGAAGAGGCTGTTCTCATTCATTTGGTAATGGAAGACAGAATGTCTTCTCCCAGAAGCAGGCTACTGGTGTCTCCTAGGTGGGTGCCTCCCTCCTAGGTGATTTGAACATGTGCAAAGCAAAGTCCCATTACACAGGTAACAAACACGATGAAATATTTGGATTCTGTCCCTTTCGACATTAAGTAATGATACATGTACCATATAAATATGGACCTTTTCTAGATACGGAATAGCCCATTCCTAGCCCATAAAGTAAGTATAAAGAAGCTTTTTACAATTTATTGCTTAGGAAATTTTTTTAAATTACCATTAAAATTTTTATATTTAATTGTTTTTATTTTAAACTCAAACACCAAATAAAATGAGCGCTCCAATATATGAAATAGGACAGAAAAAGAGACTTGTGCATAAAGTTATCAATCTCTATTAGGTAGAGTTTGCTCTTCTTCTGAAGTATATATCTTCAAATATATTAAATTTATATTAAAACATAAATTACACAAATATAATATTAAATAAATATAGTTATGTTATACGTATGAGAAATGTAGTATATATTATAAATATGAAATACATTTAACACGAGCTTTCAAACTGTCTCTGCTTTCAAAGCTATCCTATTTGTTTTCTTTCTGGCTGTCACTTGGTTCATTTCTGTGCAATAAAAATAAAATTTGTCAATGACTTTTTTTTTTTTGCTATTTTTCTTTTAAGGCAGCTTAAGGCGATTCACTGGGATAGGACACTGACCCTGGAGTCAAGAAGACCTGTTTTTAAATCTGATATCAAACACTTAATTAGTGAAATGACTCTGGTTAAGTCACTTAAAGGGCAGCTGGGTGGATAGAGACCTGGAATCAGGAAGACTCCACTTCCTCAGCTCATATCTAACCTCAGACACTTTCTAGCTAGGTGACCCTGGGCAAGTCACTTAACTTTACCTCAGTTGCCTCATCTATAAAATGAGCTAGAGAAGGATATGGCAAACCACTGTAATATCTTTGACAAGAAAACCCTAAATGGTGTCACAGAATTGGACATGATTGAAAAAACAACTGAATATTTCTGTCTGCCTTAATTTCCTCACTTATAAAATGAGAATAACACTAGCAGTGACCTTTCAGAGTTGTCATGAGGATAAAATGATATTATATCTGTAAATCTCCATGTAAGCTTTAAAATACTGTTGTTGGGGCATCTAGGTGCACAGTGGATAGAGCACGGCTCTGGAGTCAGGAGGGCCTGAGTTCAAATCCAGCCTCAGACACTTCACACACACACACACACACACACACACACACACACACACACACACACACACACACACACACATTCATGGACACAAACTAGCCATGTGACCTTGGGCAAGTCACTTAACCCCAATTGCCCTACCTTCCCCCCTCCAAAAAGCAAAATAACAATATAACAATAATGATAATAAAATACTATTGTTGTTTGGTCATTTTAGTTGTATTCAACTCTTTGTGACTGCATTTGGGGTTTTCTTGGCACAGATAATGAACTGGTTTGCCATTTCCTTTTCCAGCTCATTTTACAGATGAGGAAACTGGGGCAAATAAGGTTAAGTAACTTGACCATGGTCATACAACTAACTAGTAAGTATTTGAGGCCAGATTTAAACTCAGATCCTCCTCATTCCAAGGTCAGTGCTCTATTGCACCACCTGCCTGTCCATTAAAGTACTATAAAATGGTAACTATTATTATAATTTTACCAACTTTATCACTGCTCTATCTCCCCTTCAACCTCCAAAAAAAAACTTGCAACAAATATGCATAGTCAATAAGACAAATTTCTACATTGGGCTTGTCCAAAAATATCAGTCTCATTCCATATATTCTCTATCTATCGAATTTCAGTAAGGAAGTGATTACATACTTCATCAGTCTTCTAGATTCAAGGTGCGTCACTTTGCTGATCAAATTTCTTAAGTTCTTCAAAGTTATTTTTCTTTAAAATTCTGTTACTGCATAAATATTTCTCCTGGTTCTAATTACTCCACTCTAAATCAGTTCATGTAAGTCTTCCAAAATTATTCTGAAACTGTTGCTTTTATAATATTCCATTATAAACATCTACCATTACATATTTAGTTATTCTCTAAATGATGGGTACTCCCTTGGTTTACAATTCTTTGCTTCAAAAAAAAAGAACTGATAAAAAATTATATATATATAAATCACTTTACTCTTTCTTTGGGATATAGGTCTAATATTAGTATTGGGTCAAAGGGTATGCACAATTTAGTGGCTTTTTGGATGTAGTTCCAAGTTGCTTTCCAAAATGAATGGACAAATCCATAACTTTTCCAAGAGGGCATTAATGTGTTCATTTTCCCATAGCCCCTCTAAGGTCACTCTTCCAGCTTGTCATCTTTGCCATTCCAGTGGGTATGAAATAGTTAACCTGTTCCTGTCTGGAGTTCTCTCTTCTTTCTGGCCAGCCTCTTCTCCAGAATCTCCTGTGTCTGGAAATCTCTCAACTCAGAACACTCCTTGTTAGAAACTTTCTGTTTCCTCATTGATTAGAGACTCCTTGCCTGTGACCTCAGGAATGGGAATCCAATCAAATCCACTCTATCAAGATCCCTCCTCTTCTTATGAAATGCCTAGAGAAGCCCAGCTACCTGAGTGACGTTAACCTAAGAACTACCCTGAAATATAAGCCTAGGAGCCCTAGATCTTTGTGGAGACCCTTTGTCTGGCATTCCTGACACTCCTTACCCACATCATATCTGTATACAGTCTCCATCCCATCCAGTCCCTCTTTGAAAGTCATGGTGTCATAGATTTAATAATTCATCGGGCAGCTAGGTGATTCAGTGAATAGAGCACTGGCCCTGGAATCAGGAGGACCTGAGTTCAAATCTGGTCTCAGACACTTAACATTTACTAGTTGTGACCTTGAGCAAGTCACTTAACTCAAATTACCTTGCCTTCCTCCCTCCAAAACAAATAAATAATGCGAGAGATCCTAAAGACCCCTAGGCCCAATATCTTCATTTCTTAGATGAAGAACCTGAGGCCCACAGAGTTGAAGTGACTTGATAAAAGTCCCACAGGTAGTAAATAACTGAGCCAGAATTTGAACCCAGAACTCCTAACCCCAACTCCAGACTTCTTTTCACTTCTTTTTAGCCCCAAAGTGAAGGAAATCATTGGACTACTGTATTTAGAGAGTGTTGGGCCCAGCCCCAGGGTGAGGGGGTTGCTGGCCTACCCTAATTTGGAAGTGTCAATGTGAGCCCCAGTGTGAGTGGTTCAGGGGAGGGGGATGGTGAGCTGCCTTGGTACATCTCCTTTTCTGTCACTGAATCTTGCTCCTTCAGGGGTCTTCAGTTAAGCCTTATAGCCTTCTCTTAAATACACCAAGGCAAGAAGCCTATTGTGTTCCACGTGGACTAATAGCTCCAATTCTCTTGTGAAGGACCTTTGGTCATAAGAAAGGACCTTGGCATTTGGGTTCTTAGCATTTGGCTCAATCTAATCAAAGTAGAGAGCCAGAAATCATGCTATAATCTGTTTGGCCCCTTTTTTTGTTGTTGATGTCATATCTTCCTTGGAAATCTGGTGGTGGATCTTGTGACCTCTGACATTCAGTAGATAGTGGAGGGATCCAGTAGGCTTTAGACAACTTTATTTCTGATAACTAAATTTAGCCTCAGGGGAAAAATTGTACATCCAAATAAACTGTATTTGTCACCTGTCCAAAATGAGTTAAGCATGAACTAGCCAGTGGTGGGAGTGGGGGATCATACTACCTAACAATGCAATGTAGAGTGATTCAGCAAGTGTTGTTTACTGAGGTGTAGGGGAAAGGAAGGATGCTACTGTACAGATGCTGACGGATAATAATTGCAGGGCTGGTTGGGAGGGGGAATTGGAATTGGCAGGAGGGCAGCAGATGCTAGTCCCAGATCAAAGCCTAACTGGTCTTAAACTCAACATGTCCAAAACTGAACTCATTATCTTCCTCCCCCTCAACCCTCCCTCCTTCCAAACTTCCCTATTACTGGCCAGGGTGGCACCATCCTCTCAGTCCCCGAGGATGGAAACCAAGGTGTTATACTCATTCTGTCCTCACTATTGATTTCACCTTTGCAATATCTCTTGAAATGCCCTCTTCTCTCCTCTGATATTGCATACTGGTTGAGGACTTTAACTCCTGGACAATTGCGGGTTGTTCTGCCTGACAAAAAAATCTCCCCCCACTCTAGTCCCTCTTCTATTTAGCCACCAAAGTGATTTCCCTAAAGCTTGAGTTCAATCATGTTACCCTCGACTTATTCCATAAACTCTAATGGCTTCCTGTCACCTCCAGGATCAAATACAAAATCCCCTTTTTGACAGTTGATGCCCTCCTTAACCTAACATCACCAAGCCCTCCTTCACTCCTCTGCATCTCCTTATATTTCAGTCTCTCCTCCTACATATCCTTTGATACAGTGACACTGGCCTCCCTCCTGGTCCACCTAACAAGACACTCCATTTCTTGATTCTGGACATCTTCTTGGCTGTCTCCATGACTGGAGTTCTTTCCTTCCTCAAATCTTCCTCCTGCCTTCCCTGGCTTCCTACAAGCCCCTGCTAAAATGTCACTTTCTATAGGAAGTTTTTTCTAATCCCTTTATTCAGGAAGGTATTGACCTTCATTTTCCATTTATATGATATACATACATATATATATATATGCATATATATGTATGTATGTGCTTCCATGTCTCCTCCATTAAGCTGTGAGCTCCTTAAGGACAGGGACCATCTTTTCCCTCATCCTTTTCCCTCATCTCTAAGACTTAACAGAAGGACTCTTACATAGTAGGTACTTAATAAACCTTATTGACTCACTGACTGGCCTTTACTAAAGGGAAGAAAATGATGGGAAGAGTCTTGAACAGGTCCTGTTGAACAGACTGAGTTGCTTACTGTTGTAGGTGAGTCAAGACTTTGAAACAGGCCTTATAGATCACCATTTCAAGCCCCACCATTTTTCAGATGAGGAAACCTAGGGCCAGGGAGGTCAACTGACTTCACCCAACATTGCAGAGTCAGAAATTAAGTAAGGGTCCTCTGATTTAAAACCTATTGTGATGACATTATACCTTTGTTGCATCACTGGGAACAGAAAGGTTTGTCTTCAGAACTTAGAATTTTTGTTAATTTTTTGAAGAACATATAGAAGATAATGATTCCTTTCTGATGTCATTTCCAATCAAAGCTAACACATAGCTACTGTCTTCCTTTGCTCTTCAGGCTGAACTGCTTTCATTTGGGATACCATTATTCCTCTGAGTGGAAAATGAAAAACTTTTTCTCAAAGTTTCCTCAATGCATCTTCAGCTGAATTAAAGAGTGAAAAAATTAAATATAAATATTCTCTTTATCTTGCATTTCCAGAAGAAAAAATAATAAAAAAGATTCTTTAAAACTAAATTTCCTTTCATTAAATGCTCTCCTGACACTGTCCCCAGAAGGATATAGACTCTTCTGATGAAAACCCTGGAGAAAAGCAGTGCCTACAAGCTATTCCCATTTGATTTGGGAGTGACTGTGATCTTCTATAACTAATGAGCTATTCCTCAAAAGTCAGTCATTGAAAATCAGATATTCCAAGGTCCTGAAGTTTTCAGCTAACATTGCTGTAGAGTTAAGGTCATCAAATAATAATGGTCATTGAGGGGAAAAGAATGAGTACAAATAAAAGAGAAATAACTGAAATGCACAAAGTTCTTTATGAGTTAGGAAAGGCAGTGTGGCATAGCTTGGGCTTGCCATCAAGAAGACTTATCCTCCAAATTTGCCTTTGTCATTACACAGCTGTGTAACCCTGGAAAAGTCTCTTAACCTCCCTGAGCCTGAGTTTTCTCATTTATAAAATAAGAGTAATAGAAGAATCTATTTCATAGAGTTATTGTGGAGCTCAAATTGACATAAGGTACTTTGCTAACATTAAAGAACTATATAAATGTCAGCTATTATAGCTTAAAGAGGGTTTTATATGATTTTTCTCATTTGATCTTCACAGCAGCCCTGTAGGTTAGACAAAGGAAATATTATTCTGCCCACTTTACAAATGAGAAAATTGAGTCCCACTGAAATGAAGCTTTAAGGAAGTAAATGGAGGCATGGTTTTAATCAAGACTTTCCCCCCTCAAGTCTGATCACCCTCCAGTTCAATAATGTTTGTCACACACTTGTTTCTGTGCAAATCTGGCTTAGAATGTACCACTTGGCTTAGACCCCACAGCTGGCTACCTGCCTTGGTCCCTGCCCTTTAATTAGTCATTGCATTTTTCCTGGGGTTGGCTCTGGGGGAGCTTGACTTCAAAAAACTTCCCATTCTCACACTTATTGGCCCATCACCCTCACCCTAGCTGCTCCAGGAGAAGTCTAATTTTATCTCTAGTCTAGGGTCTCCCCAAAAAAGTGGTACTCAGTGGACTGTATGAATCAAGTATAGGGCAAGTCACTTATTTTCACATAGTATTAAGGGCTGAGTTATCAAGACCTTGGAAAAGGAGAGATCCAGCTTCCACAAAGGACACGTGTGTTTCAAAGCTACCTTCAAGAAGAGGTCCCTGGAAGCGAGAACAACTCCAGAAAGATGCCGACTTGTAGCAGAGTCAGTACTTTGAGCATTCAGACATTGCCACACTACAGACTTTGGGGAATTACCCCTTTGGTGAGATCAAAGAATCAAAGACTCTCTCTCTCTCTCTCTCTCTCTCTCTCTCTCTCTCTCTCTCTCTCTCTCTCTCTCTCTCTCCCTTCTTCCTTTCCTCCCCCTCTCTATTTCTGTGTCTGCTCTCTGTCTCTCTTTTGAATTGAGATATCCACTTCCAGTTAGAAAGTTCATTTATTGAATGTATTTTCTATCATGTTTTTATCTGTATAACTCCTTTTATTTGTTTGCTGTTGTCTTGAATAAATGGGTTTGTTCTAATTCAATGAAGTTCTGGTATTTGCGTAACTGACATTTGGAGGGAAAGGAGTCAGGCCTTCAGATACAGTTTAAGCACTCCTTCCCCATTATGGGATAGTGATCAGGAATATAGATAAAACCTAACTTTTCCCCCAAGACTAAGAATATTTAAAGAGGGCAGGGAAGATTGATATAATTCTTGTCTGATATGCCCTTTCTAAAGAGAGTAACTAGTTTCATAGTACATTCTCCTGCTCCCCTTCTGGTAGGAATCAAAGTTTCCCATGGAGAAAAGTGTGAGTCTAGAAATGTCTATTCCTGCCTTCCTGTGAGCCACATTTTGACAATCCCATGTGGATATACATATATAACCTGCACCAGAACTCACATATACCTTAAATAATAAGAGAATCACAGCACTAATTAACAGAATGATTTAAACAAAATTTAGCATCTTAACTTATTACTTCTGGTTAAAGACAGATGGGAAAGTAATAGTCAAACCTAGTTGGAATGCAAAACCATTTTTTGCAAGAATAATTGTCCACATAACATTTTGCCTCTATTGGCATTATCCCATCAAATAGCTGAGCTTGACTTTTCCAGTGTCTGATCTGTGATGTTAACTTTTCCCTTGAGCAAACTACACCTGCTAGTGTTTTAATGTTCTTCCCCCTTGCTACTCAGGTAGCATAAACTACCATCAACCCAAACATTTCTGGGGCTACCAGACCAATACTAAAGGAAGAACACACACAGGAGAGGCAAAGGTAGCCAGGAGCTCTAATGAAAGCCCTCCTGGTTGAATCTGTATTGAATATGTGGGGCAGTAACCCACATTGCAATTATATCAAGGAAATGATAAGCCAGTGTTTGATTGTTTTTTAACTCCACTAAATTCATATTTTGTGACCTGGACAGCTACATCTACCAACCATTTTCAAACAGGTGTAGCAACATGAGATCAGTTCTATAAGCTCAACAGCTGACAAGAAGACTCTTAGCAAATGAGTCATACATGACCAGAATCCCGCTTCCAGGAGCTTTTCATGGTTCACTTGTTGCAAAGATATAACCTTTTGTGAGGGGTGAAGAGCCCCATTATACAACACATTGTTCTAGGTGTTCAGGATATGAGAGATGGGAAATGAGTCTTAACTGAAAATATTTTAAACTCTAATGAGGAAAAAACCATGGACACAGCTCGCATTCTCATGATGTCAAGAGAATGTGAGGAAGTCATAGATTCCCTGGTACATCAGGCAAATTTATGCGAGTATACAGGCATAGATGGGTTGTAAAGAATTCCAATATCATTGAGGTCTACAGATCCTTTTGAAGATGTTGAAATACAAGAAAGAAGTAAGTACAAAACAGAGGCCTGGACAAGGAGTAATGACAAATCTGGGGAGTGAGACTTCCTTTTCTCCTGGAACAGGGTAGTAATAGTATAGACTTCATAGAAGACATGGTACCTATTGGGTTATCCAACTGGCAGAGAATCAGGGAGGGCATCCTAGATATCAGGGATACAAAAGCATGAAGATGGAAGGGAGATGATTGGCAGTTCCCATCTCCCTGGAACACAATATACTAAAAGTAATAGTGTAAGATGAATCTGGAAAGACATTTGGGAGACAGGCTATGGAGAGGACTTTTATAACAGTTGTTTGACAGACCCCTGCCTCCCTAAATAGATGTTACATTTTAATAGGCTGATTTGTGGTTAATATGTCAATCACCAAGCAATGAGGAGTAACTGAATGTTTTTTTTTTTATTTTGTTTTGTTTTGAAGGGTGAAATGATAAAGATAGTACATTTAGAAGATCTTTTGGGTGGCTTCAAAGTGGAGTGAACTGGGAGGAAGAAAGACAGGAGGTAACAATCCATTTGAGAAAAGATCCTGTTTGCAGTGGGATTAAAAGCCATAGGAGTAGTATTGGGACTAGGTTGGGGGAGAAGGCAGATGCCAGAGATATTGTAGAGATGGAATTAATAAGATAGAGTAGATTTTTGTTTTGTTTCATCTAGACCAGGGATCAGCAAGCTTTAACCTATGGACCAAATCCTGGCAGCCTGTACTTGTAGGCCCAGGAACTAAGAATATTTTTTACATTTTTAAATACAATAAAACTCCATTTAAAATTGTAAAAGCTGCTCAGCTCATGGACCTTACAAAAACAGGTGGCTGTATAAATTTAATCCCCAAGCAGTAGTTTATCTACCTCTGATCTAGACATATGATTTCATGGGTTTAGGGAACTCCTGATCAGCAAACTGCTTTTACCAGTGCAGATTGTCAACTCTCTTGCAGATATCCAGAGTCATATACCCAGAATGTGCGTAAGGCAAGACATGAACTCAGGTTGGGCTGGCTCTGGAACCAGCCGTCCATCCTTGTTGCCTCTTGCTGGGTATTTTTATACACATTTTACAGATAGGGAAACTTTGTAAACTCAGAAAGATTGCTGAAGGTTACAGAAATAATAAATGGTAGAGCCAGGATTCATATACTAGTATTCTGATTCAATATCCAATTGTTATTTTTTTTTTTTACTAAACTACACAGCCTCTACTTTAGAAAGAAAAAAGATTGGGTTTCTTTCTAAATCCCACTAATCTGAAGTTTCTCAAAACCAAACTCATTAGTTTTTATCAATTGAGATGTAATCAGTTATCTGAAAATGAAGATGACCTTGCCTTTATAATTTTTCCAGAATGTATTTTGAGAATCACAAGATAGAGGCTTTCGTGACTAGGAAACTCTAAGGGAAAGGGAGTGACTTGAATTTCAACTGGTTCAAAAGGTTCTCTGTGACCAGAAAACAAGGATTAATTAATTCTTTATCACAAATCTGCCTTGCATTTTGATATCAGATTTAATTTTTTTATTAATTTTTACCAAATATCACTGTCTTAATGATCACCCTAGGGTATGGGTTCCAAGTCTTCTCACAAGTACATAACCCTATTCTAGGCCACAATTTTAGTTGAGCCCAGGGCTAGAGATAGTAGAGACAACAGCCACGCAACTGAGTAGGTCCAAAGGACCTAGAGAATGATACCTAACAGAAATAACATCCTATAAGGAACAAAATGTGTACATTATGGTGGGAAAGGGGCAGAAGCAGTATCAAAAGTGTAAGTTCCAGATGGTAGATAAGAGCACTGGGCCTGGAGTCAGAAAGTCCTGAGTTCAAATTTAACCTCAGACACTTATTAGCTACGTAAGCCTGGGCAAGTTGCTTAATCTCTGTTTGCCTGAGTATCTTCAACTGTATGGAAATAATAAAAGCACCTACTTCTCAGGGTTTTTTGTGATGATCAAAAAAGGTAATATGTTTTAAGGTGTTTAGCACAATGCCTGATCCATAGTAGGCACTATATACATAAATGTATATTCCCTCCCCTATCCTATTCCTTCCTTGGCCCACATGTTTCTTACCTGCATGCCTATCTACTTGTGAACTCTATAGATACCCAATATGCTCTGTGACACTTTGGGTACTTATGGAAGAAAGTACCCCAGGTGTGAATGGAGGGGAGATGTTTTATAGCTCCTTTTCTTACTATATTACTTACTTACTAGTTCAGTAAATATATGTAAATATAATACAGTAAATATAAATATAAATAAATGGTCCTTTTCAGCTTTAAATCCTATGATCCTGTGATTTCTTCATAGTCACCAAGCAAGTTATTAGAAGGACTAAGCCTAGTATTCAGGTTATCTTATTCCTGGGCCTGGGTTTTCCCAATAAATTTCTCTCATCACTTTCGTGTTCTGTGTCCCTTTTTTTGTTGTTCAGTCATTTCCGTCACATCTGATTCTTTGTGACCCCATTTGGGGTTTTCTTGACAGAGATACTGGAGTGGGGTTTGCCTTAGTTGTTCATTTTACAGATGAGGAAACTGAGGCAAACAGGGATAAGTGACTTGTCCAGTTCACACAGCTAGTAAGTTTCTGGGGTCAGATTTGAATTCAGGAAGAGCAGTCTTCCTAACTCCAGGCCTGACACTCTATCTACTGTACCACCTACTAGACCTTTGTCCCTTTTTTATTTGGATTCTTTTCCCACATCCCTAGTTTGTCCCCATAGCAGAACTCTATGACATATAAAAGTATATTGGGTAAGGGGAAACATTTATTCCTCCAAAATGAATCCATATGCTGATAAAGTGGGTTTTTTTTGGGGGGTGGAGGGGCAACTCCATTCTAGTGCAGGACCCTGTCATTGCTGTTTTGTTTCTATCCTTAAAAGTATAGGCCCCAAACTGTGTCTTATGAGGCTACCCAAGATAATGGCCTTGAGGGTCTGATTAACTGTTATTCAGAACAAATCTTTTTCAGCAGATGGAAATGAGTTGCACTTTACTGTAGTCTATTACCAGAGGGTACTCAATGGTATTTTTATTCACCACATTTGACCTTAAAAATGTTTTGTCGTTGTCAAGGTTGTAATTTTTCACACAGTCCGGCTGCAAAAATGACTAATTAAGTGGTGTTTAATGACATTTGTTCCTTAAAGGAGGCCTGATTAAATGTAGCATATAATTTTTTTATTTACCAAATCAAGCAATTCAGCCAATTTTCAAGTGCGCTTAATAAACTAAGTTTGAGTCATTAGAGGGCCTTGTGGTACAGCTCACAGAGCTGCACTTGGCAGAGATTTTCTGCAGCTTAGTGTGCTCCTTATTCTTTAGGGAAGTCAGGAGCTCACCTTCCCCACCTGCAAAATGAGAGGGGTGGATTAGCTGAGCTCTAGGGCACCTTCTAGCTGTGTTCTATGTTCTATCACAGAATTCTAAAGTGACTCAGCTCCAGCATTCTAGATTCTGAGGCCCTTTCCAACTCTAACACCTCACTGACTTCGAGAGTTGGAAGGATCTCAAAGATTATCTTTTATAACTTTTATCTACACAAAAATCTCCTCTACAGCATGGAAGACAAATGGTCATTCAACTATGCTTAAAAGCCTCCAGTGAGGAAGAAACCACTACTTTCTGAGGAATGCCATTCCACTTGGGGATTGGTGGAAAGTTTTGTTTTGTTTTACATCAAATCCAGTCTGTCTCTTTACGACTTTTATGTGACATGTTTTCAACATTTCATCAGCCAGCCAATAAACATTTACATTAGCAATCAACTAATAAAATATTATTAAGTACCTATCATGTGCCAGGCCTTGTATTTAGTACGAATGATATACGAGATCGTGTGCTAAGCTCTGCAGATACAAAGAACAAAATGAAACAGTCTTTGCCCTCAAAAACCTCACATTCATTAGCAGGAAATAATTTGTACTCGTTTAAGTAGATATAACACACATATGTATAATATATATATATAATATATATGTAAATATTATACTGCATAAATATGTTGGATAGATAGATAGATAGATAGATAGATAGATAGATAGATAGATAGATGGAAAGATAGATGGATGGATGGATGGATGGATGGATGGATGGATGGATGGATGGATTAGATACAAAATAATGTTGAGGAAGTACTTTGGCAGCTCAGGGGGCTAAAGAAAGGCCTCATGCAGGAAGTAGCAGTTAATCTGAGCTTTGAAGGAAATCAAGTGTTGTCAGAAGCATGGGAGAACACAACTCCAGCATGGGGGACAACAGACTCTGGACAGATGTAGAGGTAAGAGATGGATTTCTACGTATGAGGAACAGCAAGTCAGTCAATTCTGTTAGAATGCAGAGAAGAGGAAAGGGAATAATGTATAACAAACCTGGAAACTTAGGCCTGCAACAAATTAGGAAGGATCTTAAATACCAGAAAAGAATATATTTCATGGTAGAGGAAATTGGAGCCACTGGAAGGTTATGGACATTAATGGATACATACTTTAGGATCCAGTTGACTAACCAGGAGGTTATTGCAATAAGTCTAGGTGAGAGGAAATGAGGACTCAAACTACTGTGGTAGCATGTGGGTGGAAAGAAGGTAAGAGATAGTGTAATGGTTCAATTAACAAGACTTAGCAATTAACTAGACATGAGGGGTGAGAGAGAGGGAAGAACTGAGCATGGCTTCACTGCTGTGAACCTCAGCTGGAAAATTATTAGAAGGATGGTGGTTCCCTTCTTAAGAATCTATGCCCATTTTCTGTGAGAATACTTTCTGATTTTCCCAACAGTTTTTTTTTTCAAATATTGAGTTCTTGACCCAATAGCTGGGATATCTTAAACACTAAGTTACTGTACTTATTTACTTCAGTATATGGTGTACCTAGTCTATTCTACTGATGAACCTCTTTATTTCCTACCCAGCAGCAAATTCTCTTTGATGGTTTTAGGCAATATAAATAAGTGAGGGAGAGTAAAGAGTCCAAGAATGACTCAGAGGTCCTAACCTAGGTGATTGAAAGGATGTTCAAAGATTGATTCTATATTTTATGCTAAGTGAACATGAACACACACACACACACACACACACACACACACACACACACACACACCATTAATTGGCCCAGGGCCATCATCCCACCTTCACCCCACCAAAGTACCCTGGACTTACACAGCATCAGTCTGATATGGAAAGTCTTATGCCAAGGTCAGATGCAGTGTGTCCCTTTGGCTCTCTCCTACCTTTGCCCCAGTAAAACTCCAGGGAAATCTCGAAGATAAAGCCTAGGTATGGTATTTGTCTAGGTGTCCCCATGTGTGAGTAGCATGGTTTTGCTTCTGCACAGGCACACAATGAAATTATGAATCAGATATTGAACAACCTTTATTTTTTCCACCACAGAAAATGCATAAGATGCCAAGAACTCATAGGTCTATATGTGCAAATATAGAAAAAATAAAACATTCAAATAACCCAGTAGAAACAATAGATATCTCTGAAATTTAAAGGCACTTTACAATGAACAAACATTTCTCGATTATCTGTGACCTGCACCATTTAAGCAAATCAGAAGCAATAATACAAAAGTTTAGTCAAGTCCAGATCGCCTGGTCCCCATGGAATGGCTGTTGTATTCTACTGTTGGTGGTCTTCTCCTCCAGGAAATGACTTCTCGAGGAAATCTCTTTTTAGTGTGTCAGAGTCTGACTCAAACTTAGGAATTCTCAAATTCATGGATCTCTCACAAGTCAGAAATGTCCATTCTCAGGATCGTTTGTCAATGGCCTCCTCTCAGAAATGGAAACAGAGGGTACATGAAGGCAGGCAGGATTTGGAGGTCACAGGTTCTAGTCTCGGGTTAACCTGGACAAGCATAGCCTCTGCTCACCATATGGTTCACCTTCTAGTAGCCATTGTCTGCTACTGGGGGAAGGGAGAGGAGGAAGAAAAGAGAGAAATCCCCTCCTTCACCACCACCTGCTGCCTTCAATGCTGGAAGTCCAAGGAATAGAAAGCGAAAGTTGAAATGGGTGGAGCTATGTCACACTTCACACTTAAGAGACCACAGTCAATCAACGTGATTTAAGAGCTCACAAAGTGTTTCTTGCTGGCTCCGCCCTCCACGGGTGCGGAGCAAGCCTACTCTCCTGGCTTGAGGGTCAGCGGGGAACACTGCCGCTGCTGCTACCTCCACCTCGAGCAGCAGCCTGAAACATGGTGGGCCGGAGTGGTGCTATCGCCGTAGGCGTGTGCCAGGCCCTCTTCATTGGCTATTGCATTTACTTCAACTGCAAGAGACAGAGCGACCTCAACTTCAAGAACAGGCTCCGAGAGCGAAAAAGAAACAGAAGCTTGCTAAAGAGAGAGCTGGGCTTTCCAAGTTACCTGATCTTAAAGATGCAGAAGCTGTTCAGAAGTTCTTTCTTGAAGAAATACAACCTGGTGAGGAATTACTAGCCCAAGGTGAATATGAAAGGGGTGTGGACCACCTGACAAATGCCATTGCTGTCTGTGGGCAGCCACAGCAATTGTTGCAAGTTTTACAGCAAACTCTTCCATCACCAGTGTTCAAGATGTTTCTGACTAAGCTGCCAACAATTAGCCAGAGAATTGTTGAGTATACAGAGCTTGGCCAAAGATAATGTGGAATGAGAAACATGTCAACATAATAAAATCTTAATAAAAAAATTTTTTTTCAATAATTCTTAGCCCGGAAGATGAGCAGCAATGGGGGCGGGAAAGGGCAAACATGCTAATTATGGACTATGTATTACACTGAAATCTACCAAAGTTGATTCTAATTTTGTGTAGGTAAGTTTGCTTGGATTTTATTTATCTTAGTGAGAAGTGTATTTTGATAAAAAAATTTTTCATTTTATAAATACATTATGAATTATCTAAAAACAAAAAAGCTCACAAACTGCCGAGTAGTATGGTAAACACCAAGGAAACAAAGAAAGGTCTTCAACAACAGTTCATCTTCTTGAGCCTTGGTCAATTAGCCATCAACAGAAAGCCCTAGTCAATAGGAACCAAATACAACTCTAAGACACTTTGCCTAAGGTAAAACTCCTCTGCTTGGCCATCAATATTCCCCTCCACACAACCTCTCCCTATACTACCTCCCCAACACTAGACTGGTACTAGACTCATCATAGTCTAGGGGTGGAGAACCTAGGGCCTCAAGGTCACATGGGGCCTCTAAGTCCTTCAGTGCTGCCTTTTGACTGAGTCCAAGTTTTACAGAACAAATACTTTTATTATGGGAATTTGCTCTATGAAATTTGCATTCAAAGGGCTGCACTTGAGGACCTAGAAGGCCACTTATGGCCTCAAAGCAGCAGGTTTCCCATCCCTGTATAGTCCTTTCCTAGTATTGTCATTTTCAGCTTTCCTGTTTTGCTCATACCCCATCTGAAGCATTCTCTATTGCTCTCTCTACTTATCTCAGACTTATTCATCCTTCAAGGTTCAGTTGAAACTATGGCTCTTTCATGAAGTATCCCTTAACTATTTCACCTCAGAGTTATCTCTCATTCTGCTAAGCTCCCACAAGACAGATAATTAGAACCCCACTGATTAGTACAAAATGTTTCTGCTGTCATTTAATATAGTTAAGTTTTTTTCTTAATGTAAGTTCTTTGGTGACAGGGACCATACTTCTCTTATCCCACATAGGGCTAGTGTAAGGCTGGATGTACAACCCCCCACTGCCATTCCAATACATGCTTATTTACCACCCAACTTTTCTTATACATCCTGCCTTCCAGAATAAGAATTATCTCTGCTTGCTAACACCTCTGTTCTGTAGTGAATGATGGAACAAAGAGGAGAAATACATTAATTTATTGATACTAATAATCGGTCCTGATATTCAATCAGCAAATAGTAAATAATTCAGTTCAATTCAATTCTGTTCAAACTAGACCTGAGTTATTGTTCAGGTCAAGTTAAGTCAAGTCTTCCTTAAGCACTTGCCATGTTCCAGATAGACGTAAATTTTGGGAATTTAATATGAGCAACAGAAAGCTAACTGTATGGTAGTAACCAAAATGAGAGTGTGGCCTCTAGTCCCACAAAAAATGCAAATGGCCTTGAGTAAATGTAAACAGCAAAAGGAGCTCTGACTCTCATGGGAACACTTGCACATGACTCCGGGCCCTCCCTGGCACTGTGTCTTCCTTTTTCTGCTTCTATATATCTAACTTGGCCTGGAGTTGGCATGGGATTCCCTTGCACCATTTTGTCCTGCTGCCACCCAGGATAACTAATGTCATGAATAAACTCCTTTTAACAATCCAATTAACCTGTTGAACCTTAATAAATCTACATACATTTACTACTAAGCTGGAATGGGACTCTCATTCTTTAGTATCTCTAAGAGAATTGGAATCTCAGACCCTTACATTTGCTTTTACATTTGCAGTAGCTGGTAGGACAGTCTCTCCACCTACAAATTTTGTGTTCTTACAATAGTCTCTGCCCTCAAGGAGCTTACATTCTAATGGAGGAAGACAAAATATCAAAAGGAACTGAAAACCAAAGGGTGACAGAGGAGAAGGTAACATGTCATGCTTGGTAGTGAAGCCAGGAAAGTAAAGTATATAACTGTAATGGCAAGAAAAGAAGTACTTAGCTCCTTGTTTCAGCTATTTAATTATTTAGCACCTTATTTCAGTTCAAGTTTCTTTCAAGCTTTGCCAGTGATCATAACAAGTATTTGTTAAGACACAGAGCTTGTGAACCCCACAGTGGGAGGAACTTGCTGCTGCAATAGGAAGGGGTGGAACAGCAAGGAGCTAATAACCATATATAAGAAGAAGCCCAAGCTGGAAAAGAGCAGAATTGAGAAAGGGAACTTTGTGGTGTCCAGGTACTCTATTTGTTTGTTCTGTCTATGTTGACTTTTGTTTGTGATACTTTGTACAGAAGTCTTGGGACCTTACTGGAAGCCCTGAAAGAGGATTTTGTTGTTGTCTGTTTGCACAAGTCCTAGAGGAAGGTTTCAGAGGTCCTGGGACTATACTGACAATTTGTGTCGAGTTCTCAGACCTTGATTGTGAGTTTGTGTTGATTTCACAGGCAGAAAGTGAATTGATGACAGTGTCAGCAATGTGCATTTTTATTTGGAAAGCAATAGGGAATCAGTGAAAGTTTTAGGAAACAGATGAAAGTTTAGGAAACAGATATATGCAAAAGGAAGATTGTCTTAACACTTGTTTGACTTTCAAGCATTCTTGATGAAAAAACCAGAGTTGAATAGAAAATTTGATATTCAGATACAAGAAGCAAGAGATGCTTGAGAAGGTAAACAGGGAAAAGAAATCATAAGGAACTTATCAAAGTTGAACTGTTTACATTCCTACATGGAAAAACAATAACTGTAACTGATGAAACTTTTCTCAATATGAAAATAGTTGAAGAAGGGTATATGGGCATATGAATACATATGTGAATGTGTGTATGTATGTTTTCAGGTATACATAGATAGAGGACATGGGTCGAATGTTATAGGAAGGGATGATACTTGATGAAATTAAGAGGTGAGAGAGGAATATAACGAGAGGAGATGGAGAGATATAGAATGGGGTAAACTATTTCATATAGAAGAGGCAAGGGAAAATGGTTACAATGGAGGGGAAGAACAGGAAGGCAAAAAGACAAAACCTTATTCTCATTGAATTTGGATCAGGGAGAGAATGACATACATACTACATAGGATATCTCACCCTACAGAAGGGGATGAGAGGGTGGATGATGGAAAGGAGGGCGGTAGGGAAGGGGGTGAGGGAAGTTGGAAGCACCCACTTGTGAAAAGGGACAGGATCAAAGTAGGGGGTAGACCAAGTGGGAAGTGGTATAGGAAGGAGGGAAATATAGTCAGTCTTTTACAATACCTACACATGAACAACGTATACTGAACTGCTTACCTTCCCAGTAGGGGTAAGTGACAAAAGAGGAAGGGAATGAATCTGGAATTCAAAGTTTTAAAATCAAATGTGTAAAAATATGTAAATACTGTTATTAATATTATTTTACATATAATTGGGAAATAGGATGTGCAGGCAGTGGGCCGTGGAGATTCACCTTGCCCTACTGAAAAAGTCAAAGGGGGTATGGGAGAAGAGATAGGAGAGAGCAGATTGGATGAGGAGATATCCTATGGGACTGCTATTCTGGGGTGGGGAGTAGGGAAAAATGGGGGAAAAATTATAACTCAAAATCTGGCAGAAATGAATGATGTAAATCAGAATTTAATAAAGCATTTGGAAAAAATGCTCTCTTCATCCTTAATAAACTTATATTATGATTATTAGTAGTGCTTATATACTCTTCAATTTCATATTTGCTCCTGAAAGGCAGGTGCCTTTTCATTTAAAAATATCACCCATGTCTACCCTAGTTCCTTGTATATAATAATACTTAACAAATATTTGTGAATTCCATTTTCTAATTTTATGTAGCCCTTTAAAGTTTACAAAGTACTTTATTTCATTTGAAATTCAGAACAGCCCTGTGAACTAGGGATTAGAAAACTGCTTCCCACTTTACAGATGAGGAAAGTGGGCTCATATACGGTAAATAACCTCCCCATGTTTGCACAGCCAGTAAGTTTTGGATATAAGATTTGAACTTGGATCTTACTGACTTCAATTTTATATTCTATTCCATTATACCATGGGTGCCATTAACTACAAAGTGGGGGAGAGTACAGTGATTTGAAGCATGACAAACCTTGTGGACAAAGGTTCTGGAATCAGAGAGAGAGTAAAAATAATAATATAAATTATAATATAAATATATTTTATATATTATATAAAATATAATATAAATACATAGCCAATATAAATACCATGGATTCCACAAGGATTTCAATGACCCGGACCAACCCAGTCATCACTTCCCAGAAGTCATCATAAGCTACCTTTATTCAGAGTTCTCCCATCAATGCAACTTTCCTTGTCCTCATGCTAATACTCTGACTTCCTAAATCTAGCCATTGTTCCCCTAGATTTCCAATTCAAATAGACTAAACACCTTACTTATAACAGCCCTTCCCTTAGGATGCTACTTCCCCAACTGCCATTCACATTGGTGGTTTAGGTTCCCAAAAGGCAGATGACAATGTTTCTTCTTGGAATTCAAAGGGGATAATCCTAAGGGACTGGGGTTCTGTTATTCATGAACAGAACCAGCACTGCCAGCAGCAGCAGTGTACTTTCCCATTGATTTTTAGGCAGACAATTCACTTCTCAAAATGGTATTTTTCAAAACAGTTGGAACAGAAACATCTCAAACTGGATGCATGCTCTCCCTTTGCACACACAAGGTCCCTGGGGAGAGTGGGCTCATATTTAGAGAGCATATGTGTCCAAAAGATAAACTCACAGCTCCTTGTTATTGGAAAACTTTTGTTCCTCCTTTAGTGTGGTCCTCATGAAAGTCCTCATGAAAATCCCTTAAGGGTAGCTCTGAGCTCTTCTCTGAGAGTTGGTTCTCTTGTAGAGTCCCAAGATAAGTTTTCTTCAGTGTGTCTTGTTTCTGCCTGGTATGTAATTCATTCAACTAATGTTTCAAAAGCTGCTACTTAGAGATTTTGCTACCAACTCAAGGCAACACAGTTACCAACAACACTAGGAATTTTCTCACCTTTTAAAGTTAACATGTTAACAGATCTGGCCCATGGGGAATAAAGGGGGTGGAAGAAGGAGAAGAGAGAAGAGAAAAACTTTCTCATTTTACTCCAACAGCAATTTCTTTTCAGGAATCCTTCACCACTAGATAAGACCACCACTCAAGTGGTCTGCTTCTGGAATTCAAGATTCCAAACTGGTTTGTGGCCAAAGCCAGCAGAAGGGTCTGATTCTTTTCTCTAATCTCAAGATATTTTCCATGCAGAGTCACCTGCTTTTGCCCAATATTTGAAACGCTTCATTCCTCCCAAGATGACTAAATACTTGTTTCATCCTTGTTAATAACTTTGATTAATTAAATCCAACTGTCTGCCTTCTGTGATTACACTTATTGAAATGGAATGGAAACTCTAATCTTACCCATTACATTCATTTTGATGGCACCTATCACTCTTCTTGGGAGATCATACCTATATCTGGTATAACCACTTAAAACTATATGTCACAGGAATTAAAGCTGGAAAATGTCTTAGAGGCCCCCTAGTCCAATGACTTCATTTTATGGATGAAAAAAACGAGGCTCACAGACCATTGGTCACAAAGCTAGTAAGTGCCAGAGGTGAGGTTCACTCCCAGGTCTTACTGACTCCAAGTCCAATACCACCCTGCTGCTGTGAAATACTATGAATTAGGGAATCATAATAGTCCTAAAATGAATGATGAGGAAATGTGATGTACTTCTTCAAGCAATACACTCAGATTCTAAATATGTAGCTAAACTTGAAAATACTGTAATCTCATTAGCTATGAAAAGCTCAGGCACATTTGACCTCTGGCAAAATTATTGATTCTTTTGGCATTTTTGTACTGTAATTTTACTTTTAGCCAGGTAATTAAGAATTACCTTCCAGTATGGGAAATCAGCAGAATGCCATGGACAGAGCATTGGACTAGATGTCAAGAGACCTGGACTTTTGGCCCAGGTCTACTACTAAGTAGCTGAATAACCTCGATTGACTCTGTCAAATGAGGAGATGGGACATTAGGTTATGAAAACTAACATGTTTGATGATAGAATTTGGATCCAAAAAAAAAGAAATCTCTGTTAAAATAAAGATGAAATTTAATAAGGAAAGTGTAATACCCTGAACATAAATTAAAAAAATGAAACACCCACCCTTTACAAGGAAAAGTTAGAGAATACGTGCCAAACAATAGTTCATGCAACAAAATGTAATGATTTTAGTGGATCTCAAAGTAATTATCAAACAAATAGTGTGACATGGCAGAGAACATGATCTTTGGTTACATAAATAAAAATGTATTGCACAGGATAAAAGAGGTGATATTTCCATCATATTCTATTCTGGTCATACCACAACAGGATTATGTTCATAAAATCTTGAGAACAGTTAACAGTTGTAAAGGAAATTAAAGGTCATCTAGTCCAACATCCTTATTTTACAGATGAAGAAACTGAGGCCTAAGGGATTAGATGACTTGCCCAAAGTTGCAGAGATGGTAACTGATAGAGCTAGAATTCAATTCCACTCTTCCAGCCACAAATTCACTAATCTTTCCATTATACTACCAGACTTCCTCCTCTTCTCATTGTATTCCCCCTCAAAAAACAAGTGACCCAGATGGTAAGGGACTAGACACTAGATTACATGAAAATTAACTGAAGGGCCTGTGAATGTTTAGCTTAAAAAGGTTTTCTAGGATCTGGTTTCCAACATCACCAATTCAGCTGAGACTGTTCTTTCCAAAGTAACTAAATAATGTTTATGTTAAATCTCATGGTCTTTTCTCAGTCCTCATCCTTCTTAACCTCTCTGTAGCATTTGATACAATCACTCTATTCCTCCATTAACTCTCTCCTCTCTAGATTTTTATAACACTGCTCTCTGTTGGTTCAGCTCTTATGTGGCTGACCACTGCTTCTCAGTCTCCTGTGCTAGATTTTCATCAAGGTCATAACCACTAAGTATGGTTGTCTTCCCCCCAACCCCTGCCCCTAAGGCTCTTTCCTAAGCCCTCTTCTCTTTTCCTTCTGTTCTGTACATCATTTGGTGATCTCATCAGCTCCCATGGGTTCAATAATTAATAAGCAGATGACCTAAATACCCAGACCTAATTTCTCTCCTGAGTCACCAACTGTCTTTTGGATATGTCATCAGAATCTTGAATCGAGTATGTCCAAAACAAAACTCATTATCTTTCTCTACACAACTGTCCCCTATTCTAGACTTTCCTATCCCTTTGTGGGTAGCCATCATCTTTCAAGTAACTCAAGTTCATAAATTTAATGTTACCTTCAACTACTCACGTTTGTTTACCCCCACATATCCAATCACTTGATATGCAGAACTTCATTAACTTGGTATAGTCTTTGAGAATACTTGGTTATCTACTCACCACAAAGAGTTGAATTATAATGGAAGAAGACAACACCTCCTCTCCTCAAATTAAATCAAAGTTTAAACCCAGACAACTGAGACCCAGGACACTGAAAAAAAAAGTCTAGTTTTGACAACAAAACCACTACTGATTTTTTAAAAATACCATGAGAAATAATGTTCTTTAAAATGAGATAATTGTTTTCCAGATATGTAAAATTAAGGAAAATATAGATCATAGAAGAAAAAGACTGGCCAATGTAACAATAATCTCCAGCAAAATTCTAGAACAGATTATCAGACAGATGGTCTTTATGCAATTGATGAGGGGTATGTAGAGAAGGGGGACAATGCTCATTATGAAACAGCATGAGCTGACTTAAGAACTGCCACATTGAGCTGGTCATTACCAATATGACCAGGGCAGACACTGAAGGTGCCAGCAGTGACTTTCTATTGCAGCTAATTTAAAGAAAACTGTAAAGTATAAAGTTATGACAAGCCATAAAAAATACACATTCTCAAAGAAAACTGAGTGCAGAAAATAAAAGAAATTGCTTCATGTAATTAAAACTCTCATAGTTATCCTAGTATCTGACACGTTCGTCCAACTTATTGACTAACACTATCAGTCTCTGCTTTTGATCAGGTTCACAGTACTACTTCCAAACCAGACACTGTTCTATGCTCTCAATTTATCAAATCTACCTCCCTTGACATTCACTCTAATGTTCTATGGCACAATGGGTAGTTGTTGACCTTCCATAAGCAGAAATCTTTAGCTCTTCCTTTTTACCCCAAACAAGGGGACTGTATAATGGAACACTCTTTACATCTACTCATGGCCATATCCCTCACCCCTAGATACTGTTCTCAATGAGTTGAGCCATAAGTGGAAGAAGTATGAGATAACAGCTAGCAGGAACAGATGGGTCAAGTGAGGGATTTTTGAGAAAGGGGGAAACATGGGTATGTATTTAGACAATAGAGAAGCATTCTATAGACAGGAAGAGATCAAAGATAAGTGAGAGAGAATGGATGGATGATGGAGGGATGGATCAGGTGGAGAAGATGGGATGAAATGGGATCATCTGTACATGTAGAAACATTTGCCTTGATGAGGAAAAAGGTCTCCTCTTCATGTGAGATGGTGGTGATCGTGACAGAAGACATATGGGCAATGTAACATGAGAAGGAAAAGAGAAGAGGGAGCTCTCAGTGAATGACCTCAATATTTTTCAGTGAAACAGGAGACTAGATTCTAAGCCAAGGTGGTGGGCATGTATGTGGAGAGCCAAGGGAGGTTTGAGGAGCATTGAAAAGGTTTGAAAGAACTCAGCAGAATAATAAATCAGTTAAGGAAGTGTAGAAGAATTGCCTTGTGGCAACGAAAGCCCCATTGAAATTATGTAACATAAATTTGTAATGGACCCAGTCAACACAGATATGTGATTTTCTCTGGCTCTATTCAACAGAATGAGAAAGGATAAGAAGCAGCAAATGGTGAAAGTTATCCAAAACTAAGGTTTGAAAGGACTAGGACTAGGCAAAAGGATTAGGGAATAAGGAATTTGAGAGATGAAGACAGTATAGAGTTGGACTGGTTTACCAAGGGGTCAAGATGGGGAAAGGAGGTGAGTATATGCAGTACATGGGCAATAGATTATGAAAAAAAACCAAAGGGTGGAGAATTTGGACTTTGTAATGAGGACTAAGGAAGAACAGGGTTTGGTGTTGAAAGGCAAATGAAGAGGTGGATTAACAACAGATTGTGATCAGATAAGGAAATTTCAGAGTTCACAAACATGAAGTGGCACATTACTAGGAGAAGGTACAATCAAAGGTATGAACATCTCTCTGTATAACTGAGATAGGATGGAAGAATAGGTCATGGGAAATAAACTGAGAAGTGAGACTGTTTTGAGGGAGTATGAGTATGCATATTGAAGTCCCTTAGCGTTAGGGTAAAAATCAAGAAGGAAAGAAAGACTATGAGACAGAAACTAAATCATAGAGGAAAGAAGGGGAATGATATGAAAGGCAACAGATAAAAGCTATTAAAATCTTCTTTGGCTGATATATACAAATTAAGGGAGCCTCAAAGGAGAAGTGATTGAGTGACCCTAATAAAGGGAGTGAGTTGGCAATTTGGGAGAGAGGTGTTTTATTTTATTATTTTTTTATTTGTTATATTTATTTTTAAATATATTTTATCAAAAATATATTTAAAGTACATTTAAATATTTAAAATTTATCAAAATTTTAAAATATTTAAATACTTCACATATATTTTAAAACAAAATATATTTTATTTATTATATTTATTACCCAATTATGATAAGGACAGGTCCATTTATTCCAGTATTTTTTAATGGAAATGGGCATTGTTTGTTATCAAAAGCTCTTTCCATGTCTATTGATGTAATCATATGATTTTGGCTGTTTTGTGATTTATATGGTCAATTATGTTTATGATATTCTTAATATAGTTAGCATTTACATAATACTTTTAAGGTTTGCAAAATTCTTCATATATTTTATCTCATTTGTTCCTCACAACAGTGCTGTGAAGCAGGTGCTATTATCATCTCCATTTTATAGATGAGAAAACTGAGGCCTGAGAGGGTAAGTAACTTTCCTAGGGTCACCCAGCTAGTAAGTGACTGAGGTAGGTTTCATACTCAGGTACTCCTAAGTCCAAGTACTACACTCTACTGCTCCACTTAGTTACCCCCAAATATTGGATTAGCCCCATTGTCCTGGTATAAATGTAATCTGGTCATAGCATGTAATTTTTGTTATATGTTGCTGTAACCTCTTTGTTAATATTTTATTTAAATTTTTTGCATCAATATTAGGGATATTGATTTATAGTTTTCTTTCTCTGCTTTTACCTTTCTCGATTTAAGTATCCAGACTAGATTTTTATCATGGATGGAACTTAGAAGTAAGCCTCCTTTTCCTATTTTTGTAACAGTTGTTTAAATTATTGGAATTAATTGTACTTTGAATGGTTGAAACAATTTAGTTTTAATTCCATTGTTCTTGAGATTTGTTTCTCTTAGACTGCATTTTTAGCTTGTTCTTTTCATTTTCTGAAAATGGGATATTGAAAATATCAATTTCTTTTTCTCTTAACCTGGATATTTTATATTTCTGTAAATACTCACCCATTTTATTTAAGTTGTTGGTTATATTGACACATCATTGGGAAACACTTTTTAAAATGATGTATGTTATTTATTCTGAATATGTGGATTTTTCTGAACTTCTGTTTTTGAATTTGAGATTTTTGATACTGATAATTTGATTTTCTTTTTTAGAAAATGAAATTAGCTAATGGTTTATAGATTATCATTTTTAAAGCTCCTAGTTTTATTTGTTAATTCAATTTTTAAACTTCAAATTTTATTAATCTCTTGATTTTCAGGATTTCTGTTTTGATGTTTAAATTCAGTATTTTTATTTATTGGTTTTCCAGGGTTCTCCCCTAGCATACCCAGGGTGGCTGCCAAAACAGGTTCTTAGGTATGTTTTTCTAAAGGAAAAGAACTCAAAATGGGATAACAATCTTGCTTTAATCAAACATAAGTCATTTACTTAGTTCAGGGGGAAAAGGTCAGCACCCCAAACTTCAGAGAATACAGAGGTTGCAAGCAGA
Organism: Gymnobelideus leadbeateri; assembly: GCA_011680675.1. Taxonomy (NCBI): domain Eukaryota; kingdom Metazoa; phylum Chordata; class Mammalia; order Diprotodontia; family Petauridae; genus Gymnobelideus; species Gymnobelideus leadbeateri. Next base: position 362,451 of record WOXC01008979.1, read on the forward strand.
CAAAAAATACAGAAAGAGAAACATCAGCAGATAGGCTCCCAACTTTCTGACCATTGCATCCATACCTATTCAAGTATCAGAAAGGGAAGCATCAATATCTGGGTTTTCAAAGCCAGAGGGCTCAACAGCTGCCCAGAGTCTTGTCTGGTCAAATCACATAACTCTTCTCAAAGTGAGCCCCAAAGCAAAACCTCACATCAAAGTATATATAGCCTTCTCCTGGCTCAGACAATGTCACAACCCTTTTGACCCACTGCCCAATCACAAAGCACCAAGGTGTGGGCATTCCTGTAAAACAAGCCTCCCACCATAGGCTCCAGGTGACCACATTCAGCCTATTGGGGGGCAGAGTATATTTTCAAATGAGGGAAAGTTCTCAGAGTCACTTAAGCCTATCAAAGGACCCAGGGGCAGGGAAGATCTTGGATTCCCATTTGCATAACACTCCCCCTCCTCCCCTATTAACCACAGGCCTAATTTATTTATCTATTCTTGTTCTTTTTAATTGCTTAAAACAGTAAGAGATATAAAATTGGGGGGGGGCAAAGATGGCAGCATAGAAGCAGGAAAATTCCATGAGCTCCTCCCATAACCACCTGAAATATCTATAAAATATTACTCTAAACAACTTTTAGGGCTACAGAACTCACAAAGAGACAGAGAGAAACAAATCTCCCACTGAAGACAGCCCAGAAAGTCTGCAGGAAGGGTCCATCACAGTGTGCTAGGAGCAGAGCCCAGCCATGCATGAGCCCACAGTTTTAGCCTCTGGGAAGCCCAGACCAGAAGCAGCTGGAGTGGACATTGGGAGAGTGGATCCCCAGCAGCTATGGAAGCTTCCATAATTATCAACCCATAAATGCCAAAGACAAAGTAAAAGGTCAATGTGGACTTTGTAGGAACAGGGGGACCAAGAGTGTGGTCTGGCCTCCACCCCCAGGGCAAGAATGCAAGAAGCAACAGATGTACTGTGGTGTGTAGCTACTGCTGTGTGGCTGCATCAGAGATCCTGGCCTACAGATCTAAGGGGGACCAAGCAACCATTCTGAGGCATAATCACTCTTGCTTTAATCTGCTTGGATCTGGATTGCTTTATTGGGTGGAGGTCCTGGGGTGTGTGACCAGGTGCCAGAGCCTATGGAGGCTTCAGAGAGGGCATCCAACTAATAACTTTGGCAGCTGTGAAAACCGAGCAATTTGGGACAAAGCTTTCCCAACTAGAAGCAAAGTTCTACTGTGGCAAAAAGCTCAAAGGTCTTGTAATTGAGTGGCAACATGAGCAAGCAAAGGAAGCAAAGCAAGCACAGCAATGCAAGTTTAGATTCCTTTTTGGGAGACAAAAAGGATGAAAGCATGTAACTGGAGGAAGACAATGAAGTCAGAACTCCTGCAACAAAAACTTCTGAGAAAAATATGAATTGGTTACAGGCAATAGAGGAGCTCAAGAAGGATTTTTGAAAACCAAATAAAAGAAGTGAAGGAAAAATTGTGAAGAGAAATCAGAATGATAAAAGGAAATCATGAAAAGTGAGACAACAATCTGACTGAAGAAAATAACACCTTAAAAATAGACTAACTCAAATGGCAAAAGAGGCTCAAAAAGCCAATGAGGAGAAGAATGCCTTAAAAAGCCAAATTTTCCAGATGGAAAAAGAATCTCAAAAGTTCACTGAAGAGAATAATTACTTCAGAATTAGACTGGAGCAAATGGAAGCTAGTGATTTTATGAGAAATCAAGATACTATTAAACAGATCCAAACAAGTGAAAAAAAGAGGAGGCAATGTGAAATATCTCATTGGAAAAAAACACTGACCTGGAAAATAGATCCAGGAGAGATAATTTAAAAATTATTGGACTACCTGAAAGCCATGATCAAAAAAAGAACCTAGAAATAATCCTTCAAGAAATTCTCAAGGAAAATTGCCCTAATGTTTTAGACCCAGAGGGGAAATAGAGGTTCAAAGAATCCATGAATCACCTCTTGAAAAAGATCCCAAAAAGAAAACTCCTAGGAATATTATAGCCAGGTTCCAGAGTTCCCAGATCAAGGAGAAATCTTTGCAAGCAGCCAAGAAGAAACAATTTTAATATTGTGGAAACACAATCAGGATAACACAGGATCTGGCAGCATCTACACTGAGGGATTGAAGGACTTGGAATATGATATTCCAGCGATCAAAAGAGCTGGAATTAAAACCAAGAATTACCTACCCAGCAAAATTGAGTATCATGTTTCAGGGGAAAATATGTTCATTCAGTGGAAAGGAGGACTTTCAAGCGTTATTGAGGGAAAAACCAGAGTTGAATAGAAAATTTGACATTCAGACACAAGAAGCAAGAGATGCTTGAGAAAGTAAACAGGGAAAATAAATCATAAGGGACTTATGAAAGTTGAACTATTTACATTCATACATGGAAAATGAGAATTGTAACTTAAGAAACTTTTCTCAATATGAGGATAATTGAAGGGAATATGTGTGTGTGTATACATACATACATATATATGTGTGTGTGTGTGTATACATACATATATATGTATGTATACACACATATATATGTCTATATAGGAGGGTATATGTGCATATGAATACATATGTGAATGTGTGTATATGTGTATATACATATGTGTACAGGTATATATAGACAGAAGGCACAGGACTAATTGAATAGGAAGGGATGATACTTAAAAGGTGAAATTGAGAGGTGAGAGAGGAATATAATGAGAGGAGATGGGGAGAACCAAAATGGTGTAAATTATCTCATATAGAAGAGGCAAGGGAAAACTGTTATAATGGAGGGGAAGAACAGGAAGGCAAAAGGGAATAGGTCAATCTTACTCTCATTGAATTTGACTTAGGGAGGGAATGACATACACCCTAAATAGGGTATCTTGCTCTACAGGAGAATTGGGGGGAAGGGGATGAGAGGGGGGATGATGGAGAGGAGGGCAAATTCGGGGGAGGTAGTAAGAAGCACACACTTTTGAAAAGGGACAGGGTCAAAGCAGAGAATAGAACAAGTGGGTGGTGAGATAGGATATTGGGAAATATAGTCAGTCTTTCACAATATATCTACTATGGAAATGTTTTATGTAGCTACACATATACAACCTATATTGAATTGCTTATCTTTCCAGTAAGGGTGGGTAACAAGGGAGGAAGAAAAGAATCTGGAATTCAAAGTTTTAAAATCAAATGTTTTTTTAAAAAAATATTATTATTATTATTATTATTTTTAACATGCAACTGGGAAATAAGATATATGAGCACTGGGGTGTGGAGATCCATCTCTCCTTATCAGAAAGTCGGAGGGGGGATGGGGAAGGATATAGGAGATAGCAGATTGGGGAAGTGGTGTATTGTGGGATCATTGTTTTTGGGGTGGTGGGTAGGGGAAATATGGGGAGAAAATGTGTAACTCAAAATCTTGTGGAAATGAATTATGTAAACTAAAAATAAACATAAAATTTAATTTAAAAAAGAGATATAAAATTTCCTTTTAGGACTGCTTTCATTTCATTCCCCCAAAATGACCCTGACATACTTAGCCACTATTATTTCATGTTACTCCCCTTCTGTCAAACTAGCCTGCCAGCTAATTTGTACTAGGATGACTGTACATGACATTCTATCTATAATTTCATTGTATGACTGGTCTCCTGTCTCTGGAATGCATTTCCTTCTCACTTCTCCTTCTTATGGTCACTAGATTTCTTCAAATCATGACTCATTCTGAACGTAGTTTTGTAGTAGAGCAAGGGATTTGGGAGTTAGGATTATTGAATTCAAATGTGACCTCAGACACTTTTTAGCTGTGTGACCTTAAGTAAGTCACTTAAGTTCTGTCTGATTCCTCATCTGTAAGTTGAAGATAATAATGACACCTACCTCTCAGGGTTGTTGCAAGAATAAAATGTGATTGTATTTGTAAATCACCTTGTAAACTATAAAGTGCTAGGTAAATGTTAGTTATCATCCCCCCCTCAAAAAAAGCATGTAGCATAGTCTCTTACTAATAGTAGATTCCAGAGGAAAGCAGTCTCAAGCTTAGAAAGTGTATGTGGCAAAGAGCCAAGTCTTAAGTATTGGTGACTGGAAGTCTTTTCCTCTCTTTCATTGGGAACTCAGGAAGTGCCCCTTAATCCCATTACAGCTTTCCTGTGGGGTTTCTGATAGCATCTTGAATTAGCCCTGGTCCTTATTTTAGATCTAGATTCAGCCTCTTTCAGGAACACTCATGTAAATGCCCAAATCCTTCATCCAAGAGGGCAGGGAAGAGTCCCAGGATGATGCTGAGTTGATCTCTTAGCACTCCCCACTCTCAGGTGCTTGTATGGAGCATTCTTCCCTGGCTCACCATTTGCTCCAAATCTCTGATTTCAACTAGTTTGATGGTTTTTAAGCAAGGAGAAGGAAAGGGAAAAATATTTATGTCTTATAGAGTCCAATCCCTCATTGTGTTAAGTGCTTTTACAAAGATTATCTCATTTGATCCTCACAAAAACCCTAGAAGGTAGGAACTGTTAATCTCCCCATCCCTGAGGCAAACAGAAATTAAATGACTTGCCCAGGGTCACACAGTGTCTGAGGATGGATTTGGACTCTGGTCTTCCGACTCTGTGGCAGCTAGGTGTTGCAGTGAATAGAGTGCTGGGTCTAGAGTCAGGAAAAATCATTGTCTTTGAACTCAAATCTGGCCTCAAACACTTATTAGATGTGTGACCCTCGTCAAGGCACTTAACCCTATTTGCCTCAGTTTCCTCATGTGGAAAATGAGCTGGAGAAGGAAATGGCAAACCACTCCATTATCTCTGCCAAAAAAAACCCAAATGGGGTCAGGAAAAGTCAGAGACAATTGAACAGCAAAACCTGGCTCCAGGCCTAGCTCCCTGTTCTGTTATCCCCATCTACTTCACCAAAGGATGTTATCAAGCCCTTCAGCCAATCTAACAAAAATTCAAATAGCACCTTGGGAGGTGCCCAGGTCTTATTCACACTTAGTAAACAATCATGATGTTTTCTCACCTAACAAATGTGTCAGGGCTAAACTGGGGGAAGGAGGAGAGTGCTTATTTAGACCCCACCTTTACATTGAATTTCTTCGTTAAAGTTCCCTTCTAGATCTGGCAATATATATTTGTTTCTATTATATTTGCCTCCCTACCACCCCCATGTTATGCATATGATGGGCTCTCAGTAGCTCTTGGTGCCTGACTGAAAATCAAGGAAACTGATTCCATTCCTCTCAGTGACTAACTAAACAAATATTTCCTCCCATAATAATGCATAGGGGGAGTGTGACGGGCATAGAACAAGCCATGTGTGTCCATGATTGTGCCTCAGTCTCTTGTCATGGTCCAGTTTCTCCATCTGTAGAAAGGAGATAATCCAACTAGTTTCTCAGACTTAGTAGAGTTAATACTCACAAAGCATGTAGGCATTGGTGGGGAACAGAAGCAGCATCTGGGAAGTGTGATAACAGCTGTGCTGATATTTTGACATATAATAGTTTCAAATGATTGATTGAGAATTGAATGGTTGGTGCCCATAATCTAGTAGGAACTGGAAGAAACCTATAGAAGACAGAATCTTTCATGGTTCTTATACAAGTGTATCAATGTGCTTTTCAAGGAATGACCACTTCATCTTGATTAGAATAATTTAAGCACAGAATGTCAGAGCTGTGAGACATTAGAGATAACCTAGTCTGACTCTCTCGTTTTCCAGTTGAGTGATATGAGGCTCAGAATTTTAGTAACTTGCCCAAGGTCATACAACTGGGTGATGGACGAGTTGGGAGTATGACCAAGGTCAGCACTCTTCCCATGTTAAAAATAAAGACACTTCTGCTGCAGTGAGAGCAATAGCCATTGACATTCTCCCAAGGCCTAAATGGGTGTGAATGACATAAAACATAAATAATATTTCTCTTTTGCTTTCTTGGGTTTTCATAAACAGATGACTTTCTTACCAAATTGTTCTGCTGCATCTGCCTTTATTACAGGCCTTAGGATGACAAGCATCTGGTCCAGCTGTGCAGCATTCTGGTCTCACCAATGCTGAGAGTACGTGTAATAAACTAAAGAAAGCCTAGAGCTTGATTTCCCTGCAGATCTCTAGAACAGCATGGGCTTTGTGATTGCTTGTGATCAAGGAAATCCAGAGGCATGAAGGAGAGTTATATTAGCGGAAGAGAGAGATTGTTATTGTTTTTCAGACGTTTTGGTTGCATTTATTCTTTGTGGCCTCATTTGGGATTTTCTTGCAGAGATATTGGAGAGATCTTGCATTTCCACTTATTGTTCATTTTACAAAGGAGGAAACTGAGACAAACAGGGTTAAGTGACTTACCCAAGGCTAATAAGTATCTGAGGTTGAATCTGAACTCAGGTTTTCCTGACTCCAGGTCCAGTGTTCTATCCACTTGCCACCTACCTGCCCCAATAAAGGAGATACAATGGATAAAAATCAAATAGCAGGGGCAGCTAGGTGGCACAATGAGTAGAGTGTCAGCCCTGGAGTCAGAAGGACCTGAGTTAGGATCTGGCCTCAGACACTTAATGCACACACAAACAAAAACCTAGCTGTGTGACCTTGGACAAGTTACTTAACCCCAATTGCCCTCCAAAAAGCAAAAAAAAACCCAAAAAAACAAAAATCAAATAGCAACTAATATCTGGAGCTGGGAAGTATAATTAGGAAATTCATGAATCAATATCTCATTTATCATTTTACTGTGAAGACCATGCATGCATTCATTTAAATGAAACTCTTATTTCCTGATTATATAGAGGTCACTTTATGGTTTAGTGCAGGGGTATGGTGGCCTCAAGGCCACATGTAGCCCTCCATGTCCTCAAGTGAGGCCCTTTAACTATATCCAAATTTCCATGGTTATAAACCTGAATGATTGTCCTTGGGAGAATAGGGAAGTTTAGAAGAGGAGTGGTTTTGGAGAAAAGAGACATTTAGACATTTTGAGTTTAAGATGAAAATAAGACAATCCAGGTGGAAATGCCCAACAAACATAAAGGGGATCAGTGAAAGAGTGTATAAACAAAACATATTGGTAGTGAGACTTGTTTTTGCTTGCTCTTCATTTTCTAAGGGGACCATGACATTATGAAGGTGATGCCGTGACATACAAGTGAGTTGGCTTTTATTGAAGGAGATGGGACATGTGGGAAACTCATATGGCTAAGAAAATGTACCTCTCTGGATTCATAAAGCCTTGATGTCCCTTCCCTTATTATGATGCCCTCATGTAGTGACCAGCTCACACAGGGTTTAATTTCCATTGAAACCTTGTTCACCTCTTTCTTGCTAGAGGTTTAATTTAACTCCTTGAAACTGGTAAACTGCTTCATCTCTTCTTTCTTCCTCTTCCCTCTCTCCCCTCCCTCTTCCCCTTTCTCCATCCTCCTCCTCTTCCTTCTCCTTCTCCTCCTCTTCTTCTTCTTCCTCTTCCTCTACTTCTTCTTCTTCTTCTTCTTCTTCTTCTTCTTCTTCTTCTTCTTCTTCTTCTTCTTCTTCTTCTTCTTCTTCTTCTTCTTCTTCTGTTTCTGTTTTTCTCTCTCCCTCTCTCTGTATTTCTGTCTCTGTCTCAGTTTCTCCCTCCCTGTGTCTCCCTCGATCTCTCTGTCTCTCTGTTTCTGTCTCTGCCTCTCTGTCCCCTGTCTCCTACTCTCTGACTCAACCATTCAACCCTACAATTTATTGTTACCTCCTTCTGGGTAAGTACTTCCATGTTAGTAGGAAAGATGGGGAGAGAATGGTTTGGGGTTTTGCTGTACTACTCTCCCCTGGTTCTTCTCCTAAGCACTAAACTGCTCCTTCTGAGGCTCCCTTTGCTGTCACTCTATGCATGAGAACAGCCCAGGGCTCTCTCCTGGGCCCTCTTCTCTTTTCTTTCCTTACTGTCTCTTGGTAATTTCATCAGCTCCCATGGGTTCAATTATCTTCTCTATGTAGATGACATTCAAATCTGCTCATCTAAGCCCTATCTTTCTCCTGAACTGCAATATTAGACTTGTCTAGGCAAACACAGGCTGTGTGCCATATGCTCCACATTGCCATTTTCTGGTCTCTTGTCTGAAAGGGTAAAGGGTCAAAAGGGTGGGCCATTTTCCAGCTCATTTTTATAAATTCCTCTCAGGAACCAGTTGCTTGAAGACAGCCTCCACCAAAGGAGTTTCCTGTGTTCTCTCAGCAAGGGGCTAGGGCACATGCCTAGCTCTATGGGAGATGCTCCCTTCTGACAAAGGTCCATGCCATAATCTCATCAAACTAATCACAGGGCTCTTCAAAATGATTACTAGTTCCCCTGATCAATCTCAATATACTTGGAATTCAAAGCCTTTCATTGTCTGAAACTATCTTAGTGAGGGAGCTTGTTGTAGTGGATAGGGTGCTAAAGCTCCAAGCATAAAGATATGGGTTCACATTCTGCCTGGGAAATTCATTCATTCTCTATGCCTCCTGATCAGTCCCCTTGCTTTAAGTCTCTCCCCACCCTCAGCTCCCAAAGCAACCTTCCTAAAGTAAAAGTTCAGCCATGTCATCCCACTATAAACTCCAGCAGTTCCCTAATGACAGGATCAAATATAAAACCCTCCCTCTGACTTTCAAAGCCCTTCATAACCAATACCCTTAATACCTTTCTATTATTGTCATCTTTTACTCTTTTTCACATACCTGACTGTACAGTGAAAGTTACTTTCTTGCTGTTCCTTGAACACGGCACTCCATCTCCTGACTGTGTGCCTTTCCTTTGCTGTCCCTCACATCTGGAATTCTCCCTCCTCACCCCCACCTCCTGACTTCCCTACTTTCCTTCAGGATTCCCTCCTTCTTTCTTCTCTGGGCCCTACTCCTAAATCTTGGGACTTCTTTCTCCACCATTAACAACCTTCTTCCCCTAGAAGATCCCTCCAACTTTAGGTCCCTTCTTCTGTGGGTCAGGTCCTTCCTGAACTTTGATTTTAAGGAAGTAGCTCAGCCACCAACATTTATTCCTTGATTCTCCACTGGGTTCAGCTTGGATTCTCTGGAATTCTTTTTCCCACATCCCCACTTAAGTGCCTTCTTCTTCCCCAACCCAGAGGCTCTTAAGCTTCTTTTTATGTGTAGTCTTCCCTTATTGGACTGTAACCTCTTGAGGGCAGGGGTTGTCTTACATTTTCCCTCTTTTTAAGCCTTAATTCCTGAATGGGTGTTGCCTCAATGTAACTAAGACTTGTTCATGATGTTAGCTTGAAAAGGCTAAGGTCCCTCACTGCATCCAGGGCCATCTCCAGTCATCCTAATCTATATCTTGACACCTGACCCAGAAAGCTCCAGAGGTGAAAGTGAGGCTGGCAACTCTACATAGCCCTGCCTCACTTAAATCAAATTGACCTATATGTCATGGCATTACCTTCCTGATATCATGGTCCTTTTCTAGAATGAAGGACAAACAATAACCAGATATCAGCAATTAGCACATTGTCTGCCATTAGTAAATTCTTAACAAATGACTCCTGACTTACTGACTTGACTCAGCTCAAATACTTCCTTCTACAGGAGGCCTTTCCCAATCTCCACCCACCCTGTTCCCCTAGTAGGTACCTGTAGGATTTACTCTGTATGTATCTTGTATGTATAAAGTTGTTTGCATCTTGTCTCCATCAGATTTCTAGTTCATTGAAGGTGAGGACTATGTTTTTTGTCTTCTCTGTAATCTCAGTGCTTAGCATAGTGGATGGTGCATAGTAGATAAAATAATAAATCATTGTTGTTTGATTGGTCATGATTCAATGACAACCAGTTTCATAATTGCTTGGATCTAATCCTAACCTAATAGATCTGAACACAGAAATTGTCCAAGGAATTTAAGAAACATCGTTTGGAAGGGTAAATAGATTCATTCACTTGACCCATCAGAAGAGGCACTGGTTTGGAATGAGAGAACCAAAGTTCAAATCCCACTGACTTCTAATTACCTTGGGAAAAACATTCCAGTCCTCTGAGCCTCAGTTTCCTCACCTATGAAATGAGGGAATTGGATAAGCTGTTGTTGAAAGTTCCTCTCAGGGGTAGCTAGTTCGCACAGTGCATTGGCCCTGGGTTCAGGATAACCTGAGTTCAAATCTTGCCTCAAATATTTGACACTTACTAGTTGTGTGACCCTGGACAAATCACTTAACCCTGATTGCCTTATGCCAACCCCTGGCCCACCAAAAGATGACTTTTGGTATAAAATCTATAATTACCAGATCATATAAACAACAGGCAGACATCAGAGGAAGACAGATTTTTGTCCCAATATGGGGAAGATTTTTCTAGAAATTAGAGTTACCTCCAAAAGGAAATAAGCTGCTGTGTGGAGTAGTGAGTTCACTGCCCTCACTGTCCTAAAGTAGAGACTGGAAGAGGCTTTGTAAGGATTTTGTCAATGGGATTCCAGTAGTGGTAACCATTGGTTTAGATGGCTCCAAGGTCTTTCAACTTTGAAATTTTATAATGCCAGATTCTGCTCTGCTTTTTATCTTCTTGGAAAGGGAATTATATAAATGGCCCTGGTAGCCTGACATAGCCTCAGGGAATAGCTGATATCTTTAATTTAAGGCTAAGTCTGTTACTAAAGTGACTTAAGTATAGCTTCAAAACAGTTTATTACAGCTACATGAGCATACACTTTATTTCAAAGTAATCACCTCCTAACTTACTTCATTGATTCCCAGTGCTTGTCAGCTTTCTGTTCTCATCAGAGGAAAACCATGGTTAGTAAAGAATAGACCAATCACAGGAGAGGCTTATGGGACATTCCGTAACATCTGGGAAAGTATGTCCCTACAGTGCATTTTAATGGAACCCACACCTGTGAAAATTTGAATAATTTAGCAACCTGTTATTAAACACCATGTACAAAATTCTGGGATCTGGAGATCAAACCTGCCCTCATGGCGGTCCCAAGCTACCAGAGAAACATGAAGCTTACACTTATATAAAACAAGCTTTCAATAAATTAGTGATAATACAGTTACCATAATAGATAATTGAGTGTTCTAATAGAGTATTATAAAGGTATAAAGTGCTACATGAAGTGACAAGGAGGAAAGACATTTGGGAAATTTCTTGATATTATCCTAGTATCAGTGAGATATTTTACAGTAAAATTTGGTTTTTGATTTTCAGTCATTTTTCAGTTCTGTCCAACTGTTCATGACCCCATTTGAAATGTTCTTGGCAGGGATGCTGGAATAGTTTACTCTTTACTTCTCTAGCTCATTTTATTGTAGCTATGTTGATGATTGGGAATAACAAAAATTAAAAATGCTCTGTCCAAAATGTTTGTCATGAGCTTTTTGTAGACACAATGACAATTCCTTTTCTGAACAAGTTTATTCATCTGAAGGACACAAAGATCCTCACAAGTGAGATGTTTGAATATTATTTAAACATGCTGTACTGAGTCCTTTGCCTCTACTGAGTTCTAATAAATACAATTTGCAGATGACATAAAGGTGGGTTATCCAGCCGAACACATTTCCTGACCGAGTCAAGAACTAAAAAGGTCTTGACAGATTAGAATGATGAAATCAAGTTAATAAAATGAAATTAAATAAAATTCTATATTTGAGATCCAAGAATCAACTGCACAAGTAAATGTATATACAATAATTTATGTGAAAAAGTTGTAGGGAGAGGGGAGGCTAGTTGGGTAGATAGTCACACTGAACTCTTCCCTGCTCAGACCACATCTGGAACACAATGATCATTTCTAGGTATATTTTATCAACAGTAGATGGAAACTGCAAAGAGACAAATTTAGACTCCCTGAAAAGAAAACCTTCCTGACAATCCAAGCTGTCCAAAGGTAGAAAAAGCCAGCTAGAGCGATGGGCTCCTCTTCCTTTGAGGTCTTCAAGCAGAGGTTACATGTAGTCACTTGTCAGGTGGTTAGGGTAGGGATTCCTTTTGCATAGGGTTTCTACTAGACAGCCAATGAGGTCCCTTCCAATGCCTAAATTCTATATTTCTACTATTCATAGAAAATCTGGAGCACATCAGAAGGGCATGTACAGGAGACAGAAGGAAAGGCAGAGAACTGAGGATGGTCAGGGGATAGGAAATGATGTTTGGTTTTCATTGGGAATATTTGGGCAGAAGATGTGAAATCTTGAGAAGTGGGTGGAAGTGGGAAATAGACATTTCTTTTTAAAATTCATTTATTTTAAATGTAAATATAAAAATGTACACAATAAGAAAAGAAAAAGTAATGTATTATAAACTTAAATACAAAAGGGAAAAAAGCATTGTCATGTGCACAACAGAACATGAGAGGATTCAGAATAAACAGCAATAAATTTCCATTTCAGGAAAGTCTGTATAATAAATGCTACAAATTGTGTTCTGAGCTATCCATCTTTTCTTTGCTTCCTTGCAAGTTTTCTTTTGTTCTCTGCTATGCCCTTTGTCCTTTGTCCTGTCTTCCCCATCCTGCCCCAAGAAGGCTACAATTAAGCACAGATACATTTATATACACACATACATTCATACATATACATATATAGATGTATACATGCATGCACATACACACATATACACAAACATATATACATCTACACATACATACATATACTTACATACACATACATATACTTAGATATTAATAATCATACTCATACATAGACTTATACATTTAAATGTATCTATATATGACCATACTATACCTGTTTGTCCTCTGTTTCTCTGATGGTAGATGATGTCTCCCTTCCTAGGTCCAAGTTTTTCCATATTTTTCTAAATTCACCAACTCATCATTTCCTATACTGCAGCAATATTCCAACCTTCTACTGTCTGGTTATTTCAAATAGGCTAAAACAATATTGATTAATATGTCTGACATGGTGTTTTTTCCCTATTATTTTTTCTTTTGATTAAATCTATTTTAGCTTTAACTTTGTCAGAGGTCATGGTTATCCCTGCTTTTTTTCCCTAATAAATTCTATGCCTAATCTTTATTTTGTGTTTGTATGTATCTCCTACTTCTTATCCCTCCTGACTCTTCTACATTACTTTTACCTCTTATCTCGCCTTCCTAACCAACCAACCTGCCACCACAAAAGATCCCTGCCATATCCTTTCCTCCCACACTAAAAACCCCTCCCTTATCCTCTCTTACCTCCCTATTCCCTTAGCCTCTTATTTATTTCTGAATTTAAAACACTTTCATGCCATTCTAGAAATATATGTATTGTTCCCTCTTTAACCCATTCCCGATGAGAGTAGGGTTTCAGAACTACCTGCCTTCCTCTACCATTTAATGCTTCTATGTTAGTTCCTCTTTTCACAACTCATTTGTATATAAGATAATTACTCTTTTTACCTTTTCCTAGGTTTACTTTTCAGCATAGCATCATACTCAGCTCTATTCCAATCTTTCTATGGAACTGCCCAATTACTAATAACAATCTTAGAAATACCATTTATAATTTCCTCATATAAAAGTTAACAGTCTGTCCTTACTGAGTCCCTTGTAATTAATCTTTGATGTTCGCCTTATATTTCTCTTGGATCTTGTATGTCAAATTTTCTATTGATTTCCATTTTTTTTTTTGCAACAAAATCACTAAAATCTGGCAATCGTTAAATATCCATTTTTTCTTTCAGGATCATGCTTAATTTTGCTGGGAATTATGTTTTTGGCTCCAATTCCAGTTATTTTGCTCTCTGATATATAGAGTTCCAAGACTTGTAATCTTTTAGTGTAGCCTCTGCTAGGTCTTATGTGACGATAACTGTGGCTCTGCCATATTTAAATTTTTTTCCCTTGTTGCTCATAATATTTTCTCCTTGAGCTAGGGGTTTTTGGAATCTAGTATGAGATTTCTGTAGAATTTCTTTCAGGTGGTGATTGGTAGATTTTTCTATTTCTGCATTTCCCTCTCGTTCTAACACTTCAGGAGAATTCTCTTTAATTATATCTTGTATTATTGAATTAAGATTTTTTATTGATTGTAGCTTTCAGGTAGTCCATTTATTCTTAAGCTTTTTCTTCTTGATCTGTTCTCCACATCAGTTGTTTTTCTTATGAGATTTTTCATTCTCTTCTATTTCTTCATTCTTGGTCTTTTATAACTTTGCTGGCTTCCCATTGCCCAATTCTAATTTTCAAGGACTTGTTTTCTTTCTTAAGATTCTGGATCTTCTTTCCTATTTGGTTGACTACAAATTTAAGTAACTTTTCAGTGGCACCTCTCCATTTTCCAAGCTCTGCCTCATTTTGACTCCACAGAACTTCATGCTTTCCCCCAGGATGAGCTAATATACTGAAACCTCATAAATTGATAATTGACTCATTTTTTGATACTCAACATTGCCTAAACTTCCACAGTTTGCCTTTTCCAACTGATTGGAAGACTGGAGGATGGACATATAGGTCCAAAGACTTCTTTTATAGAGGTCTCAGGACTTTCAGAACTTTCCAGTAACTCTTCATTTTCCATCAGCAGCCCTGTTTAGTTCTGATTCCTTGGAAAACCATGCCCCTGAGCTAAGTACCTTCTTGGTGTTCCCCATTCCCTTTCAGTTGTCTTTTATGTGATGTCTTCCTCTATTAGACTGTAAAGTCTTTGAGGGTAGGGACTATCTTTTTCTTTTTCTTAATTGTATCCCCAGAGTTCAAATACAGTGCCTGGCTCATAGTAAATGCTTAATAAATGTTTCCTGAAATGAATTGAATATTTGAAGGACTGTCATATGGGAAAAGGAGATATTTTACTTTCCTCTTACAAAGGCAGATTTCAACAAAACATTCATACATATATGCATTATATACACATATATAACATACAGGTTATATAGGGTGAGATGGACTATGTGGTATTCTACATTAATAATAAAAACAACAGTGTAAGGATTTGTAGCAACCTGTAGTAACCTTCACATATTACCTCATATGAGCCTCACAACAAGCCTGTGAGGCAGGTGGTATTTTTTTTCCTTTTCAGAGGGCAATTGGGGTTAAATAATTTGCCCAAGGTCACACCACTAGTTTTGGGTTTTGTTTTGTTTTTTTTTTTAATGTGTTGTGCCTGAGGTCAAATTTAAACTCAGGTCCTCCTGACTTCAGGGCTAGTGCTCTATTCACAACGCCACCTCACCACCTAAAGTAGATGGTATTATCCCTTTGTAACAAATGAGGAAAGTGAGGCTCAGAGAGATATAAAGACTTGTCCAGGCTAACACAGTTAACAAGTGTTTGAGGAGGGTAGGATTTGAACTTCAGTCATCCTGATTCCATAACAAAAGTTTTATCAGCTATGCTAATTAACTGCCTCGCTAAACTATTCAACAACCACACCAAACAACCCAGCCTCAGTGTGTTTTTTGACCTGTTCTTGTTCAGTCATTCAATTATATCCAACTCTATGTCCATGGGTTTTCCTAGCAAAGATACTAGAGTGATAGTATCAAAGATACTAGGTTTGCCATTTCCTTCTCTAGTGTGTCTCCATTTTACATATAAGAACTGAGGCAAATAGGGGTTAAGTGACTTGCCCAAGGTCACAAAGCTAATTAGTGTCTGAGGCCAGATTTGAACTCAGATCTTTCTGATTCCAGGCCTAATGCTCAATCTGCTACACCTGACTGCCCCCAGTAGATTAATCCTAAAGTAAATTGGGTTCTAAGGCAAGGTGCATGTTCTGATATTTTCTTATGAATTGTGAAAATTACAGTATCTCTCATTAAATCCCAACCCCAGTTTATTTAGCATTTTTTTTCTTAAATTAACCTTGCTCATCTCTCTTATTATCAATTTTCCTAATCTCTTAGGTTTAAATAAACACCATGGTTATTGACTATGTAATTGATTATCAGTTTAACAAACAATTAATAAATGCAAATAATTATTTTAAATATATCAGTCATGAGAATGGTCACCTCCCTAGTCATCTCCAAGCAAACTCTGAAATGAGTCCCAACCATTCAACACTTTCAGGTTGCTGAAGTCTTTTCTCAGGAATTCTCTTCCTAATGTTTCTTCACACGTTAAGAGTTAAGCTTAGTTTCCATAGGAAACATCTCTTCAGACTCTTTCTCCATGACAGCTAAATCACTTAGTCTCCCAAGAAAGAAGTTCTCTTAGTACTTCCTCAGTCTCCTTAATCAGTCTCCATCCAGCCATTGCATTAAAACAAACTCCAGAGTGACAGTTAAGCTGGCATTCTTCGAACAGACACTCCTCACAGATGACAGCTAACTAACTCCCCAAAATTCCAGTCTGTCTTAAAGATATAGTAACAATAGCCATAGTCTCTTTGGGAAAGGCTATTGAAACTGGTGTTACAGAAAAAAAAGAAAAATTTCCTACCAATCAGTGCTCTCTGATCATGGGATTGTTGGGCTACTTCCAGAAGACTACAAATTTCTTCACAATGGAGATTTTTAAACAGAAATGGATGATATTAGGAATATTGCATTCTTGTTCAGATAGAATTTAGGATGACCTTTGGATTTCTTTCTAATTCTGAGTTTTGTGATTTACGTAAATCTAAATTTATACTGATGCCCAACATAGTGGTTCAGTAATTCCATTATTTATAGTATCAGAGACTTAAAATTAGAAAGGACCTTAAAGAATATAAAGTCCAATTGCTTCTTTTTACAGATGAAACAGACCAAAAGAGACCAGGTAAAACATGTATGCATGGAAGTATGTGAGGTGGGATTTGAACCAAAGTTCTCTTTATTTCAGGTCTACCATGTTCTCCACTGTTGCATGTGGCCACTATGCATCTGACTTGGGCTTTAAAAGGTAGATAAGAGTCCACTGGACAAAGAAAGAATAATATCATCCACTCAAGAGATGATATAGGGATCAGCCTGAGCAAAATCATATTCCATGTTAACTGGAATGGAAGAGCCCTTCTGAAGTCCTAGAGATCCTTCATTTAAGTATGTCAGGTTGATAAGCCACAAATGAGATCATGGTCTAACCACAAACTCTCCCCCAAGGCATGAGACACTTGTCTCTTAGCAAGATGAAAAATGAACTACTATCCTTTTTGAGGCTTAAAGCCCAGAACCATCCTTTCCAAAGGAGATGAGAATTGTCCCCGGCCTTGAGTTAGGCATCAGACATGATATAATGTTATAATTACATAAGAAACATATGCTCTCTTGTGTGATTTCTCCCTGAGGTGGGGGAGGAGGGGAGTGGATGGGCAATGCCCACAAATGAAAGAAGATTCTCCATCTGTTTACATCAATATGTGGAGTATTTCATAATCCTCTTAATATAAACAGTCTCTACCACAACCCATTAGTGTCTTCTCATATTATATGGCTCATGTTCATATCCTTCCATAAATCCTCCAGAGAGGATTTAACCCTATGGACTAGAGGTTGACCTCTTGTCCTTTTAATATTTTGTGTCATATACATATCTGTATACATACATATGTACACACACAATATACATGTATATGTATATATGTATGTATATATATATGTGTGTGTGTATATATATATATATATATATATATGTCCTAGAAAGAGTGGAAGAGAAAATTTGCATTCCCTCCTCCTCCCCAAGAATTTTGGGGTCAAGGAGACAATGTATCTTTAAAAGAAGAAAAATCTACTAATTCTTATTCAAAGTTCATTTCTAATATTTACTACCTATGTAACCTTGGGAAAATCACTTAACCTCCCTAAGTATCAGTTTCTTCATCTAGAATATTGGGCTAGATGGTCTTTGACATCTCTTACAATTCTAAATCTAAATCTAGACTCCTATAATCCTTACTAAGTGTACAGTTAGCCACCTAATGTTGAGTTTCTTTTTTTTTTTTTTTTTGCTTTTTGGAGGGGGAAGGCAGGGCAATTGGGGTTAAGTGACTTACCCAAGGTCACATGGCTAGCAAGTGTGTCAAGTGTCTGAGGCCGGATTTGAATTCATGGCCTCCTGACTCCAGGGCCAGTGTTCTATTCACTGTACCACCTAGCCACCCCCTGAGTTTCTATTGTATGGGATATTATTATGGTGATCATAATCATGAGTATTGTTATTATTCATCTACTAATACATTATGACCTTCATCCCTGTATTTCCTGTATCCTGTTAAGTGCTGTCAATGGTAAACTTGCAAAGTGGCTTTGTGGAAAGAGCCCTAGATCTATATTCAGAGCATGAACCTTCACAAAAACTCTGACTTTGCTATTTAATTTGAAGATACTCTTGGGCAAGTCAATTCACTTCTCCAAGTCTGTTTCCTCATCTATAAAATGGAACACTTAGATTTAACAATTGCCATGGCACAGAGTGCTAATCTATAGTAGAAAAGAGAAAGAAGATAGTAAGACTTACATAGATTTCAGAATGGCCAGAAACCTCAGTTAAACTGTTGGTCTTCTCAATGGGAAATCCTTGTCCAATTTGCAGCCATTTTCTCAGGCAACTGAGATAATCCTTACTGATATTGGCATTATCCATTTAATGAAAATAGAAGGTATAAGGGAATTGTTATTAAATTATAGAAAAATTAACGGGATCTCTTTGTAAAGGTAACTAGAAAAGTTGATCTCATCATGTGATCACAGACAACAAGAAATGGTGCCATGAAATGCTCATTCATCATTTCTTACAGTGATCATGATGAACAAACAGAGCAAGAATACTAGCTTGAAGATAGCTTCACCTTGTGAACCAACATCGAATGCAGAGCATAAAGATGGAGGAAAGTCATGTGAAGAACTAGACCAGATCTTTCTCACCTCACCAAAGGTTATCTTGTTGTTCAGAAACTTCAATATAAATATTGGAAGAGGGTAGGGTGGTAATATTGATAATGATGATGATGGTGGAAAATGTGGTTCAACAATTTGAAAAGGAAATAGATAAAAAACTTGAAGACTATGCAGAAAATGCAGCCATGCTAAATCATGAATATTTTCTTCAAAAAGAGAGTTGGAAGGCACTGACTTAAGATAATCACCAAAGAGCATCATACACACACACACACACACACACACACACACACACACACACACACACACACACAAATGTGATTGACTAGATCTTAGGCAGAAAATAATTCATTATTGAAGTAGGAGTAATTTCTGAATCAGTCGCCCATGTGCAAGGGATCATCAATTGGGACATGTAGGCTCCCAGAAGTATTTTCTGTAACAGTAGATATTTTCAGTTTTACTACTACTTTGTAGGAAATGCAAGATCCCACTTGGTTTATTATTTGTTGATTAGTTTTTAAAAATCATTTGACTCTGAAAAGCAAAATATTCCCTTAAAATTATCTTGTCAGGATCATACAACATTCCTTGATAGTTGCAAACACAATGATAACTTTACTCAAAGCTTCTCTGATGATCAATGCAAAATGTAGTATAAACAGAGAAATTTATTTGTCAAAGGTGTTCATTACTGTCATATACTGTGCAGAGTCTAAACAAAAAGGAATTCCCTTTTGGATGAGGAGGAAATAGAGATGGTTGTGTTTTGGCTAACACTATACCGGTTGGGAAGAGCCCTAGACTGCATTCAGCCTCAGTGAAATTCACAAGTGCTCAGAGGAGATCAGCCTAACAATTCATGAAGGAAATTTTACCATTAAGGAAAATTCACAATTCATTTGACAATTCATAAAGGAAAACCAAACACATAAGGGATGTCTACTGTCCAGGCAATGACATACAGTTGTTTGGATAGTGCATTTAGCCATCACTTTTATCTTGGATGGGCATTTCAGAAAGATAATGAATCAAGACTAGAAGTGATTAGAAAGAAGAGAACTGGTTAGGTGATATTTGAGAAATTACCTATAACTGTTAGGAGATTCTCTCTCTCTCTCTCCCTCTCTCCCTCCCTCCCTCCCTCTTTCTCTCTCTCTCTCTCTCTCTCTCTCTCTCTCTCTCTCTCTTCCTCTCTCTCTCTCTCTCTTTCTCTCTCCCCTCTCTCTCTCTCTCTCTCTCTCTCTCTCTCTCTCTCTCTCTCTCCTGTTTCTCTCTCTCTCTCTGTTCTCTCTCTCTCTCTCTCTCTCTCTCTCTCTCTCTCTCTCTCTCATTCTCTCTCTCTCACACACACACACAAATGCACATACATACACACATGCACTCACATGTTTTTCTAAACAAAAATTCTAATAGAATAATAATAGCTAACATATGCCACATATAATGTAGATAGATAAATACATAGATGGATAGATGATAGATACATAGACAGATGGATGGATAGATAGATATATAGCACATCTTATTTGATCCTTATGACAACCCTATAGATAGAGTCTATTATTATCATCATTTTATAGAGGAGAAAACTGAGACTGAGAGGATTTAAGTAACTTGGGTTACACCAAGGGTCACACATCTAAGTGAGTGAGACAGGACTCAAACTTTGTTCTTCCTATGCCAAGTCCAGCACAGTCATTACAGCACCTACCTACCTCTCAAGAAGCATAATCTTCAAAGGACCGATCCTCTGGGAAACTCAAAAGTTTGACTGAGCAACAGGGAACTTAACCAGACTGCATAGGATTAGGGAGCAATGATTTGGTTGGCACATAGGAATTGGCATGGGAGATCACATTCTAGAAACATGTAATTGGAAATAGGGAGGACTGTGAAGTAATTTTTAAAAAGTGAGGGATACCAGCAGGTAGCCTTCCTGCTGCACTGGCATCTAGTCAATGTGAAAAGACCTGGATGGAGGCCCCTAAGACATTTTGTAGATTCGCTAGAGTTTTATGAGAGGTGTTGATGAATAGCACACAGAAGCAGGGACAGTTTGCAATCTGCTCTTTTGAAACCAAAAGACCCAGGTTCATTGCTAAATAACTGTGTGATCTTGGGGAATCATTTCCCTTACCTTAGTTTCCTTATATATAAAATAAGGATAGCTGTATTTGCATAAGTGAGCTTACAGGCTGGTTGTGAAACTCCAGTGAGATAACTTTTAGCAGGAACTCTGAAACACGCATAAAGCATTGCGCAGATGTAAGTTGTTCTTATTGGGATTCTATGTCCTCCTGGAACTGCAAGCAAATTCACATATGTCACATGTATCACAGGTCTAGGCTCTACCTCTAAGCTACACTTTGTCCCAAATTGCTGATCTTCTTCTTTATTCTCAAAGATCTCTGGGGGAGGAATGACATAACCTACTCAGTAACTTTTTCCAGTGTTCAATAACCTTCAGTGACAGGGAGTCCTTCAGGATCTAACCTAAATTTCACTGGTAATGATTTATCAAACCCCTTTCCTCCTATTCTGTAAACAACTGTCTTAACTCAAAGATAACTGCATCTCAATTCTCAATCTCTGTTTATGTTTCTGTTTCTGTCTTCTGTCTTTCTTTCTCTCTACTTGTTTCTCTCTCTCTCTCTCTCTCTCTCTCTCTCTCTCTCTCTCTCTCTCTCTCTCCTTTACAACTTCCTTCTCTCTCCTTTTCACTCTCCATCTACCCATCTCTCTTGCTTTCCTTTATTCTCTCTGCTTCTGTTTTTGTCTCTCTGTGTCTCTGTCTGTCCATCTGTCTCCTTTTCACTCTCCCTCTATCATACTCATCTCTCTCTCCTTTTCTCTCTCTGCTTCTGTTTCTCTCTCTCTCTCTCTCTCTCTCTCTCTCTCTCTCTCTCTCTCTCTCTCTCTTTTTCTCTCTCCTCCCCCCCCCACCACATCACACACACAAATATAGTCACATAATTACACAACCATACAATCAATCAACAAGCATTTGTCTGGCATATGCTATGTGTCAAGCACTATGCTAGACAGACAGTAGAGATTCAATGGACAGCTCCAGGCCCTCAAGGAGCTTATACTTTAATGGGGGAGAAAACACATACATGTATGCTAGACACATCAAGGTATGTGTCCATATAAGTATCTGCATATATCACAAGACACAAGGTAAACTCAGATGAGAAGGTACTAGTAGTTTTACTTGTAATGAGTTTTCAAAGAACCCTAGCTCTAGGTGGCTCTGTGATTTCTTCAGTAGGAGAATCTCCTTCCAGTTATGTCAACTACATCCTTCACCACATCTACAGCTATTTCTGATAGTAGATAAGCATGAGGGATTTTCCTGAAATACACAGAGGTTATTTGCCTGGGATCACATAGACACAGTAAATATCTAACACAGGATTCTGAACCCAGATCTTTGTGGGTCTAAGCCCAATAATCTTTAATATGCTTCATTATTATCAGTCGATCAGTTAATAAACATTTACATACATGTGGGTTGAAAATGGCTTTTGTGTGTATAAACATGTATGTATAGACACATTTGTTAGAAAATGGCTTGTCGGGAGAGCTCACTGGGTTTACAGAGATTTCTCAGAGAGCTAACCAACCTCTCCCTGCCATGGTTTGTAATAACAAAATACTTCTCTTCTTGACCTTTACCATAAATTTGTGAATCATGGTGTTCTTTTGTTTTGGTTGTTTCTATTTTTTTAACTCTGTAACAATATAAAATATGCAAACGAGTCTTCTGTGGAAAACTTTGACAAAAAGTGCATGATGGTTGATCTATGAATCAGCATTTAGAAACAGAAGATGTAACCTTAAAGATCAATTAGTCCAGCTCTGTGATTTGACACATTAGGAACCTGAGAGGCTCGGCAGAGAGGTGATTCTCCCAAGGACATGGGGGTAATAATCAGAAGAGGTCTGGTTCTGGCCCAGGTCCAGTGACTCTAGTGCATTATGCTTTCCACTGTGTTCTGCTGCCTCTGAACTTATTAAGAGACTTAGAAGTATAAAATGCTTAAGAAAAAGAATCCTGGCTGCTGAATGATCAATATAATTTCCTTTTAAAAATCAAAGGAAGGAGTTTAATAAAGTCTTACTTATCCCTGAAATCACTTCTTGTCATTCACAAAATTGCTTTTGTCTAATTCTTTATTCCAGGACAAACATCAGGAAAATTAGAGCCAGACTTTACAGTTCTTTAAATTCAGGTTCATGTCTTATTGTGTAACATTTCCCTCCCAAAGAAAAAGAGGAAGGGAATCCTATAGTTCAAAACAAAAACAAAAACTTGTCATTGAGCTTAGATCTTAGATCTCAGAATATAAGATCTAGAATATAAGGATCTTAGAATATAAGATGTCAGGGTTGTCAATTAATATTATGTACCTATATGTCAGGCACTATGCTAAGCATTGAAGATACAAATACAAACAAGAAAGACAGTCTGCCCTCAAGGAGCTTACAGTCTAATGGAGAAAGGCAACACACAAAGGCAAACTGAAAAGAGGGATGTGGGGGGAAGGAATGTACTTGTACCAGGGCATTGCGGAGAAGGTAAAAAAGTCCAAAATGAGTACAAGCGGGAAAAAATGAAGATATATTTGAGGAGATGTCTGTTCTGTTCCCCTTAAATGGAGGAGTTTATGGCTCTACCCTCCCATCAGAGTTGCTGAGGTTACTGGTAGAGGTTTAAAGACACAACAAAAAGATGAGACTTCAGGGACAAGGTAACTTCTAAATATCCAATGGAGTTCACCTGGAGGACAGAAAGGCCACAGTGTTTTGCTTCTAGTGATGCAATTGGGTCAAGCCTTTGTCCCTCATTGAACCACAGATGGTTTCTGTGTAAGTCATTCATGGTTAAGTTCTATAAGAGGTGATTCTGCCTGAAACCTTGTAGGATGGTTGATGACCTCTTGACTCTTAATTCTCTGGGAAGAAGCAAGCAGGGAAGTTGTAACATGCAGGAGCCATGGCTGGAATTAATGGGTGGTTGGGTGCTGAGGGAAGACTCTAAGGGATGGAAGGAGTGGACCAAATGACTACTCAGGAAGAAATCTTACCAATCTAAATTTCAATATCCTGGGACAAAGGTCTAGTCATATCACCTTACCTACAGTAGAAGGGACATTAAAACATGGACTGTGAGAATAGGAAAGGACATCGTTTATTAGAAAAAGAAAGTAAAATGCTAGACATGAAAACATCTTCAGTGAATATTACTAAATTTAGGCACAGAATACTATCAGAGTTTAAAAATAATGATAATCCAAGAAAAGTATAGATATATAAATGAGCGGAGTGCCACAGATATTGTCTATGTAGATTTCATGAAGGAATTTGAAAGAGGTTGAACAATAAGAATTAGTGAGTAGTGATAGAGGGAGAACTCTCAGAAAGTACCCTAGGATTGGTTCTTTGGTCCTCTGCTGTTCCATATTTTTAGCATTGGATTGAATGAAGGTATTCATGGGATGTGATGGGATACTTGTCAGGTGTGTGGTTGACCCAAAAGCTTGAAGATAGACCCCGCATGTGGGATAACAATAGAAGTGGGATCCAAACCAGTCTTTATGGGACAGAATAATGAAATGAGACAAACAAAATGAAATTTAAGAGGAATAAATGTGTATAACATACCATATCTGAAAATGCATTTTTATATAACTGCATATTTACAACTTGTCAAGGGTATACTGTATATGTACACTTAGAGGAGAGACACAGCTAGATAGCAGTTCATTTGATCAAGATCTGGGGTGCTCTTAATAGACCACAAGATTAAAGTGAGTGACTGGTGTAATGTGAAAGCCACAAAAGCTAATGCAGCCCCAGGCTGTATTCATAGAAGTATAGCAGTCAGAACAAACAAAATAATGTTTTCTGTGTATTCTGTTCTATACAGACCCAAACTGCTTCCTTTTAGGAGCCACATTATAGTAATCATAGTCTCTACAGGTAAATTGGACCCCTAAAGACCATCAAGTCCATCCCCACCTCCCATTGGACATATAGGGAAACTAAGGCAAATAGACTAGGAATAATTTTCTGTATGTTACACAGCTAGTCAAGAGTAGATCCAGATCCCAATCCCAGATGTCCTTTGTTGTCAGGTACTTATTTAATAATATCCAGTAACTAAAATTAATCTTCAAAATGAATAATTATTTGTCCGGCTTTCCATTGATCATGTTTTCTCTATGCATGGGGGTGGCAGGAGAAGGGCACAATTATATTTCTGTGAGCTGGCAAAATTTAAAAATGATCAATGTACAAAAATGGTTACACACATGTGAAGTATTGAAAGAAATAGAAACAAAACCCCCAAAGATCTGGCCTTGCCAGCTGGGTTGGCAGAATTCTGAGAGATTTTTACTAGCCCTTTTCATAGATGAATAAAGAAAAAATAAAGTTATATTGGAGGGAAATTTATACTTCATGAATATTTCATTACTATGAAATAGGCTTAATGAGATACTTCATATTTCATACCTTATGATATTGAACATAGCAGACAACAGTAATAAAGCGTGAGTTCCTATCACCTTTAACTCTTTGACATCTGGTAGCTTGCAAACCTCAGCACTTTCATCTGTGACCTTAGTGAATGATTTCCCAGTCCATGGTACTGAGGAGTTAACTCCTGTACCTTAACATACAGCAATTTATGAGGAGGAAGAAGAACACTGACAAGCAAGAGCCCATTTATGGGAGGGTCTAAAGTCAGGAGGACCTGAGTTCAAATCCAAGTCCGGACACTTACTGGCTATGTAACCTTTGGCAAGCTACTTCACCCTGTTTGCCTCAGTTTCCTCATCTGTAAAATGACCTAGAGCAGGAAATGGGAAATCACTCCAGTATCTTTGTCAAGAAAACCCTAAATGGAGCAACAAAGAGTTGGTAAAAACTGAAAAATTTCAACAAAAACAATTGCGTGTGTATAAATATATAATTTATATAATATATATGATACATATATACAGGGAGAAAGAGAGAGAGAGAGAGAGAGAGAGAGAGAGAGAGAGAGAGAGAGAGAGAGAGAGAGAGAGAGAGAGATTATGTTTAGTTTTCCTGCTTATACAGATAATCTCCTTGAGTACAGGCACTTTTTCATTTTTGTCTCTGTATTTCTTGCTCATAGCACTAAGCCTCACACATAGTAGGTGCTTAATAAATGTTTATTCATTGATTTAGAAGAGAAGATTTAGGTGGGGTGTGATAGCTGCCTTTCAGTATTTGTTCTCTTAGGATATAGAGAAAAAATTAAAATGGTCCTGTTTATCCAATGAGGGCAGAACTCTAGAAGTAATTAGTGATGACCTGCAGAAAGATCAATTTAGGTTCAATGTCAAGAAACACCTTTCTAACAATGAAAGTGGAATGAATTCCTTCAGGAGGGAGTGAGTTCCTCTCACAGGAGGACTTGAAATGGAGGCTGGATGACCACTTGTTTATGCTGTAAAAGATATTCTTTGTTTTGTGTTATTGTTTTTCAAGTATGGGTTGGACTGGATGGCCTCTGTGGTCCTTTCTTACTTTGGGCTTCACCTCCTGATTATGGCTATTAAACATATACTGAGCTGCATAACCCTGGGCAAGTCCCTTAACCCCAATTGCCTCCAAAAAATAATAAAAAATATACTAGCTTGCCTCAGGAAGCAGAGAATTTCCCATTACAATAGGCCTTCCAGTAGAACCTTGGTCATCATTCATCAAGGATTCTATAGAGGGAGATTCTATTCAGGAAATATTACCTCACATATCCCTTTCAAGATAGAGATTCAGAGAATCTATTGTCCTCAAGATAGAATGTCAGAGCATGGGACATCAGAAATAGAGCTAGAAAGGATTCTGGAAAATAGAATATCAGAGCTAGAAAATACATTGCAACATGGTATTCTGAAAGACCATAGCTAGATTTGGAGCTGGAAGAGACCATAGAAATCAGATCATCTAATCCAACTACATCATTTTAAGAAAAAGCAATTGAGGCCTCAAGAAAGCAAGTAACCTGCTGAAAGGCATAAAGTGAGCTTAAAACAAACAAATAAACAAACAAACAAAAACAATGCCTTTTTAAAAATAGTGAGAGAAACTTGTCTGGGCCAACAGTCTGTTTTCTTGTTGCTGGTTTTCCCTCATTAGCAATTCACTGAGTACTCTACCCAAGTAGCACTGTGTTAAACATGGTTGGAAATGAGAAACCCAGGGGCACGATTTATTTCTGTGCATTTCTTGTTGCCTGCAGATGGAAACTTTATTGTTTTACACATCATATTCTACAGATTAAAAAAACAACAACACGAGATGATGATGTGTTTGTGTG
Source organism: Gymnobelideus leadbeateri (assembly GCA_011680675.1). NCBI lineage: Eukaryota > Metazoa > Chordata > Mammalia > Diprotodontia > Petauridae > Gymnobelideus > Gymnobelideus leadbeateri. The sequence continues at coordinate 389,542 of WOXC01008979.1, forward strand.
TATATGTGTGTGTATTTTTCCCATCAAGCTAATGTTGAGGAAACCAATTTCACTTCCTTCTCCCCATCTTTCTACAACTATAAAATCCCAAATTGGGCATAATAAGAGCATTCATCTTAAGTGTTCATTCAACCATCACAGCCAGCTGAGCATACCAATAATAAGAATTGCCTTTTGTTTACAGGGCTTCTTTATTGATATAAATGGACCTTTGAACCTGAGTGACTGAGCAATGAGTTTCTTTGCCCTGTGGCACTTGAGGGTCTCTGGTGTGTTTTCAGGGTTCTCTGGAAAAGGAAAATTGCTTGTCTTGCTGCCTGCTTGCCTGCTTCAAATAACTCCCATTTCTATAACATTTAATGGTTTACAAAGTGCTTTCCTCACAACAACTCTGTGAGGTAGTTAGGGCATACATCATTTTTGCAATACTACAGAAGAGGAAACTGAGGCTCAGATACTGGATTATTGTTATTATTTTCCTTTGTTGTTGAAGAGGACCAATGACATCAGGAGGGTGATGTCTTGACTTGTACGTGAATTGGATTTAAGTGAGGCAGGGCTGTGCAATGTCATTGGCCTCACTCTCTCCTCCAGAATCATCAGAGTCCAATGGTAATACATAGATCAGGACTACTGTTGATGGCCAAGGGTGCACTGGAAGATCTTGGCCCTTTCAAGCTAAGGCCTTTATCAGGTGACAGTCTGTCTGAGACAACACCTATTCAGTGATTAAAGACTAGGCAAGAATTGAGGCAAAAGATGCCTTAGTTTGCCTTCACAAAAGAATCATTCTGGACAGGGAGGCCCTCAGAGTTTCACAGATACTAGAAGTGATTTTTCCAAGTTGAAACAGCTTTGCATGGTAAGTAGGAGAGTGCAGCAGAGAAGGCAAAGGGAAAGAGACTTCACAAGGGGACATGATACCATCAGAAATGTAAAGAATCATTGTTTGAATGGGATGTTTAAAGGAAACATTAGCCAATTATTTTCAACAATGTATGTAGCCTGGCTATCACTCTGTTGCTTTAGAGAACCTCTGACCCCCAAAGAATCCATGGACAGATAGCAGAGATTTAGTACTTGCAGATGAAAAATAATTACATCTTTATTTTCACTAACATTTAACTGAAATTCAACATTCCCTTCAATCTCCAACCTAGGCAACAAATGACAGGAGTAGTAGGTGTAATAGTAATGGAATTTGAATATCCCTTTGTATTGGTAAGCTAACAGGTACTTAGCAGTTAGTTTCAAGTTAATTATATCAAGCCTCTATTAAGAAAGAGAAGGCATGAACCCTTGTTGCTGATGTAACAGGAAGGGGCTGGTACAGGGAGGAACTAATACTTTATATAAGGAAAAACCCAAGGTAAGAGAGGCCAGAATTTCTCTCAGTGAGCATCTGGAGGCTGGGCTGCTACAGCTGGACTGAGGACTGAACTGAGAATTGAGAAGAACTGAGAAGATAAATGAGAATTAAGACAGAACATCTTAGAGCAAGCCATGTAGAGGCCGAGGAGAAGAAAACTGAAAGTTATTTTGATTTTGAGAACAGAGCTGGAGAAAATGATTTTTTGATTTTGAGAACAGAACTTGAGGTGGAGGAGCTTCTTCTGAGAGCCAGCCAAACTCCTGCTGAGAGCTTCTGAGAACCAGTAGGAGCTGCCAAAGACTTCTGAGGGCCAGCCGAGTTGCCAGAGGAAGCATGACTGTGGTATCAGTATTTTGTCTGTCTGTTTTGGGTCTATGATGATTTCACAGGCAGAAAGTGAATTGAGATGGTAGTGCTGACCATGTGTGTGAATATTGCTGTAATTCTCCTAAGCTTGATGTGTATAAATATTGTTGTGGCTCTGCTAAGTGTTCTCTTCCCAGGAACAGAAACTGTGAAGTACTTGAGGTGCACTGGACACTGTGAGCTTCAATGTGATGCAGGCACTGCATAGAGAACTGGACAAGGAACTTGGAGCTGTCTGCATTTGAACTCAGGTGGCAGTTGGTTAGATTCAGGCAGGAGCTGGGACAATGCAAGAGGAACCATGGAAGCTGAGAGCCTGCCTCAAGTCAAGACGAAAAGACCTCTCCTTGGGTATTTAATGCTGACTTATGAAATTGCAACTTACTTGTGACCTAGGGGTGAATGGCCTTTGTACTTTCCACTACCCCTTAAGAGGGTACTGAGTAGTTACTGATGATATTGTAACTTAATTGCACCCCATAGGTGGGAGATTTTGACTTTTGTACTTTGTGATCAAATTAAGGACTTTGTGATTGACTAAATGAATGTACTTTGCTTAAAACTATGTGACCACTTTGGTGAAAACTATGTGGCTATTTTAGTGATAAGTTGTAACATGGTGAATGCTATACCTTGATTTTCTTTGAATGTTTTGTCTTAGTTTGTTACTGAACAAATAGAATTTACTATACTGCGTAATCAAGATCTTGAAAACTCTTAACAGCAGTCCTCTGGAAAGTTGCTCACGCTTGGCTTTACAGTAGGCTTCACCCCACTTCCAAAGGATTCATACATGAAAAAGGCTCATGAAGCCCCACCTATGAACATTGCTGGATCAGCAAAGTGAGATCAACTGCCTCAGGTACACCTCTAGCACACAGTAGAGAGAGCAGCTATAATTGTGACCTGGCCTCACCTGTGGGTATTGTGTGAGCTGACCAAGGCGCTCATCTGCTGGGGTGATAGAGGCAGATTGCAGTGTGTCTGTTTCTCCTCCCCCTACTATACACACTCATGTTTTCTCTATCATGGCTGTTCTCCTCTCTTCAGTTAGGTGGTAGTTGAGCAAGCACCATGTTGTTTGTGAAAAAGCAGTTATTTGAATTCAGTTAGTGCATTTAGATGGGGGGGAAAACAAATATAAACCAATATGCTGTCACTTCAGGAGCATATTTGAGAGAATTTCAGCTGTTAGAGCTAATAAGTCAATGGTAGAACCAGGAACAATAATAGCTATAATAACAATAATAGCTAATATTTACACAGTGTAAATATGTGCCAGGTACTTTATAATTATTATCTCATTTAATCCTCACAGCAACTCTTGGAGGTAGGTGCTATTATTATCCCTATTTTTCAGATGAGGAAACGAAGACAAATAGAAATTGTGACTTGCCTAGGGTCATACAACTAGCATGGTGTTCCTGAGTCCTAATTGGTGCTCTATTCACCATACCTACCAAGTCTCCAGTCCTAAGTCCAGTGATTTTTCAACCACATCATGCTATGACCAAGCATCTAGATTGTAAACTCCTTGTGGGCAGGGACTTTTCCCTTTTTACTCTATCCCCAATTCTTAGCACAAGCCCTGACATATAAAAGGAGATTAATAAATGTTACTTAATTGATTGCCTTAACCCCTATTTGTCTCATATTCCTCAGCTGTAAAATTAGCACTTACCTCACAGGGTTGTTCATGAGAGTCAAAGGAGATGATATTTGTAAAACTCAGTGCTTAGCATATAGAAGGTAATTAATAAATGATTGTGTTCCCCTTTCCTCTTTCTGTAGAGAGAACCAGAATGATGGAGGCCACTATCACTCCTCAGGGCATATTCATGGCATATTTGATTCCTTTTGTTTTCTCTTTTCTCTCTTCCTCTTACTCTCCCTTCCTCCTCCCCTTTTGCTGGGACTCTCCTCAGGCAATGTTACTGCCTGTCAACCTGTGAAGCCTTTATACCAATGATTTGCAGACCTAGTTTTATGAAGCTCTAAAATATTTTTCAATTCAATTTAGTTCAGTATACCTTTATTAAGTGCCTACTGTGTGCCAGACAAAGCTAAGTAGTAGGGATACAAATGAGAGACAGACAGAGACAGAGACAGAGTCTGTCCTCAAAGAGCTTACATTTTAACAGAGGGAGACAATAAACAAAAGGAAACTGAAAAGGAATAAGGGAAGGACTATGGAATATCTGGCCATAGGGAGGGACAATATAGTCCTATAAAGACAAAGCCTAGTAGACTTACTGATGGAGAATGAAAGCATCAGGAAGATTGTGAGCCCCCTATAAAGGAAAACTTTGAGATAACTTTAGTGCTCCATACTTCAAACTTTCAGCCCTCCAATCAGTGGGGAGAGGCAACTGAAGATCAGTTGAGAAAGTGTAGAGAGTGCAGACCTGAGTCATGATGATGAGATTTTTTTTTTCATTTTTACATTTTTTATTTGGAAATGTTCATACTGATGCAGAGAAACTGGATTTTAGAGACACAAGATATCCATTTATTATAAAACAAGAGACCTGGAAATTATTTACATGATGAAACAAAAGATTTTAGAACTTCTGTGGAATGGGCAATTTTCACGACGCCACTTCATTAGTGATTTCAGTCCACATATTTTCCCAGAATGTCACTATCTCTAAATAAGAAATAGTCCTTGTCTTCTATAACTACTTTGGTTCCACCATATTCTGGAAGAAGAACTTTATCTCCAACTTTCACACTAACTGGTTGAATTTCTCCACTCTTTCCTTTTAGGTCCTGATCCAACAGCTACTACCGTTGCATGCAATACTTTTCCTTGAGATTTTTCTGGAAGCATAATACCTCCTTTGGTAACAGTTTCAGCTGCACTCCTTTCAACCAAAACTCTGTCAAGGAGGGGAAGAAACTTTCTAAAAGCCTGCCCTGCCATGGCTCTCGCAGTGCCCCACAGCTGTAGCTCTTGCTCAGTCCGTTCCCTCCGTCCCTCCCCGGGTGCCTGGTAGACTCGCAGCCCCGTCCGTGAAACACGTGAACTTCGTTCATGATGATGAGATTTTAGGTGATTAGTTTAGTGTAGGAGTAAAGGATGGGGATGGAGGTGGAGGCAACAGTACTGATGCTCTTATAGTCAGAGCTGCTGATGGAGAATGTTTCCATGTTGCAGAAAATTCTTTGAACAAAAAACAATCTCTTGGGGGGAGTGGTGAGGAAAGGAGAATGTCAACAAGTCATCATTTAAAAACCTTAGAATTTCATTTTTCCTGTATCTTCATTCTTCCTTGTGGTCCATTCCCTGATAATACATTAATTACATCAATACACCTTTGAATAGCACCTTCCAAAATTCCTCACCAAACTTACCTCATTTTCCCCACTAAGTGTTTTGAACTATCACTACTCCCATTTTACAGATGAGAAAACAGACTCAGAGAGGTTTAGGCTCAAATAGGGCTGAAGAGTCCTTAGCCAACTGGGGTGCAGCGCGACAGCCTGGGAGTGGCAGGAGGGTCCCTGGCCTATCAGTAACAGGCTACAGGAGGAACCCAGAAGGCCAAAAGGACCGTCAGCAAAACAATCTTAAGTGTCGACGTGGCAGTAGAGAGACTTCCTGGTTAGGAGACTTCCTGGTCTGTTACACCGGAAACCTCTTAGCCCGATGAGCTGAGGTGTCCATGTGGGCAGTGGGTTACCACCCCTCACTCTCGGGGCAGTACGCGATTGGCTCTCAGTGGTGGGGAAGGCGGTGCTAATGACCCGGAACTGGAGGCTAGATAAAAGGAGGCTGCCTGATGGGGCGGGGAGTTCTGGGAGGAGTTCTGGGAGGAGTCCAGGGAGAGACCTGGCTGAGTTCGCGTGTATGTCCTGAGACAAATAAAGATAATTCTCCAAAAATCAGAAGGGTGTTCTGCGTGGGTAAGATCTTCTAGAAAGTCTAGAATCCAGAGACGTCTGAAGCTGGGAAAAGGTAATATGTTCTTGTAGGTTTGAGAACCTAGGAACCCTAACATAGGGCTACGGAACAGTTCTATTATTTTTGACATATAGCACTCCCAAGAGGAAAGGAGAAGGGGGCTGTAAATCAAATACACAAAAATAACAACAGTACTTTGAAAAGTTTGGAAATTACCTGCCTAAATTAATATGGCTAGAAGGAATCTGATCCAGTATTCCAACCTCTTATTGCTCTCTTTTTCATGGAGAATAAACTTGAACCAATAGTTAAGAATAATTTTTGTACCTGAGTTAAATTTTGTACGTGAGCACACTCACACACACACACACACACACACACACGCGCGCACACACACACACACACACACACACACACACACACACACACACACACACACACACACACTATGCTTAGAGGAGAGAAGGTTTAGAGGATTTTACCTGAAATAGAGTCAAAAGGGAGGAAACACACTCTGGGACACCATGAAGCCTACCCAAGATGCACCTACCCAAGGAGATAAGACTACTGGAGTTTCCTATTTTAATTAGTTACTTTTGCCTATTAAGCGATAAACTTAATGGTTTCTATTCTGCCAAAAGACTGCAAGTGCTGAAGTCACTCTTTGAATTTTTATGCCTGGGGAGCTTTGTTCTCCATGGAAGTCTTTTTTCCAAATCTTCATTGTGGCATATAGATCCTCCTGGGTTCTCAAAGGCAATACCAGCATAGAATAAGTTCTGGCACACCTTATCAAGCTGCTAACAGTTCAAGGAAAGGCCTGGAAGTGAATTATATCTCTATTGCATAAAGACCAGTTTTGCTAAGTTCAGAGAGGCATATCGCCAGATTGGCCTTGGGATAATGGATTTTTTGACCACCTTGGAAATTTTCAAATACCATCTACTAAATTATAGATATGCTGTGATCTGTTTTAGTCAGATCAGTATCTAAACTGATGAAATTACAGATACTAGAAGTATTTCAGTATCAAAGAGGGTTATAGGGCAGGTCTATTGTGTTTGACATACAAAATTCCCAGGAGGAAAAGGGAAGAATGTCATGAAATCAAGTACACCCTAAGAGCTCATCAGCACTCTGAAAAGACTGGGAATTACTGACCTGGACAAGTGTTACAGTGTCACTAGAAAAAGATGTGTCTCTTCTACTCTTATTATCTTAAGAAAAAAAACATGGCAAGCCAATTCCGGATGGTTAAACATTAAGGAATGTTCATGGAGCACTTACTTTGCTGAACTTTGTGTTCCCTACAAAATAAGTATAATACATTATCCCTGTTCTCACAAAACTTACAGTCATTTTAGGGACTACACACATGAAAGTTTAGAGAAATTGGGCCCACCCAGGGTGAGACCAGTAGATAGAGCTGCCATGATAGGATTATAGGATTGTCTATTCATCCAATGAACACATGATGCCATTGATGTGACTACTTCCTAGAACAATACAGAAGCATGACCCATTCAGGATTGCCCATCCTATCCTCTTTTCCTTGTTCTCCCATAAATAACTAGTGTGATAGCACCATCCTTTTGACACCTTGTCAGGGTGTAGATAGTAACAAGGCATGCAGACTGTCCATTGTTCATGCCTTACTCTTTCTATATGATCACAATTAGATATGGCATATGGCACAGTTAATACAATGGTAGCTGTTTAATAGTTTAATGATGCCCCATGGTTTAACAGGCAGCTCTTTCTCCAAACTGATTGAACTGTGGATTCACCTTCTTTTTGAGTTCTACTTCTATTACCCTTAAAGCCTTTTCCTGTTTTCCCACCATATTAGGGTGAGGGGTCCAGTCTTAGATTTTATCAGTATGGGGAGCCTCAGATATAAAAATTCCATCCACTGTTACAGATCAGCCATTCATTTGTAACATATAATCTGGAACATTGTCTTGGGCACTGAAAAGTTCAGTTATTTGCCCATTGGCTCACAGTTAGTATTCCTACTATCTCTGACTGTATTGTTAATGGCTAAGATCCCACTGTAGATGCACTATAATATTTTGTAATTGGGTAGAAAATTCTGGAGTTATGTAGGGAATAATTCCTCCAGTGGTTAGTTCCCTATATCACAGTATATTTATTTTGCATGTATCCTGTATTTCCTTATCTGTGAGCATATTGTATCTACCCAGAAACTCCTCAGAGTGGCATGGTGGCATGGTGGATAGAACACGGATCTTAGAATCATGAAAATTTATTTTCACGAGCTCAAATCTTGCCTCAGACACTTACTAACTGTGTGATCCTGGGCAAGTCACTTAATCCTGCTTGCCTCATTTTCCTCATCTGTAAAATGAACTAGAGAAGGAAATGACAAACCACTCCATTGTCTTTGCTATGAAAATCCCAGACAGCACCCACAGAATGGCACAGAGAAGCTAACCTCCTGCTGAGGACACCCCAGCAGCCCTGCAGGGAGCGGCCAGCGCAGTGCTCTGAGAGCAGGCAGCACAGCACGCTGGGAACCAACAGCGCAGCCCACAGAGCCCAGCCCAGGTCCGCAGTTTTAGCCCCAGGGCGGCCGGGCCTTCAGCCAGCTGGTGGAACCCCAGAACACCAGCAATTGTGGAGATTCCAGAATTATCAGCACAGATATGCTTAGGACAAAGTGAGAGGTTTGTGCCCTATGGACTTTGGGACCAGTATTTGGGGAACACGTGGCTTCCTACTCTGGGGGCAAAAAGCTGCTGAAGAAACAGCTGCACAGAAGCCATTTTGCAGTGGCTCTAGTAGTGGCTCAGTAGTGGCTCTAGCTCCTGGTCTGCGAACTGTAGGAAGATCCAGCAATCAGTCTGGGGGTTAATCACTTTTGCTTTAAACTGCCTGGATCTGGATTGTGGTCTGGGGGGGAAGTTTGGGGTGGGTATCCAACTTGCCAGAGTGGGTGGAGGCTTTACAGAGGCCACCCAACTGGCGGAAGTTGTGAAGACTCCACATTTGGGCAGAAGCTCCCCTGTCTGGTGGTAGAGTCCTACTGTGGCAACAAGCCCAAAAATCAAGTAATTAAGTGGCAATATGCCTAGGCAAATGAAACAAAATAAACAGAAAAGTTCAACATTGGACTCCTATTTTAGGGGCAAAGAGGCTCAAAGCATGGAGGAGGACTGTGAGGTCAGAACTCCTGCACCAAAAGGCCCAAATGAAAATACAAGCTGGCTACAGGCCATAGAGGACCTTAAGAAGCAGATAAGAGAAGTGGGGGAAAATTTAGGAAGAGAAATGAAAAAGATGCAAGAAAAGTATGAAATGACAGTCAACAGCCTGACTGAGGAAAATAACACCTTAAAAAATAGACTAACTCAAATGGCAAAAAAGGCTCAGAAAGGCAATGAGGAGAAGAATGCCTTAAAAAGTCGAATTTGCCAGATGGAAAAAGAATCTCAAAAGTTCACTGAGGAGATTCATTCCTTCAGAGTTAGACTGGAGCAAATGGAGGCTAGTGACTTTATGAGAAATCAAGATGCTGTTAAGCAGATCCAAACAAATGAAAGAATAGAAGGCAATGTGAAATGTCTCATGGGAAAAACCACTGACCTGGAAAATAGATCCAGGAGAGATAATTTAAAAATTATTGGACTACCTGAAAGCCATGATCAAACAAAGAACCTAGAAATCATCCTTAAAGAAATTCTCAAGGAAAATTGCCCTGATGTTTTAGACCCAGAGGGCAAAATGGAGGTTGAAAGAATCCACAGATCACCTCCTGAAAAAGATCCCCAAAAGAAAACTCCCAGGAATATTATAGCCAGGTTCCAGAATCCCCAGATCAAGGAGAAAATACTACAAGCAGCCAGGAAGAAACAATTTCAATATTGTGGAAACATAATCAGAATAGCATAGGACCTGGCAGCTTCTACATTGAGGGATAGAAGGGCATGCAATATGATATTCCAGAGGGCAAAAGACTTGGGAATTAACCCAAGGGTCACCTACCCAGCAAAACTGAATATCTTGTTTCAGGGGAAAATATGGTCATTCAGTGGAATAGAGGACTTTCAAGCATTCTTGATGAAAAAACCAGAGTTGAGTAGAAAATTTGACATTCAGACACAAGAAGCAAGAGATGCTTGAGAAGGCAATCAAGGAAAAGAAATCAAAAGGAACTTATCAAAGTCGGACTATTTACAGTCCTACATGGAAAAACAATAACTGTGTTTGATGAAACCTTTCTCATTATGAAAATAATTGAAGAAGGGTACATGGCATGTGTTCACAGGTATACATGGATAGAGGGCACAGGTTGAATTTGATGGGAAGGGATGATTATTTTTTTTTGGAGGACAATTGGGGTTGGGTGACTTGCCCAGGTTCACGTGGCTGGGTTTTTGTTTGTGTGTTGGGTGTCTGGGGCCAGATCCGAGCTCGGGTCCTTCTGGCTCCGGGGCTGGCTCTCTGCTCGCTGCGCCACCTAGCCGCCCCAAGGAAGGAATGATTCTTAAGGGGTGAAGTCAAGAGGTGAGAGAGGAAAGTGGCAAGAGGAGATGGAGAGAGACAGGGTAGGGCAAACTATCTCATGTAGAAGAGGCAAGGGAAGTAGTTGCAGGGGAGGGGAAGAACAGGAAGGCAAATAGGCAAAAGCATATTCTCATTGAAGTTGGCTCAAGGAGAGAATCACATACATACTAAATGGAATATCTTACCCTCACTCACTCTCCTGAGTAGGGGAAAGGGGGATGAGAGGGGGGATGATGGAGGGGAGGGCATTCTGGGGGGAGGGGACGTTAGAAGTACCCACTATCAAAGAGGGACAGGATCAAAGTAGGGAATGGACCAGGTGGGAGGTGAGACAGGTGAGAGGGAAATATAAGCAGTCTTTTACAATATATCTACTATGGTAATGTTTTGCATAGCTATACATGTACAACACATACTGAATTGCTTATCTTCTCAGAGGGAGTGGGTGACAAGGGAGAAGGGGAATGGATCTGAAAATCGAAGTTTTAAAATTAAATGTTTCATAAGATGTCCAGGCATTGGGGCCCAGAGATTCACCTTGCCCTAATGGCAAAGTCGAAGGGGGTGTGGGAGAAGATATGGGAGAAAGCAGATTGGATGAGGAAATATCGAGTGGGACTGCTATTCTGGGGTGGTGGGTAGGGAAAAATGGGGGAAAATGTAACTCATAATCTGGTGGAAATGAATGATGTAAACCAGAAGTTAATAAAGCATTTGTTTAATTAAAAAAAAAAAAGAAAATCCCAAATAGGGTAATAAAAAGCAGATATGACTGAACAACAGTGACTCCTTAAGTCAAGGACTATTTAACTTATATGTGTCTCCTAAGTCTTTAGCACTGTACCTAAGGCTTTCTCTGTGTAACCATCCTCCATGCCAATCCTATTCTTCCACTGATGGGTTACTTTTCTGGTCCTCCATTTTAGGAAAGAGCAGAGTCTGGCCAACCTGCATTCTCATCCTGACTCTGTTTTTGATTTTACAGAGGTTGACAACATGCTCCAGAGTGGGTATCTTCTTCTCACCACCACTACACACACACACACACACACACACACACACACACACACACACACACACACACACTTTTCTGCTCCCCTTAATGTTTTTTTTCTTCCCCTTAGAATATAAGGTCCTTAACAGGAATTATCTTTCTTTTTGCTTATTTTTTGTATAACCAGCACTAGGTGGCAGAGTGGATAGAACACCAAAGCTGAAGGTAGGAAGACCTGAATTCAAATTTAGCCTCAGGCTTTTACTAGCTGTTTGACCCTAGGCAAGTCACTTAACCTCAGTCTGCCTCAGTTTCCTCATCCATAAAATAGGAATAATAATAGCACCCACTTCTTGGGTTTGTTGTGAGGATGAAATGAAATAATATTTGTAAAGTACTTAGCATATTGTCTGGTGCACAGTAAGCACATGTTGTCTTGCCTTGCTGATTCCTAGAGTAGAGAGAATAAATAGTGTGTGAGACATGGGGTTGGAAGACCTCTATGTGAAGTGTTCCTGGGACACTAGGTGTATGATCTTGGGCAAGGCATTTAACTTCTCAATCTCAGTTTCCTCATCTGTAAGTGGATATAATACTTGTACTATCTATCTCACCAATTCATTGTGGGAATGAATTTTGTTAACCTTACAGTGTTATATAAATGAGATTCGTGTCTTAAAAAATCTTTCCAGCTCTAACATCCTAGGTGTGTATTTGTCTCTGGTCCCTATCCCTGAGGATAATCATCCTCACAGATGTTGAAAGAGTTAATGCCATGCCATAGGCATCAGACGGTGTGGAGGTAAGAGGAAAAAAAACACCTGGATTTTTAAAATACAAGCAAGTATACTAAAGGCACCTCTCTTTTATCTTCTCCAAATGACTTGATTCAAATACCCAGTTTCTGCATTAACTTGCTGGAGTAATTGACATCTAAATGTCTTCCTCTATTTGTTCTCTGTTACTAAATATATACAGGCCTCAGCAAAGTTTTCAGATTGACGGCTTTTGACAGACAACACACATTTCAACATTTACACCGAAGTTGTCTGTCAAAAAAGAAAAAAAAATGTCCTATTTTAAATTGGTTCCTTGCTTTTCAACAAGGAAAGAGAAAGAGACAGAGACAAAGAGAGACAGAGGGAGAGAGACTGAGGGGGGAGGAGAGAGAGAGAGAGAGAGAGAGAGAGAGAGAGAGAGAGAGAGAGAGAGAGAGAGAGAGAGAGAGAAGGGAATAGGAAGAAGGGAATAGGGGGAGGGTGAAAAAAGAAAAAGACCTCACAGCCTGGAACAGCAAATTATGCCAGTATGCACAGCAGTGCTGGGGTGGTTGCTAGGCAACCAGATGGTGATGTGTCAGAGTGCAAGGGGGGAAGCAGGAGGGATAAAAGGAAATATGGTCTAGACATTCCAAGACATGCCAAGGAGCCTTCCAGGGCCCAAGGCTGCTTATCTCTTCCCCTGGAATAGGAGTTTTGAGTGGAGTGTGTTTACAGGAGCCGCATTTGTTTTACATGGCCACTTGGCCGAGAATGGCGTGATGATAACTCGAGAGCTCCTAAAACACATTAATGGCTGTCTGTGGTTTATCACCAGTCTCTCTTGACTCTCATTAAATGGTGTCAACTCTGGCAGGATCCATTACCTTCAGTGATTTATTGGATCATGGTTGAGGCACACAGGCACAAGTCAGGCAATGCTTATAGAGTACCTATAGAGGGCATGCCCAGGCATTGTTCTGGGTCCTCACTGACCCCATTGAGGAGAACTCCATCATGGCATTAATTCTGCCATGTGACCTAGTGAGAATATTAATGGATCTGGAGTCAGAGGAGTAAGTCTTAAATCCTGGCTCTGCCACTTATTCTCTGTGTGATCTAAAGCAAGTCACTTAACTTTTGTATCTTCTTTTGATCATCTATAAAATGAAGGGGTTGACTAGATGACTCCTTAGGACTCTTTGATTCTAAAAGGGAGAAAGTTTTCATCACCACCAGGCCTCTCCAAAAGGCAAAATGGTTGTTAAGGTGTGAATTTCTTGTCTTCCCTTCAGTTGCCTCCATTTATACTATAATTACAATGATTTATTGATTCACAGCCCTGTTCATACCCCAGGACTATTCTCTTAGGTCTATCCTTTCAAAGCAATGTGGAGATCCAGATTCAGAGACCCAGAGGGGAAAGACATTACCATATCCAAATTCTTGGAGTGTATTTGGGTTCATGAAGCTAGATGGTGTGGTGTGACAGAACAAAGTTTCTGCATCTTGCCTTCAAAACCAGTATTCCTGAGTATTTACCCACTCCCCACTTTCCACAAGTTCTATGACTTCTTTTTCCCATAAGAATTAAAAGTCACCAAAATAAAAGAGACAATTAAAATAGAACCCAAGGTAAATGATGTAAGGAATTAGAATCAGTAGTGTTCACTTGTACCCTGTTTTCTAAAACTACCTCTTCCTTTACCTTCATTACCAGGGGATTGTGAGTACATTGACCTGCCATGCCTTCTCAAAACAGTGCTGCCAGCTACCAGGAAAGGGAATTAATAATAAGCTTCATAAACCAATGTTGAAGACGACTTGGGGTCTAGGAGGTCTCTATGCACAGGAGTGAAGAAATCTCTGGTTCTAAGTCAACTGCTTGCCTCATAAAAGGAGTGATGTTTCAGTTTCCAAGAGATACTGCCTTTTCAATATCTCAAAGTGTTAGCAATGCAGACATGAAAGGAAGTCAAGTACTAGCTCCTCTAGAAGAGAAATGAAGCCCAGCCAAAAGGAAAGAAAAAAATTACCAGCTCCATAGTCATTTTTCTTTTTTTTTTCTTTTTTGGAGGGGGGAAGGCAAAGCTTGCCTTGGGCAAGAAGTAACTTGCCCAAGGTCACACGGCTAGTTTTTATGTTAAGTGTCTGAGGGCAGATTTGAACTCAGGTCTTCCTGACTCCAGGGCTGGTGCTCTATTCACTGTGCCACCTAGCTGCCCTCATAGTCATTTTTCTTAATCTCCCTATCTGTCTTTCTCTTTTCCTACTTTAAATCTGCATCTTTTCCCAAATATCAAAGGATCACTGAGAAGGAAGGGAACTTAGTGACATCTAGTCTTCTCTGAGCGCATGGAAGCATCCATCGTTATCCAGGGTGATCTCTGTTTCCTATTTGACATATGTCTTGACTCTAGTCCCTGAAGAGAAGCCTGCATAGCCAGAAGGATCCTTCAGGGAAGCATGTCCTTCAGAGAACCTCATAATCTTGTGGATATGAGCACAGACAGTGATGTGAGGAGTTCCAGACCTAAACCAGGAATGGGAGCAAATTTCCCAAGCTCCTGATATCTGTGAGTTCACAAATCACCATTTACTGGTAACCTTACATCCTTCTGGATATTTCTGTGATAACTCTAACCTATTGCCTACATCTTGGATATGTATTCTGTATTGTTCTTTTCCTTCCTATATTGTTGCTGTTCAGTCATTTCAGACTCTTCATGATCCCATTTGGGGAACAAAGCAGAACACTCACTGTTCATTAATGAAGTGTTAAGTCTCGCAAAAAAATGTTTCATGACTATCTACAATACTATTTCCCCAAATCTCTGGGCACTCTTGCTGTTTAGACAGATTACCAACAGTCATCACCACTCCATCTTCATGTTCCAAAGTGTTGTCTGGCATCTATTTATTTATCAAGGTAAATTAAAATTCCAAGAAGTTTGAGAAATTGCTGTGACAACCAATGAAACAAAGTAGTTTCACGGCTCTACATGAAGACAAGTGAGAGTATTGCACTGGAGCAAAAAGTAGCATGGAAAGTCTAACCTGTGTGCTCACATTAGGGTCATCTTTGAAGACTGGGGACCATAGCATAAATGCATCTTCTGAAGGAACTGGGCTTGTCCTACCTAGAGAATAGAAGATATACATATATATATATATATATATATATATATATATATATATGTATATATATATATATATATGTGTATATATATATATATATATATATATATATATATATAGAGAGAGAGAGAGAAAGAGAGAGAGGGAGAGAGAGAGGGGAAGGACAGGCGGGAGAGTGGGAACAATGGAGGAAGATGGTTCTCATCAAGTATTTGAAAAGTTGTCACATGGAAAAAGCATTAGCCTTCTCTTATTTGGTGCAAAAAATACAACTAGGAGAACTGGGTAGTTGCAAAGAAGTAGATTAAAGTTGATTATTAAGAAATTATTATTGGGGGCGGCTAGGTGGCCCAGTGAGTAGAGCGCCGGCCCTGGAGTCAGAAGGACCTGAGATCGGATCTGGCTTCAGACACCTAACACACACACACACAAACAAACAAACAAAAAAAACCTAGTCATGTGACCTTGGGCAAGTTACTTAACCCCAGTTGCCCTCCAAAAACAAAACAAAACAAAACAAAAAAAAAAGAAATGACTATTTCTTAGCATAATTAAAAGGCAGAATAGGTTGCCTTAAGAAGTGACAACTCTAATATTCATATTTCCAAGATTCAGATACAGATTAACCTCTGAGATGTATTTTCACTCCTGAAAGCCCGTGGCTCTGTGAAATTCTTTAATTTCATCTCACCCCATCTGTAAGATAGTAGCTTCCTCTAACCTAGTGATCAGAATGTGGATAAGCATCCTGAATAGCCAGAAGGACTGGATTTGAATACAGGGTCTGCACAGCCACCTGGGTGACCTTGTGCAAGTCATTTTTGTCCTCTAAGCCACAAAACACTCATTAGTAAAATGTGAGGTTTGGCATGAATGAATGAAGTATTAAGTGCCTACTGTTTCCAAAAGCATTACACTAAGTGCCAGGGGATACAAAGAGAAAAGGAAGAACATCTCCACTCTGAAGAAGTTCACATTCCAACGAAGGAGGCTTCACTTATCAAGAGTTTCAGCTACAAGTAACATGGAGGGTCTCATGGTCCTGAGGGTGCAGCAGCAAAACAAATGGCAATACCTCTTCATTAATATCATCTCCACTGACAAATTTATAACAGTTATTTATGATGAACAATTTTTGACAGTGCTGAGGACTTTAGCAACAAGAACGTTCTTTTCAGTCTTCAGTAGCACCAGCAGGAGCCATTACCAGGTTTCACCACCACATTACTTCCCAGGATGATGGCTTGAGGCTCTTGGCTGGAAGTGCTGCTATTCACAGATCTCTTGGGCTCAAAGTTCTGGGCTATCTTCATCAGAGGCTATGGGGAAATGGTGGTCAAGGTGGTGGTGATGGTGGTGATTTGTCCTTCCTGGCATATGCTTTTCTCTTCCTCACCCTCAGGAAGCCTTACTGCTTCATCTCTTCGAGAAATGCTAGCAGTTTGGTTTCCACAGATTCTATGGGAACAATGGGTGTTTACATGCAGGAAGGCATAAATCTGTAAAGAAGGTCCTGAGCTAGGCTGGCTTGGACGAGTTTGGGGATAGTCATTGACTTTTCCTTAACATGTATTCTTTTTTTTTTTTGAGGGCAATTGGGGTTAAGTAACTTGCCCAACGTCACATGGCTAGGTTTTTTGTTGGTGTGTGGGTTAAGTGTCTGAGGCCTGAGGCCGTATCCGAACTCAGGTCCTTCCGACTCCAGGGCTCTACTCACTGTGCCACCTAGCCGCCCCATAACATGCATTCTTAATGGGCAGGTAGGGAGAGTTTTAACCCAAAGGAGCTGGAGCCATTCCCAGCTCTGAAGGGAGAAATGACAAGAAAGTCAAATGAAAGGAGCATAAAAAGGGCTTGCCTTTGTCTGATCCTTTGTAGTCTTTGTCAGGAGGCTACCCATGTATTCATTACAGAATAAATGTAAAATAAAGATCATGAAACTTCCTGGATTCTCAACAAGTGTGGTTTCTTCCTAGACAGAGCACACAGATTTTCATTTATAATATCTAGATTATCCTTCCTGCCCTGTGGGTGACAGCTAGTTCAAAGTTGGAGTGGATAGTTGACTTTGTCTCCACAGGAACTGTTTCTCTAGATGACGGTTGCAAGGAAAGGGCTAGAAGCAGCACAGGTGATTCGAGAGATGCTATCACTCCCAAGTATCTATGTCTAGCTGCCTTTTGGTGACAACCAGTTGCTTTTGACAATAAGGAAGGTGAGGCCCTTCTCCATGATAAATTCTCCCTTCATTAATGGCTATGGGGGCTGGGGTGGAAGCAGATCTGGTGGTTTAGGGGGCACTATTATCTATTCTCAGGACTCAGGTTCAGCGTCCTGGGCTGTCTCCAAGAAGATCTAAGTGGAGATAGTGATGAAAGTGGCCTATTTTTTATTCTTTATGATCCCAAATCCTAGGACATTATTATCACTTGGATAATACAGTAAATCTATGCTAGTCCCTGATTTGAGTGGAAGGGTTAAAGCTTTGAATCATCATGGGTGGGAACACCAACCCTGAAGTTTAGTGAGGCTCTTGAAAAGGTGCCTACTTTTAACAGAAAGTTGAGACAAAGCTATGGAAAGGAAGAACACAGTCTTGTTCCCAAAGTAAGGGATCCTAAGTCAGGAGAGGTGGATTCATAGAAATGCTAAGTAGAACAAAGAATAATCAGGCCCAGATGTTTGCAGTTTCCCAAATGCACAGGTGTGCCTAGAGATAGCTCAACAGGTTTGGTAGAGATGATTGTTAAATTTTCAGATGTTAGCATTTATAAATCAGAAATCAGCAAATGCTACAAATCAGAGCCTAGTTTATTGTTCTGGTGATTGTCTAGATTTAAGAAACTGATAAACAAAATATAAATAATGCAGATTAAACTTGAAAGTGTGTCATTCATTTAGGCTTTTAGGATAGTCAATTATTAAATATTTACCAGCATATTGCTGTTTCAATGGCTTGAAAAGTAATATCTTAACATGAGATTATGAACCTCAGAAATCTAATAAATCTGACATTTGCAAGTTTGTTGTATTTTATCATATATTCTTTAAAAACTGGAAGTTATTTTAAGACAACCATTCTCTGTCTCCAGGTGAGATAATAAGGGAAAATGAAAGCATCTGTATTAACGTAAAAAAATCTGATGACAGACTTCTGGCAAGATAAGAGAATGAGAGGATATATCTAAGCCCTGTTCAACCTTATTACATTAATAGAGAAAAAAATGTGTCAAATCATAGTAACGCAACAACTAAACTATGTAATAGGAAAGAAATCCTCAAAAAGAAATGCCTCCAGAAAAAAGCATAGAAACCAAAGGAATGGATTAAGGGAGGAGAAGGGTAAAAGAAAACACTAATACAATGAAGAAATTTAAAAGGGTTTTTTGAAAAGGGCAAATAGAAGTGAAGAATCTCCAGAAAACAATAGTTCTTCAACAACTTAAACTAGCATCTAAAACAGATTGTAATGACCACAATAACTCCCAAAATGTTTTTTAAAAGTCCTAATCAAAGGGACAAAAAGGTACAAAATTTAAATTTTTAATAAAACTCAAAAGGAGAAATCAATAACTTAGAGCAGATGATAAAAATTGATAAGGCAGTGAATACAGTTTAGAAAAGAGGATGGGGGACACAAAACTAAAAAAAAAATGCTTCAACACAAATTTTAAAAGCCAAGTCAAAAGACAACAAAGCCCCCAAATGAATGGACTTCAATGCTAACATCAAATCCAATGTCAAGAATCATGTTGGGAAAATAAGGAGGGGAAAAGAATCTGACCATAAAAACCTTCTATGGAGACAAGGAAGACTCAGATTCAGAAGATGACAATAACTTGAAAATATCTACAAGCAAAGCCTCAAAGAAAAATGCATGTTAGACACATGTCCAACAAAAATTCCTAGAAGATCTAAGGAAAGAGGTCTTTAAAAAGGAGCAAAAAATATTTTAAAATTCAAATAAAAATAGAGAAAAATGGAAACATAAATAAGACAAAATAAAACTATTAAAACAGAATTAATAGGGGAGGCTAGGTGGTACAGTGAATAGAGCACCTTCCTTGGAGTCAGTAGGACCTGAGATCAAATCTGGCCTCAGACAAAATCCTTGTTAAGGTATTAATTTCTTGTCTTCCCTTTAGGTTGATTCATTTATACTACAGTTACAATTATTTATTGATTCACAGCCCTGTTCACCGCTGGACTGTTCTCTTAGGTCTATCTATCCAAAGCAATGCAGACATCCAGATTCAGAGACTGAGAAGGGAAAGGTATTAGCATATCCAAGTTCTTGGAATCTATTTGGATTCATGGATCTGGATAGTGTGGTGTGACAGACCAAATTTAACACTTACAAGCCATGTGACCTTGAGCAAGTCACTTAACCCCAATTGCCATGCCTTCCCCTCTCCAAAAAGCAAAAAAAAAAAAAAAAAAAAGCCAAACAAACAAACAAAAAAGAATTAACTGTTTGGTAAAAGAGATACAAAATCTCACTGAAGATATAACTCCTTAAAAATTATAATTGCTTAAGTCACATCAAGAAATAGTCAAAAGAGGGGCAGCTAGGTGGCATAGTGGGTATAGCACCGGCCCTGGAGTCAGAAGGACCTGAGTTCAGATCTGGCCCCACACTTAACACACACAAACAAAAACCTAGCTGTGTGACCTTGGGCAAGTTACTTAACCCCAACTGCCCTCCAAAAGAGAGACAGAGAGAGAGACAGAGAGAGAGGGAGTCAAAAGACAAGGAAGGAAGGAAGGAAGGAAGGAAGGAAGGAAGGAAGGAAGGAAGGAAGGAAGGAAGGAAGGAAGGAAGGAAGGAAATGTGAAATATCTCATCAGAAAAACAACTGACCTGGAAAATAGATCAAGGATAGATAATTAAAAAATTATTTGAGTACCTGAAGCCCATATCCCTAAGAAAAGAAGTCATAGTTTTAGAAATTATAAAGGAAAACTGCCTAGATATCAAAGATCCAGAGGGCAAAGTAAAAATTGAAAATAATTCACCAATAACCTCCTAAAAGAGATTCCAAAGTGAAACTCCCAGGAATATTGTAGTCAAATTCCAAAGCCCTCAGATTAAGGAGAAAATACTTCAGACATCCACAAAGAATCAATTCAAATTGATACAGTAACCACTGTAAGCATCACAGAAGATTTAGCATCTATCACTATAAAGAAGCAGAGGTCTTAGAATATGTTATTCTAGAATGTAAAGGACCTAAAATTGCTAACAAGAATATCTTTTATATTTCTTGCACGTACATGGTGTTTGCACGTTGTTTCACAATTAGATTTTGAGCTCATTGACAGCAAGGGTTTTTTTTTTTTTTGGTCTTGTTTTATGTTCCCATTTCTTAATATAGTTTCTGGCACATAGTAGGGGCTTAATAAATGCTTCCTGACTTGAACTGTCGCCTGGGAGTCCCTCTAGTCCTTTGATTCAAAATGCAGGATCACGAACAATAAAAGTGTTTATTAAATTCCTGTTATATACCAAGCACATTCTAGGCACTAGAGAAACAACAATGAAATAGTCACACATTCATTTCTAAGAGGATGAGAAGATAAGCAGCCGGAGAACATGAATAATCAAATACTTGAAGTATCATTTCAGCCATTTTCTTACTATCCCACATGCCTTAGGCATTATTCCACACCCCAGGAATAGATCTGTCCTTTATCCAGAGGTCATGATATAGGCAGAATTCATCCTCATAGTTAATCTATATAATTTCAAATACAGAACATAAAAATATCAGAACAATCACATTTACAAGTAATCCCTAGGTTAATGGAAAAATACATGGTGAGCATAAGCAGTCAAATTTTGTAGGATTTTAAGTGCAGGGGGAGGGACTTTTATCCTAAAGAAAATGGGGAAGGGGTGGCTAGGTGGCTCAGTGAGTAGAGCATCGGCCCTGTTGTCAGAAGGACCTGAGTTTGGATCTGGCCTCAGACACTTAACCCACACACAAACAAAAACCTAGCCGTGTGACCTTGGGCAAGTTACTAACCCCAATTGCCCTCCAAAAAGCAAAAAAAAAAAAAAAAAAATGGGGAGCTACTAAAGATTTTAGACCAAGGAAACAATATAGTAATATCTGTGTTTTAGAAATATTAATCTGATAATCATGTGAAGGATCAATTAGAAAGGGCAGAGACTAGAAACAGAGAACAAAACTCAAGAGATTATTGCATTAGTCCAGATGAGATTGAGGAAGGACAGAGCCTATGTACTGGCCATGTGAGTACCAATAAGGGGATGGATTGACTTAATAACCTCTGAGGTTTCCAGGATTCCAGGATACTATGTCCAGATTCAGATATACTTTGCAAGCTGCTCACCACCTGAGAGACTACCAGATGTCTTGAGCGAGTGCTCTAAAATACTTTTGGCTGCTTCCAACCTTCTATCATTTATCCAGGTCACGACGGGGAAGAAGCTCATTTGGCAAGCAGTATAAAGCTCATGTTTGTCCTTTTCATCAGCTTTTAATTATAAAGCATTAGTTCTTCCCCCATTGTGATACCCTAGAAATTATCAGTCAATGGTGCTTATAATTTTTCTAACCCAAACATGATCCTCCCAACATCAGTCAATTCACAAATATTCATTGACCACTTGTTATTAGCAAGTTATTAGCCATGCCAAGCAACATGATTTGTTGGGGAAAGGGAGAGAAGGAGATATAATGAAATATTTTTTAAAAAGACAAAAACTTGTCTCCTTCAAAAAGCTAATTGTCTTATTGGGTCTAAGGAAGGCATGGGATATGACACAGTGGTTCAAGAAAGTCTATATCTGGACCCAAATGAGTGGGATAAACAATAAATGCTATAGAAACCAAAAGAGTGATATCATATAAGTTCCAGGTAGCCCCTGAAGACTTTTTGGAGGAAACAATTTTTCAGCTGGATCTTGAGGAATAAGTATGATGATTCTAAATCTTAGAGAGGAAAGTGGAAGGTAGAGGAGAAGATTCTAAACAAAGATAAAAGGTCAAAGAAAGTCCAGGCATGTTTGGGGTACTTCAAACACCTTCTTTCAGTTAGTGAATAGGATTCATTTAAGAGCAGAATAAGGAACAAACCTGGAAAGATGTAATGCAATAACAATTAACACATAAAACTTAAGGTTTGAAAGTGCTTTACATACATTATCCCATCTGATCTTCACAAGCCTTTGAAGTGAGTGTCTTTGTTATCTACCACTTTTGAGTTGATAAAATGAAGGCTCAGAATGATGAATGACTTGCCTGAGTCATGATTCTAACAAGTGCCTAAGGCTGATCTAACCAAGTTTTTCTTATTCTAAGCCCAGAGCTGGAAAGCACCTTAGAACCTAGACTGTTAGAACACAAAACAGACTTTTAAAAATGGAGGGGGTCTTAGAGATCCTAGCATTTAAAGTGGAAATAGAAAATAGAGATTATGAAGTTCCCTTTACTCATTTTATAGATAGAGCAATCTAAGGCAAGCAGTCAGTGGCAAATCCAGGGGGACCCTAAATGCCAGGGTAAGGAGTTTGGATTTTTATCCTGTAGGAACTTGGAATCTATAGAAAGTGTTTGAGAAGTGACATGAAGAATCATCTAGGAGTGTGTCAGAGCACATGTGTGATGGTTGTCAGGATGATCTGATACCATGAAACATGACTCACCCTCACAGAGTGATTCTCCCTTTCCCTGCTGAGGCCTTTTTGTTTCTGAATTTAATAAACCATAGAAATGTTGAATTTGAGCAAAGACTTTAACATAATCATAGAGTCCAAGAAAATGCCACTAGATATACAAATACACTCTCCAAAGTCCAGCAAGATGTAGGCCTAACTCCACGGACTCTCTGTTTGTGCAAAAAAAAAAAAAAACACTTGGTATGCATTGCATTGGTCAGAAAACATCAGTGGGAACATATTTCATTGCTGGGTGTAATTTTTCTTTGCTATACAGTTACTTTCACTCTTGACTCAAAAAAATAGCAAAAAGGGAGAAAATGGAAAGCATGGTCTTCATATCAAATTCTTATTGACATTTTTTCATTTATAAAAATACAATTCTGTCTGTATATTAATGGTAACATGTTTGAGGGCCTGTCTTCTGTCCTTCCAAGAGCAAAAATCTTCTGCTGACTTTCTGTGTCCCATGGTCCAGCACCCCTGCTCTGGGCTTATGTGGACAAGGTTCAGTCTTAGGGACATTTCCAAAATCATAACTGCCTCATTTTTGTCCCCACAGAGTTTTCTACAGGAACTTCAGAAAATAGCTTATTTCTAGAGAGAGGTAGATAATAGATAGATGGAGGGAGAGAGAGAAGAAGGAGGAGGAGGAGGAGGAGAGAGAGAAGAAGGAGGAGGAGGAGGAGGAGGAGGAGGAGGAGGAGGAGGAGGAGGAGAGAGAGAGAGAGAGAGAGAGAGAGAGAGAGAGAGAGAGAGAGAGAGAGAGAGAGAGAGAGATGGAGCATTTATTAAGCATTATTACATGACAGGAACTTTGTTAACCCTGAGGCACACAAAAACAAAAGTGTGCCTGACTCTTTAAAGTTCATTAGGTGGTTTGATGTGGAAAAGAAAGGTACATACATTTGGTAGCATGACATGGAAGTTCTATCGAGACTGAAACTGGGCTACATAAGGCCAAAGTTGATCTTTCAGGGGAAAGGGTATTTCTAGGGGCAGAAGGTTCTGGAGGGGAGGAGTTTGAGATGATGGGCAAAGCGGTATGGTCACTGTGTAGAAATGACTGATGGGCTCCCGGTTTCCTAGACCCTTAGCAATGTTTGTACTCAGTTCTTTCTTTGGATATCTCAACCACCAAAAACCTGACTCAGTGACAAAGATTACCTTTTAACAGCCAAGAACAAAAGGGTAGCTCTGACCCCCTCACCCCACACAGCCCCAAGCAACATAATCATTTTCAGTCCCTGAGACTTAATCATTCAACCTCATTGAAATGTATAACTGTGTCAAAAAATCATTCAGGCCCAAGAGATCCCCTTCATTCTCTCAATAAAATGTCGGGGAATATTTCCACATCCTCCATAGAAAAGGCTCAGTAAAATTGCAAAGACTCTCTTCCCTATATACTGATTGAGTGGATCAGGATACGTAAATTAACTCCCTATATAGGATAGAATGCTTGAGTGGGAAGGGACCAAACAGATCATGTATCTATTGTAGGAACTCTTAACCTTTTATGTATCATGAACCGCTTTGGCAGTCTGATGAAAACAAATTGACCCTTTCTCAAAATAATGTATTTAAATAAATAAAGTAAAATACCTATGATAACAAAAGAAACCAGTTATTTTCAAATTTAATTATATAAATATTTTTTTTAAAACAGTGTTCACAGAACATAGGGTAACAACTCATAATCTACTACATTTTCCTCATTTTCTCAGCTTTGGGAAGCTACTTGTCAAGACTTTCATAGCTAATTATAGGAGGGCTAACAAATCTTTAACTGCTAAATGCTTTCCATAATATCTGATCTTTACAGTTTTTATGATTCCTTTTATTTTTTTGCTTTTTTTTTGGAGGGCAATTGGGGTTAAGTAACTTGCCCAAGGTCACATGGCTAGGCTTTTGTTTTGTGTGTGTTAAGTGTCTGAGGCCAGATCTGAACTCAGGTCCTTCTGACTCCAGAGCCGGAGCTCTACTCACTGTGCCACCTACCCACCCCTATGATTCTTTTTTATTATGTTCAAGGATATGGTTTTGTTTCTTAGAATTTTATAAATACAAATGTTATCCTTCCTCACTCTGTAGAATGTAAATGAATTATTATGGCATGCTATTGCATATAAGAATATACACATTTATATGTACTAGTGAATATACATTGATAAGTTGGGCCTTTATCCCATTTTTAGGATCTTTGTGTATAAGAATTTTATTATTTCCTCTCCTATGGAATCTGACTTAACATTTCATATGCAGAAGTTCAGAGGGGAAACAGGCAAGCCTCTGGGTAAGGTCTTTCATTCTTCACTTGAAGGAACAACCCAAGTACATCATGGAGTTACCAGATAATTAACATGTATTCAGAGATATACTGGCAAATATTTAACAATGAGCTCGCCTCCACAAAAATAAAGTCTATATGGACACACTTTTAAGTTTAATCTGCATTATTCACAACTCTCTATCACTTTCTTTAGTTTAGAAAATCATCAAAGAAATAAAATAATTAGTCAAGCCCCAATTTGTAGCATTCATGGATTTCTGAGGTATAAATACTGACAATAAAAATTCAACAATTGGCTTTTAAAGGGATCAAGTTGACTCCAGACACTGAAATGTATCCAATAAATATTCCTTGTCTCTTGCTTTTTGCTAAAACTAGTCAAGATGTTTTTCCCTCTCTTTGCCCACTAATAACTTTACAGATAAAATTTTCTTTTTGGTCCTTACTCATATGCTACTGGCATCATAGATAAGAGCCTCCATATCCTCTTGTTAACCAATCCCATGCAAATTAGTGAAGTCATTTTTTTAAAAAATATCATTCCCCTAAGGGGAGGCTAGGTGGCGCAGTGAATAGAGCGCCAGCCCTGGAATCAGAAGGACCTTAGTTCGGAGCCGGCCTCTGACACTTAATCCATACAAACAAAAACCTAGCTGTGTAACCTTGGGCAAGTTACTTAACCCCAATTGCCCTAAAGGGGCGGCTAGGTGGCGCAGTGAGTAAGAGCGCCGGCCTCGGAGTTTGGATGACCCAAGATCAGATCCGGCCTCAGAAAATGAGCACCCACGCATAAATAATGACTAGCTGTGTAACCTTGAGCAAGTTACTTAACCCCAATTGCTTTAAAAAAAAATATTAAAAAAAAATATCATTCCCCTTAACCAATTACTATACTCAAAGATTTCAAAGCATAGATATGAAAACAAAGAAAACATATTGCTTCTTATCAATAGCTATTCTGAAACTCCTCAGAAGGAAACACAATTAACACATGTCAGAGGTGGGACTTTTCCAAATGGAAAACTGGAAATCCCTCTTTGGAATTGCCATATTAACATCACAATTCTCACACAGATGTAGAGAACTATAGAAACTCACCTATATAAAACCACCTCAAATACCTATAGAATATGATTCCAAACAAACTTTAGAGCTACATAACGCACAAAGTGACAGAGAGAAGGAAATCTCATGCTGAAGGCAGGCTGGCAGGCTGGCAGGAAGGGTCTATTGCAGGGTGCTGGGAGCAGAGCCCAGCTCCTCTTGAGCCTGTGGTTTTAGCCTCAGGGCAGGCCTGACCATCCATGGGTAGAGGGGCTTCCAGAGAGTAGATCACCAGCAGCGGTGGCAGTTTCCAGAATTATCAACCCATAAATGCCAAAGGCAAAGTAAAAGATCAGTATGGACCTTGGGACCAGGAGGACCAAGAGTGTGGTCCAGCCTCTGCCCCCCAGAGGGAGAAGTGGCTGAGGCATGGCAGCCATGCAGCCACTGCCATGTAGCTGCTTCAGAACTCCTGGCCTGCATAATGTAAGGGGAACAAGCAACCATTCTGAGGGATAATCACTCTTGATTAACCTGCTTGGATCTGGATCACTAGCTTGGGTGGAAGTCCTAGGGTATGTGACCAGGTGCCAGAGCCTGTGGAGGCTTCAGAGCAGTAACACAATTAATACTTCTGGCACCTGTGAAAACCCCAGAAATTTGGGACAAAGCTCTCCTCTCTGGAAGCAGAATTCTACTGTGGCAAAAAAGCTCAAAAACCAAGTAATTGAGTGGCAACATAAGCAAGCAAAGGGAGCAAAAGAAGAACAGCAATCCAATTTTAGATTCCTTTTTGGGGGGACAAAAAGGATCAAAGTATGGAATGGCAGGAAGACAATGAAGTCAGAACTCCTGCACCAAAAGCTTCCAAGAAAAATATGAACTGGTTACAGGCCATAGAGGAGCTTAAAACGGATTTTGAAAACCAAATAAGAAAAGTAGAGCAAAAATTGGGAAGAGAAATGAGAATGATGCAAGAAAATCATGAAAAGTAAGTCAACAATCTGACTGAAGAAAATAACACCTTAAAAAAACAGACTAACTCAAATGGTGAAAGGTTCAAAAAGCCAATGAGGAGAAGAGTGCATTAAAAAGCTGAATTTGCAAGATGGAAAAAATCTCAAAAGTTCACTGAAGAGAATAATTACTTCAGAATTAGATTGCAGCAAATTTATGAGAAATAAAGATATTATTAAACAGATCCAAAAGAATGAAAAAATAGAAGGCAATGAGAAATATCTCACTGGAAAAACCACTGACCTGGAAAATAGATCGAGGAGAGATAATTTAAAAATTCTTGATCTCCCTGAAAACCATGATCAGAATAAGAACCTAGAAATAATCCTTCAAGAAATTCTCAAGGAGAATTACCCTGATATTTTAGAACCAAAGGGCAAAATAGAGGTTTAAACAATACACCAATCACCTCTTGAAAAAGATCCCAAAAAGAAAACTCCTAGGAATATTATAGCCAGGTTCCAGAGTTTTCAAATCAAGGAGAAAATATTACAAGCAACCAAAAAGAAACAATTTGAATGTTGTGGAAATACAATCAGGATAACACAGAATATGGCAGCTTCTACACTGAGGGACTGAAGGGCTTGGAATATGATATTCAGGAAGTCAAAGGATCTGGGATTAAAATCAAGAATCACCTACCCAGCAAAATTGAATATCCTATTTCAGGGGAAAATATGGTCATTCAATGAAATAGAGGACTTTCAAGCTTTCTTAATGAAAAACCAGAGTTGAATAGAAAATTTGGCATTCAGATACAAGAAGCAAGAGAAGCATGAGAAGGTAAACAGGGAAAAGAAATAATAAGGAACTTACCAAAATTGAACTATTTACATTCTGACATTGAAAAATGATAATTGTAACTTATGAAACTTTTCTCAGCATGAGGATAGGTGAAGGAAATATAAGTGTGTGTGTGTGTGTGTGTGTGTATATATATATATATATATATACACATATATATGTGTGTGTATATATATATACACACACATATATATACACATATATATGTATAGATATAGATATATGTATATACATATACATATATACACACATACATACATATATATATGTTTATATAGGATGGTATATGGGCATATGAAGACATATTTGAGCATGTGTATATATGTGTACAAGTATACATAGAGGGCACAGGATCAATTGAATAGGAAGGGATGATACTTAAAAGGTGAAATTGAGAGGTGAAAGAGGAATATAATGAGAGGAGATGGGGAGAACCAAAATGGGGTAAATTATCTCATATAGAAGAGGCAAGGGAAAACTATTATAATGGAGGGGAAGCACCGGAAGGCAAAAGAGAATGGGTCAACCTTACTCTCACTGAATTTGGCTTAGGAAAGGAATGACATACACATTAAATAGGGTATCTCACCCTACAGGTGAGTAGTGGGGAAGGGGATGAAAGGGCAAATGATGGAGAGGAGGGCAAGTTGGGGGGGAGGGTAGTTAGAAGCACACACTTTTGAAAAGGGACAGGGTCAAAGTAGAGAATAGAACAAGTGGGGGGCAGGATAGGATAGAGGGAAATAAAGTCAGTCATTCACAAAATATCCGCTATGGAAATGTTTTGCATAGCTACACATGTACAACCTATATTGAATTGTGTATCTTCCCAGTAAGGGTGGGTGATGAGGGAGGAAAGGAAAGAATCTGGAATTCAAAGTTTTTAAAAATATAATATTTTTATTAATAACAATAATATTTATATTTATGTTATATTTTTACATGAAACTGGGAAATAAGATATACAGGTACTAGGGTATGGAAATCCATCTTGCCCTACCAGAAAGTCAGAGAGGTAATGGGGGACAATATAGGAGAGAGAAGATTGGGGGAGGGGGGTTTTATAGGAATGTAAATTTTTAAGATCTTCCCTGCCCCTAGGTTAAGTGCACCTGGACCTTTGGTGGGAGGCTTGTTTTTCTGGAACACCCACAGCTTAGTGCTGTGTGATTGGGCAGTGGGTCCAGAGAATTGTTACATTCTCTGATCCAGGAGAAGGCTATTTAAGCCCTGATGGGAGGCTTTGCTTTGGGGCTCACTTTGAGAAGTGTTGTGTGATTTGACCAGATGAGACTCTGGACAGCCATTGAGAGCTCCCCAGCTTTGAAAACCCAGATATTGATGCTTCTGGTAACTGTGGTTAGGTATGGATGTATGTAATGGTTGGACAGTTTGGAAGCCTGTATGCTGAAATGTTTCTCTGTCTTGTAACTTCTGCTTGTAACCTCTGTATACTCTGAAGTTCAGGGTGCTGACCTTTTTCTCCTGAATTTGATAAACGATATATGATTAAAGCAAGATTGTTAACCCATTTTGAGTTGCTTTCCTTTAGAAAAGCAGATCTAAGAATCTGTGTTGGCAGCCACCCTGGGGACTCTGGGGTGATTGCTGCAATAGGGGTTTACAGTAGCATTGCTGTTTTGGGGTTATGGGTAGGGGAAAGACAGGGAGAAATTTTGTAACTCAAAATTTTGTGGAAATGAATGATGTAAACTAAAAATAAACATAAAATTTAATGTAAAAAAAAAGAAACTCACTCTCCTCCCTAGCTATCTGGCAACCTGAGTTGATTGCATAGAATAAATTTTAATAAATCTCTATGGACACATTAGAAATGTATGTGGGCTTCATTTTATGACCTTCCTTCTTTATGTATATAAAAGGTTGCCACATTTGAAGAGACATTGGCCAACCAATAAAGGAATTAAAATTAATAGTAGAAATTTATCAAGTATTGTGGCAATTTTTAAACTTCTTGAACTCAGTTGCTACAGTGAAAAGTCTTAATTTACCTGTTAGTGGTAGAGCTAAGAGCAAAAGCCATGCAACCCAATTCATATTGAAATACTCAAATGAATCTATGATTTCTTCGATTCAAGAATTCCCTCCAATGATGCTGCTCACATTTCATCCATGCCTGCCCAACTTTTGTGATTCTCATCAATATTCTCCCAAAAGTTTGTCATGGGGAGTATTCAACATTCTAAAGACCTGCTTGATTTCTTTTGCCCCTCATTTTTAAATAATATGTATTATAATTGTGAATAAATCTTGTTTTTGTATTATCACACTTCCACCATTTATCCAAGGTGATTTGGATATGGCTATAGGAGCAAATAACATTTCAGAGGTTTTATAGGAAACTTTACTGCCACTTTAAGACTCTAGAAATCTAAGTATTCACAACAGCATTTGCTATAATTTAGCTATTTGTCCAAACATGCTTTCAAAAAAACATGTCTGAATATGACAGAAAAAAATACTTCCAAGAAATGATAAAAAAGAGAAGTTTAATTTTCAAACCATTTTGAGTCACTAGAAGAATAAATTGTGGTTCTTAGATATAGGAACAGTGCTATCAAATATAAGTACTATGCCCACTGGTTTATCTTTGTAAATGGTGGTTAAAAGCCCTTTAGATTTATTTTAGGGATACCATGGGAGCTGAGAATTCCCTATACTCAGTTCAAATTGATATTTAAGCACCATGCTATAAATTCAAATATGTCAGAGAGTTCATCTATAACTTTAGCAGTGGGCTTTCCTTTGCCATGGCCTGCCTTGGTTTTAACATGGAAAAGAAGAGGGTTAGTCTGCATTCTGCTTCAGTCTTTAATATACTATAGGGTCACAGTGAACTTCAGCAAGGGAGAGGGTTACTACTTGGTCATCATGATCTGCAGTGAGAAGTAACATGGATGGATACTGGAATCCATTCCTTTCAGGTAGCCTGACGTTATGTAATGGAAAGACCCATTCAAAATGTTCTCTGCAGTGAGAACAACCACAGTCAGTGGTCCAGGCATAGTTAATAGTGTGCTATGGTAATTAAAAAGATTTGAGAGGTGTAGTTTCTAGGTAACTTAGCTATTTATTAATAAGGCCAGCATGTTATTACTAAAAGGATGGTCATTTGGCCATCTCTCTTAGATCAAAGACTCCAAATGGTGGTAGGCTTTGAAGAGTAGGTAATCCTGAGGGGTGCCAACCAACTGATTAGTTAACACAATTGGGAGGTGGGTTATATTAAAATGTCAGTCTTGGGGTATGTGAAAGGTCACCCAAACCTTGCTCAAAGAGACATCAATTTCCAAATCATCCATCATGACAAAAGGGAGAATCAACATTTTCACAGACCTGTGTAAGCAAGCACAATAAGCAGGGTGTTATGGGAATTTAAGATCTTCCCTGCCCCTAGGCCCTTTGATTGGCTTAAGTGTACCTGGAGCCTGTGGCTGGAGGCTTGTTTTTCAGGAGATATTTTGTGATCAGGCAGTGGGTCAAGAGGGTTGTGATATTCTGTGAGCCAGGAGAAGGCTATATAATCCCTGACTTGAGGTGTTGTTTTGGGCTCACTTTGAGAAGTGTTGTGTGACTTGACCAGATAAGACTCTGGGCAGCCATTGAGAGCCCCCAAGCTTTGAAAAACCTAAATGTTGATGCTTCCCTCTCTGGTAACTGACTCTAGATATGGACGTAATGGTCAAGACATTTGGAGGCCTGTCTGCTGATCTGTTTTTGTCTTGTAACTTCTGTTTGTAACCTGATTCCTAAAGTCTTCAGTGTAGCTGACTTTTTCTCCTGAACTAGGTAAATTATATGTTTGATTGAGTAAAGCAAGACTGTTAACCCATTTTGAGTTGCTTTCCTTTAGAAAAGCAGATCTAAGAACCTGTGCTAGCAGCCACCTTGGGGATGCTGGGGTGCTTGCTGCTACACAGGGATACACCCATTAGCCCAAACTTAGATTTCTTTTACTGATCTTGGCCTGGGTAAATCTCTAAGAGAGATTTCCCACACCAGTTGGTTTCTGGATGAAGAAGTATAAACGAGGAAAAACCTTGGTCCTATTTGTTTCTCCCAGTACTTATGGAATTTTAGCATGTTTATTACTACAACTTGAGGAATGACACAACCAAAGAGCTCAGAGTACTGATTTACACAAGCAGCCACTATTTGAGTCCTCCATTTTAGCCCTCATTAACAGTCAATCTTTTGGTGAAGTCTAACCTTCCTTTATAAGATATTTAGCAGCACACTGAAAGTCATCAAAACAGTTTTACTTAGTGCCCAGGACACCATCTTCATGCCAGGTCTCTCCAGAATCACTTCCTCCTCTAATGTTAGCTACTATTAGCATACCACCCATGCACCTCCAAAAAATAAGCATAGATACTGTTGTAATAGATATATTGGAGCCACCATAGCTATAGAAAAATGCTGGATGAGAGCCATCTAATTTTATTCATTTTTTTTTTGCACAATGAACATTGCCATTTCTGTTGGGGTGGGATATTTGGATGGTTTGGTAGTCAGAAACATCAATTCCTTTCATAGTCATCTCTTGGAAAACTCTGGGCTCTACCTCTTCTCTGGCAAGATCACAGTGATTAATAATACCTTTCAGAAGTGGATCACTAGAGTTGTTGATCTCTGTTCTTTTGCAGACTCCCTTCCTTGATTTCTGTACTATGACTGGGCACCCATCATCCATCAATCTTGCCAAGTAACCAACACAACCTCTTCTTCCAGTCATTTGATTCTTTGATGACATGCTGGGTACCTGTTCTCCTTTAGAGTTCCTCTTTGGCTATGTGTTTTAGCCCACTCACACCAATCACATGTCTTTCCATTGTCCTTTGAGTGATACTCGTTCCTGGTTCTCAGGAAGCAGAGGAGCTTCACATCTCACTGTCATCCAGAAATAACAATAAAATGTTGGAATTGAGAAGTTTAGGATCTTGATTTACCTATATTAAAAATAAAAATTATAATTTAATGGTTACCCATTTATGTAAGATTTTATCATTAATAAAATATTTCCCATATACTATATCATCAGATTGCCATAATAGCTAGTGAGTTGCTGGGGTAAGTATCAACATCCCTATTTCTTTCAGATGAGGAAATAGAGACAAAAGAGAATTTGAATGATTTGTCTACAGCCATGCAGCTAATTCTCATAGTCTTCACAAAACCGGAAGTGAACACAAGACCATGGAAAGCAATGAAACACCAAATATTGGTCTTTCCAATAAATGTAGCTCTCCCATAAGTCAATAGGAGTCAATAAGCCTAAGTTTGTATCTCAGTACTTGCTAGATGTGTGACTTTGGATTTAGCTTTTACTTTTCTGAATTTCTATTTTCTAATCTATAAAATGAGGTTGAAACAACTTGCCCAACATATCTTACAAGGTTTTGTGATAATCCAAAAAATAATGAATGTGAGCAGTTATTTCAAAGAAAATTGACTGCAAGAAATTTGATTTTTTCTGCCTATTTTTCCCTCTCTGATTCAAGTTAAAGTGTTTGAATGAATATTCTGAACCCAGGAGAGAAAGTAATTTGTTTGTTTTTAAATTGGAATGATACTTTGTAAGTTTTACTATTCATTTCAATTCCTTCATTTTACAATGCAAGGATACGAGACTGATTGTGAGTATAGGAAGGTTACATTCCTATCTCAGTGAAAATCAAACCACATAATGGCTGCAAGGTTTTATACATATGCCAGGGTTTATATTGGTTGTTAGTTTTTAGTCTCAGTCTCAAAATGAATGTTGGTGATGATTACTTCATGAGTCCTTCTCTGAGGCCCTGGCATCCTGTCTGGGTTCTGCTGCATTGAGAATGATAGACTTTCAAGCTAGAAGGAACTTAGAAGTCATCTACAGCCTAACTTTGCAGATAAGGAAATGAATGCCTTAGGAAATAAAGTGATTTGTCCAATTTCACAGAAGTAGTAAGTGGCCCAAGCTACTTCCTTCTCTGTTACACTGGGTTATTCTATGAATTAAGTAGAATAACTGTGAAAGTGCATAGCCAACTCTAAGGCTTAGATGAGATATTAGTAGTCTTATTGTAACCTGAGTCCCAAAGTCCATTGCAATGGGTCTTTTTTATCACTGTTGGAGATGAATGCCCTGAGCTTGCATGAGGAGTAGGAAGGACTTGGTAAGAGTGGGAGAGAGGTCTCTTCGATCTTTTCTAGTCCCTTGTGTCTTTTCAGGAGTCTCTTTGGACTCTAGGAACTGCAGTCACTGCAGAGGCTTTAAGCTTCCAGCTTCAAAAGAGAAGATGGATGATGCCCACTGCACTCCAGATTACTGAAAGGAGACTAAGGCTCTCAGACAAAGCTGACATGAGAGGAGCTCATCATGTGCCTCTTCCCAGCTTGCTATACTAAAGACTTTAGGAAATTTCCCCTTGGGTGAGATCTAGGATTCTTGCTTGGTTGAGCTAAATTTACTTCATCCTTATACTGTTCAGTATGTATTCTCATGTGTCTACTTTCTCTGATTTCTGTTTTGTTACCGATTTGGATAAATGGCTTTCTTTGCTACTTCCTAGGTGCTTTCATTGAGGAACTAGTATAAGGTAGGAAATGGATCAAGCCTCAGATATAGAGTTTACTGAGGTCCTGCTTAACCCTTCCCCAACAATGACACAGAGATCAAAAGTTAGCCTGTAGCTGAACAGGTACCCTAGACTAATCATATTTAGGGGAGTATATAGATATAATTCTAGCCTCATTAACCCCTTTCTCTGAGGAGAGCTGAGCAGCCTCCAGACTAACTTTCTGCTTCTCCTCCTAAAAGGCATACAAGTCTTCATGAGAAAATGCTATGGGAAGAAGAGGCTAAAAATGTCTATTCTGCTTACATTTGAGCCCCACAATGACTCCCCCATGCAACCTGTGGGAGGACAGTCCTCACTATAGTGTAACAGCTGATATTTATGCAGTGACTTAAGATGTAAGGAAGTTGTTATGGTAGTGTCCATTTTACAGATGGGGATGCTGACATTCAGAGGGGAAATAACTTGTCCATGGTCCCATGGCTAGTAAGTACTAACTATAGGGTTCAAACCATGCCTCACTGATTCTGGGTTCAATACTCTGTCCACAAGGCAATAATAATCAATCTCTGTTACCTCGGAAGGAATTTGTTTTGGAGTGTTTTTGCTTTCTGGTTTTGTTTATGTTATTGTTTGTGTTGTGTGTTATGTGTGTGTATGTGTGTGTGCATGTGTGTTTGTATTTTGTTCCCCAGAGACAGGAGACCTGAATTGAATTCTTGGCTGTAAGCATCTCAAATTGATATTTCACATAGACCATAAAGCCATCATGTAATTACTTTGGAATGGCTTGGCATGGAGGGCACTGAGCTCAAGAGCCATCCAGCTCTTGGACTTAGTTTGCTGTTACTCAGAACTTAATTGAATTGGCAAAGGTCCTGCATATTATAATGTAGCCTAGTATGTGGCAAGGAATCCACACCATATAAGGTCCTTAGATCTGACTCCAAGGATGATCAGGTTGAACAAGTGATTAACCCATTACCCCAAGGTAACAGTTCCGTGAACAGGTATGACAGGGGTGTTGAATCTGGGCCCACTACAACACCACTCCAGCAAAGCAATGAGAGGATGCAGTTAGCAAGTCATCACCAGGAAAAGGAACTGCCAGATGAAAGTTGTAGTATTTAAGATCTAGAATGGAATTTAACTGCCCTCTATCCACCCCAGATATTGGGCCATTTGCCCTGAGGCTATCTCCCTTTCTTCACCTGCAAATCCAGTTGTGAACCCAGGTCTCTTCAAATCCATTTTACATTTCTTTCTACTGCAACACTCTGTCTATAGTATACAACAAGGCTGTGGTTTGAATTCTTCCCCTTCTTTGTTCTACAACTGTGTCTATGATACCCAGTGTTGTTCAGTCATGTCCAAAAGTGACCCCATTTGGGATTTTCTTGGCAAAGATAATGCAATAGTTTGCCATTTCCTTCTCCAGTTCATTTTCCAGATGAAGAAATTAACACTGCTTGTAAGTATCTAAGATTGGATTTGAACTTAAGATGAATTTTCCTGACTCCAGGCCTGGCATTCTATCCACTGTACCACCTAGCTGCCTATCACACCCACATGAAACCTTATATCATTCATATGACTGTCTTCTTTGCCCCACTACCCTCCAATCAACTGAAGAACCAAGATCCTCTGGTCTAGGGTTTGATATTCTGTCCTTCTCCTTCCATGTGACAGATGCTCAGTAAATCAGTGACAGGTTTGTGTGTTAGGACTGGACCTGGAGTCAAGAGAGCTGCATTCTTCTAGTCCTTGCTGTGTCACTTACTAGCTGTGTGACTTTGGACAAGTTATCTTTCTGGGCCTCAGCTTCTTCACCTATAATAAAAGAAAAAAACTGCCTTCAAGTATCATAAGGGCTATCTCATTGAGGAGGGATTGCACTAGTTTAGCTTAGTCCCAGAGGTCAAATTAAGAATAATGGACAGAAGTTACAAGGAGGAAGAGTTTGGTTCAATTTAAGGATATAAGGAAATTTTCCTAATAATTAAAGTTGTTTTAAAATTAAATAAGTGGTCTCAGAAAATAGGGAGTACTTCAAACAGAAGCTAGTTGGCTACTTGTCAAGGATGTGTAATAAAGGATTCCCATTCAGGTGTGCAGTTGATTGGCAGATCTTTCCTATATTTTTAATCTCTGAGTTTCTGGGATTGGTTACCTTGAATCCTTTCCTGGTCAGTTTCAAAGCAATTCTTTTAAATTGGTGTTGAGACAGATCCACATCCTAGCTGATTTTCATAGATTTTCTATGTAAGACCAAATGTGCTAGAGAATTAGTCATGGTTGTCCAAACATGAAATGGGCTGACTCACTAGAGACATTCACACAAGGGATGATGGATCATCATTTGTCAGGGCTTTTTCTAGAGGGGATTTTCCTGTATTAGATAGATTGTTAGGATAGATGGCTTTGAAGGCTTCTTCCAACTTCAAGATGCTATCCAATAGAATAGTATAGGAGGCGAGTGGAGAGAGTAAGCACGTAGAAGTTGAGGAAAAGGAGAACCAGTCTCACTGAATTGAAAACCATTTTCCTAAAACATCTTTGTTTTTTTTAAGGAATGACCTAGATATAATAGAAGCTGAGTGTGTTATATTTTATCATCTTGAGAACTCTAGAAAGTAGGATTTCTGATATTCCAAATATAAATTCTAATATTGGCATCACATATCTATACCATATTTAGTTAAATCTAGTGTGAAGATGTATCTGTTGACAGTTTCTATAGAGCTGCTGTTTATTCTTCTTTTTCTTTGAGGGGACAAGAAATCTTGGTAAAAGAGAATGTTAGACTTTTGCCTCAAAGCATTTATCCTGAAAATGATGGTTGAAAAGGGTTGTTTAAGAAAGAAGTGATGAAGATAGCTATTGGTGTGTTTCTTGGGGTACAGTGATTCTGTTGGAGGTACAGGATTTCATATGTAGCAAAACAATGATAGGGATCATCTGTCACTAGATGGAAAGTGCTGTTCCCTCATTTCTAAAGGACTGCTCTGTTAGGCAGACAGTAGTAGCCCCAATCCTCAGAGGAAATACATGAGGAATTAATTTTGAAATGAAACAAACAAACAAGCAAAATACACCTTCCCTGTAGAAAATGATCTAAAACTCAATTGACAAAACATGTAAGTGTACTAGTGCCCCACCCCTACCTCATCCCAAGACCAAGTGGAGCCCACTTCTTATTTGACAAACATCAGAAAGCCTAACATATATTAGAACAAATGTCTTTTTATTTGGAAAATAGGTAGAAAAGTAGCCATACACTGCTGTTCATATGCCTTTAATAACTATTTCCTCTATTAGAATCCTCCTCTGATTCTTCATCATGGTTTGGGGGTGACCCTGGATTCTCAAAGGCTAGACCAGCAAAGTGTGGGCATTGTCAGGTCCAATTGAACTGGAAAGCTTCCTGACATGTGCTGAAACACAGACTAGACGTTTCTCTCCGAGGATTAAGCGAAGAGAGGCTCATCACCAAAACACTGACTGCCAGGTGATGAATATATTTGGACACATTATTAGAAGCCTACTGGGCTAGCTACTCTTGGCAAAATAATTATTATCAATTGATATTCTGGTACATACTGGCCCCTTGAAAGGACGCATATGCATGCAGAATCTCTGGCTTGGAAAGAAAAACTCCTCTCTCCCCAGTTCACCTCTAGTGAGAACAATGAGTCTGAAAGAAAAAAAAAAGGTAACAATAAGTCTTGTGACTTGGGTTGAGCAGGAGGCTTTCTATTGTTAACAAGTCTGTACCTCTTTTATTTAAAATTGAATTGGTCTTAAGAAAAGGTTATAGAAAAGTATACGGTGACTCTACATGAAGGAAAATAGATATATAGCCTGTCTATCTCAGAAATGGTAGGATAGAAATGGTGCCTTTATTTTTCTAAGTTCTCTGTGGCTGGTGGGCAGGACAATTGGTTAGTAATGTTTGTATTCCCGCTTCTCTGGTTGGTGAAGAAGCAGAAGGCATCCCTCCTCATTTCATCCCTTCAACCCTTCTCTCTCTAATTGCTTCTTTATTTCTCTCCCTTCTTCTTTCTCTTGGTAGTTTCAAACTGTGTCAAGATAGGCTTAACTGAACTGGGGAGAGGTAATCTGAATCTATTCTTTTATCAAAAAGTCTTCTGTAGTTATGCCTCTAGGATTACTCTTAAGAATTATCTCAATTTTATAGAAGCAATTTTGATGCACTTGCATATTTGTGTTGGGCTAGAAAATTCCCCCAAAGTTTGTGTGCATAACAATTCCCAACAAATATTTCTCTGCTTTCCATTTTTTTTCTCTTGGCATGATTGTTTTTATTTCCTCAGTGGGATTCAGACAGTTCAGCATGATATTACACTGCCCACTCCAAGAGCTGCTGGCTAAGGAGGAGAAGGGATCAGTCATGTGTGCCCCCAAATCCCTTCCCAGTACAGGGCTGTTAGCAATTCCATCTCATAAAGACTGTCTAATAAGGCATGGAGAGATTGTGTTTTGGGTCGGTGGAAGGCATTTCCCCACACTGATGAAATTACATATTTGAAGTTGAAGTGTTGAAGTAACACTTACTTGCCTTGTAAAGAAACCACTTTCTCTAAAACACCTTGTAAAGTTTCTTTCTGAACAACCTTCTATATCTATAAATCACCCCCTTTTCACTCCCTCATAGTTCTCTGGAGGAAGAGAGAGGGCAGTTATAATAGAGATACAAAGATGATGGGAATTCACTGGACTTTCTGACTAACCAGTAACCCCAACTCTGCCAATATGCTCAGTGTCGAAGCTTATCACTGTATTTATCTTTGGGAGGAGGGGGGGAAAGGAGAAAGAAGCTAATGACTCACATCATACTGTGGCAGAGCTGGTAAATGAAAATAGCTCATTTGATTGTCAGTGCAGGGCTCTTTCTCTTCTGCCTTGCTTACAACTTCTCTCTTCAGCTCTGTGTAAGACAGCTCCCTTCAGGGTGTCTTTGGTTTTGTCTAGCTTCGTTAGATGAGTGGTGATTCTTCCACCATTTCCCTTGGCAGATGTCGTTTTTATTTCAAATCTCAGAATCCGCTATCTAAAAATATACCTGAGTCTAAAGTCATAGAGCACCATCCAGAAATGTATTCCCAGGTAGCTTAATTTGCTTTTCTTACTTTGCCTTGAAAGGCAAGGACAGCCTTTCAACAGTTCTGTGGAAGAGAGAAGTAAGGATGACTTAGGAAGGACATGACTACCTGTCTTCACGTATGTAAAGAGTTGTCAGGAACTTGTTCTGCTTGTCTCCAGAGGATGAAATTAGGACCTATAGGTAGAAGTTAGAGAGAGGCAAATTTGAGCTCACTATACTAAACATCCTAATAATCAGATGTTTTGAAAAATGTAAATGGGCTACCTTAGTATTGAGTGAGGTCCACATGACTGGAAATCTCCAGGTGTATGTTGGATGACAAACCTGTAAGAGGAGTATTATAAAGAGAATCTTGTTTCAAGTATGGGCTGGTCTAGATGACCTCAGAAATGTCTAGTGAGGCAGCAGGTTATACTATATCAAGTCCTGGACTTGGAGTCAAGAAAACATGTTCAAATTGCTCCCTACCTACAACACTTACTAGCTGTGTGATCCTGATGAAGTAACTTCAGCTTTCTGGGTCTGAGTTTACTCATTTGTAAAATTGGACTTGATAACCTTCAAGTTATCAAGTGATTTCCTCTCAGGTCTTCCATCTAAGATCCTTTCCATCTGTAGATTCTGTAATTATTTAAGAAGAAATTGACTGAGAATATAGCACAAATGCCTTAGAGTAGATAATGAGCCCGTTATGATTGATACATCCTATGAAATGAATCAGGTCAATCAAGGGTTATTAACTGAGCATTCATGTTAATCAAACTCATAAAATTGATATATAAACTAGATTTATATTATATATTTACAGTATACCCAGTCTAGGAACTGGTCATGATTATTTGTATAGGATTCCTTCCTAATGATTCAAGTCAAATCAAGAAAACAACATTACAAGATAACAGGGTTTCTTAGGAAAAGTTGAATAACTTTAAGGGACATTTCTACCAATTCAGAGGAGTAACAATTGCTTATATTTTTATGTGCACATTTTTGTGGGCAATACATAGGCAATTAAATAATAAACATTTATTAAATGTCTACTGTGTGCCAGGCACTAAGTCCTAGATAACACCTTGCTTCGATGTGTTGAGGTATTACTCCCATATTCCATGTTACAGATGAAGAAATCAAGGCTCAAGGAGATAAAGTCAAAATCCAAATAACTTTTAAGTGGCAGAATCAAGACTGTAACCTACCTCTCCCAAGTCCATAGCCACTGCTTTCAATTGTTCTACATTGCCTCTTGCAAGACAAAGCATTCTTATTAGTTTTCCAGAATCAGAGCTCCTCTCCCATTCCCAATGGTGTTGGAGCAAAATTGATAAGGTCTTACTATTTGTTTCTCCTCCCTCAATACTATCAACATTGTATTATATGAATAGCAAAATAATGGAGCATTTTTCTCCTACAACCCAAAAACTTCCAAAATAGAGAATTATGTACTAAAATCCACTTTTTGAGGAAGCAAAGAATTGTTGACAAAGTAGAGATCTGTCAGATAGAGTGTGGCTAAGTGCATTGTGATACATGAATGTAATAATATATTATCATTCTACAAGAAATTACAAATATAAAGACATCAGAGAAACATGGGAGTTATTTACATGAACTGAGGCAGGGTGAAGTAAGCAGATCTAGGAAGAATGATACAACAATATAATTCAAAAGTACAAAAAAGAAAGATAAA
Source organism: Gymnobelideus leadbeateri (assembly GCA_011680675.1). Taxonomy (NCBI): domain Eukaryota; kingdom Metazoa; phylum Chordata; class Mammalia; order Diprotodontia; family Petauridae; genus Gymnobelideus; species Gymnobelideus leadbeateri. The sequence continues at coordinate 430,833 of WOXC01008979.1, forward strand.
ATTGAACAATGCAGTTATAGTGACTAAGTTTATATTCAGAGAGAAATTGAGATATATATCCTCTTATTTGCAGAGGTGAATGGGGAGTCATGAGGATGGAGCACTCTATTTCTGTTAGACTCAGGAGATGTGCTAGTTTTGCTTGACTTTTTTTTCTCTTTCTTTTTTATTCTTTGTTCAACAGACTAGCTGAGTATTAAATATGAAAGACATATTTGGAAATGGTTATTGAAAAATATCTATGAAAAATTTTAAAGGAATTCAAGGACTGCTTAATTTATATCTTTGTGTTCCCAGTTCCTGGAAAAACAAGAAAAGGAAAAAAATAAGATATATTTGCCTTCCTTCTCTGTTGGAAGTGAAAGACTATGGTGTGGAATATTTCATGTGCCATCAGACCTGGTTGATGTGTTGGTTGCTTTTGTTAAACTGCTTTTTTTGTCTCCTTATTTTCAAATTTTTATGTGCCTCCTGGGGTGAAGGTATCAGAAAAGATATATTCAGAAATGATGCAATTCAAAACCAAAAGGTATCATTTTTTCAAAAAAGATAGCACACTTTTTTTAAAATAAAATTTTATCACAATGGATAGAGTGCAGTTAGATGACAGCTGAGGATATCGCTTATCCTTCCAAAGCCTCAGTTTCCCCATCTGGAATATAGGGATAATAAAAATGATAATAGTCTTCCAGGGCTTCTGGGAGGAAAGTGCTTTTTGCAGGTACTTTTTTGAAGCAGTATGTCTACCCCAAGCATGTGAAGATTTCCCCCAGTAGAAAGAGTGAAGAGGAACAATTTGTTCCAATGGACACGAAAGTGATGGAGGCAGGCACTGTGGGGCACTAAATGCCTGGTCAGCCATTGAAGAAACCAAGTTCATCCACTGAATCCCAAGCCATTGACACTCATTTTGACTTTTGTTTTGCCACTGGACCTTGATGACTCTAGAAGAGAGAGAGAGGCAGAAGTTTTTGTGCAATTCTGCCTCAAGTAAATCCAATTCACACAAATGAAGACATCGTCTATGATGTCATTGTTCCTCTTCGCAAAGAATGTAAAACAACAGCTTTTGCAGACATTAACGCCCAATATAAATGTGGGTTGTTATTATCACAAAAGGAAACCACTATCCCATACCTACATGAGGATAATGGATTCCAGGGTGGGATGATAATTGGTCAACTGAACCTATCCCAAGCCAAGTTCATTTTTACTAAGACTAACATCCAAACTGTTAGACTCCCCATTAAGCCTTCCTCTATGTCAGGTATGGATAATGTCTTGGGTCATTACCCTTGGATTCTATGCAAAATGCAATTCTTGCTGGGTGAGATTTGGAACATAGTGATGCAACATGATGCTTTTGCCATATTCCTGTGCTGACCACATAGAGTAATACAGTTTGGCCATCTTAGTTTGACAGAGAGTCCTTGAAGAGGGAAGGAGCCCCCAGCAATAGTCTTCTGTGAATAATGTGGTAGACTAAACCAAGGGAAAAATCCATTTTCCATTTTCAAAATTATCCTTTTTCCCTAGTGGCCTATTTAGGAGACTTTGAAATTGAAAGAGGGAGAGCGACACAGTGGGCTTTAAAAGGTCAATGATATTAAAAAAAATGTGGAATCTTCTTACATTAATGTCCTAATTGTTTTTATTGCTGGGTTCTCACTCAAACGTCAAACTTAATCTCCATGCTTTCTCTCTCCCAGGTCACAGATGTTTAATATTCCTGACTAAGACATAATGAACCTTTTTATTTCTCTATAATATTTAGTCTCTTTTAAACATGATTAGCTTCATCTCTTGTGCAATGGAAGGGTGACTAGGCATTCTGATGATGGGTTTCCATTAGGCAGATATTATTGCAAAGCCAAGCTGGATGGGAAATTAAACCTGGGTGCAGAGTTCATTGATCATGAATAGTGTTGCCAGCCCTTCTTATATTTTCTAGAAATATCATCAGGAAAGAATTTTAAAAAGCATACAGAGGTCAGGACTCTTCTGGGGCTCTTTGTTCAGGTCTGGTTTTCAAAGAAAAATGTCAGTTTCATAGTTGTGGTCCTTTTGGATTTTAAATTTTGGATTGGATACTTTTGAGCACCTTGAATAGGAGAAATGCTAAGCTGATGATCAAAAGCTTGTCACACAGTAGAATTCCTGGGTTGGAAAGGAACCTGGAAGTCATCAAATCTTACCCCTTCCCTCATAGTCTGAATCCTATATATCACATACCCAGCCAATCTTCCGGGAGAGAAGTCTGCATAACTTAATTTTAATTGAAAGTCTAGAGTTCAATTCCATGTCAGGGCAGAAATGGGGTCTGTTTTAATTTTATTGGCCATGAAGAATTGTTGTTGTCATTTGGATCAGACTTGTGATTTCATTGGGAGCTCCCTGTCAGGAAACTCCCTCCACCAATGCTAATAAGCAATTATTATGCAACCTATATTCTTAGAGCAAGAATTTATAACCTTGAGTCCATCAACTTGTGTTTTGTTGGGTTTTTTAATGTTGATAACTGTATTTCAACCTAACTGGTTTCCTTTGTATTTATGTATATTTTATTTTATGCAATTAAAAATGATTCCAAGAAGTGGTCTATAGCCTTTAGCAGACTTCTGAAGAGATCCATGACTCAAAAATAAAGATTAAGAAGCCCATTTTAGCAGTGTCTAGAGAACTGAGAGATTGTTACTTGTCCAATGCCACATAGCTAGTCTGTATCGGAGGCAAGATTTGAATCTTGATTCAGGGGCCAGCCTTCTAGGCACAATGCAACCCTGACTCTCACATAGAAATGAATGGTTTTGTAATAGAATCTAAGTTCCATAAAAGAGTTTATTATTTTTGTTTTTGTCTTTATATATCCAACACTCCAACCAGTGCCTACCAAGCAGTAAGTGCTTAAAAATGTCTCCAGAAGTGAACTGAATGCTTCAAGGTCTCTGCAGCTTGGTATAATGGAAAATGAAGTACATTTAGAACCACAAAACTTGCATTCCTCATCCTAACTCTGCCACCCACCTAGGCTTGAAGGAAACAATTTGAGATGGATAAAGGACCATTCTCTACTGTCTTCTGTAATGACACAGTACATGCCTAATATCAACTCTTCCAGTCACTCACCCAGTCATTTATTCCACAAGCTGTTATTATCCATCCAAATCTTTCCCCATAATGATAGCTCACATTAATATAGTGCTTTAACGTTTCTGAGGGTCTTTACATACATTAACTCATATGATCATCAAAACAGTCCTGAAATATAGGTGCTTTATTATTCCTATTTTACAGATGGGGACACTGAGGCTCATAGAAATTAAAGTGATTTGCCCAGGGTCACATAAGCTAGTTAAAAATGTCTAAATCAAGATTTGAACCCAGGTTTTCCTGACTGAAAAAATCATGTCACCACACTGCCTTTCATGTAGTTCTATTTCTTAGAACCTGTAAATTTAAAAGTCTGGGTCCTACTACAGCCATTTCATCCCCAAATCAAGTTCTCCCCTTTGCCCCAGGTTCCAGTGCCCATCTGCTGAGCCTAAGAGAGCCCTTTTACAGAACTATCTAGAGAACTAAGATATTTTACCAATCCAGAGTAGGATTTTGAATGAGAAACATTGCCTTAAACACCATTGTCCCTTTGTGAAATCTCTCTATATTGGAACTCTGGTCTTCCAGAGCCAGTGAATTCCAAACTTTAATTATCTAAGAACTGACAAAAAGTTTCCAGGGTGAACAATGGGGAACTGAGGGAGGTGAGAAGCACAGGTCACCTTGATGCATAATTGCATGGAGGCAGCTTTGGAAACCAGCGACACATGGAGAATGGAAGAGGGCTTGAGCAAGCATCGATATAAAGATCCACCAAAATCCATGCTCGGTTAGTCTCTGACCTTCCTGCAGCAGGCTACAATGAAGCAGGCTCTTTGATTTAAGAACAAGGAAAAGGGGGGGAAAGAATCAGATGGTTTAGGACTGGTTTATTTGGTGAGAGAAAATGAACCATAATTAAAATCGCTTAATAGCATTTGTAGATACATGGAAATTTTGTCAATGTTCATTCATGCTATATGAAAATGCATTAAGCTATAGTTTTAGTTACTGTATAATAATAATTCTTCTTGTTGTTGTTCCAGTTCTGTGATTTCGCTGATGTAGAGAAGGACTGATAAAGAGACTTTCTCTGCCAATGCAGATCTGCAATTGTTCTACAAATTAGAGTTTTAGAGAGATGCCAAGTAACAGCATGAATTAAAGTGATTGCAGATAGGTTATGTAGATAGTGTATGTTAGGGTCAAGACTTTAACTTAGGTCTTACTAACTCTGAAGATGGTTCCTGATAATAGTGATGATTACATTAATGACTTCTAATCACTTTCTCCTTTGTAAAGAACTTTCTTTGGCATTCTTGCATTCTGTACTCATGGTCACCTTGGATAAGTCACCTGACTTCCCTAAGCCTCTGTTTCCATATTTTTATTCGGAGGAAACTGAACTAGATGATCATTAAAGTCGCTTCTAATTTTAAGATTCTGAAATCTTGTGAAACACCCTGTGAAGTAATCAGGGTCATGTGCAAATGATAAATGCGTTAAGTCACAGTTTCCCATTTCTCAAATGGGGAGAATAATAATAGTTTACATTTTTATAGCCCTTTATACTTTAGAAAATCCTTCCTTCACAACAACCCAATAAGGTAGGTCAAGCAGGTGTTCTTAACCTAATTTTAATTCAAGGTAGAAGAAAAAGATTAGAAAATTCATTAATTATCCCCTATAACTCTTGCCCTCATCTCTTCTATTATTATCTTCCTATAGAGCCTGAAGGATGATTATTTGGGGAGAGAATGACTGGTAAGGTGGCTTGTGATGATCTTCACACACATACACACACACACACACACACACACACACACACACACACACACACACACACCAAACTGCTTTTTTTCCACCTGACAATGGGAGTCTTTGTAAGTACATGTTCAAAAAGGCAGGAAACTGTCATAGAATAGAGAGGACTGAGAGCAGTACATAGGTGTTCAGAACTGGTTGCCTCCTTTTCCTTCTAAAGTCTCTGAGATTCAGATTTTCTGGTTGCCATGGGAGGAATAGGGCCCACCCATCCACTGTTGACTCTGCTGGCAGTGGCCTGAGATTCAATCACCCATTGACAAAGACAAGCTGAGATTAGCCCAGAGGAGATTATGATCTTGCAGCTGGGACACAGATGAGAGAGGCCATGAGGGGGAACCCCATGTACTGAGGCTTCCAGCAGATGTAATTTGAGTTGGACTGGTAAAATGAAAAAGGGAGAGTGATTTCCAGCATTGTCTCCCCTGCTTTACCTTGTTTTGTTAACTAGGGATGGGGTTACACACACACACACACACACACACACACACACACACACACACACACTTTCTCTTTTTTATATTTAGCATTTGATTTTCCCCAGTTTCATGCAAAAACAATTTTCAACCCTCATTTTTAAGACTGAGTCCCATATTCTCTCCCTCCTCACCCCCTTAATTGAGAAGGCAAGCAATTTGACATAGGTTATAAATGCAACCACCCTTTCTTACTAGTGGTCTGGGAATTTCTTCCTGCCACCCCTTGCATGTGGAAGGAGAGATAGAAAGAGAATTATGATATGGTTGGCGGAGGATTGAGCCATATAGAAGCAATTATTTCTTTCTATTGTATTTCTATTTTCTTTATTTTCAATAAACATTGCGATAACAATATATTGTATCCGAGTCCTGTGGATGAGGGAGGAATTATGACGAGAAAAAAGGGGAACCCAGATGGATGAATTGGAGAATCTAAATATATATACAACAGGCTGGAGAATTTATCTGAAGTTCAGAAGGAAACAAGTGAGACAGCTTTGAATGTAACAGAGTGAACACAGGAACAATTTGAAGATGGCATAGTGGACAGAGTTCTGGGACTGGAGTCAGGAAAACCTGAATTCAAATCTTGCCTCAGATATTTGATATCTGTGTGTACCTGAACAAGTCACTTAACCTTTGTTGGCCTCAATTTCTCAATTACAAAAAGGGGATAGTCTACCTCACAGCGTTGTGGTAAGGATCAAATGAGATAACATTTGGTGAGTGTTTTGCACAATGTCTGGCATATAGTAGGGGTCTAATAAATGTTAGTTTCCTTCCTTACATTTAGAATGTATCAAATACTATTTTAGAGGAGAATTCTGTGTGTTTTATATTTTAATTTACCTTTATTTCAACTAACAATATATTTATTCTGTATGCTTTTTCACGTTTCTCCTCAACTGAAAAAAACAAGAAAAACAAGAAAACAGAAAAACCAACTCCTCATAACAAAAATGAATAGTCAAGCAAAAAAGATTGCAAGAGATTCAGAGTTTCATTTTCTGTTCTACTTTGTACATAATAATGTCCTCTTGGTGGGGTCATTAAATTCAAAATATTTTAAATAAATTAAAACCATAGCTATCCATAAGGGGAATGGGCTGCCTTTCCTTTATAGAAGCTCTTCATATCAAGACTGGTTGATCACCTATCAGTTATGGTGTACTGGAGACTTTTTTCATGGTGATCTGAACTAAATGGCTCCTGAGGTCTGATCCAGCTCCAAAATACTGTGATTCTGATTAATTTTTTCCAAAATAAATACCATCATTCCCGGTTCTCATATGATTAATTTTCAAGTCTCTTCATGATTTTGGTGGCTTAAAGTTACACAACTCACTAGTGAATGAGCTGAAACTAGAATAATAATAACAGCTAACATTTTATAGTGTTTTAGTATTTGCAAAGCATGGCATATGTGTTTCTGTTTATTCTCTGAAAACAAAACTAAGGAAGGTTACTTGACTTGCCTAGGGTAAGTCAAGCTAAGAAGTATCTGAGGCAGAATTCGACCTCAGATCTTCCCTAACTCCACATCCAGCTCCATTCCCACTTCACTATCTAGCTACCTGATATCTCTAAACTGCAAGTGTTGTTCATTATCTACATGAAAGCTAGTTCAAATCTATCCTCACACACTTAATAGCTATGTGACCTTAGTCAAGTCACTTAAGTTCTTTCTATCTTAATTTCCTCATCTATAAAATAGAGATGATATCACCTCCCTCTTAGGATTGTTGTGAGGATCAAAATGTGATAATAATTTTAAAATAATTTGTAAAATAATAATTTGTAAAATAACTTAAAAACCTTAAAGTGCTATGTAAATGCTGGTCATAATTAATAACTATTATTGTTTGCTTGACTCTCATAGAATCATAGGCAGCTTCCAGAATAAAGAATTGCTTTAGCAAACAAGATTTTTTTTTCCTGTTCTTCTTTTCAAGATGTCATCATTTGCTGAATAAAAGAAAGGTGACCAGAGTATTCTGTTATATATGATTTTCCCCCTGTGATGAATGCATCTTCAAAAGCTGAAAATCATATCTCTGTCCTAAGAGTCATATTCCATCACCCATCCAGAAATGATTTAGCAGACCACATACTAACTTGATCATTAAATTCAATTCTTGGCATCACCGCTGCTTTTCTTTTAGACTTGGGGCTAATTAACCCTAGTGCTTTTAGCATCATGATCCTAAGATCAGTGGGATTCTCCAGCCTATGGACAAGTCAAGCTACTAGAAACTAGTGAAGTAAAATTTCCCATGGGATGATGTACTAAGGAGAGAATTTATATCCCCTCCCTGAAGAGATGAGAAGTGGGAGCCTTTCTCACCTATACTGTACTGGACAGATTAATTAGAAGGGAGGAACCTTCTGAAATTACTACCATAAACTTACCAACATCAAAACCAGCATTTCATAGCATGGTAAATGTTTTTCAGATGGTCATTTTCTTCTGTACAGAGGCAAGGGGAGTAGGAGAGGAAGAAAAAGTGTGTTTTCATTTAAAAGCAAAATCATAACATCTTATCAGGGACTTTCAGAAGCTATCTAAGCCAATCTTCTACTCATTAAAGGAGTTTCTGGTATAAGATTCCCAGCATCTCTAATCAGTTTGATGAAAGACCTTGAGATTATACCATATGTGGGTTATTCGAAAGACCTTTGTTGAGACAAGAGAAAAAACAGAATAAGAGAAAACTCCAACTGGTCACAATGTCTTTATGTATTTAAAGGACTGTCATGTGGAAAAGAGATTAGACTTATTTTGCTTGACCATAGTAGTCACCAAGCCAAGTCAACAAGAATTTATTAAGCACTAAGCATGAGGGTTACAAAGTCCCTTCCCTCAAGGAGCTCACAGTCTAATGAGGAGGATTCCCTTCAAGGAATTATATACAAACAAGACATAGACAGAATGAAATGGAGATAATCTTGGATGGAAGGCACTTGGATTATTGGGGATTGGGAAAGGCTTCTGAGGAAAATAGAATTTTAGCTGAGACCTGAAGGAACCCAAGATACCAAAAGTTGGAGATGAGGAGAGAGAGCATTCCAGGCATGGGAAACAGCCAGTGAAAAATGCCCAGAGTCAGAGTTAGGCTTCTATTAATGAAGCCTAGAATAAGATCGTTGTATTTTTTTATCTGCCTTGACAAGCTTGTTGGTTTATATTAATCAGAATCCAGAAAATCCTATGACCACAAGCTGTTATCCAGTCACATCTTTCCAACCTACACTTACAATGCTGATTTTGTCAACTCAGGTGAAAGAATTGATATTTATCTATGCCAAATAACTCATCAGAGCATATATTCAGAGCTGGGAAGAGGCCAGATGATAAAGAAGATGATAAACCCCAAATATTTCCCATTATAGTTGAGGAAACAGAGACCCAGAAAAGTTAAGCAACCCATCAAAGGTCACCTAAAGAGTAAGGTACAAAGGCAGGGTTGTAACACAATTGTTTAGCCCAAAATCTAGCATTCTTTCCCTTGTACTACATTTTCCATGGTTCTTCCAGGGAGGAAAAACAAACTCAAAATAAAATTGGAGACAGAGAGAACTATAGTAATTGATTTCCATGTTGAAATTCAGAATTGCTCTTCTGAAGTATTTTCTCATTCTTCTCTGTACCACTCAAATACCACTCATGCTATAATGTGAAGGATTGTAGCTATTTGTGCATGCTCCTGCTCAGCTCAAGCAAAAGAAGTTTAATCTCTCTTTCACCCAGTCACCCCTTCTATACTGAAAAAGGAGTCAAGTTTCCTTCTCTCCAAAATGTAAATAACATTAATGACAACCCCCTCACAAAGTTGAATCCATTGTCAGGAATGGGTGGAGGAAAAGGAATATCAATCCAGAGGTATGCCAACCAAGATGAAATATAGCAGCAAATTCATTTGCTCCTGGTTCATGTTCCCCAAGACCTTCAAGATAGCAGTGAATGCATTGGAGGAACCCAGACTTTGGACAATTTGTGTCTAAGAATTCCATTGACTGAGTTTACACCATGTCAGTGTGATGTGACTCCTCCTGGAAAGTAAAGAAATAGGGTGGCAAAGGGTTGCAGGCTGACTTTACTTGAAACCATCATGACAATTAGCTTGACACAGAGGATAGAAGATACAATAATGCTTCTTTTTATTAAGGAACCACAAAAAGGCAATATTAAATCAGAACAAATCAGAAGCACTAATATTCTACCTACTAGAAATGATTCAGTGCAGAGGGTGCTGACCTCTAAAATAGACAAACCACAAATGGACAGAAAGTGGAGTGAATATATTAATGCTTTTATCACGTACCAGTTCAGTGTTATAACAAAATTGGAAAGAGATTCCCTAATTATAGGCAAGAGATTCATACTGGGTTTTTTGTCAATAGTATTCTCTGATCCACATTGTACCACAACGTATTGCTGACAAGTACAAGACAGAAAAAACCCCTTCATCCCTAAGCAAGTCTGGATTATATGAAATAAGAGATGAAATCAGGAATTATTAGAATCTGAAGAGAGAAGGAAAAATTGAAGGATTTGAGGCCACTGACAATCTTTACTTAATGCAATTTCAGGAAGTTGATCTAAAAATGAAATGTGTGACAAAAACAATACTCATATCTCATATGATTTCTAAAAGGAAATGGACATATTTGTACTGGAATTTCAAAAATCCTTTTTGAGTATAATGGCACGAATCCAACTAACAGTCCAAGTACACCAAAACAGAGAAATTCAAAAATGTTCCCATTTGCTTTTTCATTTTTAAATTTATTTTCATTATGAACCTCACAAAGACTGAATAAAACAGGTATTTCCATAAACATAGAACAGAATAGAGATCTGTACATGAAGCTTTGAATCTCTACTATATGCAACTTGTTTTTCTTTTAAAATATATAATCAATTCAACATTTATTTCTTTTTTGTAGTGTATTTCTTTTGCAATTCAATTTTATTTTATTTTCAGGTCCAGATTATCTTCCTTCTTTGATCATTTAAAAGAAAAATACAAACCCATTACAAATATGTGTATTGATGCAAAACAAATTCCTGTACTAGCTTTATTGAGAGAGACAGAGGCAGATTCAGAGACAGAGACAGAGAGAGAAAAGATGTATCAATTTGCATTCTGAGTCCACTGATTCAATTCCTAGAAATGGATAGCTTGTTTCATCATAATTCCTTTGGGATTGTGGTTAATCTTTGTGTTGATCAGAGTTACTAAGTTGTTTAAAGTCAATTATCTTTACAATATTGTTGTTTTACAAAATTGTTCTTCTGGTTTTGTTCACTTTACTTTTCATCAATTCATACAAGTCTTCCCAGGTTTTTCTGAAACAATTCTCTTCATCATTTCTTACATCAAAATAGTATTCCATCACATTCCTATACTATAACTTATTAAGGCATTCCCCAATTGATGGACATCAACTCAGTTTAAAATTGTTCTACTCATCTGTGCTCCTTTCTGGCATTCTTCTCTTTTCTTCCCTGCATTTAAAAATGTTTCAATGGACTTTTATTTCTTTTAGTTTCATTTTTCTGTTACCTTCCTATCCCACTCTTCTCCTTCTCACTCTTGCCAAATTGAAAAAAAAATTAAAATAACAACAAACAAATCCTTGTAATAAATATGTATAGTCAAGGAAAACAAATTCTCATGTAGGCTATGCCCAAAAATATATTTCTTATTCTACATCTTGAATAATGGTCATTGCAATGTTTGGAGCTCCTAAGAAAGCTGACATTTGTTATAATCATTATGAATGAATTCATAATCCTATGAAATGTCACAATGTATAGAAATGTTTCAGAGCTTGTTTAAAACAGTGGGAGCAGTGTGATCTTTGCCATAGTAAGAACCATTAGAGGGAAAATGGAGTTAACCAGAAATATACTTACTTACAGGTGCCAAAAACCATTATGGTAGAACTAACATGGGTTTTGGAAATTACATCAATATCTAGCTATTACATGTTATAAAAAACAGGGATGCCATATCACCAAATTTAGGGACAATAAAACAAGGAAAACTGAATCCAGAGAACAAAAGTCTATTCAAAATACTCATCAAAACAAAAGTCAAAGAGTTAAGGTGACACAAGTCAAAACAACACAAGGAATCAAATGAACAATTCAACATCAATTTAAAAAAATATAGTGGCTCTCTTCTTCTTAGCGCCATCTTGTTGACTTCCATTGCTCCATGAGAGCCAAGTGGAGGAAGAAGAGAATGCGTAGGCTGAATTGCAAGAGGAGAAAGATGAGGCAGAGGTCCAAGTAAGCAGACTGTACTGACCACGGAGGCCACAGGAGCAGCTATGGAATGACCCTTGGTGACATTCTCAGGAGAGACATCACCCAGCTTGGGGAGGACTCCACCAGCTCCACCACCTGACACCTCTCTGACAAGAGACCATGCTATCATTTCATGCAGATTCCACTTAGCTGACTCCTGACTTTGTGCCATGGGACTCTGTCATTCCGGACTGATTGTTTTCTCTGTGGCTAAGTGTAGCACACCTGTGTAATAAATCCTCACTACTTTCTTGTTTGAAAAAAAAAATAGTGTAGGGGCAGCTAGGTGGCATAGTAAATAGAGCACTGGCCCTGGCATCAAGAGAACCTGAGTTCAAATCTGGACTCAGACACTTAACACTTACTAGCCGTGTGACCTTGGGCAAGTCACTTAACCCCAATTGCCCTGCGTCCCCCCCAAAAAAAAAGCAAAAAAAAAAATTGTGTAGAGTCTTAAGAAGCAAGCAAACAAGAGAGAGACAGAGAGTCTCCAAAGAAGAATATAGAAACTTTCTGATTATCTTTTTATCTCTTTGGTGGTAAGAAGTCAAACACAATGAAAACAGTGACTGGGTCAAGTGAGAAACAGAAAGATTATGTCCTATTAACATTATGATCAATAAAAAAGTTACATCACAAAGATGACTGAAACTCAAGGTTTTCTATAAAACTGGAAACTGGAAGAGCTGGAAAATTCCATAATCCTTGGCTCAAATACTTTGTATCAACAATGCAGTATTCAAAATGCTTATGGGAGCTATAAATATGCTGATGTGGTTATTAATCAAAAATTAATGGGGACAAAGTAGGGACAAAGCTAGAACATTTATTCAAATACCAGACAACTGAGTCCCAAAACCAGAAAGTCAAAGCCATGACAGTAGCTATGGAGTTAGCACACATAGTTAATGCAGTAAACACCCACATTCTCAAGCCTTCAAAGCAGAACAGGCTATCTCAGGCAAAGATCCTCCTCTCCTCACTCACAGCAACTGCTCAGGATCCATGCAGCTTGCTCCCAGCAGCTCCAGCCCCCTGCAGTTCTTGTCCCCAGCAATCCTCAACAGGAGTCCTTAGCAGAAATTCTGACTGGCTCAAAACAAACAAACAAACAAACAACAAAAAAACAAGGAGTTTGCACTGGCTGCCACTGCTTCCAGTCACCATGCTGGCTCCAGTTGGGCTCTGGCTTCCTCCTACCCTACCCCTTTCTGCTACATCAGCAAGGACAGGGAGCATGGAAGATCTTTAAATCCCATAACCATTACACACTTCAAGGTGTCACATAGATTACAAGCAAAGTGCTTTATCAGCTTCCTCTTAGATGCCTGCGTGATCTCATCATTCTTATTATTTTTATTTTAATTTTTAATATGCTTTTTAATTAACAAGCATCTCTTTGTTCCCCTTCTCTCCTCTTCTCAATGGAAAAATAAAATAGAAACAAAACACTTTTAACAAATTCAGATATACATGTGAATGCATATATAATAAATATGCATGTGGATATATGGGATATATAAATATATGTGTGTATAGTTAAGCAAAACGAATTCCCACATTAGCTTTGTCCAAATTGTCTCATTCTGCATATTGAATATATCACATCTCTGTCAAGAAGGGAGTAGAATTCTTCATTATTAGTACTCTGGAATCATGGTTAGTCATTATGTAATGAGAGTTCTTAAGTAACAAAAACATGTTAATTTTTACAATGTTGTTGTTATAGTATGATTTGTTCTCCTGTTTCTGCTCACTTCACTACACTAATTCATAGAAGTCTTCCCAGGTTTCTCTGAAATTATCCTTTTTGTATGTCTTATGGCACAATAGTATTTCAAAACATTTATATACCATCATATGTTTAGCCATTCTCCATGGTCCCATCATTCTTAACATAGCACATGTACTATCAAATGATATGTACATCAGTGATTCTTCCAAACAGAAACCAGGTGTGTTTTCATACATACTTTATACAATGCATCCATGTTTTTATCTCCCAAAAATCTATAAATGAAAGAAAATTATATTTGGACTGAGAAAAAAAGAAATGAAGGGTGAATCAAAATGTTCCAGTGACTAAAAGAGCAGCTTTTAATCAATTTAATGATTATTGATGGCCACAATATCATATATCAATTATCAAAGATTACAACCAACTACATATCTCCATGTTATATAGACCCCAAAATATACTCCAGACCTCACCAGAAAACTACACTGAAACTAGACCATTTCCATAAGTTGAACTATTGCCCAGAACCACTCAGACATGACATTGATCCATAAAAAATTTAAGAAAAATATATTTTAAAGATGTTACCCTATCAATTACTGATAATCTCCAGGCTATATAAAACAAAAAGTTTTAAAAAGATAGACAACAAGTAGAAGAAATCAAAATCATATGGGAACAGCATATGGCACATATTACTCCTATCATCCTGTCTCCAATGGAAATGAGAATGGGGATGCTTTCATTGAGTCTACAAAAAAAAGTTTTCATTTTAACACCTTTATTAAGCTACAATAGATAGTCATTTAATCTGCCTTGCAATAGTGCTCAAAATATTAAACATGAAAGAAAATATTAATATCACAACTTGCCCCAAGATAATTTTTATCTGAACTCTATAGAAAAAAGATGAGAATGACATTATTACTAATACTGATAAAGATAATAAGAATAATAATCTACCTTACAAGGTTATTCAAGATTGAAATGAGATAATAAATTTAAGGCATTTTTGTGTGCTTTGTTGTAAAGTGGTATCAAAACCAGATAAGATAAACTATACACTGTCTTCTTGGATCTAGTCCAAAAAGAATTTATTAGATTTCGTAGTGAATAGAGCACTGTTCCTGGAGTCAGAAGGACCTGAGTTCGGATCCGGCCTCAGACACTTAACACACACAAACAAAAACCTAGCCGTGTGGCCTTGGGCAAGTTACTTAACCCCAGTTGCCCTCCAAAAAGCAAAAAAAAAAATTATCAGTACCTGCTAGTACATCTACAAAGTTTTGTGCTAAGTATACAAAGTAGGAGTGCTAAGTATGCAAAGAAAAATTAAAAAATAGAACTTGCCTTCAAGAAACTTACATTCTCTTCTGTAGACTAAATACCCCCTAGTTTCTTCAACTGACCCTCAAAAATAGATCAGATTTCTCAAGAATTTTGAAGTTTCTTTTAAAATTTCCTTATAGCAATTCTAAGAAGAAGGTGGTTACAAATATGCTTATCCCTCTTTTATAAGTTGGAGAAACTGGCGCATACAGAGATGAAATGAGTTGCCCAATACAACACAATTAGAAAATATGAAAGCCAGGATTTGAAGCCAGTCTTTCCAAATATAAACTCCAAATATAAGCTAGGCTCCTGAGGATATAGAACCAAAAATAGTACCTCCCTTCAAGAAGCTAATATTCTACTGGAATAACAGAATGGCAGTATTCTGCTTCAGTGTTTCATATGTAAAAATTGTACTGGTCTTGGAGCAAGAAGATCTGAGGTCAAATTTGAACACTGACTGCTACCTATACCTTGTGTAATCTTGTGAGAAGGGTGTTTCTCCTTTCTGGGCCTCTGTTTCTTCCTCAGTTAAAAAAAGGAGGTGGGGTGGGGTTGAAGTAGATGACCTCTAAGGTCTTGTCCAGTCCTGCATTTTATGAACCTATGACCCTATATCAAGCCACCTTCCAAGAGATTCAAGAAGTCACTTCTAAATCAGTCTTGAAAAACCATCATGACCTAAATACCTCTCTTCCAGTGAGCCTCCACAGGGAATCAGGATAGCTACCAACTGTGCCATGGTAGGGTGAGATAACTGACCAATGATCCAGGCATGGAGACACCTAATTATAATTCCTACTTCTGGCAAATCTGAAGTTTGTGGATCATTTGATGTTAGGTATTTGAGCTGTAGTAAAGGTAAACCCAAGCAAGCATTAGCTCTATGTCCAGCTACATTATAATGAGCAAAGGGACACCATGCTACCTAAGGATGGGCAAATGGGCCTCAATTGGAAAAACAGAGTAAGAAAAAGCTTCTGTGCTGATCAGTATTGAATCACCACTGCATATCCAGCCTGGGAGAGACAAGACCAGTTTCAAAAGTAAAAAAAAAAATTAAGCAGAAAAAAAGAGTAAAGGCTATAGGGATTGGGGAGGGACGGTCATTTTTGTTTTTCCCCAAATAAATGCTACTCTGCACAAAAAAGGCCTTGCTACATCAGTAGTTCTGACAATTGGCTTTGCAATGATAAGCAGCCCATGGGAAAGTATTTCTTGAACTACAATCATTCCTCAAATAGCCAGTCAGCATGTGTAGGCAAGATATCCAGTTACTGTAATTTAGTGCCTACAAAACACAAAGCACTGAAAAGCTAGAGTCAATAAGAATATTTAATAAACAAGAGGCAGGCAGGGAGAGTACATTGTATTATTGCTGGCTTGTTATTCTTGGAAGTCCTATCTAATTTCCCCACCTTAAAAACTAATTTCATAAAATTGAAAGTTAGAAGTGATCCTTGAGAATAGCTGGCTCATCCTCTCCATTTCACTTTACAAATGAGGAAACTGAGGCCCAGAGAAATGAAGGGTTGCATAGGCAGTAAACCAGGTCCTCTGATTCTAACTCAAGTCTTCCCATAACAACCCACTTAATTTTAGTTAGGCATTCAACTTTCTCTCTCGAGCCCATCAACTGCCCAGGTGTAAAAAAAAAAAAAAACAGGGGGGTAGAAAAAACAGCACCTCAGGGTGCTCAGCAGGAAGGGAATTCTATGAAGGCAATACAGTGTGGTCAAAAGAGCAAGGAAATGGGAAAGAAGGAATAGGGTCCCTCCCACTGTTGTCATGTCATTTCAATTTTCAGGATGTCCACTCCTTTGCTTTTAAAAAATAAGGGTTAGGTTAGATGAACTCTTCTAGTTTTAATATTCTGACATTCATTCAAAAAACACGCTGAACTGGTTTGGGCTACCATTTATACTAAGTGGTAAGGTGGGAATGAACATAGAAGGACTTAATCCTGCTTTCTATCATCACAGAAATCTAGAACTGGTTGGGTCCTCAAAGGTCATTGACTCAAAATGACAAATGACAAATGAAGCCCCTGTGCAAAATTCCCCCAAAGTGGTCACCTAGACTCTGCTTGAACACCTTCACCAATGAAGAATTCACTATCTCCTAAGGTAGCACATTCTATATTTGAATCACCTCTGTTTTAACCAATAATTTTTTAAAGTTATTCTATTCCATATGCCTCTGGTCTCCCTAATTAGATTATGGACTATTTCCTAGGTGTTTTATTTATCCACATTTCATCTCCACAAATGGAGTATACAGTTCTTAACTAACAGTTTATTTGCACATGTGAGTAATGAAAAAAGTGTGAGCTCCTCAAGGACCTTACAGATTAAGTGAGATGTTACGTATAACAATAAGTACAATACAAGGGAGGATTTAAGAAACTTATTGAGAATTACTTAATTCCCTTCCTACATGAATCCTTCCCCTACTTCGTCCAGCATGATTTCATACCACAGTGTGGTGAATGGAGCACTGAATTTGGAAGGTCCAGATTCAAATCCTGCCTTTCACATTTATAAGTTGTGAGACCTTGGGCAAATAGCTTAAGTTCTTAGACATTTAGTTGCTTTATCTATTAAAGAAGTGAATCAGTGAACATCTATTAAATGCCTACTAAGAGCCAGGTACCCTGAGGAGTGTAGGAGGGCTGAAGTGAGAAGGAAGAGGAGAGTCCCACTGGGTGACTAGATTTATTTCTGGGACTGGATTGTCAGTCTCAGGATCTGCACCCCAGTCTGTGGGAAAGCACCATGCTGGCTCTTGTGAAACTCCCAACCTCGCTAATGTCATGACTAGGGCGTTGCATCAACACATAATAGTGGAGTGGGAGAGGAAGAGACAGAAGGAAAAGGACGTAGAAAAGATGATGGAATAGAAAATGAAGGAAGAACAGGAGAGGATGAAGAAAAAGGAAATAGAAGAAAGTATGTCACTGGAAGAGACCAAAGAACAGATTCTTAAACTGCAAGAGATGCTCTTGGCCCTACAAAGGGAGAAGCACCAATTCTCCCTGCAACTCAAGAAAGTTTTACATGAGGAGGAGAAAAGTCCTCATAAGGAGCAAAGTGACTTGACAGCATTTACATCTGCAGCATACCAAAAGGTCTGACTGTTGTAAAGCTAATCACAAGCCCCTCTCCTGAGGACTGCTTCTGTGAATAACTTTAAGGATCCAATCGAATTATACGGTGAACTCTCTATTTATTCAGCAATAAACTAAAGCAAAACATTCAAGAAACTAAAGCACAACATTCACAAGAACATAGCATAACAACTTATTGCTAAGGTGGCCACATCATCTCAAACAAAACATATCATTCAGTAAGTCACAATCTCATCAGTCAATGCAGAGTACCCAAGTAAAGTCTTTTTTTTCATCTTGACTGGAGGCTGGCTTCCAATCATCATTAAGGGGCAATTATCCTTAAGGCCTAATCATCCTTAAGGGGTAGCAGAAAGTACAAACACCATGCCCCTAGGTCATAGTAAGTCATGATCTCATCAGTCAATACAGAGTACCCAAGTAAAGTTTTCTTTCATCTTAACTCTAGGCTCACTTCCAAACTCCATGACTCCTCTTCCATAGGCTGACCACTTCCAACTCTTGCCCGGATTCACATAACTCTTGCCTAGACTCACAGGTAGACATCTCTTTGCTCTTGTTTCATACCTCAGCTTATGGGACTGATCCACTCCAAGCTCTTCCAAATTTCTGTTTCTAGGAAGACAAAACTTAACAGAGTTAAGCACCATCATCTCAATTCACTTTCTGTCTGACAAAGTAACACAAATCAACAGACAAGACTTCTGCCTGAAAAATCAAACGCAAATCAACCGTAAAGTCCCATACCTTCTATAACAGCAGTAAAGTCCTCTTTCAGGGCTTTTGTAAAAGCAGTAAAGTCTTCTTTCAACAGACCAAATGCTTCATTCTGACAAAGTAACATCAACCCATACAGAACAGACAGAGTACCAAAATCACAAGCATTCTCCCTGTCAGTTCTGCTTGGTCCAAGCTCTATTTAAGCTTTTCTATGTTCTGCTCCTTCCTGTTTCACCCTTCCTCTTCTGCTTTTTCAGCAAGCTCCTGGGTATGGGTTCCATGTGATGACATCAGGCCTATTAAGGGTAAGGAAGGTCTCCAAACTCTTGTAGGCCTATTAAGGGCAACATGATGTATACCATTTTCAGCAAAGATTTTTGATGAAATCAAAGGTGAGATTCAAAGGCACTTGAATAGCTGAAACAAGCATAAAAGTACTACTTTGCTTGACATTACAGCTGTTCACACAGGGACATATCTCCTCAGCATGCAGGGCAGTCCTAGAGGACACAGCAGACCAGAAACTCTTATGCCTATCTGTCCAAACAGATATTTGAATCCTAAGTGCTCATGATCTATTATTTTGTGGGGTCAACAGCTTTTGCAGAAACCTCAGAATATGGGCAATTCCAGGGTAACCCAGGAGGGGCCTATAGGGCAGGCCAGTCCCCCCCTCACTATGGGCCTCACTAAGGGATGGGATGCAAAGAAAGGCAAAATACAGATTTCAAGAAGCTCATGATCTAATGGGGGAATCCAATGATATGTGTAGTAACGACTTCACACTCTGGCATTCTTCTCACATCAGGAGCCTCAGTATTATAAGGCTCAGATGAAGCAATATATATAAAGTACTTCCAAATCTTATATAGATAGATAGATAGATAGATAGATAGATAGATAGATAGATAGATAGATAAATATAGCCCCTACCCTTTTGGAATGAATATTCTAATGAGAGACAAGACATAGAGAGGAGTGGTGGTCAGGAAAGTCACAGAGATGTGGAGATGTGGAGAGAGCCACAGGGGCGTAGAATGATACTTCCTTTCCAGTAGCAGTCACTCTTATGGCTTCCAAACTGAATAATAGGAGTTGAGGGATGGGGGGATGGGGTCAGGGCCAAGGGCAAATGTCCAGCAGCAAAGAAGAATGGAAATTCCAGAGACAAAAAGTCTAATAATTTTTATTTTGTTCAAGGCTGAAATGTGCATGAGTTCTACATCACATCCTGCAGCTGGTATGCAATTGTCCCTCCAAAACCATTAAATAACCACCCTACAAAGCTCTTCTACCAACACACATTTTGTAAGATCTCTATTTGACCTGAAGGTGACCCTGGGTTCTTGAAGTCTCTGGCTGAGGAGACCAAGTCCTGGTAGGTTTTTATTAATCTGGAAAGGCTTCAAGTATAAAACTAGTAACAAATTGTGAGTCTGTCACCTGAGACTGAGGTCAGTCAAATTCAAAGGGGCTGACCACTAGAATCTCCAGCACCAGGTCATGAGATCTCTCTGTTTTTGGCCAAAGCAACTCACAAATACCATTGAGTAACATGTGAAGGGGGTCCCAATGTGACCATGCAGAGGAAAAGACTACAGATGGACTCAGGTATTTTCGGAAGTGCTGCAGACACACAGGCTCACCTATGTACCCAAAAGTGCTTGTGAGAAGAGAACCTGATCTTCTTACCTCTGGGAGCTATCTTCCTTTATAGGCATGTTTTCATATTGACCTTTTCATTCTGTTTCCTCTTTTCCTTTTCCTATAAATCACTATCTTCCTCCTTCCCTAACGTCTCTCCAGTTTTTCTAGTATGTAGTTGTCTTTTTTGCCCTATTCCCTCCTTCAAATCATCATGAAGACATTTCTAACCTACTGCCCTGAGAGACTGTAGTCATAAAGGGAGCCATGCAGAAGTTTCAGGCCTTGGCTACCTGATAGTAAATAGATCAGCCGCTAGAAGGTGTCTCATGCTGGTGTGGGACTATGCCTCCCTAGCGGAAACAAAACACCTTTTTTCATTTGCTCTCTATACACAATTCAGTCCGTGGTTGGAAAAGAGCCTAGAATTACTATTTTCTAAGAAATGACTGTACATAAATAACACACAGAAGAGGATGAAAAGAACGGGATACAAGTTTTTCATGTTCCTAGGAAAAGGATCTAATAACCAGAGGAAAAGCAAGCTTTTACAGTGTGGAAGTATGCCTTTAGAGAAGTATTATTGTCTGTGATCCAACTGGAAACTTTCCAAAGTACATGTGTTTGTAGTGGAAGATAGGGAATGAGCACCAGGCTAAAGGCCACCGATCCTAAGATGCTGGATTCCAAACCCCGATTTTGTAACTGTGTGCAACTTTGGGCAAGAGATAATGAAACATAAGAGAGGAAAGGCGAAAGAGCATTCCTTGAGCACCTGCTACTTTTTAGTTAGTGTGCTAAGCACTTGTTTTTATAAATATTATCTTGGGGCAGCTAGGTGGTGCAGTGAGTAGAGTGTCGGCCCTGGAGTCAGAAGGATCTGAGTTCGGATCCGACCTCAGACACTTAACGCACTCACAAACAAAAACCTAGCTGCGTGACCTTGGGCAAGTTACTTAACCCCAACTGCCCTCCAATAAATAAATAAATAAACAAATAAATAAACAAATAAACAAACAAATATATAAATGAATGAATGAATGAATGAATATTATCTCATTTGATCCTTATACCAATCCTACAAGGTAGGCGTTATTATTATAACCATTTTACAGCTGGAAAAAAGACTGAGGTAAATAGAAATTAAGTAACTTTTCCAGATTCATACTGTAGGTAAGAGTCTGAGGCTGCATTTGAACTCAGGTCCAGGGCTCTGTTTAATGTCTCTAAAGAGAACTGCTTAGCCAATCATTAGAGTCTAGCGAGAAAACATGAGTTCAAATCTAGCCTTAGATGACTAGCAACTGTGTAACCCTGGAGAAGCCATTTAGCTTTTATTTGCCTCAGTTTTCTCAACTGTAATATGGAGATAATAGTGGCATCTCCATGATAGGGTTGTTGTGAGGATCAACTGAGATAATATTTGTAAAAGCATTTGGCACACATTTGGTGCTGTATAAATGTTTATTCCCTTCCTCTCTTTCCATTCAGAGGCAGGAAGATTTGGGTTCAAGTCTTGTTTCTGACACCTGCTGTCTGTGGGAACCTGGGCAAGTCACTTAACATCTCAGTGTCCTGGGCAACTCTCCAAAATTCTTCAAAACTCTTGAACACTTGGGGCGGCTAGGTGGCACAGTGAATAGAGCACCGGCCCTAGAGTCAGGAGGACCTGGGTTTCAATATGGCCTCAGACACTTAACACACACACACACACACACACACACACACACACACACACACACACACACAACCTAGCCCTGTGACCTTGGGCAAGTCACTTGATCCCAATTGCCCTCCCAAGAAAAGAAAAAAAAACAACTCTTAAACACTTGCCAATTTCCTTTGGTAGAGGGAGATTTCTATATTAATGGAAGCATATATTAAAACCATAAAATATTCCTCTGGTCAAGGTGATGCAGCCCTTGGAGGTAACCTGGTCAATGTCAAAATAAAATTTCTACTTCCCTGTCTCTCTTTTATCCCCCAACAGTTCATCTTCAGTGATGTGCCAGAAAGTCACATTTGGTTTGATTTTAGGAAATCAACTCAACTTGCTTCTGTTCAGTTACGTGTAATTTATAGCCAAATCCTGAGGTTTTCATCCAGCTTTCCTTAACCTATCTTAATGTGATTACTACTCAATGATCATTTTAGCTCAACAGCCTCTTAGTATTTAGCCTAAGGTCTATGTGTTATTGATGAAGTGAGCCATTCTCTCATCTAGTTAAGATATCTGGGGTAGGATGGGATGGAGTAGTTTCAACTTCACTGTTACATTAGCCTCCCCTATCTCCCCAACCAGATAATTAGGTTATTGGGGATGAGAACTAAATCTCACATTTCTTTGTATCCTCTACAATGCCCAGAACAATAGATATCCAAGAAATGCTTTTTAATGACAATGACGATTCTGATAATGCAGTCATCACAATGAGGAGGACAAAAGAGACCAGAAATCCCCTTCATAAGCAAACACTTAATCTTAGTACTTGGAGAAAATAGGGCAGCCAAAGCAAATGCTATTTTAGAGTGCAAACTCTTGTAAAGCAGTACTAAAGAAGATGGTGAGTTCTCTTAGCTGTATCAATCATCTCATTAAAAATACAAAATACCAGAAAACAAATTGCACATAGCTTGACAGGAGACATGACTGAACCACTTCACTACAAAAGTCTTTATGGATGAAACAGGAAGGAAAATAAATGTATGGAAAATGGAATGAATTTGTTTGTATCCATACACTGATCTATTTCCATCTTCGGAGACAGTGGGACCAACAGATTTGGACCCTAACACCTTGGGCTCTTATGTGCTATATGGGGAATTTGAAATGGCACTTAAAAGATCAAGAAAACAAGGCTGTTTGCACATACGTCATTGCCTGAGCACCTGCTGCACAGAGGGATGGGTGCTTACAGGTATGCAGGTGAGTAAACACTTTTATTTTTTGTCAGGTTGAAATAGGCATACAGCCATTTGTAAAGTGTGTTCATCACCCAATGCTGCATGGGAAAAGAAGGCAGAGTTATTTTTACACATAGGCAGACTATATGGTTCCCTAGTAAAAATAATAGCTCAGAGCAGCTGAGTAGATGGAGCACAGACCATGGAGTCAGGAAGATCTGAGTTCAAATCCAGCCTCAGACACTTACTAGATGTGCAAGTCACTTAGCTGTATTTGTTTAAAAAATACTACCTTATTACCATAAAAAATACTACCATATTACCAAAAATATTACCATATTTTTATGGTAATGTAAGGTTTTCAAAGTGCATTCCTCACAAAAATCCTGTGAGACAAGTAGTTTAACATGAATATTCCAATTTTATAGATGACCAAATGAAGGCACAGAGAAGTGCTCGTGGTTCTTCATCTACTAAGAGTAGGACCTGGGATTCATAACCATGTCTCTCCTGATTCCTTTTAAGTGCAATGTACTTTCTGCAATACCATAATATCCTTATGATATGTCAGGCATTAGAGGAAGGGGCTATGGTCCTCTCTAATGTTTCTTCCACATATTTCGTGATGTATGAAATCTCTTTATGAAGACCCATAACATTTTATTTCATAGAAGCTTAAAATATAAATATCTTTAGCAAGATAGCTTTGTTATTCTGAAAAGAACACAGCATTAGAAATTAGTAGATTAGTAGTAGGAGGAGTAGTAGTAGGAGTAGCAATGGTAGTAGTAATAGTAGTCATAATAGGTCATTAATCTTTAGCTCTATTATTAAGCAGCAGTATATCCTTGGGGAAGTCACAAAACTTCTATGAGCTTTGGCTTCTTCATCTGTAAAAGTAAGAGGTACATAGGATCAAAGAATTAGAGGTGGAGGAGATGTTGGTTTCCTCATCTGTAAAATAAGTGAGTAGGACAAAAGGATTTCCTAATGTCTATTCCACATCTTTGACCTACTTCAAGCTTTTCATTTTATAGAGAGGGACACTGAGGCCCACAGAATATCTTGCCCAAGGTTATTCAGGTAAGTAGAAGAACAAGGATTTGACCCCAAACCTCTGACTCCATATCTGGTATTCTTTCCATTGCACCTTACTCCCTCAAGACTAGATGGTCCCTACTAGCTGTACCATTTGTCAACTTACTTTACAGATGACTAAGCATTGACTAAGCTGGAGAATGTAAGATTTAAAAGGGCCACATGACTGCATGTTTTGGCAATGGATGCCCTGTTTAAACTGACTCCTGTGAACCTTCTGATCAAAAGGACTCTGACCTTCCCTGGGGGAGTCAATCTTGCACTATGATAATCAACAAACAATTAAAAAACACTTAGAGAGTACTATTGAAAACTGCTTTTTCTCAATGACTTTGTCTCTCTACATATGAAGATTTCAAAGTCCTAGCCCTTCTCCTTCAGCATGCCCAGAGAGTATTAATGTGTCCTATTCACACAAAAGAAAAGGAGCATCATGTCTCACTTGTCACTTAGTAGGCTAGACCTAGGGAGAAAGGAGCATTAACAGAACATTCTAAAATGGAAATGGGCTATTTACTGAAGATGTGAGTTCCCCATCACTGGAGGATTTGACACAGAGACTAGATAATCACTTAGAAAAGATATTGCAGAGGGTAAGTGAAAGACATGGCACTTGGTGAAAGAAAAAAGAGGAAATAGAGGCTCTACGACTTTTTCCTCTGTGATGGGTTCCTGTAGAGATGCTCCAGCATCTGAGTCAGATATTGAGAGACCCAGAGGAAGGAGAAGCATAGGACCCTCTGTACAGTTTGAAGTTAGCAGAGATGAGAGTGAGAACAGAATTCTTTTTAATCTATCAAGGTTTTCTTATGACTAACATTGTTGTAAGTTCTTGGGAGGTGGGAACTGATAGAGATGATAATAATAATATCTCCCTAAAAAAGCTTACAGTCTAATCAATGAGGCAGAATGGTCAGAGTTTAATATTTCAGTGAATCTGTAGTCTTACTAATGTGAGTATTTCTTAGCAATTCACCTATTCTGGGCCAGGCCTAGTTCAGACCAGTAAGGTAATTCAGTTTGGAATTGGAATGCAATGCAATGCAACACTTGCAGACAATAAGTTGCAATTTAAAAAGATAATATTAAGAGCTTTACTTAGAAACAGATTTAAAAGACTACATTTCTTAGTTAGTGATTCAAATAAAACATTACTTCCCTATGGCTTCTCATTCACCATAATAACAGCACTAGGTCAGAAAGACTGCAGGGAAGTGAGAATTTCACTAAATCTTGGAACTCCAATTGCCCATAGGTTGGGGTTTTTGCCTCAGAGGTCAAGGAAACAAGACCAATGACTGAACCTCTATTTCCCTAGTCTAACCAGAACCCAGGGATGGTCTACCTCCCCAAGTCCTTAAGAGGAAAATAGTTTAGACTTCATAAAAAAGTGCAGTTCCTACCATATCACCCAGGCCTTCTCACCCTGTGTTGTTTTTGTCCATGTCTATCCTTACATCTGTCCATAGTCCCAGGCCTTCTCTTAAACATGATTTATATTTTGTGGGTATCAATGAATCATTAAGAATGCCATCCATCTAAATGGTCAAAGGATATGAACAGGCAGTTCTCAGAGGAAGAAATTAAAGATATCTATAAGCATATGAAAAATACTCTAAATCACTGTTGATTAGAAAAATGCAAATCAAAACAACTCTGAGGTACCACATCTCACCAGCCAGATTGGCTAAGATGACAAAACAGGAAAATGACAAATGCTGGAGAGGATGTGGGCAAATTGGAACACTAATGCATTGCTGGTGGAGTTGTGAACTGATCCAACCATTCTGGAGAGCAATCTGGAATTATGCCCAAAGGCCTATAAATAATTTCATACCCTTTGACCCAGCAATACCACTTCTAGGGTTGTATCCCAAAGAAATCACAGAAGTGTGAGGAAGACCCATATGTACAAAAATATTTGTAGCAGCTCTTTTTGTAGTGACAAAGAATTGGAAATTAAGGGGGTGCCCATCAATTGGGGAATGGCTGAACAAGTTGTGGTATATGCATGTAATGGAATACTATTGTGCTATAAGAAACAAGGAGCAGATGGACTTTATATTTACCTGGAGAGGCTTATATGAACTGAAGCTGAGTGAGAAGAGTAGAACAAGGAGAAATTTGTACACAATTACAGACACAATGTATGTGTAACAACCAACTTTGATAGACTGGACTCTTCGCAGCAATGCAGGGTTATAAGTCAACCCCAAAAGACTCATGAAGGAGAGAGATGTCTACATCCAGAGAAAGAACTAGAAAGAATTGAGTTTGAATCCAGATTGAAGCAAACTACCTGCTCTTTTTCTTTTTCTTGTTTGGTTTTGTTTCCTCTTTCCCATTGTTCATTCCATCTGATATAATCCTTCTTTATAACCTGACTAATGTCTAATATGAAAGTATTTGCAGATCCTATACTTGATTGTATGCCATCATGGGATGAGGGAGGGAGGAGGAGAAAATTTGAAACTCAAGGAATTGTGGAACTGAATCTTGTAAATTAAAAGTAAATTAAAAAAATAATAAAGACCAAAAAATAAAAATAAATAAATAAATAAATAATTTTTAAAAAAGAATTCCATCCTTCAGGTGGCTAGGTGGTACAGTGAATAGAGCACCAGCCCTGGAGTCAGGAGGACCTGAGTTCAAATTTGACCTCAGATACTTAACACAAAATTAGCCATGTGACCTTGGGCAAGTCACTTAAACCCAATTGCCCTCCAAAAAGCAAAAAAAAAGGAATGTCATCCTTTGCCTTGGTTGCATCAGCCATGACTGTTTTCCTCTTTCTGCTGGGCCATGACATCATGACATTCACATTCCCTGCCTTCTGCTACATGCTGGTGCTAGTGCTGCTGCTCACCATTGTGGTCATCTTCTTCCCCATCTGGCACATTATAGCATTTGATGAACTGAAGAATGATTACAAGAATCCTATAGACCAATGTAATACACTCAATATTTTATTTTCAGAATATTTCATCCATGCTTTCTTCTGTATCTTGTTTCTCTGTGCAGCAGAGTTGGTTTATACTAGGTCTCAACATGCCAATCTTCTCATGTTATACTTGGAAGTGTATATGGAGACCAGTGATGAGTAGACCAGTACTCTATGATCCTACAACCACCATGAATGCAGATTTCCTGGCAAAGAAGGATGGTGCAAATTAGCTTTTAACCTTCTATCATTTTTACTACCTATATAGCATGATTTATGTTTTGGTGAGCTCTTAAAATGATATACAACTGATTCAGTCCAATTAAATGCATATAAAAGCCACAAAGTGAAAGGATTCTATCCAGTGAGAACCTATTTCCAAGATTAGCTTATGGAACATGATTGGTAACTTTTAAAAAAGACTCCTTATTTTTTAAATGTTTCTAAGCTTTTTCTATTTGTGGAAAGACTGTTTTTATGTTATTCTTAGACAAAGAAATTAAACGGAATTTTGTATAAATGAATATAAAAGGATTACCTCTGGTATTGACAGGTTTGAATTTATACCCCTAAGGAACAGCCATAATTTTCTGAATAATTGTATTAATTACTGACTGTCCTTAGTCTGCTGGAAGTTTTGGTTTATAGGAACATGTAGTAGCTCATTTTGTTTTTTATTGAAATAATGACTGATTACGAATGAGCTGTAGAGTTAAAGTGCTTTGGAAGGACTAAAAACTTTCCTATATTTGACCTTGTGGGAAACCTTATGTATTTCTTCATATATCGTGTAAAAAATTACATGTATATATCTGCAGAAGTAAGCATGGTAGGATTTTTTTGTCTTAACACTTGAACATTAGACCTATATGTTGCATGACCCAGGAATTTCCCATAATAGTTTCATAAAGTGCATATGCTTTAATTTTTAAGCATAAGTGAACCTCTTAAGAATATATACTGAATTATACTGTAATGCATTTAAAGTTATTTTGAATGCTTTCATTTGTAGAAGTCACTTAGTAAGAAAGTCAGTATTCTAATTATTGTTACAACCTAGTGATAAAAGATATTCTTAAGGACTAGCAAGTTATACCTTAGCTGCTCAGAACAGAAAATGAGAGAGAACATTGTGTAACTGCCCTGCTGTTCCTTAGTACAATATAATAAAAATCTAAAATTAAGCCTTCTTTTCAGTGCATTGTTTTAAATATTGCAGATAGCTACTTAAAATTGTTTAATCTACAACTACAATACATGCATATTAGTTATATTTTAACTTCACTTCCCTCACTTCCACTATATTATTGTCCCATCTCCTCATTTAATTGTGATATCATGATGATATCCTGTATGCCACTTCTTATGTCCAGGGAGACATACATACAGCATCGTCTGGTTATGATGACACACCCTCAAGCAAATTTTATCACTGTTCTTTCCTCTGGGGGTGAGGGGAGACAGTACATATTTTATGCACACATACATCTGTGGGTCATTGTTGAAATTATTACAGATTCCTCGCATCCATTTATGTTATCTCTCCATTGTTCTAAGTTAGCATCAACTTTGATTCTTTGGAAACTGTGTTATTCTTGCTAAATGAAACCTTTCTTAATGATCCCTCACCCCCAGAGGTTAGCTGTTTCCCTCTTGAAATTGTTTTACTTTACTCTGTACATGATCGCATTTACCTATTAACCTGTTATAACCCCTACTTCTTGTACTCTAAACACCTAATACAAAGCAAGTCCTTAAAACATGTGTTTAGAGTGGGATAGAATGAAAGTTTAATAAAACAGAATAGAATTTAATTGCATTTAATTTTTGGATCCTGATACTTAAGCCAATCCTCTAAAACTTCCTGAGAAACAGCATAGCAGAATGACTAGGCTAGAAGGAAGACCTTGGTTGAAGTTCTCTAACACATACTGACTGTGTGACTCTGGGCAAGTCACTTAACCTATCAGTGTTCTAAGCAACTGCATAACACTATACATTATAGAGCGAGCTTCCTCATTGAAAAGTGTCTTTTACCAATGACATCAACAGGCCCTATCATGAATGTAATTTAGTGTAGGAAAGAATGGAAGGAAGGAAGGAAGGAAGGAAGGAAGGAAGGAAGGAAGGAAGGAAGGAAGGAAGGAAGGAAGGAAGGAAAGAAGGAAGGAAGAGGGGGGAAAGAAAGAAATAGAAGGAAGGAATGAGAAAGGAAGAAAAATGAAAAGCAGGAAGGAGAGAGAGAGAGAGAGAGAGAGAGAGAGAGAGAGAGAGAGAGAGAGAGAGACATTACCCAAGAAGCACAATAGCATATTCTTTCAGGAGAAGCACTCTCTTTATATCTGAAACCTACTTTATCATAACTGTCAAAACAGACTCAAGCAGTACATAATTTATAACCCTTGGGTGGCTGCTGGGGGAGGAGGGCTAAAAGATTGGTTTATTTTTCTTATTAATATTTATTGGCTAAGAAGGAGCACTGCTCCACTGGGTTGGAATACCCATTTCATTATAAAGAGAAACATTTTATTTTTAAAACTTTATTTTTTGAGTATTCATTCACTTGCCCTGCTTTAGTGTTGGCCTGAGCAGGGACAAGTTAGATAATACCAGGTTAGACTTAAAGACTCTAGATTTGCATTTAAGAATTGAGTGGCATAGAAAGAGACAGATATAGGGACAAAGAAAATAGAACTCTGAAGAAAGAGAAACCAAAATGATTGTTTTTCCACTGAGGAGACAGTAAACCCTCATATCCAAACTGCAGTAAAAGAAATGTTAGGGGTTTCACTTGTTTCCATTAACATTAACTTAAGATGCATGCAAAAAAGAAAGAAGCAATATTTTCAAGTCATCATTGATGTAAACTAATGAACTAGATTGACCCAGGGCTTGAAAAGGGGAATGGTGCAGAAATATATAATATCTTCTCATCCTTGACTTAACTCTAATCATACCCCCAGAATTTACCCTCCCTAGATTCATAATTCACCTTCACATCTAATCCAGTTGCCCACTTAGGCCATTCTCACCATCTCCCTCCTATTATTTAGCTGTTCCTATCCACTTGGACTAGCACCCTCCAGGCTTGACCTGAGACCTGACCCAACATACCAAAGCCTTCCTGAATTTATGCCACAGTCACTAGGAAAGTTATTCTGCTCATCTTTGGAGTTGCTGCCCTGGAGCTCAACCCAGTTGATTGGAGTGCAAGCACAGGAGCCCACAAAACCTACTGTTCTAATGGTTGACCTTAGACATCATAAGATATCTCAACTTCATATTGTATCCATTCATCCATCCATTGGCCAGCCAATGCCATGCAATACCCACCCACCCAACCCACATATATCTCAGATCAAAACCCCTTTCCCTTTTATATGTTATCTTCCCTTGTTAGAATGTAAATGCTTTGCTGGCTTGTTGGCTGAGACTTTTTCAGTCTCTGTTTCTTTCTCTCTTCCATTCTTCCTTTCTCTCTTCCTCCCTCTCTTCCTCTCTCTCTTTCTCTCTCTCTCTCTCTCTCTCTCTCTCTCTCTCTCTCTCTCTCTCTCTCTCTCTCTCTCTGTCTCTCTCTCTCTGTCTCTCTCTCTCTGTCTCTCCCATAAATATTGGTATGCCAAGTTTTAGCATACAGTGCCTAACACCTCGAAGTTTGTTTAATTATTCTCATTTTCTCCATCAAATATTTTGTGAGTCTTTGATTACATGTCTCCTAAGTTCCCTTCTAGCTTTATCATGATGGAATCTATATTCTAACACTTTCTGTTCCAAATTAACCCTTAATGTTAGTGTCTTCCCTCTGAGATTAACTTGAATACATCCTGTAAATATCTTACTGTACATGGTTTGCATTTTGTCTATCCTATTGGAATGTGAGTTCCTTGAGGGCAGATATTATTTCCAT
This sequence comes from Gymnobelideus leadbeateri, assembly GCA_011680675.1. Taxonomy (NCBI): domain Eukaryota; kingdom Metazoa; phylum Chordata; class Mammalia; order Diprotodontia; family Petauridae; genus Gymnobelideus; species Gymnobelideus leadbeateri. The sequence goes on from WOXC01008979.1 coordinate 461,956, forward strand.
GTTTCCTTGTATCCCTAGGACTTAGTACAAAACCTAGCCCATAGTGAGCACTTATTAAATGTTTATTGATTTAACTTGACCCACTATTTGTTCTAAAATTCCTTTCAGCTATAACATTCTATATTCTCTATATCTTTTTATATATTATATACATGATATATAATAATATAATAGATAATATTTTATAACATATGATAATTATGCTATATATTAACATATGTTAATCTTACATATTCTTGGTCAATGTCTTTATTAGGCCTTTCAACAAGAAGAGAGTTGAAAGAAGAATGAGGAATTGTAAAGGAGTGGAGAAAGGAAAGGAGAAAAGAGTGGGAAGACAGGAGAAGAGAAAAAAAGGAAGGATGCTGGGAGGAATACTGTGCAATATTTGAACCCACTCAAAAACAGAGGAACATAAAGAACACCCTCAAAGATAGGCTTCAACTGTCCTCCCCCTTCATTTCCCTCCAGTCCCACAAACCTCAGATCAAACTCTTCTCCTGAGTCAAGACCAGTCTTTTATGGTCCTGTAAACACCATCTTCCTCTTGTCTTTTCTCCCTTCCTCTTTTGTTGTTGTTGTTGTACTTTATTTTTTTTAGCAAGAAGCCAGTCAAGATGGCTCTTGGAAAGGCTTCTGTTTTTAGGTGTGGTTTTCACAAAGAGCTTTTAGACTTTTGTTTTAAAAACCTTTTCTGGGAAAACTCACTCCAAGATAAAAAGTCTATAATCAGAGAAGGAGAATTACAGCCACCTAAATCGATTCAGATAGAATCAGATTCCCCAGCTCCAGCCCTCCCTGCCACTTTCTAATCCCAGAAGGCTTTATTAAAAACCTTTTCAGACTAAGCATAAGGTGCATTGTACTGTGGCTATCAGACAAATGAGAACTTTATCTTTTCACCTCACTTTCCATCAGTGCGCCTCCGAACTGAACAGAAGAGGAACCGAAAATAGCTGTAGTAGGAGTGGGTGGGAGTGTCGGTCGTGAATTGGGGTGGGAGGTACAGCTGTCCTAGTCCTAGTGTGGTGGCAGCTGCTCTCATGCCAGAGAAATTATGAAAGAGTCCATGGAAAATATTGGATTCCAACAAATTAGTTGGGAACTGTTTACTCAAAATCTACTGTGTTATGTCCTTAGGTTCTAGGCCTGGTTTTACTGCTGATTCACTGAATGACTTTGGGGGAATTGCTTCCCCTCTCTGGGACTCAGGATCCTCTTCAGTGTAATAATGGGGTTGGTCCAAATGACTGGTGGCCTTCTGGATAAAACATTCTATAGCTGATGCCCGAACATTCTATGTTCCTGTTTATGGTTGCCATGAGGAAATAAGCATTTGTTTTTGCAGAAGACACATATTATTCTCTTTTCAGTCCTCTCAACTCTCACCTTGCTGTGTTTCTAGTGATAATGAGAAGCATCATAGAGCCTCAGGTGAATTTACATGATCTAGCCATAGTCATTCAGTCAGTCAATAAGCATTTATTACATGCCTACTGCATGCCAGCCATTGTTCTAAGTGCTAAGAGTACAAAGAAAGTCAAAGGACAGTCCCTGGTCTTAAGGAAGTCACACTCTCTTGGGGGAGACAACATGCAAACAGATGTACAAACAGGCTATCTACAGAATAAATAGGGAATAACGAACAGAGGGAAGGGACGAGAATTAAGAGAATTAAGAATTAAAGAAAAGACTTCCTGTACATGGTGGGATTTTAGCTGGGAATTGAAGAAAGCCAGGGAAGCTTGAAAGCAGAGATGCAGAGTGAAAACATCCCAAGCAATGGAAAAGTCAGAGAAAAGGTCCCAAGGGGAGAGATAGTTTGCATTGTTCCCAGAGCAACATGGAGGCCAGTGAAGGGAAGGGAAAGAGCACCTACATGGCACTATGTGTCAGACAGTGTGCTAAGTGTTTTTACAAATAGTGTCTCATTTGATCCTCACAACAACCCTGGGAGCTAGGTGCTATTATTACTTGATTTTACAGTTGAGGAAACTGAGGCAGAAAGAAGGAACAATTGTTTTGGAATGTAAATGCACAGATTATTATTGTTCATTGTGGACTCTTCATAATCCCATTGAGGTTTTCTTAGCAAAGATACTGGAGTGGTTTGTCATTTCCTTCTGTAGCTCATTTTGCAGATGAGGAAACTGAGGCAAACAGGGTGAAGTGACTTCCTAAGGGTCGCAAAGTTAGTAAGCATCTGAGACTGGATTTGAACTCAGATCTTACTGATTCCACCATATTTGATAAGGGACTTTGATGAGCATAGGTCAGAAGAGACATCCAGAAGGGAGAGAGGACTGCAAAGTCTGTTGGTTAAAGGAACTGAGTATGTGGGGGTGGCAGAGTGGTTTAAGGTATAAGAAGACTGGAAGGTAGGGGATAGACTATGAGGGTTTTAAATGATAAACAGGTTTTTTGTATTTGGTGCTTAGCATCATTAGAATTTATTAAGTTCACATACGTTGCAGTGGCAGGGAGTTTGGGAGGAGAAAGGTAGAGCGGCATAGTCAGACCTGTGCCTTAGGAAATTCCTTTGGCAACTGAATGGAAAATGACTGGAGCAGGGAGAGACTTGTGGTAAACAGATCAATCAGAAGGTTATTGTACTGGTGCCGGCACTGGTGTGGTGGAAGAATCAGAGGGGACAGTGAGCATATTGGGGTGGGGAGGGCATAGAAATAATAGGAATAATAATGGTGAATAGAAAGGGATGTGAAGGTTGTTCCTCAACTCCAAAACTACTCAATGGGAGGTAACAGCCATTTGGAGAACATGCTTGCTGAACCTGAGGCAGGTAAGATGTGAATAGATCCAGCACAGCTAACAACTAGGAATGAGGACTAGGCATCTGTTAAGAGATCTGTATAGCTACCTTTATTCATGTCATACTAACTGGGCTGAGAACCTAAATAACAAAAGCTTGGAAATGTGTTGATTGGCCCTGAGACATGTTTTCCAGGCCTTAATTCAGTTCCAGAGCTCTGACTCTTTTTTTTTTAAGCAATTGGGGTTAAGTAACTTGCTCAAGGTTACATGGCTAGTCATTATTTATGCGTGGGTGCTCATTTTCTGAGGCCGGATTTGATCTTGGGTCATCCCAACTCTGAGGCCGGCGCTCTTACTCACTGCGCCACCTAGCCACCCCTTTTAGGGCAATTGGGGTTAAGTAACTTGCCCAAGGCCACACGGCTACGTTTTTGTTTATGTGGGTTAAGTGTCTGAGGCCGGATCCGAACTCAGGTCCTTCTGACTCCAGGGCCAGCGCTCTACTCACTGCGCCACCTAGCCGCCCCTAGAGCTCTGACTCTTTGCCAAAGAAGAGGTCACAGTGGTTCCAACAGCAACCGGAGACCATAGTATTGGTCACAACAGCAGCAGGGACAGCAGTGAATATGGATAACAGAGTCCCATAGAAATCTGTGTGGACAAGGAATCTGAACTCAAGCATCAGAGGAAGGTCCAGGATGGAAGAGAAGTCATAATGTGGGGGGGGGAGGAGACAGAGAAAGAGAGACAGGTGGAGGGAGGGACAGAGGGGGGAGGAGGAGGGAGGGATAGAGAAGAGAGAGAGAAAGAGAGAGAGAGAGAGAGAGAGGGAGGGAGGGAGGGAGGGGTTCTGCTTGGCCCAGGGGGCAGATCCAGATCCAACTGATTGAAATTGAAAGGAAGCAAATTTTTGACTCAATTTGAGGGAAAGGGAAAAAATAACTTCCTAAAAATTAAAGTTCTTTCAATGTGGAATGGGATGCCTTGGGAGATAGTAAGTTCCTGATCATTAGAGGTACTCAAGGGGAGTCTAGAGGGCTTCTTTTTATTAATATTTTGCATATTCTTTCCGTTCAGGTATGACCTCTAAGGTCCCTCCCACTCTTAAGATTTTCTGATTCTGACACAAAGTTCATGTTCAGTTGTTTTCAGCCATGGTCAACTCATCATGACCCCATTTGGGGTTGTCTTGGCAAAGATATTGGATTTGTTTGCTATTTCCTTCTCCTGCTCATTTTACAGATGAGAAAACTAAGGCAAACAGAGTGAAGTGACTGTAGCAGCAAGCACCCCAGCATCCCCAGGGTGGCTGCCAACACAGGTTCTTAGATTTGCTTTTTCTAAAGGAAAGCAACTCAAAATGGTTTAACAAGCTTACTTTAATCAAACAAACATATATCATTTACCTAGTTCAGGGGAAAAAGGTCAGCACCCTGAACTTCAAAGTATACAGACAGAAGTTTCAAAACAGAGAAACAGACAGATCAAGCAGAAAGGCTTCCAAACTGTCCCAACATTACATCAATACCAAATCACAGTTACCAGAGAGGGAAGCATCAACATCTGGGTTTTCAAAGCCGGGGGGATGGGGGTAGCTCTCAACGGCTGCCCAGAGTCTCATCTGCTCAAATCACAAAATACTTCTCAAAGTGAGCCCCAAAGCAAAGCGTCCCGTCAGGGTTTATATAGCCTTCTCTTGGCTCAGAGAATGTAACAGCCTTCTTGACCCACTGCCCAATCACAAAGTATCAAGGCGTGGGCTTTCCTGAAAAACAAGCCTCCCACCACAGGCTCCAGGTGCACTTAACATAGGGGCAGGGAAGATCTTTAAATCTGCATTTCCATTATTCACACAGCTAGTAAGTGTCTGAAACTAGATTTGAACTCAGGAAGATGAGTCCTTCTGACTCCAGGCCTGGCACTCTATCCACAGTGCCACCTAGCTGCTCCCAGCACAATGAGAAGAACCCAGATTTTTATCTTACTGACATGAGTACTTCCTCTCTTTTCCTCATCCCCATCTGGCCTCAACCATTCTTTGGCTTTCTCCATGTTCTCAGTACATCTTTAGCTATAAATTCTCTCTCTCATTCTGCTAACATTACATCATTTTTATCCTTTTGGGTGACACAAGCAAAACAAGGTCTCCAGTTCAAATGCTGTGCTCAACTGGAACATGTGTTTGTTATTGGACAAGGGAAAAAATCAAATCCAATAGACTGCTTGAGAGGCACCAAGAATCTGTGGCCAGGTGAACAGGAGTCTAGAGATGTGCACACAGAATGAACAGAATGTCAGAGAGTGCTCAGAAATCCAGGAGTTCTAAGGGCAGAGAAAAACAAGAAGATTGATTGAGGGAATCATATAGGTTTATTGGCAATAGCTAGATGGGTCAGTAGATTGAGCCCTAGTCCTGGACTCAGGAAGACCTGAGCTCAAATCCAGCCTCAGATACTTACTAGCTGTGTGACCCTGGTCCAGTCACTTAATCTCTGTTTGCCTTAATGCACTGAAGAAGGAAATGGCAAACCATTTTAGTATCTTTGCCAAGAAAATCATATAGACAGTATGGTCCATGGTGGTAATGAAAAGTCAGACATGACTGAATGGCAATACTTATTATTGGTTCAAAAGGGATGTTTGCATATGTAAATATGCATATGCATACATATATACAGACTCATAAAATGCACATTTCTTTTTTTTGCCTTTTGGAGGGCAATTGGGGTTATGTGACAGCTAGGTTTTGTATGTGTGTGTGTTAAGTGTCTGAGGCCAGATTTGAACTTGGGTCTTCCTGACTCCAGGTCTGGTGCTCTATTCATTGTGCCACCTAGATGCCCCAAAAATATACATAATTATATCTATGGAAGATTTGTGGGAGAACATAGACAATAGTTGTACCTGATGAGAGATTATGAAAGGTGTTGTGATCTGTATTTTAGGGAGCACCTAGATCAGTGAAATCACAGAATCATTGAAGTATTGGAGTGTGTGTGTGTGTGTGTGTGTGTGTGTGTGTGTGTGTGTGTGTACTCCATTTCCTGAATAATGGAGTCCATACTTGGCTTGGAACATATCTAACAGAGCGTGCTCAGTTCTGGGCACCATATTTGTTAAGTGACATTGATGAGCATAGCTCAGAAGAGACAGCTAGAAGAATGAAAGGACTCCAAAGTATGTTGGTTAAAGGAATTGAGTATATTTATCCTGGAGAATGGAACAAAAGGTGTGACAAGAAACTGACTTCATACATCAGGAGGGCTGTCATGTACAAGGAGTACTCTATTTGTTCTGAGTGTGGGCCCAGGGGCTAGGACTAGAAACAAATGGATGTGAAGAAGGCACATGAAAGCTGATTTGGGCTCAGGATAATTTTTTAAATGACCTAACGATGACAGCTATTTGACAATGGAGTTGATTATCTCCTAGGTTATTGCATTTCCTTGCCCCGGAAATGTTGAAGTGGCAGTTGGGCAATAATTTATTAGGGACACTGAAAAAGAAAATCTAACCTTGAGGTAAAGATTGCACTAGATGATTTCCGAGATTTCCTCCCATTCTAGCCTTCTGTAATCTTGGCATAGCAGGCAAGGCATGGGTTGTGTGCTAAGAGGTCAATCAAGTGGGTTCAAGTCTGCATATCTAAATTCAATACAAATAAATGATGTCACATTCAGTTAATACTAGTTCCCAGAGAAAATCTTCTCTGTGGTTACCACTGGCTATTAGCAGAGAAAATAAAATGTAAAAGGTGAAATATAAAAATATCTTCCACTACCCTTAGGGGGGGTTCAAACTAAGGTAGAAGAAAGAAGAATATGACTCCTGTAGATAAAAAGCTGAAACAAATTAAAGTGATAAATCTCTAGCACCAATAGAAGGAAGGGGCAGCCTGTCATCCAGACAATTCTCAGTGGCCAGTGATCCGACTATCTACCTCCCATAAAGCTATAGGGTCAGGAGGGTCTATTGGAAGCAGGGCTGAACTGGGAGGAAGATCTTGATTCTGATCTGGGCTCTGGCAATCATGAGTTCTGTGACCAAGGGCAAATCACTCACCTCTTCATCCCTCAATTTTTTCATCTATAAAATGATGATCATTATACCTGCCTTACCCTGCCTACCTCACAATACTAAAGTGAGAATATAATGAGATCATTTAGGTGTTTAATAAATGTTTGTTAACTATTGTTGAATAGATGAAAATAAACTTTGAGAAGATAAAATAATAGCCAAATAAATATTATTGTTATTATTGGTATGAGAGGCGGCTGGGAAGCTGACATAACTTTATCTGCCCTTTCTTTCCCTCTGAAATGGATAGTATTTGTGTTGGGCAGACGTAGATGGCAGATGAAGAGAGCTGGCCCTAGGCATAGACATAGCAGTGGCACATGGAGTTTTGAAGGAATAAAGATAGATATTTAGAGACAACAGAGGTGTCAAAGCATGTCTCCTTCATTTGCAAGTCTGCAGTGTCAAACTGGGGATGTCCCTGCTTCAACAGACTATAATGGGCTATATAGATGATGGATAGACCCTCATGTAGGCCACAGATATTGGTATTCCAAATAGACCATGCCCAGGAAGCTCAGGCCAATGGAGTAGAAAGCAGAATCGAGATGTGGCTTTTGCTTATAAGGATAAGTTACTTTGCATAGTGAAAGTCAGAAAGGATTTCAAAATGAAACATCTGCTCTGTCTTACATGGCCTGGTTGTCTGTTACATTTCCCTGCTCCTAAGATGTAGAGCAGTTTTATTAAGAAAATAAAATTCTAGACTGTCTCTCTGCTAATCCCATGCTATTGTAGCTGTAGAGAGAGACTTCAAACTAAGAGTTGTTGCTGTTGTTTGTCCTGGTTAGTTCAAATAAGAAACAAGTAGGATATTGCATTTTATGTTGTATGTAGGTATAGTTTTAAGCTTTTTGTTCTTCTATCCAATCTAACTAAACTTCTTGTTCAACTATGACCTTTAGTGGTATTAGGTGACTGAAGCAAAATGGTAGGTCTGGAAAGGAAGGGCAATCTCAGTAAAGAGGGTTTATGAATGATTGTAATTTCAACATTTAAATTAGGCCATTATTTACATATTCAAATAAGTGAAGATTCCTAAATTTAGCAGTGAGGGACTGAATGGTGGGTGTGTGACAGCCATTTTTGCTACAGAGTCCTCACTTTAGATAGTACTCAAAAAAAGAGCAACACTATGTACTAATAGCTTAATGAATCTTGCAATCTATCCAGATGTCTTTTCTAAATTTATAGGAAATACTTTGCTCTGATCAGATCACCTTTTAGGGGGATAAGATGAAAAATATTGAGAAGGAAGCTAGCGTGGTGAAAGGTTTTTAAATTGTGCCATATAATGAATCAGTTGAAAGAACTGATGTTTAGCCTGGAGAGAGAAAGAACCTGTTGAGGACATGATGATTGTGTTCAAGGGCTGGAAAAAAGAATTAGATTTATTTTGTTTCACACTAGAGGGAAGAACTGGCACAGATGGAGGAAATTGCAAAGGATGAAATAGAGACTTGATATAAATAAAAATTCTCGTCAATTAGATCTACCCCAAAACGGAACAAGTTGTCCCAGGAGATAAGAAGCTACTTTTTTTGTTTGTTTTTTTGGAGGACAATTGGGGTTAAGTAACTTGCCCAAGGCCACACGGCTATGTTTTTTTTTTTTTAAATTTGTGTGTGTGTTAAGTGTCTGAGGCTGGATTCGAACTCAGGTCCTTCTGACTCCAGGGCCAAGGCTCTACTCACTGCGGCACCTAGCCGCCCCATGAGAAGTTACTTTTCATTAGAAATTTTCAAGCAAAGTTTGAATTACCATTGTGGGGGTGGGGTAGATTGTGAAAGCAATCCTCCTTTAGATATAGATTCAATGTTTCTTTCAACTCTGAGATTCTGTAGAGAAATAGATGAATGAGTGGACAGACAGTTAAACAGATGGATGGACATATAGACAGATAGATGGGTAGATATGCAGATCTATGAATGGAGAGACAGATAGATGAATAGGTGGAGTATTATCTATGAGTGCATAATATATGTGTGTAAATATATATGTATATATACATAACATATGTGTATATCTCCACCAAAGTCCTAATATAATACCGTATTATGTATCTATATCTATATACACACATATATGCATATATGTGTGTATGTATAACTAAGAACACCAATACAGAATGGAAACTCTTTTGTAAAATTTTATAGACAAAAATGGTATAAGATTTTGAACAGTATCACAGCAAGTAGTGGAGGGATAAAAAAGTTTACAGACATTTTTGCAAAGAATCCAATTAAGCCAGATTCTCCTAAAATACTTATGGGTAAAATTCAGATAACAAATAGAAGAAAAATAGAAAAAGTCAATATTATAATAAAAAATTTTATCTCTATCAATGCTAGTGGAATCACCATTTTCAGATTTTATCATCAAAGACCCTCATACACTCATAGGAAAGTCAAAATTATGCTAGAGAAACCAAAGACATGGAGAGAAGATGTACTAGACCAAGTTTGCACTGAGGAGGCCCAGGCTAGAAACAATACAACCCTGAGGACATTGAGAAACCAATTCTCAAGATTTTCAAGGAAGAATTGAAGGTACCATCTTTAGGGGGTGCTATAGGAATGTAAATTTTTAAGATCTTCCCTGCCCCTAGGTTAAGTGCACCTGGAGCCTGTGGTGGGAGGCTTGTTTTTTCTGGAACAGCCACACCTTGGTGCTTTGTGATTGGGCAGTGGGTCAAGAGGGTTGTTAATTGTCTGACCCAGGAGAAGGCTATATAATCCCTGATGTGAGACTTTGTTTTGGGGCTCACTTTGAGAAGTGTTGTGTGCTTTGACCAGATGAGATTCTGGGCAGTCGTTGAGAGGCCCCCAGCTTTGAAAAACGCAGATGTTGATGCTCCCCTCTCTGGTAACTGTGATTTGGTATGTATATAATGGTTGGACAGTTGGAGGCCTGTCTGCTTGAAATGTTTCTGTCTGTATACTCTGAAGTTTGGGATGCTGACCTTTTTCCCCTGAACTAGGTAAATGATATGTTTGATTGATTAAAGCAAGATTGTTAACCCATTTTGAGTTGCTTTCCTTTAGAAATGCAGATCTAAGAACCTGTATTGGCAGCCACCCTGTGGATGCTGGGGTGCTTGCTGCTTCATGGGAGGGACACATAAATGTTGCACTGATAATAACAATTTAATTGACAAGATAACAAAAACTATATTTCCTTCTTTGCAAAATGTTTCTGAGAATATTCTGTCCATGCATCAAGGGCATCCTTGATGAAGGTTTAAGAAGAAAACAGGTAGCTTTTGACCAATAATATTACACAGCAGACCACATTCTTGTAATCATACAATTGAATGAAAAATACAGAGAACACTTGATCATATTCTGCCTAATTTTTTTGTTAAGTGTAGTCCCTGGTGCACCCAGCCCCCAGGATCACTATTTCAGGAAAAACCCCATTATGTATCTCCTCACTCATGTCTCCACTCATTCTCTCTTTTCCCCTGACAGCCTTCTCCTCTTTCTTCTTTTACCAGATCTCCAGTAAGTGTTATCTTCCCCTTTTAGAATGTAACATTGATGTTAGAAACTATTTTATTTTTTATTATTTTTATCTCCAGAAATTAACACAATTAATTGCACATATTAAGTACTTAATTAAATGCTTTATATAGCTCTCTAAAAATCATTTAATTTGGTAGAGAAAAACACAAATTGAAGCATCTCTTATAACAAAGTATCTCCCATGAAAATTTTTTTAAAATGTATCATTCTTTGATAGATGCAATAACAGATAACTTCATCCAATTATCTTATGATTATAAATATCAAAGCATAAAACAGGGAGACCTATACTCAAGCAGGGTGTTTGCCACCAGTATAGAAGATGACTTGAGCCGAGTACAAATGAAAAGGGGATTCTCAACAGATGATGAGACTGCCCAGATGCTCCTGTTTATATTATCACGCTGATACACAAAACTTCACAATACTGCAAAGGCTCCTAAATGAAATTTAAAATCATTCAAAAGAGTTGGGACTTATTTACTTCTCTACAAAGAAAAATCAAATGAATGGCAGTGCATAGAGTTGGTCAATAATACCAATATCTGTAAGAGATACTACAAATGCACAATGAATTAGGACCAGAATCGAACAGGTAGAGAGCATGCTACAAAACCCTGAAGTGCTTTGGATAACCACATACTTTTCTGGGAAATAAAGATAAATCTTAAAACAAAAAGAAAAGAAAAGAACTCTCAATGTTCTCTGATTTTATATGCTTGTAAAGTGTGGAATACCACAATCTATGAAGAATTAGAGGAAAAGTTGACCCAAAATGAAATGGAGAGGCACAAAGTGGGTGTGTATAACTGTAGCACCAATATAATATTTACAGCACCAATAGAACCTATAAATATGTCAGCATAATTTTCAATCCCAAAATATAACAGACTCTCCATATATAAGAGAGAAGCAAAACATTTTTTTCAGACACAAGAAAAACAAATCCCAACCAGAAAGTCAAACCCATCATAGCAGCAAAAAAGTTAATATACCATAGCACAGCAGAGAGCCACACCATCCTTTAGCCTCCCCACAAACACTTACAAGCCTAACTGTCATAGCAGGGGACAAACACTCACAAGCCTAGCTCTCTCCCTGGGTGAGTCCTCTCTCTCCCACAGACTAGTTGCTCTGATGCCCAGCTTCCTGTGGGCTCTGCTTCCTTTCAGCAAACTCCTCCCCCCACCACAGGCTCCATGTGATTATATTCAGCCTATTAGGTGGCAGGGAAAATCTTCAAGGTCTTCAAAGTCCCTCTTATTAAGGGGCAGGAAAGATCTTCAAATTATCTTTACCATTACAGTAGCTTGAAATGCATTATGAATTAAAAACTATACCAGAAAATGCAACAAAAATATCATCTCAACAATGTAGGACCCAAAAAAGGAGTCAGGATAGTCACCTAGACAGCTAGGTGACATGGTTGTTAGAACCTTGGACCTGGAGTCAGGAAGAAATGAGTTCAAATGCAACCTCAGACACTTACTAGCTATATTATTGGGTCAAAGGTTGTTTGGTACATAGGTAATGGGATCACTGGGGTCATTTTCTTTTCAATGTAGAATGGGAGTTTAAGGGCAGAGTCTCTTTCTTTCTGTCTTTGTAAAACAGCATGTAGCATAATGCCTGGTACATAAAATCAAAGGATTCAGAGTTGAAAAGAATTTGAGACTCTATATACTCTAACCACTTTGTTTTACAGACGAGGAAACTGAAACCAAGATAAGTCAAGTGACTATCCAAGGTCATGTAAGTAGAAAAATTCAGAGTCAAAATTAAGTGCTTAATAAATGCTTGTTGAATTGAATTATAGCTTTCTTTAGGATGCAAAAAAAATTAATGAAGCATGGATTTATTTGTGCTCACTTCTTCTGAGAAGGATAATCACTGATTTTCTATGTTTTAAATTGACATATCAATCCCTGAAAGTATTTACTGATCCTGCATCCCTCAAGAAATGTAGCTATTTAAACGCATTGCCATTTGTTCATGGGCTAGAATGGATCTGGGAAAACAGAGCATTTTACTTAAAACAAATGAATAATCAATTCTTGATAGCAGAAGGGAAAACATGCTCCTAATTCATGGCTTGGGTAATTTTTCTTCCCCACTTCATCCAGCAGCCAGCTTTCTATCTCTAGTCATGACATGTACTCAGCTGACACAGCACAATTAATTGAGTCAATAACACAGCAATCCAAATCAGCCGCGATGACGGCTGGAAGCAGCAAGGATCTTGATCTGATGCTTTACATCCCATGCTCATGTCTCCTGTTCCTGATTATACAGCCCCCTCACCTCCTCTCTGCCCTCCTGAGCACCGCAATGATATCCCAACCACAATGGTCTCTCTTATGTAAATTAGCCTTCCAAAAAGTCTTTCTATAGAACCCGTTTTTTATTCTAAACACAAGCTATGTGTGTTGCTCATGTAGATTATGTGTTTGCCTGCAATGTATTTATCTAAATGTGGCTTGCAGGAGACATAAATAGAAATCTCTTAGATTTTGCCCACTCTTCTCCAAAGCAGGTTTCGATTCCAGCTTGGAGGAGAGCAAGAGAAGAAGCCACATGCCTGGCCACTCTGCTTAACTCAGGAAGCAAGTACCAAACTATAATTATATTTGCTTTTGTTCAGTTTTTTCAGTGGTGTTTGACTCTCTGTGACCCCATTTAGGTTTTTCTTGGCAAAGATGCTGGAGTGGTTTGCCATTTCCTTCTTCATCTCATTTTACAAATGATGAAACTGAGGCAAATAGAGATTAAGTGACTTGCCCAGGGTCATATAGCTAGTGTCTGAGGCCATATTTTAATTTAGGAAGATGAGTCTTTCCTAATGGAGTCTTTCTGACTCCATTCCCTTAAAGATTATTAATCTAAGGGGTAACTGAGGAAAAATCAAATTCAATCTGCTTTGCTGGTTGCTATTCCTTAAGAAGGAAAGGATGCCCAAAGTTTATATCAGAAGGCTTGACTCCTCTCCACAAAATCCTAGTTCCACAAAAGACCATTATAAACATGAAAAAGTAAACCCATTTATGGAAACAGATAACAAAATAAATATCAGAGGAATTATACAAATTAGAATATACTGAGTAATACAAAGAGTGAATGAACTCTTCACTAGGGAATCAACTATCACAGCCCAGCAGAGAGACAAAGAGACAGACAGAGAGATAGAGACAGAGAGAGACAGACAGACAGAGACAGAAACAGAGAAAGAGAGAGACAGAGATAGAGACAGAGAGAGAGAGACAGAGATAGAGACAGAGAGAGAGACAGAGACAGAGAGAGGGGGGAGGGAGGGAGGGAGAGAGAGAGACAGAGAGAAAGATAGAGAGAGAGACAGAGAGAGAGACAGAGGCAGAGAGACAGAGACAGAGACAGAAACAAGTAGTTAAGTGATAGACATAAAAAGAGGAGAAGGTAAGGGAGAAGGAAAGGAGAAAGAGACAGAGAGACAAAGATAGAGGGAAGAGAAGGGAGAGGTGGGGAAAGAAAAAGTCCTTTATCTCACTAAGAGGAAATTCTCTCAAATTACAAAGTCTCTAGGAGAGATAGGCTAAAAACCAGGGGCTTTTAACACCAACTCCTCTATATACCTCCTTTCTAAAAACTGTTCTCTTTTTCTCTGAATTTCTCCTGAAACCTTTAAAAATGAAGGAGGAAGTTTTCTCCTCTCCCAAGTTCTAGTACCTTGGGAGACTTTTATGCAAATCTCCCAGGCTTGAGTCTAGGGTTACAAGTACTCTTCCATAATGTTCTTATATGTTCCATAATAGCCTTGTTCCTTTCAATTCTAATGTCCTATGGTCAAAGTTCCCAGTCATTTCCAAAATGGACCTTCTGTTTTAATATTCTTTGTTCGAAGATGTCTTACATATCAGATATAATAAATACTTCTAAGTGTCACAGGACTAAATGTATACTGAGGAATAATAATAATAATAAATAGCATTTATATAGCTATATGTGCCAGGCCTGTGCTTAACATTTCACAGTCATTATCTCATTTAATCCTCACAACCATACTGGGAAATAGGTATTATTAGTATTATACTCATTTTACAGAGAAAAAGAGTGTGGAAAACAGAGTTTAGTCCAATTAAACTTCACAAAACAAATCCCCTTAATAAAAAAAATTTGTGTAGTAAAACTTGGACTCAGTCAAAAGACCTCACCCAAGGACTGGAAGATTTAGGAAGGACCTGGTGTTGAGGTCACCAGTTCCCCATCACTGGGTGATTTACCCAAGGTCATAAAGCTAGCAAGTATATTATTCCAAATTTTTATTCGGATCTGTCTTCCTGACTCTAGGCCTGGGGACTATACATTTAGAAACGACTTAAAACATATATTTTCCTGATAGAAAATTTATTGGAACACTCCATGAGCACATGAAATGTTTTGATATGTTGTGACTTTGACCAAGCCACTGTTCCTCTCTGAGCCTCAGTTCCTCATCTATAATATAAAGAATTTGGACTAGTTCCCCTCTAAGATTTCTTCATGTCCTCACATTTGATGATGTTTATCATTTACACAACCATAGATTTAGTTAAGTGACTTGACTAAAGTTTTACCAATAGCAAATATTGTAGCATAGTCCTGATTCGATTCCAAAGCTTCTGACATCAGAGCCAGTAACTTTCCAATATACTATGCTGCCTTTAAGTCATACCAAATATCACCAATTGTTATAGCCTTGAGATAATATAATTCAACCCCCATCATTTTTTTTTTGCTTTTTGGAGGGCGATTGGGGTTAAGTAACTTGCCCAAGGTCACATGGCTAGGTTTTTGTTTGTGTGTGCATTGTGTCTGAGGCTGGAACCGAACTCAGGTCCTTCTGACTCCAGGGCCGATGCTCTACTCACTGTGCCACCTAGCCACCCCAACCCCCATCATTTTACAAATGGGGAAATCGAGAACCAGGAAATTACTTTCCTAACTCAAGGATGTAACTAGGGCATGTCAGAACCTTTAGTTTTCTCCCAAGGTGCTGACATTTGGAAGGTGCCTAAAGCATTGTCCTAAGACTTGCTTCCAGCCCCTGGTAGGCACACCCTCAGTGAATTTCTCCCCACCTAATGATGAAGTCTCATTTCAGGGTATATATGATCTCCCCTGGATCTACCCCTGGCCCATTGACCCCTCTGCCACCACCTCCCTAAGACTCTTTCAGTGTGTTAGAAAACTCAGAGTGGCTTGGGTCCTAGGATTCCTTCTAGAGGTGAACTCTGATAACCTTTCCACCTTTTCTTAGGGACAGGAATTCCTCATTATAGCACTGGTGTAAGAGTACACATCTAGTAGAAGAGCCAGATTTCCAAACTAAATTTTACTCCAAATCCAATATTACCTCCACTATTCCATAAGGCCCTCTGTCTTCTTCCTTCACAAAACCACATGACATCTTCCTGCATATCTTCAGTTTTACAAACCAAAAACTACTGTACACGGCACCCTACAGTGGATGTTATAATTCAAATCCATTGAATCATAGAATCTCAGAACCATAGGCATAGAGGGGACCATAATTAAAATAGAATACAATATAATACAACAGAACATAATACAAGCTAAAACATAGACTGATAGAATATAAGACATAGACTAAAGGTAATTAGGGAGAATAGTCAGGAAGACCTGAGTAAATCCTGTGTCAGAAACTTACTAGTTGTATGACCCTGGGCAAGTCTGCCTCAGCTTCTGCATCTGTAAAATAGGATTAATAATAAACAACTGGGGGGGGGCGGAGCCAAGATGGCGGAGTAGAAACAGCAGTTCCAAGGTGCTCTGCCCCACACAACTTCCAAACAATGTAAAAGGGGAACCTGAACAACTTCTGGAGCACCAGCACCCACAGAACAACACAGAGAAGCTAACATCCCGCTAAGGACAGCCCAGCAGCTCTGCAGGGAGTGGCCAGCACAGCTCTCTGAGAGCAGGCAGCACAGCATGCTGGGAACCAACAGTGCAGCACTCTGGGAGCTGAGCTCAGACCCCTGTGAGCCGCGGTTTTAGCCCTTGGGTGGCTGGGCCAGCAGCCTGCTGGAGGGACCCCAAAACACCAGCAGCTGTGGCAATTCCAGAATTATCAGCACAGATATGCCTAAGACAAAGTGAGAGGTTAGTGCCCTATGGACTTTGGGACCAGTATTTGGGGAACACATCAGCTTCCTCCCCTGGGGGAAAAAAGCTGCTGAAGAAACTAGGAACAGAAGCCATTTTGCAGTGTCACTGGAGACTCTAGCTCCTGGTCTGCGAACTGTAGGGAGATCCAGCAATCAGTCTGGGGGTTAATCGCTCTTGCTTTAAACTGCCTGGATCTGGATTGTGGTCTGAGGGGAGGTTTGGGGTGGGTATCCAGTTTGCCAGAGTGGGTGGAGGTTTTACAGAGGCCACCCAACCTGCGGAAATTGTGAAGACCCCCCATTTGGGACAGAAGCTCTCCTGTCTGGTGGCAGAGTCCTACTGTGGCAACAAGCCAAAAATCAAGTAATTAAGTGGGAAATTGCCTAGGCAAAAGAAACAAAATAAACAGAAAAATTCAACATTGGACTCCTATTTTAGGGGCAAAGAGGATCAAAGCATGGAGGAGGACTGTGAAGTCAGAACGCCTGCACCAAAAGCCCCAAATGAAAATACAACCTGGCTACAGGCTATAGAGGACCTTAAGAAGCAGATAAGAGAAGTGGGGGAAAATTGGGAAGATAAAGGATAAAGATGCAAGAAAAGTATGAAATGACAGTCAACAGCCTGACTGAGGAAAATAACACCTTAAAAATAGACTAACTCAAATGGCAAAAGAGGCTCAGAAAGGCAATGAGGAGAAGAATGCCTTAAAAAGCCGAATTTGCTAGATGGAAAAAGAATCTCAAAATCTCACTGAGGAGATTCATTCCTTCAGAGTTAGACTGGAGCAAATGGAAGCTAGTGACTTTATGAGAAATCAAGATGCTGTTAAACAGATCCAAACAAATGAAAGGACAGAAGGCAATGTGAAATATCTCATGGGAAAAACCACTGACCTGGAAAATAGATCCAGGAGAGATAATTTAAAAATTATTGGACTACCTGAAAGCCATGATCAAAGAAAGAAGGTAGATATCATCCTTAAAGAAATTCTCAAGGAAAATTGCCCTGATGTTTTAGACCCAGAGGGGGAAATAGAGGATGAAAGAATCCACAGATCACCTCCTAAAAAAGATCCCCAAAAGAAAACTCCTAGGAATATAATAGCCAGGTTCCAGAATCCCCAGATCAAGGAGAAAATACTCCAAGCAGCCAGGAAGAACCAATTTCAATATTGTGGAAACACAGTCAGAATAGCCCAGGACCTGGCAGCTTCTACACTGAGGGATCGAAGAGCATGGAATATGATATTCCAGAGGGCAAAAGAGCTGGGATTGAAGCCAAGGGTCACCTACCCAGCAAAACTGAGTATCTTGTTTCAGGGGAAAATATGGTCATTCAGTGGAATAGAGGACTTTCAAGCATTCTTGAGGAAAAAACAGAGTTGAATAGAAAATTTGACATCCAGACACAAGAAGGAAGAGATGCCTGAGAAGGTAATCAGGGAAAAGAAATCAAAAGGAACTTATCAAAGTTGAACTATTTATATTCCTACATGGAAAAACAATAACTGTGTCTGATGAAACCTTTCTCATTATGAAAATAATTGAAGAAGGGTATATGGGCATGTGTTTACAGGTATACATGGATAGAGCCACAGGTTGAATTTGATGGGAAGGGATAATACTTAAGGGGTGAAGTTAAGAGGTGAGAGAGGAAAGTGGCAAGAGGCGATGGAGAGAGAAAGGGTAGGGTAAACTATCTCATGTAGAAGAGGCAAGGGGAAGTAGTTTCAGGGGAGGGGAAGAACAGGAAGGCAAAAAGGCAAAACCATATTCTCATTGAAGTTGGCTTAAGGAGAGAATCACATACATACTAAATGGGATATCTCACCCTGCAGGAGAGTAGGGGAAAGGGGGATGAGAGGAGGTTTGATGGAGCGGAGGGCATTCTGGGGGAAGGGGAAGTTGGAACTTTCGAAGAGGGACAGGATCAAAGTAGAGAATGGACCAGGTGGGAGGTGAGATGGGTGGGAGGGAAATATAAGCAGTCTTTTACAATATATCTACTATGGTAATGTTTTGCATAGCTATACATGTACAACACGTACTGAATTGCTTATCTTCTCAGAGGGAGTGGGTGACAAGAGAGGAAGGGAATGGATCTGAAAATCGAAGTTTTAAAATTAAATGTTTCATAAGATGTCCATGCGTTGGGGCTCAGAGATTCACCTTGCCCTAATGGCAAAATCGAAGGGGGTATGGGAGAAGATATGGGAGAGAGCAGATTAGATGAGGGGATATCTAGTTGGACTGCTATTCTGGGGTGGTGGCTAGGGAAAAATGGGGAAAATTGTAACTCAAAATCTGGCAGAAATGAATGATGTAAACCAGAAGTTAATAAAGCATTTGTTTAATAAAAAAATAATAAAAAGAAATAATAACTCACAGGATCGAATAGAATAACATATATAAAACACAGTGAAAAATAAAGCATTACAGAAACTTTATTTATTAGAGACTATTAAAGCTTGAAGAATCTTTAAAATTTAGGATTCTAGAACTTAAATTTGTGAAATGTTAGCAGTCCGTAGAACCAAAAACATTAAAGAAAGACATAGTAGAAAGAGTGCTGAAATTCTAGTCAGAACTGGATTCAAATCCCACTTGAAGTCTTACTAGCTATGTGATTATAGATAAAACACTAAATATCTCCAGGATCTTCTTATCCAAAGTAGGCATGATAAAACTTGTACTACCTCTATCACAGGGTTGCTAAAGGGAGAAAGAGGGAAAGAAAAAGAGGTATGAGGGAGGGAGAGAGGGAGAGAGAAAAGGAGAAGAGAATGAGGAAAGAAAGGAACAAACATTGCTTAAGCACCTACTATGTTCCAGGCACTGTGCAAAGTGCTTTTCAAATACCATCTCATAATAGCCATGGAAGGTAAGTTCTATTTTTATCCCCATTTTACAGATGAGGAAATTGAGGCAAACAGGGATTAATTGACCTGCCCAAAGTCACATAGTCATTAATTGTCTAAAAGTTTTGAAATCAGATTTTTCTGACTCTGGGCGTAGCACTCTATCCACTGTGCCACCTAGCAGAGAAGGAAAGGTGAAGGAGAAGAATAAGGAGAATAGAAGGATTATGAAAGGAGAGAGATGCAGAAAAACAAAGAAGGGAAAGATAGAGGAAGAAGAAAAAAGGAAGGAAAGGAGAGAAGGAAGGAAGGAAGGGAGGGAGGGAGGAAGGGAGGAAGGAAGGAAGGAAGGAAGGAAGGAAGGAAGGAAGGAAGGAAGGAAGGAAGGAAGGAAGGAAGGGAGGGAGGGAGGAAGGAAGGAAGGAATGGAGAGGTTAATATTATGGCAAGTGTGTGAACTGAATCCTGATTTGACACAGGCTATCAAATAAGGATATAAGATCAAATAAGGATGTGATAGGGTGGTTTGGATTCTAGTACCACCCTCCCTCCCACCAACTCCACCCTCACACACAACATATATACTAACACAAGAAGAGTAGATATAAAATGCTGTTTGTCAGATTTTTTTCATAGACTTTATATGAATCTGTCTTTCTCTGATCTCATTCTAATCTGTTTGGGAAAGAGAGTGGGAACATAAAGCATGTATGAGTGGTACAATGCAAATGCATAGAACATGGATTTCTAAAGGTGGAAGAGACCTTGGAACAGAATGTTGGAAAAATGGAACCTAAAAGATTATCGCTGGAAGGGATCTTAGAGGTTATCCAAATTCCCTTGATAATATTTCTGGCAGATGATCATCCAGACTCTATTAACAAGCTATGTATGTCAGGAGCTGAAGCAGCTTCCAAGAGATTCCCTGAACAGGATCACTCAGGCCCATGTAACATCAATATATGTTCCCCAATGTCTGGAAGAAAGTTGCATTGAAAATGCAAATTATTAGTTGCCATTTGAGAGGGCTTAATTATCTGACTCTATAAGAAACCTGTGTCAGTTATATGAAACTGAAATTTCAATATTTCCAATCGATGTTGGGGCCATTAAAAACCCATGGCATTCCAGAGACAGCCCCCAGCTCCATTTCCAGGATTCCTGGGTTACAAGATACCTGTATTTCTGAAACAAGAGGAGAAAACTCTTAAAAACAGACAGCCTAGTAATTGACAAGGCATCCATATTTAACCACAGTTATCAATAAGATATAAAATTAGATTAAGACCTTTCATTTCCAATGACCAGAAGCTTTTTCCTTTTTATCACCACAAGAAACTGAGAATGTATTTTTTTATATCAATTCGGTCCTGGCCTTCCATCTTTAAGGTTTCCAAATAGTACTGACCAAGGGTATGGTGGCAAACAATTGCCAATTGAGTCTCAAAAAAAAATGTACACACAACACACTTTTCAATTTAGTCTTCATTACTCACTTAACTCTGTTACTTTCTCAAACCTAGGGAATCAACAAAACAATAAATTAAAATTCATTTTTGTTGCTCACAGTGAAAATTTAACAATTGGTTCTACTGCTTGTGACCAATGCTGGTAAAAATGTAAAAATAGTAAGAATAATGGCTAGGACTTATGCAGCACCTTAAGATTTGCAAAAGGTTTTTTCATATATTGTCTCATTTGAACTTGTAAGATAGGTGCTATGAGTGTTTGGGTTGGACATCAAGAGGCCTGCTTATAAGAATAAACAATAGTAAAGATATAATCCAGGGTGGCTAGGTGGCACAGTGAATAGAGCACCAGCCCTGGAGTCAGGAGGACCTGAGTTCAAATCCAGCCTCAGACACTTAATACAAAAGCTAGGCATGTGACCCTGGGCAAGTCACTTAATGCCAATTGCCCTCCAAAAAGAAAAAAAAAGATATAATCCAATGGCATTTGGCTACATGAGTTCAACAACTTGACTAATTTTTTTTTCTCTTGATGAGCTGACCCTTTGTTTTAAGTTATATAGACACCCTTCCTGTGTCATTGGTTCTGTAGGAAATCACATATATAATGTAATTTGAGTAGGCAATATAAAATCTTCCCTGTGCACCAAAGATACTTTTCTCCATTAATCTGATGGCATACCCCTAATTCCTTTGTCAGGTAGGGCCTCCTTAAACAGATTCGATTGAATTCTGTTCAACACCAATTATTGCACACCCACCATTTGCAAGGTGTTGGGCCCTGCACTGTGGAGGCAAAGTCAAAAAAGAAAACCATCTCTTCCCTCAGATAATTTTCAGTGATGTCTGAGTCTTTGTGGCCCCATTTGGGGTTTTCTTGACAAAGATATCAAAGTGTTTGCCATTTTCTTCTCCAGGTCATTTTTTACAAATAAAGAAGCTAAGGCAAACTCAATAAGATGAGTCTTCCCGACTTCAGGTCTGGCACTCTAACAAATGCACTACCTAACTGCCCTATATTTTCTAATAATATCCATTTAAACTAGGTACTCAGAAGCATCACCCTGATATAGAGATGAGCCCAGTTGCTGGAAACCTATGTAGTAAAGCATGGGCAACTAGGTGGCACAATGGATAGAGTGCTGGGCCGGGAGTCAAGAAGACTCATATTCCTGAGCTCAAATCTGGCCTCAGACACTTACTAGTTGTGTAACCCTGAGCAAGTCACTTAACCCTGTTTGCCTCAGTTCCCTCATCTGCAAAAAGAGCTGGACAAGGAAATGGCAAACTACTCCAGTATCTTTGACAAGAAAACCCCAAATGGCATCATGAAGAGCCAGACACGATTGAAACAACTCAACAATAACGTGTAGTAGAGCATAAAGGTGTGTCCTTACAAGCAAGAAAAGCTCCACATACCAGCCCAGTGATCAAATGAAATAATACATGCAAAAACACTTTGCAACTCTTAAGGTACTACATAAATGATGTTGTTGTAGTCATATCAGAAGGAAGTGGGTTCTTTCTCACTGAGGGATTTAAAACATGTTGCAATTGACCACTCATCAGGGACATTTTGAGGAGGATTATTATTCAAGTATGAATTGGCTGAGGTGACCTCCCCAAACTCCCTTCCAAGGCTGAGATTCAGGGATTTTGTGACTATATCTTTCATTCACAAAGGACCTGCTATGACATTTTTTATTCTATCTCTTCATGTTTGGGTGATATGGGTAATAAGTAACTTCCCAGGCAAGCAGCTCTGGATGGGGAGCTGGGAAGAAGTAAACCTTTGGAAATGCCAAGTCTTCTCATCCAGCTTTGAAAGTGACCAAATCTTCCCTGGAGCAATAAATGGGATATGCTAGTTGAGGAGAGCCAAGGAAAGCTTGGAAGTGCCAAGTTGGATACAAGAGATACACAGCCAGAATGAAAAGTCAAAACCCATGAAGAAAACACTGTGGTTTGTGTGGTATTATAAATCTCCTATCTCTCCAGAGTGCTACACTCAAAATGGACCATTTCAATTCCAGGGCCTTAGAATTCCGGCTCTTGTTAAAATATTCCGCAGAACGTTGGGAAAGCTACTTGCCATGCCAGTTCCTCATCTACAAGGAGAAATGGACATTCTAACCATTCCTATCTGCCTCAAAAAAACCCTCTGAACTAGTAAAGGATAATTTGTTTTTAGCATTGACCGATATTCAAAGTGGTCAAGATACTGATGATAAGACCTAACTTAGGAAAAATTTAGAGATTCATGTAGGGAAAAGATTGTAGGTTTGGAGGAGTATTTGAGGACTAGAGAAAGGTAAAAATGACAAGAATCAAGATTGAGGGTGTAAGCAGAGCCCCAAATAACCTTAAGCACATTAGTAATTTATGTTTACAATAACCACAGTCTTAGCATTAACATTGTAATTAAGATTCATTGGGAAAGAAGTAGAGATAGAAGAGAAGAAGTAAAGAAAGAAGAGAAAGGAAGAGAGGGAAAAGAGGGGAAGAAGAGATAAGATATGGGAGGACAAGATGGAAAAGATGATGCTGAAAAAAGAGAAAAATGTAGAAGGAAAAAATGAAGAGGCAATGGAGAAAGAAGATAAGGGTGAAGAGAAAAGGATGAGGAGAGTGCTTCAAAAGTAAGGCTAGGCAGAAGAAAAGGGGGAAAGTAGAGGTGAACCTGTCAGTTTGTGAATTTAGGTTATTTCTTATAGTGCTCCAAAGACTCTATGTCATTTCCCCGAAGGTGCTTTCTATGCAAATAAGGCATGTCATAACAGGCAAGTGATGATAGTCTCATGACCATAGAGGCAGCATCTTGTAGTACAAAGAGCACTGACCTGGTGTCAAGATTTGAAACCAAGTTCTGACACAGCCAGTTGTATGAGCATCAGCAAGTGGTTAAGCTCTCTGAATCTCATTTCCTTATCTATATAATTTGGACACTGAATTATAGATCTAAGGCTAGAAAGTACCAAAGACATCGCCTGGTCCAACTCCCTCATTTTGCAGTTTAGCAAACAGAGGTCCACAAATGGTAAAGTCCTTGGCTAGTAAGGACCTGGTGTTGAGGTCCTACTACTAATAAGTAGTAAAGCAGGATATGAATCTAAAATCCTCTGCCTCCAGTTCTAGGAATCTTCCTGTTACATATAATACGGGGAAGAAAGCACTCAATAAACCTTAAGGACCACATAAATATGCATTATTATTGTGATCCAAATAGCAGGGATTCAGAAACTAGGTACAGGCAATTGAAATAGATTAACCTACTTTTCTGCTCAGTTCTCTTTTTTTCTACAAAAGATAGAGCTTTTTTATAGCTCAAACATGTGCTTTAGGAAGATCACTTTGACAGTTCAATGGAGGATGAGCTAGAGTAGGGAGAAACTTGTGGCAGGCAGACCAACCAACAAACTATTGCAACAGGCATAAGGGGATGTACCAGGAAGTCGGTACAGAAGGGGACATATGTGAGAGATGCTGTAAAGGTGACATCAGCATACCTGGGCAACTGATGGATATGGGAAGGTGAGAGAAAGTGAGGATTTGAGGATAATACCTAGGCTCCAAACCCAAGTGAGTTTATAATTGAAATGGATCTACTGAGACAAACCGTTTTACTGTTTGATAACTCTTAGGATGGTCTGAAATCAGACTGATGTTGACTCTGCCATCTGGAAACTCACATAATCTTTGAAACCTCTTCAACAGGAAGATCTTTCAAATATTGCTTGTTCCCTTTCAGTTTTAGGTGTCACCTCCTCCCTAAGGTCTTTTCTGATCATCATGGGCGTCAGTGCTCTCTCCCACTTAATGTTGCATTTGCTTAGGGGTTGACATGCAAGCTCCTTGGCAGCAGGAACATCTTGTTCATCTGTTTCTTTTTGTCTATGTATCACCAATATCTAACACCAATGCTTGGTTCATAGTAGTGCCTTAATGAAAGTTTTTTGAATGAAGCAAACAGTGGGAAGAATGAATGAAAATATTTGGATAAAGGTTGAAGGAGGAAGAAATGGAAGCTATTTTGTCATTGGAGTAGACTAGAGACCACCTAGACAGAAAGAAGAAATAGATGAGGGGTTTGTGAAACATATTGAGCCTAACACAAAGGAATTATTATCACATTTGGGGGGACTTAAATTACTTAGACATCTGATGGCAACTTTACTGTCAAAAGAAAAGCAGCTAATAATTTTTATTTGCCTTAACAATCATTTTATCCTTCAAAAAGTGAAGGAACCAAAGAGGGTAAATTATTTTCTGGATCTTATTCTTACTAGCAGAGATGAACTGGTTGCTGGAGTGAAAATGATAGGAACCATGAAGGAAATGAACATTTCATCTGAGAATCTGTGTTAGAGGAAGAAAGGAAAACTGGGTATAATCTGACATGCACCCTAGATTTTGGGAAAGTAAATTTCAGAGAAAAAATAGGTTGGATCCTATGAGCTAAGTCAGCCTAGAAAGCTCATAAGACTTCGGAGACTAGGTGATGCAGTGAATAGAGCACTGGCCCTGGAGTCAGGAGGATCTGAGTTCAAATCCAACCTCAGACACTTAACACAAAAAACTAGCCATGTGACCTTGGGCAAGACACTTAGCCCCAGTTGCCCTACAAAAAAAAGGCAAGAAAAAAAAAGCTCAGAATACAATAAAGAACAAAATTCTGAAGACATAAGAACAAACAGCTCCAATGAGGAGAAAAAGTGATATTTATGTGAAGAGACTAATGTGAATACACAAGGAATTCATCGATTAATTTAGACTTAAAAAAAAAAGAATTGTAAAGAAGATAAAAGCAAGACCAGAAAATGAATAGCAAGAGTCAGTGAGCAAGTCTTTGAAAAAGACTAAAGATCAATGAGTCAAAAGTATGATATTGTGGCCAAAACATATTATTTCCATCATAGGTTAGGTTAATAGAAAAATAATGCCAAAAAATGAAGGAATACCAGAACTGTTATAAGTCTACATTGGCAAACTATAATTATTCTTGGTACATTTCTTTTAGATAAGTCCTATGATTTCAGTGGCATTGGGACTCCCTGTGAGAAAATTCCCTTTACCAATTATAAATCAGCAACTGCTCTATAACTTCAAGTCTTGAAGAACTAACTAGGGCACTGAGAGGTTAAGTGCCTTACTCAGAATCACACAGCCAATCTGTGTCAGAGGCAGGAATTGAATTTAGATTTTTCTGACTCTAAGGTTGGCTTCCTCTCTACTACACTATGCTGCCTAACAACAACAACAAAAGCTGTAGCAACAGACATTTATACTGCTTTGCATATATTTTTAAAAATTTGATCCTCATAATTGTTTGATGAAGTGAATACTGAAGATCTTATCATTTTTTTCTAGTGGATAAGAGAACAAAAGCTCAGAGGTAATTGACTTCCTCATGATCACAAAATTACTGCTAAGACCGAGAAACAGGATTCAAACTCAGGTCTCTCCTAAACAAGTCCAGGGCTCATTCTCCTACAGTATATGACCTCCAGTTTTAGTAAAGATATTGATAAAATGAAATGTGTCAAAAGGGAGGAGACTATACCATAAGGATGATATAAATATAGAAACTGACCACTTAAATAGACTTTATGTAAAGGTCTCGTGCGTGGTCTAATGTGTTGCTACGTTAAGGGTTCCCACTGCAAGATGGGATACAACAAATTAAACAAGTATAATTTAAAGAGTACTAGCTGTAGAGTCAGAAATTTTGGGTTCAACTATCATTCCTGACATTAATCTATTTGAATTTGGGGGCACATAGGTGGCACAGTGAATAGAGCACCGGCCCTGGAGTCAAGAGGACCTGAGTTCAAATCTGGCCTCAGACACTTAACAAAAAAACTAGCCATGTGACCTTGGGCAAGTCATTTAACCCCCATTGCTCTCCAAAAAGCAAAAAAAATCTATTTGGATTTGATCAAGTCACAGTCTTCCTAGGCATCACTTTCATCATCTACAAAAATGAGAGGACTCTGGTAGACAGACTCTAAGGAACTCTTATATTTGGAACTATTTTTTTTAGTCTTGAATCTATCATTCAATATATCACCTATAACTACTTATACATCATTGGAAATCTAATAGGCATGCCATCTATGCTTTGATCCAAGTAATTTATTAAAACACTGAACAAAATAGGGCAAAGGGCAAATCCCTGGAGTATTCCACTAGAGACATTGCTTTAAGTCAGCATCAATCACCACCTTTCTAATATCTAATTCACAGTGACTTCTTGAAGAAAGTTCAGATCTGGAAAGTTTTGCACACAGATAATACTTAATTACAAAATCAACGGATGTCAAAGTTAGATGGAAACTCTGAGACTCTCTGGGGATTTTCCCTACATCAAAGAGAATCTACATGACAACCCATCCAACAAGTGATCTTGGAGCATTTGCTTTAAGACCTTGCCTAAAGGGGAAAACACTACTCCTCCAGGCAGCCCATTTCTTTGGGAGAGCTTTGGTTATTGGGAATACTTTCCCTGATATTAAGTCTAAATCTATCTCCCTGGGCTTCTCTTCATTGTTCCAAGTTCCTCCCTCTAGAACAAGGAAGTTTAATCTATTCTTCATTTAATAGCTCTTCAGATACTTGAATCCCACAATCATGTCCCCCAAGAGTTTTCTCTTCTCCAAGCTAAACATCCCCACTTCCTTCAATAGATCCTCTAAAGATATGGTTTCATGTCTATTCACAATTCTTGTTGCCATCCTCCAGATAGTTTCTGGCTTCTATATGTGCTTATTAAAATGTGAGACCCAGAACTGAACACATATTCCAAATGTGGTCTGACCAGGCAGCAGACAGCAGGGCTACCATATCCTTACTCTTTTATATGCCTTCTTTAATAAAGTTTAAGAAAGCATAAAAGTTTTTTCTCTTTTTTGAGGGGAGAAGGCAAGGCAATTGGGGATAAATGACTTGCCCAAGGTCACACAGCTAGTAAGTGTTAACTGTCTGGGGTCATATTTGAACTCAGGTCCTCCTGACTCCAGGACTCTATTCTCTGTGCCATCTAGCTGCCCCATTAAAGTTTTTTTGACTACTATATTACGTTACTGATTCACATTAAGTGTAAACCCACTAAAACCCTCAATTTTTTTCTCATAAAGATTTCTCTTTAACCACACTTTTTTGTTGGTCAGTCATTCCAGTCAAGTCTGATTCTTCTTGACTCCATTTGGGGTTTTCTTGGCAAAGATGATGGAGTGGTTTGCCATTTCCTTCTCCAGCTCATTTTATTTATAATTGAGGAAACTGAGGCAAACAGGGCTAAATGACTTGCCCAGGGTCACACAGTAAGTGTGAGTACAGTGTCTGAGGTTAGATTTTAAGTCAGAACAATGAGCCTTCCTGACTCTGGGCCCAGCACTCTATTCTTCCCATCTAGCTGCCCCTTGACCACACCTTATCCATTTCCTATTTATGAAGTTGACTTTCTTTGTCCCAGATGAGACTACATATAAATCACACCTTATTAGATTCATCCTGATATTTTAACTTCTTAAGATATTTTTGGATCCTGACTCCAATATCATGTTAACTATTCCTAGTAGCTTTGTTTCATCTGTAAGCCTGATAACTATAACAGTTCTGCCTCCATCCAAGTCACTGATAGAAATATTTAACAGTGCTGGGTCATGCACAGATTGCTGGAATCTTTTAATCTGCCTAGGGGTTATAATACATATAATTCTAAAATTATGATTCTTTTTCTTTTTTTATGATTTAACTTGATCTTCTAGAGGGATGGAATTGTTGATCTTCATAAAAATATGACTCACCTTTGTAGGCAACTGGGCATTTACATTCATGGCACTATATAGAGCTCATGGCCCCAATTCAATTTGCCCTGAGGACAGCTCTGGGAGAACTGTTTAATCATTAAAAATAGGCTTTAAAGTTAGCACAGTGCTTTTCATAGAGTTGGTGTGTAATAAGTTTTTGAATGAGTGAATGAAACCTGGGTCCAGGATCTTGTATGATTTGTAGCTATTCAGGTGTCATTCAGTTCAGGACAACTGAGTTCCAAACTCCCAAATGCCATGATTCTGCTATAAGCAACCTTGTCCAGTGAAAGTAGAATTGACCTAAAGTTAGGAATCACAGTATCCAAAATTTTAGAGATGGAGGAAATGTCAAGTCATCTGGCCTAAGAGTTGTCAAACTACAGCCCACAGGCCATATCCTATCCCATTGTCTATTTTTGTATAACCCACAAAGTAAAAATGATTTTTATATATAAAAATAAAAAATCTGCTCTGACCTAGTCTAACTCATATTTGAAAAATAAATCTCCTTGAATACACTCAAGCAGACATCCAGCCTTTGTCTGAAGGTCTCTGGTGAAAGAGAACCCACTAGTTCCTTGAATAATCTGTTACACTTTTAAATAGTTCTAATTTTTAGGAAGCTCTTTTGGACAGTAAGACTAATTCTTTTCTCCTTAAAATATCCACCCATATTACTTGTTTGGCCCTATAGGTCCAAGCAAAAGAAGTCTCCCTTTGACATGCCCTCAAACCCTTGAAGACAGCTGTAATACTCCATTTCTTTTCTTCACCAGTCTAAAAATCCCTAGATCCTTCAATTCCAACTGCAGCTCAACTGCCTCAATGGGCAGGAAATCCAACCTAACTAAAGGAATAAATCAGCCTGAAGAAAAAATAGGAAGTCACGTGTGTCAGGTGAGTGAAGTCACCAAATTGACAAATACCTCCTATCAGAACCCAGTAGGGACACCCTAGGACCAAAAGCACCTAGAATAATAGTGCCTCCAGCCACTGGGCCTTCCCATTTCCATCCCAATCCTGGAAATGCCATCCAAGGGAACAATTCCTGCTGAAAATGTGCCCTCCATCCTTGCCATCACTAACATTAACCACTAATCAACTGACACTAGTGGACAGATAAGACCAACAGCCTAGAAAATAGCAAAACTCCCCAGTCCATCAGTTCTACATCTGGCCCAGCTACTGCAGCCATCATCCAGGGAAACAATCCCAGTGGAGATTCAGTCTGGCAACTGTCTCTGCAGGTGCCACGGCCCTTGCTTCCTTAGTAGTCACAGCTATGGAAGACCTGGAAAAGAAAACTCTTTCCAACAAAGTTCTTGGCACTGTCAAATGGTTCCACATCAGAAACAGATATGGTTTTATTAATAGAAATTACATTAAAGAAGATGCATTACCATCTGTTTTGCTGCTGTATCCTAAGGACCAAGGATGTGAACTCTTTAAATGCAGGGTCTGTCTCTGCTTTTCTATTTGTATCTCAAACACTTGGCACAATGCTTTTATATAGTAAATGCTTAATAAATGTGTTTTACTTTATTTAATCATTCATTCAGCCAATCCTCATAGGGCATAGATGTGAGGTCCTTTACCATTTTTATTTGCCTCCCCTGGCTACTACAATAGCTTATCAATGTCCTTTCTAAAATTCAGTGCCTCAGAATGAATGTAATACTCCAGATGTAGTCCACTCAAGGAACTTCAGGATTTTAGTCCCAGGGAAATTAACTAGGTATCCTTGAACAAATAAATTCCATTCTCTGGACCTCACTTTTTCATGGACAAAATGAGTGGGTTGGACGAGCTGATGTATACAGTTCCTCCCAGCTCCAAAGTTCTATGAGGTTATAATATTAAGAGAGGAGGAGGAGAGTGAGAGATTATGAGACTCAGGACATATCCTTGGGTTTTCATAGAGTGACTACAAAATAGCAGCCTTTGCTACTGTCACTTCAGTGAAAATACGAGCATATGTATGAAATTGATTTAGTGCCAGCAAAAGGGGCATTAATCTCACTGCAAATTTTCACTACGGGGACAGGAGGCTGTAAATTTCAGGTGGCCCAACAGCAGCTCTGATTTTGCATGAAATATGATGCTGATTTTTTTAAAGAAAAGAAGCACTTTACTAAGCCTTAATTGACAATCACATCTTCCCATTTGTGAATGAGAGTAGATGATGAAACCAATAAAAAATCCAACACAAACATCCACATTTTTTGGTCCCTGTTAGCATGATAAAATGCTGTGGTTAATTGAATAAATACTTTGATTTCCTGTTGGGGGATTCCTGTATTATTTTCTACAGTCAAAATTGAATTTAGTCAACAAACAATATTTACTAAGCCCTTACTGCACTGAGAAGACACAGGAGAGGAAAAAGCACTGAAGTCTCTAGATTTAAATTCAAATCTCACCTTTAATACTAGTGTAAGATATAGAGTAAGATTTAATTTCTCAAACTCAGTTTATATATGTATATATGAAATAAATGCATGAGCAGCTAGTGGATAGAGTTCTGGACCCGGAGTCAGGAAAACCCAAGTATAAATCCAGCCTCAGACACTTACTAGCTGTGTGACCTTAGGTAAGTCATTTAACCTCTGTTTGCCTCAGTTTTTTCATCTATAAAATGGGAGTGATAATAGTACCTACCTCTCAACACTGTTGAGAGTAAATGAGATAATAATGGTAAAGCACATGGCGTGATGCAAACACATA
Organism: Gymnobelideus leadbeateri; assembly: GCA_011680675.1. Lineage (NCBI taxonomy): Eukaryota > Metazoa > Chordata > Mammalia > Diprotodontia > Petauridae > Gymnobelideus > Gymnobelideus leadbeateri. The sequence goes on from WOXC01008979.1 coordinate 493,334, forward strand.
ATAAATATATAAATGTTCGCTAATATTACTATTTGGGCAATGAGGTAGTACAGTGCATAGCGTGGAAGACTCATCTTTCCAAGTTCAGATTCAGCCTCAGACACTTACTAGCTGTGTGACCCTGGGCAAGTCACTTAACTCACTTTGCTTCAGTTTCCTCATCTATAAAATGAACTGGAGGAACTCAAAATTTTAAAAATTAATGTAAAAAATTGTTTTTACATGTAATGAGGAAAAAATAAAATACTAAATAAAAATAAAGTTTAAAAAAATAGAATGGGCTGGTGAAGGAAAGGGCAAACCACTCCAGTATCTCTGTTCCAAATGGGGTCACAAAGAGTCAGGCAAGACTGAAATAGCTCAACCACAACAATAACAATATTGCTATTATTAATAATTATAATTCCAGACTTCACAGGTTTATTGTGAAGAAAGTGCTTTATAAACCTTAGAACTCTATTTAAATTTATATTCTAATTAATTTCCTTTAGGACTGGGGCCCTGTTATTTGTATCCTTTTGTAGCAAAAAAGAAAAAAAATGAATTGGAACACATCCCATTTGGTGTACAAGGGGATGGCCTATGTGGTCCCATCTCCACACATGCTCCACGGAATGTGGTCCTATCCTGACTTGCCTACCTTTGTGTCTCCTCAGGTACCTGCTACAGAATGGCTAACAAGAACGTGAAGATGAAAGCATTTTGCCTTAGGAAAAAGAATACTGGATTTGGGAGTCAGAATATCTGGATCCAAATCTCAGCAAATCATTTAAATTCTCTGAGACTCGATTTCCTCATCTGTAAAAGGAAAGGATTCCCTCTTAGGTTTCATCCATTTCTCTATCTATGATCCCATGTTATGATTCAGTGCTTTCAATAACATGTCTGCTTATCCATAATTGGACAAGGATCTCATGTTTACAATACTAATGGTTACTTATGGATGATCTGAAAATTATATAAATGGTCATACCCTCTTGCTCCCTTTTCTACAACTGCCATTGTTACTACAAAAGCAGAAGGGAGTAATCTAAGACTGAGGCCTCTTCTGCATTTTCCATGATTTCACAGAAGCTGACTTAATTGTTTTGACTTCTAGTGTGGCAAATCACTCTAGTTCTTTTTCATAAATCCTTGATTTTTTTAAGACCCAAGGGTGAGACTTTAAATTCGTCCTTATTAAATTGCATCCTAATAGACTTGTTCCAAAGTTCTAGCCACTCCTCCTAGCTTAATGTTATCTGAAAGTCTGATAAACCTTCCATTTATGCTTTAATCCAAGTCAATGATAAAAATGCTGAAAAGAATACAGTCAAAAACAAATCACTGGAACCCTCCACCAAAGGCCAGTCTTCTGGTTATCCTTGGCTCATTCACTGGATTCTTTTATTAAACAAGTCATAAATTCAACTAACTATGCAATTTATTGAACCCATGTCTTTCTATTTCATATATGTAAGGATATAATAAAAGACTTTGTCAAATTCTTTGCTGAAATCCAGGCATCCTGTAGAAAAATAATTTCCCCAAATTACTGGTCTTGGAGGCCTTATCAGAAAGGAAATGAAGTTAACATAGAATAACCTGTTCTTAATGAAACTGTATAGGCTCTTAAACACTATTTCCCTTTCTAATTGTCACATTAATTAATAAATAAACAAAAAAGTATGGAGTACCTCCTATGTGCTACTCTTTACTAGGATATGAGGATAAAACAACAAAAATGAAAGAGTCCTTGACTTCAAGGAGTTTACATTTCTATGAATACTTCATTCATTATTCCCCTCCTTTGCTTTCTATTTTCTGGACTTTGCCATCTCAGTTGTCTTAGTATTTGAGGTTTCCCCACCCTAGCACAACCATTGACTCCTGTGAACACTATGGAACATCCCTTCCCCATGCCAACCCCCTTCTTCTGTTGAGCTCCTCCAGGGCCTTGTTTTGAAGAAGGGCCCAAGCCCAGCATCCTCCATTCTGTCTTAGGTTTACTTCTGATATCCTGGACTTTTGGCACCATATTTCTGCTGTCTCCTCATCCAGGAACATTGCTCCATCATTCTGTCCCCTTTTTTCCACTAGTGAGTTCCTCCAGGGAGATCTCTATTTTTGAAGAATCAGTCATCTGTCATTCCCTTTTCAACTTTGCATCTGAATTTCCTAACAACACTATGGTTACCTCCTCCAATACCATCACATTTCTGTTCTCTTTTGAGCATTGACTTTCCCCATTAGAGTGTCAGCTCCCTGAGAACAAGAGGCTATCTTTCTTATTTTCTTGTACTTGTATCTCCAGCACTTAGCATAGTGCCTGACATATAATATGTGCTCAATAAATGTTTGTTATCTTGCCCTACCTGTTAAGAAGGGTAACCTACTTGCCTTTGTCCTTCATCTGTAAATTGAGCTGGAAATGGAAATGGCAAACCACTCAAGTATCTTTGCTAAGAAAACCCCAAATGAGGTCACAGCCAAAACAACTGAACAATAACAACAATGGATAAGTATATACAACATAAACACAAGGTAATTGGGGGAGAAGGGAGAGGTATTAGCACCAGGGCTAGCAGGTAGAACTGTATAGTATATAAAGGGAAGTAATCAATCATCTAATCAACAAGTACTTATTAAATTGCTGCTATGTGCCAGGCGCTATGCTAGGCACTGAGGGTACAAATGCAAAGAATGAAACAACTTCACCCGCCACACACACACACACACACACACACACACACACACACACACACACACACTGAATTTATACTCCAATGGGAGGGACAATAATTCAATTAGCCAATCAATATACATTTATTAACTGCCAACTGTGTGTTAGGCATTGTTCTAAGCATTGGGAATACAAAGAAAGTTTTGAAAAGTCTCTGGTCTAGAAGCTCGTAATCTAATGAGACAGAAGGTATCCAAACAATTATGCACAGATATGAAAGAGATAAGATAAACATCAGAGGGAAGGCACTAAGGTGGGACTTTAGCTGAGATGTGAAGAAATCCATGGAAGCTAGGAGATAGAGATGAGGAGGGAGAGAATTCCAGGAACAAGTGACAGGGAAAATGCATGGAGTTAGGAAATGGAGAGTCTTGGATGAGAAATGGCAAAGGAGGTCAGGGTCACTGAATTGCAAAGTATCGGGACAGGAGAGTAAGTAAAGTGTAAGAAGACCTTAAAGGTAAGGCTTTAAACTACAAACGAGTAATTCCATATTTGGTCCAAGAAGCAATAAGGAGCTGCTACAGTTGATTAAATGATGGTGTTTGTGTGTGTGTGTTTGTGTGTGTGTGTGTGTGTGCGTGTGTGTGTGTGCGTGTGTGTGTGTGTGTGTGTGTGTCTGTGTGTGTGTGTGTGTGTGTAGGTGACATAGTCAGATCAGTGGTTTAGGATTTGACATCTGACTTGAGGCAGAAAGACCATCCAGAAGGCTGCTGCCACAGTTCATATGAGGTGATAAGGGCCTCTACCAGTATGTGTCAGAAAAGGCACATATACAAGAGATGCTTGTAAAGTAGAACTGGGAAGACTTGGCCACAGATTGGATGTGGAGAATCAGAGGGAGTAAGAAGTTGAGGATGACACAGTTTGTGAGTGTGGGTAGTTAAGAGAGAGTATTGAATAGTAAAGCTGTAATAGAAGATTAAGATGAAAGGAAGACAAGAAGAAAATATGATGTGCTAAATTTTGGACATGTTGAGTTTAATATAGTTATCCTTTGCACATTGCAACTTTTCCCATCACAGTTTTGATATATTGCGTGTTGGCATAAGAAATTAAATGAGAATTTTTGGAGATTTTTGTGTAAGCCCCAGATAACATGTGAAGGCCAGCAGATGACACAGAAAAAGTTTAGAAACTTAGAAATGTGCAGTATTGCATAATATCAACATATTTTAATACCATAATAATTCAGGCTTTTCCTCTGGTGTGAAAGAAGGGCCAAAAAATGTATGAGGATTTTCCAGATCCTAGAGGCACTATGCCCCTAACCTCTATGATGTGGAAAGGGTAACTGCACATCTATGAAACATTCATTATGAGATATCCAGTAGGCAGTTGGAGATATGCGAATGGAGGTCAGGAGAGAAGTTAGGGTTGGATAAGCACATTTGAGAATCATCAGCAAAGAATTAGCATTGAATCCATGGGAGCTGATGAGATAACCATGGGATATAGCACAGAAGGAAAAAGAGAAAGCAAATGACTTAGCCTTGGGCAATGCTCACTCTTACTGGAAAAAAGCTATATGAAGATGCAGTAAAGGAGGATGAGAAAGATGCTCAGACAGGTAGGAGGAGAGGATTAGTGTCACAAAAACTTTTTAATGAAAAGAGTATCAAGAAGGATTATTGTGGGGACATTTAGAGTTCATCAAAAGTCTTAGTGTAGAAGTACACTAAATGCACCCTGAACATGAATTGTAAACCAGATAGCTATGCAAATTTAATTATAATTATTACTATTATTGTTATTTTTTCTTGTTATCATTATGCCAGTGTGACTTTGGGCCAGTCACTTGACTTTTTTGTCTTCAATTTCCTTATTCTAAAATCATCTAGTTGGACTAGATAAACACCGAGGCCTCTCTCATCCTCCCAAGCTCTCACTCCTAAAATATGAACTTTATGAGCAGAACTTGTTCCAACCTAGAAAGGACCCCTACTGACTTGAAATAGGAAGACCAGGAAAAATGTTAGAAATAGCCATGGAGGGCCAGGGAGGCTGGCAGGGATCTGCTACCCCAAGCTCTCTAAAGAGGGAGCACCTCTGCCAGGAGGAAGAAGAGAAAGAAAACCAGCCACGCTACTCAATAATAAATAAGCCACAGGGTCCTCCTGTCTCCTTCTTCCAGCTTCCCAGAAACACTGGGCAACCAGGTGTGTAGATGATTGGAGAGCTCTCCCAAGGCCCTGCTGCCAGCATGTAGCTAATACTCTCCCACTCCACTATGGTTTGGAGAAGGGGAAGCTAATGGTGATGCTGCAGGGGGCCCAGCACTAACAGCATCTCTGGCTCCAAGTATCAGATCCTCAAGGAAGCAGAAGCTGGCTCACAATCCCAGGCTCTGGTTCATTTTGGAAGCACTAGGGCAGAGTGCTCCTATCCCTCCTACGCTACAAAGAAAAATGTTTGTTTTACAACTGCCAGGGAGCTAATATCCACTCCCCCCAAAAAAGAAACAAACAAACCAAAAAATACCCACAAGACATCTGAAACCCAGCACAGTTAGACAGCTAAGGATAAAAGCTGTCTGGCTAGTATTAAAACAGACATGCTAGAGAAAGCAGTTCCCCCATCAATCCAATAAAACCTCAATTTCAGGAAGGCTCTATTCAGTCTGCACTGGTCAGGGGAACATCTACTACTTTTAGCTTCTGAGGACCTGGGTACAAATCCCAACTTGAAGACTTACTATGGTGTGTCACCTTCCGGGGTCTCAGTTTCCACATCAGCAAAATGAAAGGATTGAGCTAAGTGCCTTCTGAGGTCTGGCCCACCTCCCAATTTATGGTCCTAATAAATTAAGAACTAGAAGAAATGCCTTTATTTTAATAGAGATGGAAACTAAGACTTGGTGAGGTGAAGTGATTCTCTCCCCCATCCCCCCACCCCAAGGCATACAAGTAATCAATAGAAGAACCAGGATTCAAATCCAGGTCTTCTAACTCCAGTTCTTTTCCTTTTGTCCCCTCATCCTATCACACTATTATTATCATTCTCTTACACTATCAGGATAGCCTTGAGTTAACCTTTCTGTGTCCCATTTTCCTCATGTGTGAAATGGTGATACATGCACTACCTCTGTCACAGGGCTATTGTGAAAAATGGGAATTGCAAACCTCAAAGCACTTCAAAAATGTGAGTTACTATTATCCTTCCACTATGTAGAAGTTTGCCTCATTCAATAGCTCAGATAAAAAAGGGGTGATAGTATAAGGAAGTTTTCAGGTACCGGGGTAGGGAAATAGAGACATTTAAATGTTAATTTCCCTTTCTACATTTTTTTGAGGCATTAGGGGTAGGTGACTTGCCCATCGTCGCACAGCTAATGTGTCTGAGGGTGGATTTGACCTCAGGTCCTCCTGACTCCAGGATCAGTGCTCTATCCATTGAGCCACCTAGCTGTCCCATCAGTTGACATTTCTATGGTGCTTTTACACCTTGCAAAATATTTCACTTAAAATAACTCTGTGATTTTAGGTCACACAAATGTCATTATCCTTATCTGGAAGAGGGAGAAATTTAGCCAAAGATTTGACAAAGGTCATATGGTACTAAATCTCAGAAACAGGATTCAAATATAAATCCTCTTTCTGCATATCCAACCTTCTGTCCATTATATCACAGCCCCATTTCAATGCAATTCAATTCAATAAAACTCAATTTGATTTAACAAAAATTTATGAAATTTCAATTATGTGCTGGGTATTATGCTATGTCCTAGAAATACAAAAGCACAAACTATACCGTCCCTACCCTCTCCTCAAGAAACTTTGCTCCAACCTCAGGAAATAACATGTTCAGAGAAATGAATTTAAAATGTATATAAAGTAAAGAAAGAGCACAAATTAAATAGAAATTAATTTGGGCCTGGGAAGAACATTCTCTGGCAAAATTACAACAAATGTAGATTCAAGAGATCCCCAATTCTCCACAATGGACACAGAAAATCAGTTCTGGCCAAGTGGCCACTTATAGTTTGAGTCATTCTTCAGTTTCCTCATCTACAGAATGGGAATCATAATGCCTGTGCAACCTAATTCACAAGGTTGTTTTGAGGATCAAATAATACCATCTCCTACCTCTGTGCTATTACCCAAACTGATCCTCATTCTCTCCTCCTCTTAGCTCCTCTAGTTTTCTTCAAATTTCACCTTCTACACAAAGCTTTCCCTGGTCCCCCAAGTTGTTAGTGATTTTCCTAAAAATCATCCTATGTAATTTTGCAAATATTTCAAATATATTTATATACACATATATGTATACACACATATATGTATATGTATATATGTATGTACATGGACATAGGCAAAGACATAAACATACACACACACACACATACATATATATATATATATATATATATATATATTACTAACCCCAATTGCATATGGTTTCCTTAGGGGCATAGTTTCTTCTTTTACATAGTATGTAACACATAAATTTTGGCTAATTAATTAACAATGTGTGTAAAGTTGTTTTTTTTTTAATATCATAAATGTAAAGAACCATCCTATGAGTCATACTCAAATCCTCTACCATACTCACTGTCCTCATATCCATTCTGTTGACAAATCCTGTTGGTAATACCTTTGTATTTGTATCTCATCTATGCCCCCTTCTTTCTTCTGACAATGCCACCATCATGGTGCAGGTACCATCTCATGCTTGGACTATTGCAAGAGCCTACTGTCTAAAGTCTCTCCCTACATCAATTCTTCCTTCACTCAACTGTTAAACTGATCTTCCTAAAGTGCAGGTGTCACCATGTCACACACTTATCCCCAACCCAAAAAACTATGCTAGGTCCTTATTGTTTCCAGGATTAAAAATAAAACCCTTGGGGCAGCTAGGTGGTCCAGTGAATAGAGCACCAAACCAGGAATTCGGAGGGCCTGAATTCAAATCTAGCCTCAGACTCTTAACACTTATACTAACCATGTGACCTTGGATAAGTTACTTAACCCCAATTGCCCTGCCTCCTGCCTTCCAAAAAAATAAAATAAAATAAAACCCTTTACGTGGCTTTTAAAGCTTTTCAAAACCTAGGCCTTTCCAGTCTTAGAAATTGCTCTCCTACACAAACTCAGAAATCCACTGACTTCCTTGTTCTTCCTTGAACAGGACACTCCAATGCCCATTCTGAGCATTTTCACTGGCTGTTGTCCATGCCTGGATGATGAATGCTCCTTGTCTGCATTTCTGCCTCTTAGATTTTCTGGTTTCCTTCAAGCCTCAGCTGAAGTTTCACCTTCTGCAAAGAAGACTTTCCCAATCCCCCTCCAAGCTGAATCCTCTAAGAGGATCTCCATTTTATCTTGTATGTAGTTTGTTGCTATTCATCCTTTGTTTTCAAAAAAGACCAATGGCATGGTGATGTTAGGGAAAAGTAGTGATGCCTTGACTTTAAGGTCAATTGGATTTAAGGGAGGGAGAGTTGCACAAAGTTATCAGCCCCACTCTCTTGCAGAGTCATGGAAGTCCATTGGCAAGACAAAAGTCAGGATAATTGGCAACAGCCAGGATGCAGTGGATGTCCTGGGCATCTTTGATGCCTGACCAAGCTCTGAGCTCTCCACAGTGCCTGCTTTAGCTTTCTTCATGGCTGTTGAAACACATTGTTCTCATCTACCCATTCTCTTGGAGAAAGTCTTCAAGTGCTTGGGGTAGTCATGCCCCTAACTCACTGACAGGTTTGAGGCCCATCAATTACCTTCAATCTGGTTTAGCCCATTTACTCAGATGGTTTAACCAAGGTGTGGCCAACTATGCCTGCCACAGCTTCCTGGAACCACAGGTGAGAGCTTGTTTGTATATACTTATTTGCATGTTGTCTCCCCCATTAAACTGTGAGATCCTTGACAATAGGGACTGCTATTTTGCCTGTTTTGATGTGTGCCCAGAGATTTGGGCAGTGCCCACCATATATTAGGTCCTTAGCAAATGCTAGTTGTCAGACCCACCATCCTCATCATTAACATTATCGCCATGATTTAATAACCCCTCCTCCTACAGACCTGAGGCAGTCTCAAGCCCAGACTCTAGCAATCGGCACAAATTCACCACTTTTTCTACTGTTCATGGGCTACAAAAACCCAAAGAGAAAATACTGTCTCCTCAGCAGCAAGACAAGGGAAAAATCAAGCAATCCATCAAGGTGGAAATTAGGACACTGAAGGAGGGAATTGAAAATGAAGTTGAGACTGACAAGAAAGTAGATGAAGTATGAAAAGGATCCTCTTTCTGGCTTTTTCTTTTTTTTTTTTTTTGATGCATTTATACATGAGAACATCAAAAATATCCCATCGGAGAGAAGGCACATTTCCATTTGTGGAAAAAGCCTCAGGATTAGAAAGAGAGAAAGAGCCCTTCGAAAAACAGGGCCAAAGGAGTCATTTCCCCTCCCTATGCCTCAATTTCCTCTTCTATAAAATGAGCATGTGGACTGGATGATTTCGATGGTCCCTTCCACCTCTAAATCTAATTGTTAATTTAATTCCATAGCCTAAATAAATTGCTAGGAAAAATTTTCCTAAGAAGGGGAGCCATCCAAAAGTGGAATGGGAGGCAACGTCACTACAAGTTTTCAGGCAAAGGTTTGGTGGCCAGTTTTCAAGTATGTTACATTAGAGATGCTGGTTCAAATACAGGTTGAATCAGAAAGTCCAGATAAACCTATAAATCATAAGAATAGAAGAAATAATTTAAAAATAGAGGTTCATCCCACAGATGTTGTGTTATTGAGTCTCAAAGCAATAGAAATCAATAGATGATTGACTAAGTCCTGTCCCGTCTTCCTTTGATGTGTTTTGTATTACCTATAACCTCCTGTCTTTTATCTATAATATTAAAATCCTGTCACTACCCACCTCCTTCCTTTCTGATCCATCAATGCTCCAGAGGTGTCCCAGAACCCCTCTCATACCTAGAGAAGGTAGCCAATTCACTTAAATCTGGGATACCACCTTGGGAATAAGCTATTCTGATTGATTAAGTCAGTAAAATTCACCTCAACCCACTCTATCCAGCAGGCCCAGATCATGCTTCACATCCCTTCAAGTCATCAGTCAGGAAGACTTCTCCAGGCATCTTCCCATCTTTTTTATCTCTACTGTCTCCTTTGCTGGATCTTCCTCCTGATCCCATCCTTTAACTGTAGATATCCCTCAGGGATCCTGGATTATCTTCTCTTTTCCTTCTCTACTACTTCACTTGGTGATCTCATCAGCTCTCATGGATTTAATGATCATCTCTATGCTGAAGATTTTCAAATCTACCTACCCAATCTGTCTGTTGAATTCCAGTCTCACAATTCCAACTGCTTTTCAGACATCTCAAATTGGATGTCCAGTAAACATCTTAAACTCAATATATCTAAAACATGATTCTTTATTTTTCCTCCTAAATCTTCCCTCTCCCTATTTGCATCTTCCCTATTACTCTCCTATGGCATCCCCCAGTTCCTCAGGCTCACATCTAGGACTCATCCTGGACTTCTCACTATCTCTCACCCTCCATATCTAAGCTATTTCCAATACCCATCAATTACCCCCTTCTAGCAGCATCTCTCACATATGTCCCCTTCCTTCTTGTGCCACCATCATGGTTCAGGCTCTTACCATTTGACATCTGGACTATTACATAGCTTGCTGGTGGGTCTCCCTGCCTCAAGTCTCTCCCCAAATTAATCCATTTTCTATTAAGTCTATTCAGGTCTGATCATATCACCACCACTACCATCACTACCTCAATGAACACCAATGACTTCCTATTGCTTCCAGGAGCAAATACAAAATGTTCTGTTTGTCATTCAAAGCCTTTCATAACTTATCCCCTCCCTACTTTTCCAGTCTTTTTATAACCTCTTCCCCAACATGTACTCTTTGGTCCATTTACACAGGCCTATTTCCCTTCCTTGAACAAAACACTCCAACTCAGCTCTGGAAGTTGTTTGTGACTATCCCCCATGCCTAGAATCATCTCCCTTCTCCATTCCAAATACTGACCCAACTGTCTTTAAGTCCCTATTAAAATCCTGCCTTCTACCGGAAACCTTCCCTAACCCCTCTTAATTCCAGTGCTCTCCTTTAAGTATGTCTTAATATTGTCTATATAGTTTGCTTTGTATATATTTGTTTGCGTATTGTCTCTCCCATTAGACTGTGAGCTCCTTGAGGATAGGGGCTGTCATTTACCTCTTTTTATATGCCCAATATTTAGCACAGTGCCTGGCTTATAGTAAGTGCTTAATAAATGTTTATTGATTGATTGGTTATCTCCCACAATTTCACCCACTCATGCCTCACCATGGTCCTCTTCCCACTTTCCACCTTTGTTCTTGTTCTAATAATTGAATTAGTACTACCTTTGCCACTGAAAGTTCGTGATAATTACCTGTGTTTTGTATACATTGATTATCTATGTAACTCCCCAAACCAAAACTCATTTCCCTAGATATTTTTCCTCTATATACATTAAAATATAAGCTGATTGACAACAAGTAATTGCTGGAGATTTGACATAATTTTCCATAAGCCCTCACGACTGACAGTACCAAAGGTCTTAGTCAGATCTACAAACATAGATTGTGTACAGACCTCTGTTCTGCTCCTGGCGTTTCTCCTGGAGTTGTCGGGCAGCAAATACCATATCTACTGTTCCTCGACCCTTTCTGAATCCACACTGGCTCACAGGTAGATGACCATATTCCAGGTGAAGATCAGTCTATTAAGGAGGACTCTGGCAAGAATCTTGTCAGTAATGAATAAGAGAGAGAGCTCCCTCTGATTGTCGAAGGACAATCTATTTCCGTTACCTTTATAGAGCTAGACAATGGAGGCATCCTTCAACTCCGGGATGATAACCTCATCTTGCCATACAAACTGGACAGTATCAGTCAGCTTTTTTTATGAGAAATGGACCCCTACCTTGAAAATCTAAGCTGGAATAGAATCAGCACCAGGTGCTTTGCTAAAAAGAAGCCTAGTGGAATTTAACACTCTTCATCAGTTGGAATTTCAGCTAGGGAGGAATTCGAGAACAAAGGGAAACCAACTTTCTGGATATACAAGTACTGTTTGCACTTATATCTCCAACACCTAAATAATGCCTGGGTCAACAGAGGACCTTAATAAATATGTCTTCATTCATTCATCATAGATTTTAAGCTGGAGTCACTTTAGGGGTCATTTAGTCCCATTCTCTCATTTCACAAATAAGAAACCAAAATGGCAATAGTATCAAAGAGACAGAGCTGAAAGGGGCCTCAGATGTTATGTAATCCAACACTCTTGTTGTACAGATGGAGAAATCAAGACCCAGGGAGAATTAAGTGACTTGTCCATAGTCACATATGTAGTAGTATGTAACAGAACAAGGATTTAAATCGAGGTTTCCTGACTTTGAATCTAGTGCACTTTCCTCTAGTAAAGAACACAGCAGCCTCACTTCAAGTCAGAACTATTACAAATATGTGATCTCCTAGTTTTTCTCTCTACTAGAATCTATCACTTTTCCAATACATCTAAAAGACAAGCAGAGTTCCCTTCCTAATGAGTAACTTCCATCTACAGCCTTCTGTGCTATTGTCTCATGTCTCCTCAGCTATAAGTTTCTGGCACAAAGAACAGATCCTCCTATATAATCTTTGTATCTTCCCTGGGGTCCAGCACAGTAATAAGTATAGTTGGTACTTGATAAATGTTTGTTTTATTATCTTGTATTCTTGTGGTTCAATCATTTCAGTCATGTCTGACTGCTGCTGAACCCATTTGGGGTTTTCTTGGCAAAGGTGCCAGAGTAGTTTGCAATTTCCTTCTCCAGCTCATTATACAGATGAGGAAACTGAGGCAAACAGAGTAAAATGTATTGCCCAGGTTCACAGAATTAGGAAATGTCTGAAGCCAGATTAGAACTCAGGAAGATGACTCTGACTCTAGGTGTGGCACTCTATAAACTGCCTTATCTAGCTGCCCCAGAACATCATAAAGCATAGTGTAATATAGTATGGTATCATATATCAAACAGTATTTTATTATATCATATTATATTACATAGGATAAAGATAGGAGATTGAATTTTATATCCAACAGAGGATAAGTAGACTACTTATATTTTAGAATAGTGGCACTGAGGAATAGCTGAGTGGGTACTGAGGTAGAAATCAAAAGGTTCATCCTGTTCATTCTACTTTAGCAATCTTTCCATCTGTCTCCTCCTCTTGATTCTGACTATGCCCACCCAATTCAGGTTTGTAATCACCTGGATTATTAAAATAACCTCCTCTAATTTATTGCCTTATTTTCCATGTCTCCCCTCTCCAATCAATCTATCATATAGCTACCCAAATAATCCTATGATGATTATTATTATAAATTATTATTGCACTGATCATCACACTCTTCATAAAGCCTTTAACAGATATTCCATGGCCTAGTGAATAAAGCATTATCTTCAGATTACGTATCACTGCCATTTGTATACTAAAAATTTCAACCACATTAGGCTACTGTCTATCTCCTACTCTCACCCTTTCCTCTCCTATATTTATTCCTTTGATTCTGCCCTCCCCTACATCTGTCAAGGACTTCACCCTTATCATTACCTTTGAAAATCTCTTGCTTCCTTCAAGGCTCAACTCAGGTACCACTTCCTCCATGATGGTCTCCTTGATGCCCCCTTATGAAAGTGATCTCTCCAATTTCAGGTTTCCAAGTTCATATTTCTCACATATTATACTTTTCTTGAATCTCTCCTTTCAACTAATATCAATCTGCCTTGTATAATATTAAATGTGTACATGACCTATCCCACGTTTAGATTATGTCCTTCTATGACTCCACTTTTAACAGTTAAAAAAGCTTAAAAGTTTAAACAGTCTTACCAATGATCTAAGGGATTCTCTAATTTTTTTTCTTGTTACAATTATGCTTTATTTATTTGAACATTCATTTTTTTAATTGAGTTACAATTTCTCTCCCACCCTCCAGCCCCTCCGCCACCCAATTGAGAAGGAAAACAATATATTAATTGTATAAGCCAAGCTACTTAAAACATGCTTCCATATTAGCCATGTTGCAGAAAAAAAGCAAGAAAAATTAAGTAAAAAAGTATATTTCAATCTGCACTCAGTTTATTAGTTCTCTCTCTGAAGGTGGATAGCATTTTTCATCATGAGTCCTTTTGAACTATTTTGATTAGTGTAGCTAAGTCTTCACAGTTGATCATCATTACAATATTGCTATTACTATGTACAATATTCTTCTGGTCCTGATCACTTTAGTGTGCATCAGTTTGTGTGAGTCTTCTAAGGAATTCACTTTCATAACATCTTTGATTGAGACATTTAGCTGGAATTCCTTCAAGTTTCATTTACAAACATCATCTGGAATGATTTTTATCTCCATCATGTGGTTGCTACAAGCATTAAAGTGCTAAACAGACATAGATTATTATTATTTAAGCTAAACTAGCTTAGCTGCTTGGGGATGAGACATAATTACAACTAAAGTGACAGAATTTTAAAATCATAGAATCCCATAGCTGGAATGGATTTTAGGAGCCATCTAGTCCAACCCCTACCTAATTAGATCTTACTCAATTCATATGATCTTATGATTTAGAGCTATGGGGACTCTCAAGATCATTTTGTTTCACCCTACTCCATTTGACAAATAAGGAAACTAATGTTTAGAGATAAGGAAGGAAGGTGTCCAAAGGCATACAACTAGTAAGTCTGCCAGCATTTGAAGCCAGGTCATCTAACTGCAAATTCAATATTCATTACACTATGTTTAATTACCTATATTAAATAAACATTTAAGTATCTACTAGGAGAAAGAACTTGGGGACAAAGTTGCACAGTGCAAATAATTCTCATAGTGTAATGTTCAGAATGTTAAACTAAGAATCAAGAAGACATGATTTCAGATCTCACCTCTGAAACTTACTAGCTGTGTGACATTGGGGAAGTCACTTAACCTTTATGAATGAACTATATAACTTCTAAAGTCCTTGATAGTTCTAAACCAATGAACAATTCCTTCTCCCCAGTTAGTGCATATTCTACTAGGGCAGAGCCATTACTTTTCACAGCAGCACACTGGACTTTTGGATAGCTTGAAATGATAGGAAATTTTTCTTTACATAAATTCCAACCCTGTCTCTCTGAAATTTCTAGCCAAATTCTTTCTCTGTCACAGAGAAAAACAAGTCTTTCATATTACTACCCTTCAAATACTTTAATAGAGCTATCCTATGCCCTCTAAATCTTCCATTCTATTTCTTTCCAATGGCATTAGATCTCTTTATCACAGAAAAAGTAATTTGTTCAAATTCATTTAGGTAGTAAATTACAGATCTGTGACTAGAATCCAAATCCCTTAATTCCCATCTAGAACACTAGATTTGGAAATAAGGGAGACCTATCAAACCCCAATTTTGACTTCTACTAGCTATGTAAACTGGAACAGGGGAAACTAACTTTTCTGAATCTCATTTGCTTCATCTATAAAATGGGCATAGTCAATAGTCAAAAATATTCATTAAGTACCTACAATATGCCAGGCACTATGCTATGTAACGGGAATAAAAAATATGAAAAAAGAAAGACAGTACCTAACTTCAAGGAGCTTCTAATCTAATAGGAGAAGACAACACACAAAAGAAAACCATAAAGTAGGAAGGAAAGTAGAAAATCAGTGTAGTGGGGTGTGAAATAAGATGTCTGAGAAGATGTTTGTCCCTCAACCTTAAATGAAGATTGAGGAAGTCATGACTCCCCTCTCCAATCAGAGAAGCAGAACGTGCCAATTAGATGTGCATACCAAGACTCATTGAATCTTTCAAGATGACCTTTCCCAATGTTCAGTTTCCTGGGGGCCTGTTGGTGAAACCAAAGAATTCTAAAATGAGTGTTGCTGGATGGGAAGTGAGGAGATATATAGTAACACTTGTGCTATTTATCTCACAGGGTAGTTTGAAAGTGCTTTCTTCCTACTACTGTATGACAAGGAATCACCAAAATAAGGGATAAGTATTAAAAGTCTTGTAGGGGGAGGATATTTAAATACAGTGTAAACACCAATCCCAACTCTTTTGAAAAACCCTCTCTAATTACTCTACCTCACAGAGATTGCCAGCTTTACAATTTTGCTTCCCATCTCCCAGGTCATACATATTCTCTGCTAGAGAGCAAGGAGCCAGTGAAAATGTATTACTTAGTTATGTTTCCAATTCATGTCTGAATCTGCTTCACTCATGCCCTTAGGGAGATGAAATTTAATATCTGTGCATGTGACCTCATCACCATACTGATACATGGCCTCCGTAGGCAAACTGGGGAAATTAAAGAGAAGAGCAAGGAAAATAATTAAAGGACTGAAAGACTCACTAATTGGCATATGATTGAAGTTTGAAAAGAAATGAAGCCATAGAGATTGGCTAATTGATCTTCTTGGCATAGGTTAAGAAATGTGATCACCACCTATACCAATAATTACAGGATGCTTATACTGAGGAGAACTGCAGGACTCAGCTTCTTTCCAGAAGGGAATAAATGGCAACTCTCAGTTTGACTCATGGGATCCTTCTTATCAGATCACCATTTAAAAGTAGAGCAGGGCATTGGGGCAATAGGGTTAAAGTGGAAAGACCTAGGGTCAAGTTCAGTCTCCATTATATATGCATAGATATGTGACCATGGCTAGGTGATTCCATCTCTCCCAATTTTGCATTATTTATATGCAGTATTGGGGTTGGTGCCTTTCCTAGCCCACAGACTTGTCAAAAAGAGTAAATGAAATGGTCTTCTGGAAGTAATACTGATGCTGAAGTCAAAGGGCCTGGTTTCAGATCTCAATTCTGATTCTTTCAATCTAGATAATCTTAGGAAAAACATTTAATGTTTCTAAACTTCATTTTCCTGATCTGAAAAATGAAGGAGTTGGACCAGGTGGCCACTGAGTTCTCTTCCAGGTGTAGATTTTTGATCTTTGGTCAGCTATTGGGTTTTTTATTACAGTGTTTTTAATATATATTATAATAATGATAACAACTTACATTTATACTATGGGGCATAAAAGGTTCCCAATATTTCAACAAATTATCTGATTTGAGCTTCATAACCAACACTAGAGGTAAGATAACATGTATCATTACCCCCATTTGCCAAGTGAAACTGGAATTCAGAGAGGTTGAGATAAATACCCAGCATCTCCAGGCATTTTTTTTGTTTTGCTTTGGTTTGTTTTATTTGAAACTAGACCTGTGATTTTATTGGTACTGGAAACAGCCAGTGACTAAATTCCCTCCATCAATGCTATTCGACTTATTAAGTGATCTGGGGCACCAACATCATAGAGTCATAGATAAATAGTCAGAAGGAGACCTTTGAGATATTCTAATTCTACTTCCTCATTGTATTGATAAGGAAATTGAAACCCAGAGTGGTCGAGTGACTTTCTAAGTTCATTCAGGAAGAAAGACCTAAGATTCAAACTCAGGAGTTGTGACTCCAAATCCAATGCTTTTTCTACTGAAACACAGATATTTAATCCTTTGGGGCAGCTAGGTGACTCAGTGGTTCAAGTGCTGTGCCTGGAGTTAGGAAGACCTGAGTTCAAATCTGGTCTCACTGGTTATGTAACCTTAGACACATTACTTAATCTTTCTCACACAGCCCATGATGTAAAGAGTTAAACTTGAACTTTAGATTTCCTGACTCCAAAACTGCCTCTCCATTACATGGTAGAGATATACTTTGCCACTTTATAAATCCCAAATCTTATATAAATGTGAGCTGTCATGAGATGACTTTACTTTGATGAACCTCAGTTTCCCCATCAGTCAAGTGCGGTAAATAATCCAAACCATGTTTTCTTTGGACAGCTTTTCTAAAAAAATTAGCATGGATATAAGCATGTCTTCTAAATTGTGAAAAGCTATGTAGCAAACCTCTTACATTCTGAAGTATATTTTTGAATGTATATGACTTTTGTTGTACTAGCTAGCTAATATCTATGGGTATTTGGAGAGGTTATACCAGACTAAGCTTCCACACACACACATTTATGGACAACCAACTCTCTAAATGAAATGGGAGACCAGAATGACCCAACCCGGCCTGTCCCCATTCTCCATGCTTTTAAAAAATAATTCTCCCTAGCTAGAGGACTAATAGCCAAAGACTCTGGGCCCCATCATTATTATTCATTTCTTACATACTGCGGAGCATACAAGCAGAGCAGAGCGATTAATGACATAATTAGGCTAGGAAATTGCCAACAGAAACTCACCTACAGTGCAATTAGTACATTTGGAAAGTGGGGGTATGCTTTTGGAAAGTGCTGCAGACTTAACCAAATTCTAACAAAAGATAGGCAAAACCTTTGCTGGAGAGTCACAAAAGGAACATGGGTAAAGAGGGATGAGGGGGTCTCAGGAAGGAAATAGCTACCATATATGCAGAAATTATCCTAATGAAGAAGCAGAGGGGGGAGAACTGAAAGAGAACACTTCAGCTCACAACATTGCTCTTTGATGCACTGAGATTTTTCAAAAGAACTTGGATAAGAGATAGAGTTGAGGTCAGGTAACTGAAGATTAATATAACAGTGACACAATCTTGTAAGAATAGTGTCAAGAGATTCTTTTTAGGACAGAGGTTGACATGGGGGCATCAGCGAGGCTTTGGAAGCTTAAGGGCACTGGGCAACATCAAAGAGGGAGTCAAGTTGCACCCTCAGCTGTCTCACCCTCACCCATCTGACCTGTCATGATGTCATGGCTATTTAAACCTGTACTAGTCAGGCCTACAAGAGAAGATTCAGCACAGAACAGTTCTTCTAGTGGTACACAAAAAACATAGGTTACATCAAGTCATATTAAATTACAGGTTTAGATTTTGTTTTTGTGATTACTCTGGATATCAATTTATTGGACTCCCAACAACTATCTGCTCCGCCCAACTAACAATCCCATTGCAAAACTATCCATATGCATTGTACATAAAATAAAAAAATTCACCTTCTTCCATTCTACTTCCCCCCCCAAAAAAAGAATAGTGTCAGGGGCCTTAAACTATGTTATGAGCTAAGGTTTAAGATGAATACTAAAGGAATCTAAGAATATATTTAAAGTTGTGTTAAGGACAGGAAAAGAAAGAAGTAAAGTATAGACCAGCTACTTGGGGCATAAAATGTAATGTACATGGAGACTAGAAAGTGGTTCCTACTTCACATCTGTCTATGTCAAAGAAAACGGCATTCAGATGGGAAAGAACAAAACAAACATTGAAGCCCAAGAGAGATGACGACAAAGCAAGAGCCCACTTTGCTGGCCTGAATGATTTTAGATCACTTGACCCAGAAAAATTTACATCCCAGCGAGCTAAAAAGATTTGCAGATGTAAATGCTAAACAGTTCTCTGTGGTCTAGTGGAAATAAAGGAAATGGGAGATTATTAGAAAGAGGAAAATGCAGTTCTTATTTTCCTAAAGGTGAAGGTAGGTTTCACAAACTAGAAACTAGTGAATCTTATATATAATCCCAGTAGAATTCTAAAACAAATTAAGAAATTATTGGTTTGTGTGTATTTAGGGAAAGAAGCAATTGTCACCAAGAGACAGCATAGATCCTCTAAGAAGAAGTTTGGCAAGACTAAAAAATTTGTATTTTTGATAATATTAGTAAATTAGAATATCAAGAGAAAGTTATAGTATATCTAGAAGAAAATATACATTGTAGACAAAATGGAGAAATATGAACTTCATTGACTTGTCAATTGAACAACTATGCCCACAGAGTCATCAATTCATGATAACTTGGAGGGAGTCCACTGGGAACTATTATAAAATTCAGTCCTTTTTTTGGTGTGTGTATGTGGGGGGCAGGTATAACTGATTTAAATAGAAGTACAGATTATATATTTATGAAATATTCATAGCATAAAACTTAGTAGGATCCTAAATCACTAAATAACAAAATCAGGATCCAAAAAGATCTGAACAGGCTTAGAAGCATATGCCAAATCTGACGAGATTGAAATTAATAGGCATAAATCAATTCCCAGACTTTGGGCTCATAAAATAAACTATACATATAATGGTTGGGTCAGAAAATACTAGGCTAAAAAGCAATATACAAAAACTTAGGGGCAGGGAAAGGGAAAAAGGAATCACAAAAATAGTACCTACAAGCTCCCTGGTAATAGGATTCAGCATAGCCCAGTGGCTCTCTTCATTGTTAATAACAGCTTCTCCCTCTGACACATCTCATAATATTTTGCCTTACACCTAGGGCATGTTATGTTATATACTGTTATTACATGTATACTAGCTATATGTGTACAATATATGACATCCCTAATTAAATATAATTTCCATAAGAGCAGGGACTATGTCCTTTCTGACATGTATATATTCCTCCAAAATAAGCTCTGCACACAGCTATTGTTGATTGTTTTTCAGTCACTTCAGTCATGTCTGAATCTTCATGACTAAATTTGGGGTTTTCTTGGCAAAAGTATTAAAGTAATTTGTCATTTCCTTCTCCAGTTCATTTTACAGATGAGGAAACTGAGACCACTGTTAAGTGACTTGCCCAGGGTCACACTGCAAGTAAGTGTCTGAAGCTAGATTTGAACTCAAATTTTCCTGACTGCAGACCCAGTGCTCTATCCTAGCTACACTCTGCACATAGGAGCCAATCAATAAACAATCAGCAAACATTTATCAAGTTTTCATTATATTCCATGTACTGTGCAAAGTGATGGAGATACAAAAAAAGGCAAAAGGCAATATGCAAGCAACTATGAACAAATAAATTATATACAGGATAAATTGGATAATGTACAGAGCACTAAAATTAAGGTGCATTTAATAAATGTTTGTTGAATAAATGAATGACAATCATATGATTGCCCCCAAACTAAAACAATCTTTATCCATATGTAATGGAAAATGGGAATTTGAATATATTCCCTGCCCCTTAATAAGCCTAAGAAAATTTGAAGACCTTTCCTGCTTTGAAAATATACTCTGCCCCCTAATAGGCTGAGTATAATCACATGGAGCCAGTGGTGGAAGCAATTTGCTGAAGGGTGGGGAAGAGCCCACGGGAAGTTGGGAGTCAGAACTAGACTAGATGGTCGGGAGGAGAGGATGTTTCCGAGGGAGACAGATAGGTTTGTGAGTAAATATTGGTCTTATATTGGTTTGTGGGAAGGCTAAAGGATGGTGTGCCTCTCTGTGCTGTTATGGCTTATTAACTTCTTTGCTCTACTATGATGGAATTGGCTTACTGGTTTGGGGATTTGATTTTCGGGTGTCTGAATACATGTTTTGCTTCTGTCCTATATATGAAGAGTCTGTTATATTTTGTGATTGAGCATAATGTGGGTATATATATAGTGACTGTGGGTGCTGTGAATATTGTATTGGCACTACCCCATACTAGTAGACAGAGCATCTGGATCAAGAGAGGTAAAATGCTACATTAATTGATTAATCTACCTACGTGCCACAGATATTTTGCTGCCAAAATGGAAGAGAAGGGAGGAACAATTATACATCAATACAGCTCTGCAATCCAAAGATGCAATATAGAGCATACATTCTTAGCAATAATTTACAGCTCTTTCATTTTTGATATAAGGAAATTAAGGCCCCCAACTTGTGCAAGGACACATTTAATAAATGGCAAACATATGACCTGGGCCCAAGTCTCCTGAAGCCTAGTCAAATGTGGGGGTTTTTTTGTTTTGTTTTGTGTTTTTGTTTTTTGTTTTTTTGCTTTTTGGAGGGCAATTGGGGTTAAGTAACTTGCCCAAGGTCACATGGCTAGTTTTTTGTTGTTGTTGTTTGTGTGTGTTAAGTGTCTGAGGCTGGATCCGAACTCAGGTCCTTCTGACTCCAGGGCCAGCGCTCTATTCACTGTGCCACCTAGCCGCTCCTCAAATATGTTTTCTATTACAACAAACTAGCTCCTTTTCCTCATCTGAAAGTGCTACCAATATGACCTCCCCACCAACTTATCAATGCCAGACCAGACAAGATTCATTTGTGTATATACTGTAAGGGGTTGTTTCAGTTTGGTCTTAGAGGACACAAGTCAGGACTGTATTCTGCTATCAAGAGCAGTCAATGCTGACAGAGTAAGCTTCAAAGTACTGTAGGCAAGGGAAGACTGCCAGACAGAGCCTTGGCAGTCCAGGACCTTGGATAGCTCCCTGGGAACACTTGTTCTGACAGTGTAGTAGGGAAGAGTGATGGATCCAAAACTTATTCACCTGGCTTTGGCCTTTCTCTGAAATTCTCAGGTTTTTAAATTTTTCTTAAAATCCCAGAAGTGAAAGGATCATTAGTGATGAACTAGTCCAACTCTCACCCAAAGCATGAATCTTCTTTATACCATTCCTGACAAGTGGTTATCTATCCAATTTCTACTTAAATACTTCCAGTGACAAGGAATTCAGTACCTCCAAGAAAACCCTATTCTATTTGGGAATAGCTCTAACTTTCATGAAGTTCTTCCTAATTTTGCACCCAAATCTACCTTTCTGCAACCCTTAATGAGGTGAATTAAGTACGATGACAGCTAAGTGGCACAGTGGACAGAACACTGGGAAATCTGAGTTCAAACCCAGCCTCACACATTTGTTTGCGCTATAGTGATACATTAGGTGAGTGGCCAAGTCACTTAATCTCTATCTGCCTCAAGTTTATCAACTAGAAAATATAGATAATAGCACCTGCTTCCCATGGTTGTTGTGAAGATTAAATGAGATAATAGTTGTGAAGTACTTAGCAATGTACCTGCTTTTTTCTTCCTCTTTCTTCCTTCTTTCCTTTCATCACCTCCCAAATCCTGGATTCGTTGTTGTTACTTAGTTATTTTCAGTTGTGTTCAACTCCATCATGACCCCTTTATTTTGGGGTTTTTCTTCCTATGAATTTTTCCAAAAAACACATTTATTTATTCTCTTTTTGTTTTGCATTTTATATTTATCACTCATTAACCTATAACCTCTCTTCCCAACTAACATACCATCACTCCCTTATAATAAAATGTCCACCGATCTCATAAACCCATCAACGATATCTGAGACATCATACCTCTTCCTTGCATCTCTAGTCTATTGTCTCATTGTTAAGGAATGTATCATCAGTCTTTTGAAGTCATTATTGTTCACTGTTCTGATACAAGTTCTGAAGTCTTTCACAGTTGTTTTCCTTCATCTTGTTTTTGTGATCACTGTGTAAATTGTTCTCTTAGTTCTTCCCTTTTCACTCTTCCTCAGTTCAGACAGGTCTTCTCAGGTTTCTCTGAATTGGTGATACTCTTCATTTCTTATAACACAGTAATGTTCTTATGTGACTATTCCTTGAATTTGCTAGTAGACTGTGATAATGAGGAGGTCCAGAACCATGGTTCACAGCTTTATGTAACTCCCCCTGCGTTAAACACAGAAAATCAAAACTGTAAGATAACAGGAAGAGCTGGAACGAACATTTGAATTCACCTAGCCACCTCTGTCTCTATTTTATAAATGAGGAAATTGTCATTCTGAGAATTTAAGTGCTTTGCCCAAGAATAACAAGGCAGAATATAACACAGCTGGAATTCAAATCCAAGTCCTCAGACTCCAAATTCAGAGCTTTCCTCATTATACTAGGCTAAAATATTGTTGAATAAATAAGTGTTAATACCTTCATTACTGCCTGCTTAGGACATAGGTAACCTTATCTGCAATGGTCTTTATCCATCTGTCACAGGATCTAAAATGAGACTAAGGGAGGGTACAGGAATGTACAACAGTGTCATGCACTTGTCTAAAACTTAATGAATTTGCTTCAAAATGCCCTTTAGATGCTGTTCCTTTTTTTTACCAACAACATACATCCTCAAAGATGAAAAATGTGCAAGGACTCTGGGGAGAACCACCATATGTGTGAAAGGAAATACTTTAGGAATTAATTGAGTGATCGCAGCTAAGTGAGAGGAATCAGGGAAGGCTTCATGGAGGAAAGAAACCTCTTATTGGGGCTTTAAAGAAAAAATAACTTTCAAAATATACCATATTATGGTATGTTCCACTATTTCACTCTTGCTCTCCTGAAAGTTATTTGCTTTTTTTGCTGACATTTTGGCTTTTAAGAAGGGAATGGGATTGTCTATTTCCACAATTTTGTATTTGGTCTCAGAGATATTTGTGCTGCCATCGGCCACCTTTTATTATAGTGGATAAGAAGTAATTTACCTGGGAGCCCTCTATGCGTGCAGCTTCTACAGTTTTATGATGATTTTATTACTTTGCAATTATTCAGTTGAAATTCTATCCTGCTCAATGTTCCTCTGTTGTTATGGAGACATGTCAGACTCCAGTGGATTCATAGAATCAGAGAATGTTAGAGCTGCCAGGGACCATAGAACATAGAATGTTAAAAAAGAAAGGGACCTTAGAATATAGAATATTAGAATAAGATGGGACTTTCAAGATCAAATAGTCCAGTCCAGAGCAGGAGATAGCTTACCAAAGGTCACTTGATATGTTTGCATTACAACTGTGCTAATGGAAATGAGGATTTGAGGTGATGACTGCATGAGGGGGCAATCACAGGTCCTTAATTTATAATAAAATTACCTCATCCTCCCCCAAGCACACAGAAGCCTTTTTTTCTGAGCCTGCAATTTCATGAGAGTCAAACGAGCAAATTAAACAAACTCCATCAATCAAGTTAAGTCAAGTCAAATCAACAAGTATTTATTAATTACATTGTTCCAGACTCTGTGCTAAGTATAATCAATAACAAAAAAATGACAAAAATTTTTCCATGACCTCAAGAAGATAACATACTAATAGGAAAACTACATGAAAACAAGTATGCACATACAAAATATATATAGGGTAATTTGGAAGCAATCTCAGAAGGAAGGCACTAGCATTGAGGTGGGTGGAAAGAGGTTTTTTGCATAGGGTAGGATTTGAAGAACTTCATTAAGGATGTCTGGTTCAAAGAAGAAGAATGGAGCTCGATTATAGAGTATATGCAGGAGAATAAAGTATAAGAAGACCATTAAAGTAGGAATGGGCCAGGTCTAAAGGTCAAACAATGCTTTGTTTTGTTTTGTTTGACCTCGGAGATAACAAGAAGCCACTAGAGTTCATTGAATAGGGAAGTGAGATGAGCAGGTCTGCCCTTCTGGAAGATCATTTGGTCACTTGTTTAAATCTGGACTTTAGGAAGATCCTTCAAGCAATGCAGCAAATGGTTGGAAAATTAAAATATCAGAAAGTTTTCAAGAACACTGTCAAATGACTTGACCAGGATCACACAGCTAGTATGTGTCTGAGACAAGACTCAAATCTAGATCTTCCTGATTCTGAATCCACTTGATCTGCTATGTCATCCTGCTTTTCATAAGACATAAAAAGAGGTTAACTGGAATGGCAAAGAAAGGTTTCTAAAGGCAGGCATATTGTTTGTAATAAGGAATTACAGACAACAACCAGAAAATGAGAAAGGAAAACAAATCTAAGCAGCAGATATAAGAACTTTAAAAGCAGACAATATAGGGGCGGCTAGTGAGTAAGAGCATCGGCCTTGGAGTTGGGATGAACCGAGATCGAAACCGGCCTCAGAAAATGAGCACCCACATGTAAATAATGACTAGCCGTGTAACCTTGAGCAAGTTACTTAACCCCAATTGCCTTAAAAATACATAAAAAAATAAAAAAAAATTTTAAAAAGCAAGACAATATGGACCCATTCCATACAGGACAGGCAAAGAACCTCACCCAGCTTAATAGCAACTGAGGGCATGAGCTATATCATGAACCAGGACAGTATTTAGTAGTCATAATGATCCTGTGGCATGAAGGAAAGGTGAAATAATTATCAGCATCCTCAATTTAAGGAAGCAGAGAACTGGACCATCCATCCTAGAAGGATATTCATTCAATGAAGAATTTAGAAAAAAAACACAACTAGGAATCATATTGGATTCACTGCAGTATATTTGATCACTACAATAATGTAAATGGAAAGGACTCACTCCCAAAATTCAAGTGAACATTGTTTGATTATAGTGAGTAAGCGTGGCACCAAAGAAAAATTGAATTTCCTTACAGAAATGAAGCTCAGTGAATGTGGAACTATGTCTATACTGACAGAAATGGTGGATGTTTTCATTGCTTTGGCTGAACTGGTTTCCTTCTTTTTCTTTTATTCTTATTATAAGGAATGGCTTGCCAGGTAAAGGTGCGGTGAGAGATATAGCCAGAAATCAAACTAACATAGAAGCAACAGTCAGCAATAAAATATTTTAAAAGAAAGATATCAATTGAAAATGAATAAAATTAAATTGCTTTGGGAAAGCAAAGTGTAAACTTTAGTCATCTGGTAAATTCATTTATGTGGAACAGCTCTTTCCCTGACTGCTCCATAAATGAGGTGTTACTACAATAATAATACAATTTTGATTTGGATCTTTGGAGAGGAAAAAGCACTAGCCTGGGCACCAGATAACATGGGTTTCTGTTTCCCTCTGCCACTTAATTAGTTGTATGATGTTGGGCAAATAATTCAGCCTCTCTGAGACTCTATTTCCCTATCAATAAAATGAGGAATATGACATCTGTACTATCCACCTTATAAGAGTATTGTGAAGATCTAATGAGATCATGTGAGAAAAGCACTTTGTAAAGCTCCAAGGGTGATGTAAATGCCAGTGCTTATTATCATTATTTTTGTTATTGTTGCCATTCAAAAAGATTTATAGGACCCAAAACAGCAAATATGGGATTTCTCAGAAGGTGTTTTAAAGCCAACTGCAAACACCCAGACTGCTCGTGTTCTTTCAGGTTCAAGGATTACAGACACTGTCAATATTTTGAATTCCGTCATACTTTGTTACCACTAATTAAAAATTTAATAATCACCCACTGGCTTACCCTGCATCCCAATGAGAGGCTGTGATCTCATGCCAAAGGTTTTCGAAGCAGTCTTGCTTATTTCTGCTTGCAAAAAGTAGTTTGGTTTAATGGGGAGAAACATTGGACTAGACATCAGGAGATCTTAAGCACTGATCCTGCTTCTGGGACTTCTGACTCCAAGTTACAAATAATAACTGTGACAACTATTAACTGTGTACCCTAAGACATGTTATGTTTCCAAACCTCAGTTTTATCATCTGTAGAATGGTGATAATAATGTTTGCATTACCCACCTCTTGAAGTTATTGCAAGTAAAATGACTTGTAAACTTTAAAGTTCCATAGAGATAGAGATGACAACAATCCCATAGCGAAGAAAATCTCAAAATTTGAGAGACTGGATGTCATCAACCGGGGCAGAGTACAAAGGCACCTTCTTCTCTATATTTCTGGAAGCTATGCCTCTCAATGCAGCCCATGGCCATATTAGGTTATTATGCTACTGATTCATATGGAGTTTTTGGTCCACTAAAATAAAACCCCTTGGATATTTTCTCAGACAAAATGATGACTAATCATGGTGTACCCATCCCAAACTTGTGGAGCTGGTATTTTGAACCCAAGTGCAAGACTTTTACATTTAGCTCTACTTAATTTCATCTTATAGAGTCAGCCCAGTTGCCTAACCTGTAAAGATTTTTGTGGATCCAGCCCTGCCATTCAGAAAATTCATTCACTTTCTCAGATTTTTGTCAGTTGCAAATTTGATGAACATGCTACTTATACATTAATCTGAGTCATTGATTAAAATAATATTAAGTGCGCCAGCCCTGGAGTCAGAAGGACCTGAGTTCGGATCCGGCCTCAGACACTTAACCCACACAAACAAAAACCTAGTCCTGTGACCTTGGGCAAGTTACTTAACCCCAATTGCCCTAAAAGGGGCAGCTAGGTGGCACAGTGAGTAAGAGCGCTGGCCTCGGAGTTGGGATGACCAGAGATCAAATCCGGCCTCAGAAAATGAGCACCCACACATAAATAATGACTAGCCGTGTGACCTTGAGCAAGTTACTTAACCCCAATTGCTTAAAAAAGTAATAATAATATTAAGTAATAAAGAGCCAATCAAAGAGTCTTGTAATACTCCTCTGACAAGTTATCTTTAAATATTAACACCCACTGGATCTCAGCACTTCAGAGGTGATGGAAGGTGACTGAGTATGCTCACTCATATTGATATATCATTTTAGGGTTTACAGAGTTCTTTCTTCAAAACAACCTTGTGAGGTAGGTAGTATAGGTAAAATTACCCTTACTTTATATATGAGGAAATTGATGTTCTTATGAGTAAAGTTCACACATCAGTGAAATACTGGAGGCAGAACTAAAGCCCAAACTACTCCCCTTATGTAACATGGCTTGTGTCTCTATAGCTGGAATTAAATAAAAGAATCTGAGTCATCCTAATTTTTGACTCATAGGACAGTTTGAAGACAGCAGCAAAATGAATTCTTTTTGTTTAGCCAGAAGCACATATGTGCATGAATATATGTGTAGTTTGGCAAGTAGAGGGTCTTTGTGAAAGTTTTACCTTGGTGGCAATCAATCAGGAAGAATTTTTTTTATGTCTCACACCTAAAGTTATTTACTGAGTATTCATTTCAGAAATTTACCTCTAACAAATATTTTGGAAAAAAACAATGTGGAATCTTTCCAAGGTTCACAATGATCTCTTAATCATCAAATTGGATTGTCCTTTGTTCATCCCTCTCTACCTCTGTGCAGTTTTTCACACTGCTTACCCATCTTTCCTCTTGGATTCTATTGCTGCTCTGGGTTTTAGTAACTCTCTTTTTCTTTTTCCCTTCCTCCCTCCCCCCCTTAGTTACCTAATTATCCCCCATATCCCTTGGATTTTATTGTCATTTCTCTCTATGCTGATGACTCTAGGATCTATCTTACCAACCCTAGTCTTTCTCCTGAGCTTCAGTCTCACATCATACAATGTCGATTGGATATTTGAATTGGATATCCCAGAGCTCTGTCAAATTCAACATGTCCACAACTGAACTCATCATGTCTCTCTCAAATATCACTTCTCATTTGAGCTCCTTTTTTTTCTGTCATAAATACCACTGACCTTCCAGACACCCAGGTTTACAATGTTACTCTCCCTCATATCACATAATCACTCAACTGCAGAATTTTGTCATTCTATCTACACATCTTTTCTATAGATTACCTCTCTACTTATGCCACCAGCACTCTAGTCTAGGTATTTATCATTCTCTCTCTCTCTCTGTCTCTCTCTCTTTCTGTCTCTCTGCCTCTGTCTCTGTCTCTCTCCACTTCTCTCACTCTCATTATTATAATAACCTTCTAAATGTTCTACCTACCTCAAGTTTTGATATATTCCAACTGATTCTTCACTCTCCCCTGTCACAGTGATCTTCCTAAAGTGTGAGCAGAGACATTTTACTCCATTATTCAACAAGTACCAATGTACCCTGTAATTCCGAGGATCAAATAAAAACTCTTCTGTTTGGTACATTGTTCTATTCATAGCCTGGTCCCAAACTACCTTACCTGACTAAGTGCACCTTACTGTCATCCATAAACTCTATGATTGAGCCAAACTGTCCTTCTTGCTACCTCTCAGCATGATGCTACATCTCCTATCTCTGGACTTGCGTACTGGCTGTTCCCATGTATAGAATGCACGCCTTCCTTACTTCTGCCTCTTGGAATCCACTAGTTCCTTCAAGACTCAGCTCAAACACTATTTTGTGCATAAGGCTTTTTCAGGACCTCAGGAATGCTAGTACCTTCACACACAAGGTTATTTTGCAAATTACTTTATGTAATTTCTCTATTCCTATATTTATACATTGTATCTCCCCTGTCAGAATTTATAAAAGTTGTAAAGTTCACAAAGCTCATTACAAACATTATCTAATTTGATACTCACAACAACCTTGGTAGGTAGGTGCTATTTTGATCTCATTTTACAGAATAAGGAACTGAGGTAAACAGGGGGTAAGTGACTCATCCAGGGTAACACCAGCTATGAAAGGTCAAAAGGAGGATTCAAATTTAAATCCAGACTCTCTCTAATCCACTGCTTAGTTGTTTCACCGTTATTTTTTATTACCAAGTCTGGATACACATAGTGGAGCCTTAATAAATGCTTGTTGATTAATTGATTGATTGGTCTTTAAGCCGGTAGCTAGGAGATTGCCCAGAGCAACTTGAGTTTTCTG
Organism: Gymnobelideus leadbeateri; assembly: GCA_011680675.1. Lineage (NCBI taxonomy): Eukaryota > Metazoa > Chordata > Mammalia > Diprotodontia > Petauridae > Gymnobelideus > Gymnobelideus leadbeateri. The sequence continues at coordinate 523,250 of WOXC01008979.1, forward strand.
TAAGGTAAATACAATTACTGGTAATACTGGGATTTAATCAGCATTCTAGAATATATACAAGAAAATTCTCCAGATGATTGGGTCTAAATTCCTGTTATCAGAAGAAAAGAGGTTGGCTTGTTGTGAATTGTCCTGATTGGCTACCCACTGTCTCCCAAATTAACCTTTATTGTTCAGTTCTTCAGTTTCCTTGAGAAGAAACAAGATTTGTTTCCACAGTGCCTTTGGTTTTTACCAGGCAATTGCATGAAGGGGAAAAATCATTCAAACCTATTTCTCCAGCATTTTGTAAGTAAAAAAAATAAATAAATAACTAAAACACTCTAAGCAGTTCAGTGCAGTGGACCAATCACTTCTGGCCTGAGAATCAGGGGACTTTATAGATCCATAAATCTTACAGATACACAAATCTTTTTGTGATCTTAGGACAGTCATGTCTCCCTAGAATTTGGTTTCCTCATTTGTTAACTAAGAAAGTTGTACTAACTCAATAATATTTCAATTCAAACTACATTGAAGGTCAATAAATGTTTAAGTTCTTCATCACAAATCCTCCTAAAATCTCCAAGGAGTCACTGTAGGTGGTTCAGAGATGAGTGCTGGCCCCCTGGGTAAAAGCAGGAGCTGGAAGCAAGAGGAACCATAGGGGTCATTTAAGAAAGACTATCACAACTGCTTTTTGTGGTCAGATGTTGAATCCTGAAGGGAAAACACTGGCCTACAATACCTGGTCTTCCCTGTCTTTGAGAGTTCAATGTTTTATGATCATTATTTTTTTACTTATTAAATTCAATAAAGACAAAATGTGAAAATCAGTAATCCTCAAGGACCTTATATTTTGATAAAAGGATACAACTTTATACAAGACTAATAAATATAAAATAATATGAGAAAGGAGAGAGACTAACAACTGGGGGAGGGAAAGTAAGGAGAGGATTCCTATAGGACACCGAGTCAATAAGTATTCCTTAAAAGCTTGCTCTGAGCCAGGCACTCTCCCATGCCCTGGGGATATAAGGAGCATCAAAAAGACAGTCCATGTTCTCAGGGAGTTATATTCTAATAATGAAAACAACATGTGAACAATTAGATAGACACAATATTCTACACCTAGGTGGCTCTGTGGATAGAGTACAGGACCTAGAGGTAGAAAGGTCTGGGTTCAAATCCTGCCTCAGAAACCTACTACTATATGATCTGGGCAAATCACTTAACCTCTGTGTGCCTCAGTGTGTTCATCTTTAGAATGGGGATAATGATAACACTTACCTTCCAACAGTTGTTCTAACGACCTCAGTGAGAAGATGGTTATAAAGCAATTAATCCAGTGCCTGTATATGAATAGGTATAGTAAGGAGAGATGATACAAATAGAGATAGAGATATATTATATCTAATAAAGCTATATAAACACATAGATCTCATATTAAATGCTGTATGTTTTTCATGCTTTGTTTTCAAGGACAAATGACATCACAGGTGACCTCTTCACTTGTATGTGAACTGGACTTAAGCAAGGCAGAGTTGCAGTCATCAGCCTCATCCTCTCTTTCAGAATCATCAAAATCCAGTGATAAGACCAATATGACTGGTTATGGTCCAGGATGCAGAGGATGACCTTGGCATCTTCGACATCTGGCCAAGCTCTAAGTGTTCCTCAGCACCTGCTTCAGCCACCTTCATGACCATTGGAACAAATTGTTCTCCTCCCATCCTACCAGGGGAAGTCTTGACATGCCTGGGGTAGACATGCCCCTAACTCACTGACAGATTTGAAGCCTGTCAATTATTCTCAACCTGGTTTAGCTTGTCTACCAAGATGATTGACTGGGATGTGCCCACTGGCTTCTTGGAGCCACAGGTGAGAACTGGATGGATCAGGTGGACACCAGAGGTGTGTTGAGAATAATATGGCAGTATCATTTTATTTCCTTCCTTTCTGACTTCAGCAAACCCATGTGATGGAAATTTAATTACTGATATCTCCTTTCAGAATTACATGTGCCTTGGATTTTCATATCTAGCTGCATTAATGCTACCCTTCCCCTGAGCTAAAAAGGATTGTCTAATCACTGAAGCCAGGCCTGAACAAAAATCCCCCCTACAATTATTTTGTCAGGTGGGCATTCAGCCTCTACTTGAGGACTCCTAGTGACAGAGACCTCACTAAACCTCAGTCTCCCTCGTTTTACTGACATACAGCTCAAGAGCCTATTAGCAACAATAAGAAAATATTCAGCCCTAGCCTATGGCAATAATTTACTTTTGTACATAGTATGAATTTATTTGCTTATGTATATTTTATAGCCACCCCATAGAATATGGACTTCTTACAGAGAGGGACAGGTTCATTTTTGCCTCAGATACTTAATAGCTGTGTGACCGTAGGCAACTCACTAAATTGCTATATGCCTCAGTTTCTTCAATGTGAAATTGGGATAATAACAATACCTACTTCCCAGGGTTGTTGTGAAGATCAAATGAGATATTTGTAAAGTGCTTAGCACAATGCCTTGTACACAGTAGACACTTAAGACATACTTACCCCATTTTCCTTTTATGTTCCCATTTCCTAATACATTGCCTTGCACACAAGAGGTCTTTAGCAAATCTTTGTGAAATTGAATTGAATTAAATTGATTACATCTAGTCAAAACCAGGCTCCTCACAAGTCTCTAGTTTCTGTGATGGTTGTCATTAATTTAATATCTCATTTCCTCCAACAAAACTCACGCAGAAATTCATCTTTCATAGCCAGATAATTCCTTCCTCTTATCTGGACCACTGGATCATCTATACCTCTCAAGAGTGGAGTACAAATATCCACTATGTGACAACTTTTCTAAACTGCATCATTTAGCTACCAGAATAGGGTCTGGCCTATCTTGGATGGGATCTGGATCTGTAACGACCCTGAATGTAGGTAGTAGTGCTAAGAACAGGACTCATAGAATCACAGAAACATTGAAGTAGGAGCTCCAAATTCCTCTAGTTCTTTGTCTTCATGTTAGAGGTATAGCTTGTATTTATCTTTTGTGACCAACCTACTCTTTCATGACCAACCTAAAATCCTAACTCTTGGCCAATCTAATCTTTTGTGACAAAACGACAATACTAATTCTTAAGATTAGTCTTCCATGAACATCCCAGCAGGTTAATGGATCCTCCCCTTCTGAGATCACATACCATTTCTTGTCTACCAAGGTCATACAGAGAGTTACAGGAGCAGGGGATCTTAGAGTTAGTAGAAACCACAGAAACTATGATTTGGAACTCAGCTAAATATCCAGTAATGTTTAACTGTTTGGTAAGTCTTTACCTTACCCCACTTCTTAGATCATAGGCTCCTTATGTGTAGAGAAAGTGTTAACAGAAAAGTCGTATTGTAGGAAGAGAATCAGACTTGAAGGAAGAGGATCTGGGCTCCAGCTGAAGCTCTGCCAATTATCTATATAATAAGCTTAGTTGTGTAACGCATGGGTTCATGATCATCTGATAGACCCTCTAATTTTACAGAAGAGGAAACTAAGGCCCACAGAGATGTGGTGACTTGCCCAAGGTTACCCAGTAAGCAATAATCAGAAGAGGCAGAATTTGAACCCCGGTCCTTCTGCCTTTAAATGAACTTGTCACTACTGCAGGGGTTCCTAGACTTTCTTGGCTAATGACATCATCATTTTTAGTAATTTCTTCATGATGCCCTTAGGTCAGAAGAAATACATAATAGTTCCATTTATTGAGTAGTTAGGGCCAAATAATTTAGTAAAGATTTATGTTCTAACAACATAGTAGCTTTTTGAAAAAATAATATAAATCGTAAGAAAAATATTATGTTTATTTCACTCTCAACAAGCACTATTACAAGTGAAATGTGTCCACTAGTTGGTTACTGCAGTTTCTCACATCTTAAAATCACATTGAACAACACTGCCCTCAGTCCCGTTCCCTACCGATTTTAGCACGGGACATAATTTTTATCACAACTGCTGAAAACCCGACTTCGAAAAGCGATGATGCCACAAAACAGAACGTTTGAGAAGTCCCTGGTGTAGCTGAAAGTACAAGCAAATAAAAATATACCTTAAACATTCAAGAACCTCCTAAAAAGAAAGGAAGCATGACCGAATGTTGAAACTGTGAACTACTTCAAACTAATAATTAATAAAACGAATAGTTTAAGCAACAACGCACCATGGTGGTAACATTATTATGACTTTCCTCAGATGTGAAATGGGGATAATAGTATTTGTCCCAACTACTTTCCGGAGAAGTACAACTTCTCTCAGCCACGATGATGAGCTATTTATTCATCCTTGTCTCTCCTTTGAATCTGACAAACATAGGAGCATATTCATAGTAATAAGAATGATCATGACTGACACATGCAGAACCCTGCAAGCTTTGAGAAGCATTTTAAATATATTGGTCGCATTTGAGCCTTATAATCACACTGAAAATCAGGTACTCCAATAAGTCTATGAAGCCACTCATGTCGGTGCTCTACTCGCTCCAGTAATACAGCATAGCCATGAATCTCCCATTCTGTGGGGCTCCTGTCTATCTTTCAATAAAGCCAACAATAAGTCAACAAGTAATTGTTAAATAACTATATGCTCTTTATATATGTGTATGTATGCATGTTTATTTGTATGTATATATATATATATATATATGTATATGCATGTATATACATATATACATACAAATATATGTATGTCTTTTAGGGCCTATGTTTCATTTCTTTTCCTGTTTAAGTATGCTGTGCATTTCATTTGCCAAAGAAATCTTTGAAAGAATTTGCACCTGATATTACTAAATTTGGAAACCTTGACAATGAAAATACATTTCTTTTTTTTTCTCCCACTCATATGGAATGAGAAATAACTCCAATAAAATCCTTCTCCAATGCTAGTAAAGTTCAAATTCTACCCAATCCTGCCAAGGAGAGAAGGCTCTGAAAATAAATCCAGGAACAGACTATAACCTAGGCAAGAGAGAGATCCAGAGGTTTTTTACTTCTCCAAGGTCAACAAGAAGATCCTATGTCCACACTGAAGTCATCCTACTTCAAAACCTGAGCTTTCTTTACTCTATGACCTCAATGTTGGGTCCCTGGTAGGAAATCCAACCTTGCCCACTACACTCTCAGTTCAGCTCACTCTCCCAAACATGTTCCCTTCTCATTAGTAGACATTGTCTCTCCCAACTCTCCCAACTCTCCACTTCTTTCCAACTCTCTTTTATGCTTTATCTCCCCTTGTTAAGATCTAAGGCCTTTGAGAGTAAGGGCTGTCTTTTTTATACTTAAGTTTCTAAATGCTTAATAAGTACTTTGTCCATTCTCTCTCTCTCTCTCTCTCTCTCTCTCTCTCTCTCTCTCTCTCTCTCTCTCTCTCTCTCTCTCTCTTCCTGGGTTCTAGGTTCTTTATCTGTAAAATAAGGGATTTACCTTAGATGTTCTCAGAGGTCCCTTCCAGTTTGAATGACTGTGGGCTCTGTAAATCATGTAATAGGAAATCAGTGAAAATTTTTGACAGGATGACATGATTAGATTTGTGCTTTAGGGAGATTATTCTGGAAGCTCTTTGTAAGATTTTATTTGGATGTCCCAAAAGCCAGAAAAGTGAAAAGAACACTGAATCTGAACCCCAAACCCTGACTTCCAGTGAAGTATGACAAGAAAATTAAAACAAAAGACAAAAAAATTTGCTTCAAAAATAGGTGGTGGTGCATGTAGTCAGTTAGTGAAGTGGCTAGAATGCCGGGCCTGAAGTCAGGAAGGTTCATCTTCCTGAGTTCAAATCTAGCTTCAGACACTTGCTAGCTGTGTAACCCTGGGTAAGTAATTTAATTCCTTTTGCCTCGGTTTCCTCATGAAATGAACTATAAAAGGAAATGGAAGACCACTCCAATATCTTTGCCAAGAAAACCCTAAATGAGGTCAAAAAGAGTCAGATATGATTGATATGACATAAAAACAACAAAAAGATCGTCAAGGATCTATCTCCATGAGATTCATATTTGAAAAATTAAAATTGTTTTCAAACCCCCAAGAGATAAAAAATGAGTCAGGAAATGTGGGTTATACTCTGTACTCCCACATGTTTTATTGGTGACTAGGGACAAGCCATATTACCTCTTTATGTTTTCATTCCACATCTGTAAAATTGAGGTAATAATACTTAAAATTACAATACCTATCCCAAAAGACTGTGGTGAGAACAGTGTTTTGTAATCTAAGCACTATACAATGAAAAACATTGCTTCTATTCCACAGTGAGAGAGAGTGATCAAAAAGCTAGTTTCCTATGTACTAAAATAAAAATACCTGCACATTTCACAGGTTCCCATTGAAATGACTCCTCGAATACTTCAAGGAATCCAGAGGGGGAAAAAAGTCCAACAATGTGAGAATCTGTTAAATAAAGGGAAATTTCAAGCAGGTCTCACTATAAATATAAAATAAGGTACTTGTCCCAGGAAAGCCGTCAGTCACAGGGCTAGCATAGGGAAGATTTTGCTCTCTTAGAAACTGGCAAAAACTAAGGGTGAGAGCTAAAAGAGGTCACAGTCATTTAATACCCAGTCTTCTTTTCACAAGCCTCTTCCGGGGTTTGTGGCAGAACCATTCTTTACTTTCAATCTGTGTGACCATTGACCAGTCATGAAGTCCCTCTGTGTCTCCATTTCCACATATAGAAATGTGGGGGGGGGGGGGGCGGCGGAGAATTTACCTGTTGTTTCTATCACACATGTTTGTTGTGAGGTTCTAAATAATATATAAAACTATTTGTAAATTAAGAAGTTAATCAAAATATTGTGCGTGATGCATTATAAAAAGTATACAAATAGAAAAGTAATAGTCTTCACTCTCAAGGAGCTCACATTCTAGTGTGGAAGATAACATGGTGTCTTCTGTGAGTCAGATAGAAAGGTCCCGTAGTCTTCAAGGTGCAGCAGCAAAGCAGATGATAAAGTATTTTCTTGAGTGTGATTCCCTTTGATAAGACCATATCCATTTCTGATGTTGAGACATCAGACAGTGCCAAGGGCATTGATGACAAGAATTTTCTTTCCTGGGTTTTCAGTAGGTATAATTGCTGAGGAAGAGGAATCTCCACTAACATTGTTTCCTTAGCTGATGGCTTCATAGGCTAGAAGTAAGGCTGATGGTCTATGGAGATTGTCCATCTATAGCAGTTAGTCCAAACTTGGTGTTGGTGGCAAGGATGGCAAGAGCCATCACCATATGAGTTGTTCCTCTCAATGATGGCTTTAAAACAGAATGTACTGTATTGCCCTCTATTATTGTTACTGTTATCGTATAGCAGTCCCTTTTGGGCTATTTCCTTCATTACTGCCCATGTGAACAGGTTAGATCCCAGCAGGCAGTTGCTTAATCTTTCCTCAGAATTCTATTGTCATAGAATACTGAGGGTCTGGAATATTCTAGTACTGTTGCTCCCAAGGCCCCGTCCAGGGTCTTCATCAATATCAGCCAACCAAGAGACATGGAATCAATTAGCATTTACAGAAAGTTATTAATAAGAAGACATAACAAGACCAGTAGATAGAAAACAATACTACCAAGACAAGGTAGGGTGGAGTTGAAATTTCCCTTTGATATATGTAATCCCTAGGAAGAGTGGCCTCAAACTTAAAGTGCTATTCCAGTAAAGCATGCATGTAAAGAATATGCAGTGCCAAGGGGAACTTCAACATTCCTCGTGTTCAACATTCCTTACTCTGGGAATCATTTTCTCCCTATGAAAAGGCCTTACCAAATTCATTTCAGAGTGAAAGACTCCTTTGCTCAGCTTTACTAATTCCTTGTAGGACACGGTGTCTCAAACCAATCCACACCTGGGTGGGGTCAAACAGGGTGCTCATCTGCTGTGCTTGCTGACTCCTTACCAGAATTAGTTGTCAGTGGTATCACTGATGGCTATGATGGATCTCCCAATCCTACCAAATGCTTATGTGTTCACATCAGAGGATACCCATTCACCTAAGATAAGAAAAGAATCAAGACAAAAGAAACAGAGGCATCATTGGTCCTTGGATATATGGTGGCTAGGTAGGGAAGTGTATCTTGACACTTGTCAGTTTATGGTAGCCTATCCCACTCAAAGTCACCAAGGAAAAGAGATTTAAGATCCTCCACTGGAATATTTTTATGCACATTAAGTTCCATCATCAATTCTTCTAGTTATTTTGATCACTTCCTGGTACCAGCTTTTCAATTATTCAGGTCAAAAATGTTATCCAACTTACCACAGCAGAGAAGATAGACAATACTGTGTATGCCCTGAAGTATTGAGAAGTCTTCCTCGATTATACATACTCAGAACCTACCTCTACTCCAAGCTTCTATATAATGTGCTGGAATTTCAGCTAAACATATCCCAAGTTTGGTGGAAGGGGTAGGTGGGAAGGGGATTACGTTCTACTTCCTCCCTTATTATAACATTTATTGTCCTCATCAAATTATTGTGTTGCTTAAAAACACATAACTCATTGCCCATATCCCCAATCCAGAACAGATCTGGGTCCTGAGGACACCTAGACATTGTCCTTTCCCCTACTTTCTTAGTGCCATACAAGAAAAAATTTTGTAATAGTCACTGTGGTTCAGATCTTATACAGTCCCACATACAGTCCCAAATGTACTGCTACATTTGTTCATTTGTTGCCTAAATAGAGTTATAGAGTTTCAACAAATAAAGAATATATTACAAAGTTTATCAGAGGTTACAGCTTACTGTCCTTGAAAGACCTTTAAAAAGATATATTTTAGTCATTATAGGAGGATTAGAAATTTTTCATGAACCCTAAAAGAGCAGCATGAGAATATAAGACTGCTGCATGAAATTGTTCACAGTAAAGTAACTGAAAGCAGAAACCCTATATTTTGAACTACTAGCAGTAAATGGCCCTTGAGATAATTGAGATTCTGTATACCATTTGTACATATAGATCCTAATGTAATTGGATCTATTCAAGTCTCATTTTAAGTGATATGTTCTATTAGGATAATTATTATGTTTGACCCTTTATAAGTAAATCAGGCCTTAATGGAAAATATACTATTTCAAATAAGACAATGTATTTAGAATCTTACAAAAGTAAATTTTGTTAAAAGTATAGTTGGGTAAAAAATTACTCTATATTGGTCTTGAATGCAATTAGCATAGAATGCTAACGGTGATAAAATGAATAAAGTTATTTTCTTCAAAAGATAATTCAGAGATGCATTCAACAGAATTTATGTCATTTGGCAATGTTTTCTTTCATGCTTTAAATATATAATATTGTGTATGTATAGCACCAAGGCAATATTTACAGAGCTACCAGTCACTATAAATATTCCTGCATAGTGCTCAATTGAAAATATAAAAGACTCTCCGGATAGAAGACAGAAACAAAAGCTTTATTCAGACACCAAACCAAATCCCAACACCAGGAAACTGAATTCATCACAGTAACATAGAAGTTTATGAGACGACAACATAGCAGAGGGTCACACCATCCTTTAGCCTTCCCAAAAAGCAACACAAGAACAATATTTACTCACAAGCCTGTCTACCTCAGGGAAGTGTCCTCTTCTCCAAATTGTGTCTAGCTGCTCTGGCTCCTAATTTCCTATGGGCTCTGCTCAGTCCTTCAGCAAACTCCTCCCACCAAAGACCCCATGTGATTACATTCATTCTATTAGGGAGCAGAGTATATCTTCAAAGCAGGGAAAGTCTTTAAATTCCCCTAGGCTTATTAAGGTGCAAGAAAGATCTTCAAATTCCCATTACCCTTACAGTATGTTATTATTGTGTTTCTAAATTTTATTGCATCGTGAATTTTGGAAAACCATTGTATAAGAAATACTGCTAAGAGGATGATGCAATTTAATCCTTGGAAAATTTACTCCTTTTGATCTAGATGCTATGAAATTTTTAGTTGATCTATTAGATGGTGTTGTCAAAATTAAAAATTAAAAGCCAATCAAATATTTTATTTGATATAATTTAAAAGGAAAAAAAGCTTTACTATGTGGGAAAAGAGAAATAAGAGACCTTGTAAAAACTCCTTATTTGTAAACTTGGGCATCTTGCCCATCTGCTTAGGCAAGGTCATAAATTCTGTGAAAGATCTTACTAAATGTTGAGAAATTTTAAAATAATTAATTGATTTACTGAGAAACAGGAATACATCCATCATCCATCACATTCACAGCCAAAGTAAGAGGACTTATAAGTTGCTTATAGTACTATAGAATATTTTAGATAGATAAATAAAGATATATGTTTTGTAGATATACCTATAGAGAGATATGAAAGATACAGCTATATATGTGGAAGATATAGATTTTATATGATTATAAAAATTATTAAATTATGGGCAGCTAGGTGGTGCAGTGAGTAGAGTGCTGGCCCTGGAGTCAGAAGGATCTGATTTCAAATCTGGCCTCAGACACTTAACACAAACAAAAACCTAGCCATGTGACCTTGGGCAAGTTACTTAACCCCAATTGCCCTCCAAAGAAAGCAAAAAAAATATTTATTTAATTATTCCTGGATTATATATTGAAGGTACATCTTAAGCTAACTTAGTCTCAACAAACTCTTGTCTTACAATTTTATTTTTGCCGAGGATTTATGTACAATGCCTTAAGAGATGGACATCTGTTAGTCTGGAGGCTTACAGTAAGCAAGCAATTTTTTCTGTGTTTTGAGTGAATTTTCATATTTACTATGTGAAATTTCCAGATTGTAATTATTTTCTTAATTTCTAAGGAGTGTTTTTTCTTTTTTTTTCTTTTTTTCTTTTTTTTACATATGAGGCTGAGTGTAAACTCAAGGGGAAAAAAGAATAAAAGGATGTCGAGTGAAATTTTGGAAAGGCTTCATAAATTTTAATGTTAACTGTTATTGCAACAATGTGAAAATAATATTAATTATATCTAGCCCTAAGCTATGAGTAGTGAAACTTGCTAATTGAGGTAATATCTCTTGGAACTATAATTTGATATTGTTATAAGTTTTCAATTCATATATTAAGTCTGAATGATCATGAAGTCAGTAATCCATCATTTCAGGGGAAACTACTCATAGAGAATGTAATACAATTGATCCAATAATTACTACAGGTTCATATCTATATCTGGGAAGTTGAGGGGATGGATGACCTAGTGTAAAGCCATGGACAAGCAACTTTCCAGAGGACTGCTCATGTGAACAGATTTCAAGGTTCTGATTACATAGTATAGCAAACTCTGTATTTATTCAATAACAAATCAGAGTAAGACATTCACAGAAAATCAAGGTACAACATTCACAATGTTACAACTTATCACAGAAAATCAAAATACAGCATTCACCATGTCACAACTCTACAGTTTTCACCAAAGTGGTCACATAGTTTTCAACAAAGTAGATTCATTTAGTCAATCACAAAATCCTTAATTCAATCACAAAGTACAAAAGTCAAAGTTCTCCACCCCTAGGTAATAGTAAATCATAATCTTCTCAGTTAGTACACAGTATCCAAGTAAAGTGTTCTTTCAGCTTGACTCAAGGCTGGCTCTCAGCTTCCATGGTTCCTCTTCCATGGTCCCAGCTCCAACTGTCAGCTGGGTTCGAAAGCAGGCAGCTCCCAGTTCCTTGTCCAGCTCCTTGTCCAGTTCTTCCTCCAGTCCCCATTCCATATTGAAGTTCACAATGTCCAATTCACCTCAAGTCATTCACAGTTCCTGTTCCTAGGAAGACAAAGCTTGATAGAGCCACAATAATATCCATACACATTTCCAGCACCATCATCAATTCACTATCTGCCTGTGAAATCAATTCAGACCCACCAAAAAGGTCTGAGAACTCAACACAAATCATCAACATAGAAATGAATACAGACCCATAAATGAGGTCCAAGAGGTCAGCACAAATCATCACTAAAGTCCCAGGTCCTCCAAAACCCTCCTCCAGGACTTTTATAAACATACAAACAGATAATCCTTTTTCAGGGCTTCCAGTAAGGTCCCATGGCTTCTGTACAAAACACCACAAACAAACGTCAACACAGGCAGAGCAGCAACAGAGTGGCAGGATACCACAAGATTTCTCCTTCTTGACTCTGCCACCACAAGAGTCCTCTTCTCAGTTCTCCTGTCTCTAGCCTGGATCTCTTCTTATATATGGTCATTAGCTCCTCCCCTTCCTGTTGCAGGAGTTCGTGAGTTCTAGGATTCACAAGTTGTGGGGTTCACATGTTCTGTTTCTTTACAGACTTGATATAAGTCTCAAAAGAAACTTAAATGAAACAAGGTGTTAATCCAATCACTGAACAAGGTGTGAACTACTTCTGTGCTTGCCATTAGTCTGGTACAGGTGAAGATGGGAACCTGTTGTCCAATTTTCCCTCTTGTATTATTTTCTTTTTGAACAGGAATGTTTCTTGTGTGGTTAACCTTGATCCTGGCTATGATACCCTGTGAATAATGTGGAACTTTGCTCTTGATTGATGATTCCAAGAAGTTAATTATGATGTTTACCTGAAATCAAGCAAAACTAAGGATGTTTTATCTCTTATGTCTATGTTAAGTTATTCTGTGCCCTTAGAACCACTCTTGATGTTGTTACAACCATATCCCTCCTTCTTTACATAGCAAATCTCTCTAACAATGGCAAATAATTAAAAAATATGTTGTCTGTTATTGTAATATCCCAGCACCTCTGAATTACTAATGAAATAAAAGTATAAGTACCTTATTGTATAGCCTGTTTGATGTTCTTCTTGTAGCTCTTTTGCTTATAATGTTAGCTCCATAAAGTTGGAAATGATTTTTCACTATATAAACTAAGTACTAAAAGTCCAATCAGATTGTGGTTTTTTTCAGGTTTTACTAAATCATACACCTTATCACTAGCAGGCATTATCAACATAGAATCTCCAAAAGTGACTTGGAACCTGGAGATGATCAAGGGAATACCTCCATAAACCTGATCTGGTCTGCTCACAGATGCTTGCCAAACACAAGAGATGCTTGTTAGACACCTGAAGATCATGAATACTTCCAAAAAACTAAAGCTACAGCTATATTGGATTTCTTTATGCACCCTATTGTAATTTTACTTGTTTTATTAGTTCTATGTGTATTATGGACCAGGTTCATATTCCATAAACTGCTTATCATTTCTGCTTGGACTGATACTGATCTGGAAATTGTTCCAAAAAAAGCTTGAGACTATTAATAATCTCAAAGGAAGAGTTGTAGGTAGCTGAGTAAGCTAAAACAATTCTACTTTGGTCTATAGTTCTTCTACTTTGGCTCTGACCCTGTTTATATTGTAACCTGCCCTAGCATCTACCCCCATTTCCTTACTTCAGAAACAGCAAGGACAGTGTTATCTATTAATACAGGCTTACATGAGATAGCTAACCTCAAGAAAAGCCTTTCTTGTTACTAACCCAGCAAAAATCCCTGTCCAACCAAGAGATACTACATCCCTTATTCCTACCCCACAAGCCCCCCAGCAACAGCAATGTCCAATCCTAAGATGCCCCATATCCAATTCATCTCTTATATAAATTGAAAACTATATAAGCTTTGTCATTTTGTTCCATAGGAGAGTCTCCACCTGTATGGGTGGGGCTCCCTTGCTGACACATTAAATGAACTGTTATTATTTCCTAAATTAATGGTATTGGGTTTGGATTATGGTTTTGGTTTTGGAATTTTGATTCTGGCTCTGTTTCTGGTTTATAGTGGCACCAACAATTTTACCAATAGTGCCTGACAAGGTCCTGTCTTACTGTTTTCCAAAACCTTCTCCAACCTGAAGGTAATAAAAGAAAATAAAAAAGGAAAGAATACCAAGCTTTATATCTCAGGAGAAAAGAAGGAAATCCTTACAGAGATTTAGGGCATGGGTTTGATTGGAGGTCAGTCCCTTACTTTTAGGAGAGAAAAAAAATTTCTTGAGTGAAAATTCTTGAAAGATTTCCTCAGTGCAGAGGGTCAACCAAATTGGGTCTTGACAAAATTCTAGGTGTTTCTTTCTATATAGGGCACATGAAAAATTTCTCCAGGCAATTTCCCCACTGAATCTTTGCCATTGCAAAGGCAACTAACTGAATGGAATTCCAAAGTACCCCAGAAATAGAACAATATCAGTTCAGGAAGAAAGAAAATAAGATCAGATAAATATCAGACATGTGTAGGGATCCCAAAAGAAATATAATGCTTGTTTATTACTGGGGGATTCTTGATACTTTGGGGCCACTTCTGATGGGAGCTCATGAATGACAGATTGAAAATGTTAAGCCTTTCAGAATTATCCCCAAGAATCTTGATGCAAGCAGAAGTCAGTAGCTTTCTGGAGACATAACCTTCCAATAAAAGTAATAATTAGAAGAGTAAGCCTAGAGTTGGTACTATATCATTATAGCTTGCACTTATATAGAACTTTTATAAACACCACCTTATTTAATCCTTACAACAACCCTAAGAAGCAGGGGCTTTTATAATCCTATTTCACAGATAAGGAAACAGTCAGAGAGAAGTTAAGTGACTTGCCCAAGGTAATACAGCTGTTAAATTTCTGAAGCTGGGTTTGAACTTAGGATTTTCTAACTCTCAGCTCAGTACTCTATACTTTGTGACTCCTAGCTGCCTACATCAATTAATCAATGAAACAACAATTATTTATTAAGTGTGTACTATTTGCCACACACTGGGGATACAAAGAGAGGCAAAACCAAAAAAAATTCTTGCCTTCTAGGAGCTTACAATCTAACCCTAACCCTACATCATTATGACCCAAAGGAAATGAATCCAATCTTCTTTCTCCTTTCCACTACTTCAAATTTTCCAGGCCCACCTCCTACAGTAATCTATCTTTGAATATTAGCCTCTATTTTCACCAAATAATTCATTTATTATTCATTTACCAAAATGTCTTTTTCTCTAGATATTTTTGATTAGATATTTTATGTGCTCAGCTAGGGTCATTCTTTTCTGCTTTATGCCCTACCCCCAGGGCCTGATAGTGTGCTAGTACTCATCTCCAAGTCCTATCTATTCTATCTCTACATTATTTCTGATACCCTGATCCTCTCCACTCACACTGCCAGCCAACTCCATAGTTTAGGCCATCAGTATCTTTTGGCCATTGTATTATAATAGCTTCCTAATTGATCTACCTGGACCCAAACTTTATTTTCTCCAATCTATACTTCATGCAGCTGCCCAAATGTTTTTAATTCATAGGCCAATGCTACTTCTCTGTTTAAAATCATTCAGGAGCCATTCAGCCTACAAAATAATTTTCAATGTTACTAAGTCAAAGCTTAACATTCAAAGTCTTCCACTATCTGGCTCTAATTTGCCTTTCCAGCTTTCATGTTCTTGCTAGATCAGACTACAGATTCCCCAGTCTTGCCCTGACCTCCCTGGCATTTGGTACCTTTATTCATATCATCAGTCATGCCTGAAATAGTCATCTTTCTATACCTCCACCTAAAATTCTTCCCCTCTTTCAAAGATGAACTTAGGTACCCTTTTATCCCAAAAGTATTCCCTGATATATCCAACTACCCAATGATCTCTGTCTCTCTCCTCAAGCACTTCAAAATTTCCTATCTGAACTTTACCTATATACTTATATTACAACTTGTCTTGAAGTTACTCCATTTGTGCCTGAATCTTCCGGAAGACTATAAACACTTCATAGGCATTCTTTTCCATTTTGGTATTCCCAAAGGTAAGTGCAATGCCTTGCACAGAGGAGGTACTTGATAATTGTTTGTTGAATAGCTTAACAGATTACTGCAGTGGAGCAGGAGTTCCCCAGCCCTACTTAAAATATTCCAACTTCTGACTACTAAAATCTATAGAAATGAGTCACTCACTCATTTATGTGTTATTTCAACAAAGATATATTGCTCACCTATTATGTACAAGAAATTATGTGGAGGGTCAAGAAAGATACAAAATAAATGCTACCTGCTCCCAGGAGAAATGTTTCTGAATAGCTAAGGGTTCATCCTTTTAAGACCAATATATTTTCACTTTAACCATTTGAGAACATTTCCCAATATATTCCACACTCTGTGCCTTGCTAAACAGAGTTAAACTGGTAATCATTTAACTTTCTCTCAATTACTCAGGGCCATTGTTATGACTAATGAAATTATGGTATTGGACTGTAATATAAGTATAACCTCAAGGCTGTTGAGAAAAGAAATATTATCTGCTCTTCTTAGCCATAATTATCAGTTTTGTAGAGAATGTGTACCTGGAAGAGATAGCTAAAATGCTGAATGTCAGAGTTTGAATCTAAAACTATCTAAACAGGCTAGAATGTCGGTTTGAATTCAGTAAGATGAATTGAATAGAGATGTGACAAAGTCTTATACTTGGATTAAAAAAAATCAATGTCACAAGTACAAGATGAGGAAATCTCCAAGTTTTCATGGACCACAAGCTCACCATGAACCAACAGCTAATGAAATCTTAGGTTACATTTAAAATGGCAGAGTATCTAGATGGAGTAAGGAAGGTAATATAGGCTCATTTTATTCTGACCAGACCAAAACATATTATAATATTTCATCCAGTTTTGAGGTGCCATATTTTAGGAAAGAGGTTAACAAAACTGAAATGTGTCCAGAGGAGGGTGACTTAGAGGGACAAATCATTTGAGAACAGACAATAGGGGAGTCCTTTAGAGGTACTATGGATACTTAGCTTAAAAAATAAGTTGGGCTATATCCCAAAGAAATCATACAAGTGGGAAAAGGATCAATATGTACAAAAATATTCATAGCCAGTCTTTTTTGTGGTGGCAAAGAATTGGAAATCAGGGAGATGCTGATCAATTGGGGAATGGCTAAACAAGTTGTGGTATATGAATGTAATGGAATACTACTGTACTATAAGAAATAAGGAGCAGACAAACTTCATAATAACCTGGAGAGACTGATGCCGAGTGAGAAGAGCAGAACCAGGAGAAATCTATACACAATTACAGACACATGGTATCTGTGATGACTGACTTTGATAGACTGGGCTCATCACAGCAATGCAAGGTCATAAGACAACTCCAAAGGACTCATGATGGAAAAAGCTATCCATATCCAGAGAAAGAAGTACAGAGTCTGAATGCAGATTTAAGCAAACTATTTGCTCTCTTGTTTCTTCTTCCTCATTATTCATTCCATTGGTTAGAATTCTTCTTTATGACTTGACTAATGTTTAATGTGAAGGTATATTTAGAACCTATATTGGATTGCATGCTGCCATGGGAGGGGGGATGGGAGGAAGGGGGAAGAAAGAAAAATTGGAATTCAAAAACTTGTGGAACTGAATGTTGTAAACCAATAGTAAATACATTTTTAAAAAAAAGGAAGAGGCTTAGGGGAGAGATGATAGCCATCTTTAAGCATCTGGAGGATTATTTGGAAAATGAATTTAACTTATTCCTCTATTTGAAATGAATTAAACTTGCTCCCCTTCAGTCATTTTTCCATTATACACACACATACACACACACACACACATACACACACACACACATACTTATATATATAGCCAATTCTCAAATTTCACAGGGTTAACATTCCTAACATTCATAACATTCCAAAATAGCTTGAAAGTAAAAAAAAATCCATAAATGTTGATATATTGACCCTATATGAAATAGGATGGTTAGGTTTCTGCACCACCAAAAACTGTAATTTTCACTAAAGATTGCTGAAAATGCACTTTTCTGTAAACAATTCTTCATATAATATTCACTTTTCCTAACACAGTAACCATGAAAGATCTATAAAATGAAGCACACAAAATAAAATTGGTAACATGCAAAACATTTTTTTCTTGCTAGTAATTACCTAGATTTTTGTAACCTTTTTTACTAACATCTTAATTTTGAAAAAATTGATTTCAGAAAATATTCACTTTCCATAACACATGAAATCTACAGTACCAAAAATACATTAAAGCAAATATAATTTTTTAAAAATAAAACTTTTTTTAACCTGAATATTACCTTGTATGTGTCAGATGGTGGTTTGAGGGCATTAAACTGTATACTACAGGGTGTCCCTAATGTCTAGACACATAGGAAATCTCATTAACTAAGCATATTTTCAAGAAATGAAATGAATGAAATTTTCAACAACATTATATTTAATTAGCATAAATTTTAGCCATGACAATTTCATATGGAATAAAAGCTTTAATTAGCTATTGGGGACTATTTTCCATATTAATAAGATTAATTTAATGAATTAATGAGATTTCCTATGTGTCTCCTATATCTTCCTATGAAATCTCATTTATGCTAATACCCTCTGTATACTGTGGAAGCACAGTAATATCTTACTTATCTGGAACTGAGTTATTCACAAACCTCACTAATCCAGAGCAAAGCACAGAACCAGAAAGCCATCAAAAAAGGCCCATGAGAAACCAAAATCCTCTGTTTAGCATATAGCCCTCTCTTCTATTTCCAGTCTTCTGCTGCCTTATTCCCTAGAGTGTATTCTGTATAATGCTGTAAACCTCCCTACCTTGTCTGGCCTCTAAAAAGCAAGGGAGTCACTGCTATCAGAAGACAAGATTGGTGAGGTCTTGGCATTACCACCCATACTCTATCCCTCATGGCTGATGAATGGCACTGGAGATCATGAAAGACACACGAGGTTGAAATAGTCTATCTGTGATGTGTGCTTCCTGCACTGTTTGTGATCCTTAAGGGTCTCTGAGCATGGTAGAATAGCAGAGGCAAGTTGACATTTAACCTTGACATTGCAATGGTCAATTGGGCTGATAGAGGCTGCAGAGATCCCAGCTCAAAGTTTATCTAGCACCTTTATTTTCTTACTAAGCCACATTCCTGACTTTGCACTTTTGAGTTTAGAGCCAAAGGACTTGCACTAAACTTTGGGGGCATAATTGCAACACAAAACTTGAGTTTTAAAAGTAAACAATAAAAAGAGCTCTTTACAATAGTAGGGTGAACAAGACCAGGGAACTAGCTAGTACGATGCCAGTTGGTCCACAATCTTATACACATTGTATCTCTTTTTCTCCATTGAGCAAAGCCCAGCATGTGGATTGCCAATATAAAAGCAAAAATTAATAATAAAATCATACAAATAGTTTTAAGTCTCAAAAGTGAAACACACAAATGTTGAGGATTGAGAGGATTCTGTTATCCAGTGACACTAGCCTCCTAGCTCTTACTGAAACAAAACACTCCATCTCTTGACTCTGGATGTTCTCATTGGCTTCCCTCCCTGCCTGGACTACTTTCCTCCCTCATTTCTGCCTCCTACCTTCCCTGGTTTCCTTCAAGTCATTGGTAAAATCCATCTTACAACAACAGTTTCCTGGTCACTCAATCTATCCTGTATATAGCTTATTTGCCCATAGTTATTTTCATGCTGTCTCCTTCATTAGGTTGCGAGCTCCTTAAAGGCAAAGACTATATTTTGCTTTTTATTTTTTGTATCCACAGAACTCAGCACAGAATCTGCCATAGAGTATGAGCTTAACAAATGCTTATTGACTTACTGATTGATAATGGGTATAAGTATAGAAAAGCAGATTTCAGTCCAATATAAAAAGAAAAAAATAAATAAAGCTTCCTAATATTTAGAGAAGGAAGGAGATGCCCCTTGGAGACATCCAACAGGAATGGGTTTGTGTTCAAATAAATGTTATACTATATATAATCTGAGATCCCTTTAAACTTTGTGCTTCCATAAGAATATTCATTAAAAAAGAAGAACATTCATTAAATAACCTCTGGAAGCTGTGACCTGAGCTTGAGCATCCATTTGTTTGTTGTTGGTGGTGGATGTTTTTAAATAGCTTTTCTGTTTCTTCCTTGGCCATCAGGAAACCAACTATCATTTCTCCATGCTGTTAGTGTGCTTGTGGTGGCAGGCACTATTTCTGTTTACCTGTTTTTAATTTCTGAATTAAGATATGCAATTCTGTTAGGCCAGTGTGTAAAACAGGAGCAAATAGGCTCCCTGTAAGCATCTGTGGTGTTCTCATATAAATGAAAAATATGGGCTTTTGATGTCAAGCAATAAAATTGAAAAATCGATAAACAGGAAGTACCTATTTATGAGTGCAGGCACTGTGCTGAGTGCCAGGGTTACAACAAGAGGCAAATGATAGTCCCTGCCCTCGAGGATCCTACAAGCTAATGGGAGAGACAATGTGTAATCAAATATATGCAAAGAAAGCTATATATGGGATAAATAGGAAGTAATTAACATAGGGAATTCCTAACTAGAATTAAGAAAGGCTGGGAAAGGCTTCTAATAAGAGATGGAATTTTGGTTGGGACTTGAAAGAAGCCAGTCATCAGAGATGAAGAGGGAAAGCATTACAGGTGTGGAAGACAGCCAGAGAAAATGGCCCAGATCTGAGAGATGGAGTGTCTTGTTTGTGCAGCAACTGAGAGACCAGTGACAGTGGATCAAAGAATACACTCTGGGGAATAAGGCAGCAGAAGACTAGAAACAGAAGGGAGGCTAAATGGTAAGGGTTTTGAATGCTAAACAGAGGTTTTTGGTTTCTTATAGGCCTTTTTTTGCTGACTTTCTGGTTCTCTTCTATGCTCTGGATTAGTGAGGTTTGTGAATAGCTCAGTTCCAGATAAGTAAGATATTACTGCGCTTCCTCTGAATTTGCCCCCATTGAAAAGTGAGGGTATAGGACCCTACAGTACTTCTAACTACCAGAGAAATGCCCTATACCAAATGTAAAAATTTTAGCACGCACACACACACACACACACACACACACACACACACACACACACACACTTTCCCCACTCCTTTCCTTCTATTCTGGATCCCTTTGCAGGTTATAAAGAAACATGGGCTCTATTAGGTTTAGCCAAGTTCCCCTATTCATCATAATCCAGCACACCTTTCAAAAAGCCAATAATGTCTTTAAGAAGATCAGATTCAGTTTCAAGCAGCATTTTTCTTATTAAAAGAAGCAGCCAAGGCTTGATGAGATCGATCGGGGAGTGAGACTGGTGCCCAGGTTCCCACTACAGTGGGTCATGCTTAGCTTGTGACTTTGGGCCCAGTAACTGAAAGATGAAAAGTATTGCCAAATCCCAACCCAGGCTAAGTGTATTGTTTCAGACAGATTAGGTGAAAAATTCTCCTCTCTTTTCCATGCTCCCTGAAGCAGAAGGGAACTCACCTTAGAGCAAGAAAATCATTCCAGGCAGTGACTGAACACTTCCATTTGCAAGAGAACATTCATATCTTAAACAGAACAAGTTCTCCTTTGAGAGAACATTGGTGCTGTGTAGTCCTCTTCTTCCTTCCCTTTATGATCTTTCACTTAGTGACCTCATCAGTTCCCATGGGTTTCATTGTCCATTTCTCTCTTTTATAATCAATTTTTTTATTTTTAAAAATTTTATTTTATTTTTAATTTGTGGAATAAAGCAAGCTCTCCCATAACATAGTATATTTTTAAGTGATGATTGAATGTGAAACTACAAATCTTTGATGTACAACTTGTTATTCTTTTAAAATATATGATAAAGTTATAATGTATTTTTTCCCTTTTCCACTTTTTTCTTCCCTACACCCCACCCTAGAGATGGCTACCATTAGATAAAAATTGTATACAACCCAGAGAGGTAGGTTGTATTACTGTTCTCATTTTATATATGAGGAAACTGAGGCAGTCAGAGGTTAAATGATTTGCCCAGGTCACACAACTAGTGTGACAGCAGATTTGAACTTGGGTCTTCTTTATAGTAGGTTCAACACTCTATACAATCCACCACCTAAATACCTATCTACACAATGCCTCATGAGTAATGCTTTATAAATGCATGTTGCTTGCTTGATTAATCAACTATAGAATATCCTATGTAGAGTTGGTGAAGGTCTTAGAGAGCCCATAATATGAACATACCCTCTAAACCAACCTTACAGATGGTCATTCATTCTTCATTTAAACACCAGTGACCTGGAGCTCAAGACATATGTGGCACACCATTCCATTTATGCTCAACTCTTAAAATTAGGCAAGCCTTCCTTCTCTTGAGCCGAAATCCATCCTTCTGCAACACCCACCCATTGCTCCTAGTTTTGGCCTCTGGGGTTAAGCTATCAAGTAACAGCCCTTTACACAGTTGAAGGCAACAGTCATGTGATGATGATGTTATAATAATAACACTTTTTTATAATACTTTAAGGTTCATACAATGTATTTCTCACAACTATCTACAGAGGTAAGCCTTTTCTTTTCTAGGCTAAACATTTACAGTTCCTCCAGTCAATCCTTTTAGAAGATGTTTACTGGTTTATCAATATTGGACTGCACACCAGAAGGGAACTCATGAGTAAGAGGGTTAGACCTTATCTCCTTAGGGTTATCCCTAGAAACCTAAGGAGAGCTGTAGTCAGCTGGGAATCCAAGCTGCCCTTGGGAGTAGGAGATGTGAGTATTGGACTAGATAGCCTATTCCTTTCAATCATTAAATCTTATGACCTAGGGATCTGAAACTTCTCTGATTCTATGATTGGGCTCCTCAAATGAGAAAGAGGCCATTTATTAGTTCAGAAGCACAGTGCCTGGCACACAACAAATGTTTGAGAAATGTTTGTTCATTAACTGACTTTCCCCATCCCATAGAATGCCTAAGTGCTCATTCTGCTGCTTTATATACTACCCAAATCTCCCAGAGATTCCCTTACCTGACAACCATTGAGACAGTGTTTGTAAGTCTTCATTGCCTCCTAATTGTCCCTATATTTTTTTTTTCTTCAGGAGTCTTGTTAAAGCTTGTTTTAAAGGAAGAGGTCAATATTGTAGACACTTTGAGGACCATCATTCAACTTGTGCTCCACCTCATTAATTCATTCCTCTCTCCTTTTTTTCTCATGTATCACCTGATAACTTGAAAAATCCATCTCTAGCACTCTGATTTGAATTCCTGCATTTGCTTTGCCCCTAGAATCTGATCTACTGTTGAGGTCAGGTTGGGCATGGTCAACTTCAATACTCCTTTATTAAGGACTTTCTGTATGCACAGTTTCCTATTAGGTACCATGAAAGGTAAGAAATGTAGGACACAATACCTGTCCTTACAGAGTTTACAGTCTAATATACATATGCAGATAAGACACAGATAATTATAATAGCTGTCATAGAAACACTGAAGAAATGCAAAAATGAAAGTATATAATGTTTGGGCCTAAGGTAGGAGCAGATCATAACTGAAAGGGATGTCTTCATGAAAGAAAGGGCAGAAGTGCAAAGGATCTGCCCAAAGCAGAAATGACATACAACATACAACCAGTGTATGAACTTTCCTTATTTAGTTCAATTTTATTTTGTTTTTAGTTCCAAATTCTTTCCCTCCCATTATCTCCTTCTCCACACATTGAGGAAAGAAGAAAAACAAAATATGTTACAAAAATGTGCAGTCAAGCAAAACAAATCTATATGTATACATATATGCTTCAATTTGCACTCTGAATTCATCACCTCTCTATTTTGGAGGTAGATGGTATGTTCAAAGTCACTTGTATTTGACCCAAATTGCTATTGTATAAATTGTTCTCCTGGTTCTGCTCATTTAATTTTGCATTAGTTCATACAATTATTCCCAGGTTTCTCTGAAAACATACGTTTCATCTTTCCTTATAGTCCAATATTGTCAAAATAGTTAAATACAGGAATTTTTAGCTGAATATGTTCTAGTGAATGTCATGAGATTGTCAACCATAATGGTGAGGGGTGTTGAGTTTAAGTCATAGGAGGATCAGTTAAAGTAACTGAAGATTGTTGTTATTCCTTGCATAAGCCACTCCATCTCTGGACTTGGGAACTGCCACTAGCTATCCCCCATACCTGGAATGCTCCTCATCTGCAGCCTTCAAGTTTTGACTAAAATTTTGTCTTCTGCAAGAAGCCTTTCCCAATGCCCGCTAATGTCTTGGCTCTGAGGTTATCTCCAATTTACCTGTATCTATCTCATTTGTACATGACTGTATATTGTCTTCCCTTTTAGACTGTGGGCTACTTGTGAGTAAGGCCTAGTTGTTGTTGTTGTTAATTTTTTTTGGCTTTCCTTATATCCCAGCACTTAGCTCAGTATCTGACATATAGTAGAAACCTAATAAATAAATGCTTTTTGACTTTACTTTGCCCAATTATCCTGGAAAAGAGAAGATTCAGAATGGGGAGGCAGCATCATAGTTGTCTTGAAGTATCTGAAGGATTGCCATGTGGAAGAGGAGTTAGACTTGTTATGTTGAAAGCCAATTTAGGATTGATAACAGGAAAAACTTCCTAATAGGTAGGACTTTCCAAAAATGGGCTGTCTCTAGAAGTGATGACTTTGCCCTTCTTGAGTATTTTGAAAATATTTGCAAAGTTGGTTGTAATGAAGATGTTTTTTATGTATAGGTTTCACTAGATGGCTGAGATCCCTTCCAAGTCTGATTCATCTTCCTTTTGGGCCAGCTGGGATTAGAAGATTTGAACCTATGCAGCTGAAATATGCTCCTTGAGTTGGCTTGCCTAATGAAGGAAAGGTCTTTTTGCTGCTTGGTTTATAATCAGCAATGGGCACCTTATCAAACAACTTTATAAAGAATTATATAGCGGGGGGAGGAGCCAAGATGGCACAAAGGAAGTAGTAACCTCGCTGAGCTCCTTGGGCACTAAGTCTCAAAGGGTGAATCTGAGTGTATTCCAGAATGACAGAGTCCACTGGAAGATGGAGTGTGGCAGAGTCCAACCCAGGAGGTTGCCCAGTGTGTCCGGACAGGAAGAGCGCAGAGCATGTGGGGTCTGCACAGCTCAGACCTAAGAGCAGAAAAGCATACTACACCAGAGAGAGAAAAAGCCCCAGCCTGCAGACTTACCAAGGACGAATCGCAGTCATCTCCCCTTCATCTCATGAAGGGATGGGAGGGGTCATTGGAGCCAGGTAGGAGAGACAGGCCCCCAGGGGAGAGAGCGGATTCTCCAGCTGCATTCAGCCCCCAGCCTGGAAGGTTGGCCTGTATAATACAGGGGCTGGAATTGCAAAGTAAATTCTAGCTTCTCCGATGCTCCCATCCCTCCTTCATAAAGCAGAAAACGCAAAGATAAGTCTCCCACCCAGATTGAAATCCCAAGTTAATGGAAATAGCCCAAGGCTTGAGAGTCTCCAAGAAGGGGTGTAACTGAGACAGCCAGGAGTCTGAAGAGAAGAGGGGAAGGGATCCCAACAAACTCCACCTCACCTCACCAACAAAAGCCTACTTATAGCCCAGGGGTATAGAGGCAGAAATCTGAAGTGTTCAGACTCACCCCCACCTACACATCTACATTCCTCACTGACTTCCCTGACTTAGCCATAAACTAGCCACCCAGAGGTATTCAAAGTCAAGGATCAGGCCCTAAACTCACAGCCTGAGAAACTAAGAAACAGGAAGTCACAATGGGAGGGAAGGAAGCTGAGAAGGAAAAGGGGAAGGCAAGAAAATCTATTCGAGCCTACTATACAGGGCAAGAACAACTAAATACACAGGACAATATAGACTCTCTACCCACACCTGTGACCACAAAAGGAAACATGATCTGGTCTCAAACCCAAATAGCATTCCTGGAGGAGCTTAAGAAAAATTTTAAAGACCAAATCAGGGAGGTAGTGACCAACTTGGAAAAATATCTCAGTGAAGTAATTGGAGAAAATACCTCCCTAAAAAAGGAAATTCGAAAACTAACTGAAGACCATAATTTGCTAAAAATTAGAAAAAATCAAACTGAAACTGAGAAGTCTATGATGCAGCAAGAGTCAATCAAACAAAACAAGACGATCGAAAAATTGCAAGAAAATGTAAAATATTACACTGGAAAAATAACTGACCTAGAGAACAGATCCAGGAGAGACAACCTAAGAATTATTGGTCTACCAGAAATCCATGATGAAAAAAGCAGCCTAGACAACATCCTCCAAGAGACTGTCAAAGAAAACTGTCCTGAGGTCCTGGAATCAGAAGATAAAATAGCTATCAATAGAATTCACTGGACTCTTCCTGAGAGAGATCCCAAACTGAAAACTCCAAGAAATATAGTAGCCAAATTCCAGAATTACAAGATTAAAGAAAAAATTCTACAAGCAGCCAGAAAGAAACAATTCAAATATTGAGGAACCACAGTTAGGATCACACAGGACCTAGCAGCTTCTACATTAAAAGAGTGGAGGGACTGGAATTTGATATTTCATAGGGCAAGAGAGCTAGGACTACAACCAAGGATTAACTACCCAGTAAAACTGAGCATAATCTTTCAGGCAAGGAGATGGTCATTTAATGAAATAAGAGACTTCCAGACTTTCCTGATGAAAAAGCCAGAGCTCAATGGAAAATTTGATCTCCAATTATAAGACTCAAGAAAGACATAAAAAGGTAAACAAGAGAAACACAGACTCACACATGCATAAGTGTACACACACACCCACAAACATACACTCATTACTTGGGATTCAACAAGAACAAAATGTTCACATCCCTATATGTGGAGCTGATAACTGTCAATATTCGAAATCTTTATGATTATCATGACCTTCAAAAGGGTCATACTTAGATAGAGGGTGTGGGTATGAAAGCACTAGCCTGAAGTCTAAAAAAAAACTATTAAGGGGATCAAAGGGACTGTAATGGGAAAAAGGAAAGGATGAGCTAGGAAAAGGTAAAATATGCCATCTGAAGAGGCATTAAAACACACTATAGAAGAGAGGAAAGAAAGAGGGAGAGGAACATCATTTAAACACTATTCTCACTGGTTCTGGTTCAAAGAGGGATCAACTTAATCAGTGAAATTTAAGATTCTAATGTGAATAGACACATAAATTCATTAAATAGAGGAAAAGGAGGGAGGGAGAGGAGCACTGTTTGAAATTTACTCTCATAGGTTTGGAATCAAACAGGGACTAATTTACTCTGATAAGTATAAAAACTTATTGTGTCCTATAGATAGTGGAAGGGTAAGGGGGGGTGAAAAGGAGGAGACTAAAGGGGGGTATTAGAAGGGAGGGAAACAGTAGTAAGGGGAGAGGGTAGGTTAAGAAGGGGGGTCACTGGGTGGGAACACTGAGGGAGGGGGTGGTCAAAAGGGAAAACTTCAAGGAGGGGAAGGGAGAAGGAAGAAACAAAAACACAAACAGGGGAGGGAATAGGATGGAGGGGAAGAGGAAGATAGTCATCATTACTGTGAATGTGAATGGGATGAACTCTCCCATAAAACAGAGGTGGATAGCAGAATGGATTAAAAACCACAATCCTACAATATGCTGTCTACAAGAAACACATATGAAACAAAGGGATACCCACA
The DNA here is from genome assembly GCA_011680675.1 of Gymnobelideus leadbeateri. NCBI lineage: Eukaryota > Metazoa > Chordata > Mammalia > Diprotodontia > Petauridae > Gymnobelideus > Gymnobelideus leadbeateri. The sequence goes on from WOXC01008979.1 coordinate 550,622, forward strand.
GGGTAAAGGTAAAAGGTTGGAGTAAAATTTATTATGCCTCAGCTAAAGTAAAAAAAGCAGGGGTAGCAATACTTATCTCAGATAAAGCAAAGGCAAAAATAGATCTAATTAAAAGAGATAAGGAAGGACACTATATCCTACTAAAAGGCACCATCGAGAATGAAGCAATATCCCTATTTAATATATATGCACCAAGTGGTATAGCATCCAAATTCCTAGAGGAGAAGTTAAAGGAATTAGAGGAAGAAATAGATAGCAAAACTATACTAGTGGGGGACCTTAATTCCGACCCCCCTGAACTCGATAAATCTAACCTCAAAATAAACAAGAAAGAAGATAAGGAGGTGAATAGAATCTTAGAGAGACTAGATATGATGGATCCCTGGAGAAAACTGAATGGGGATAAAAAGGAATTTACTTTCTTCTCAGCAGTGCATGGTACATACTCAAAAATAGACCATGTACCAGGGCATAAAAACCTCACAATCCAGTGCAGAAAGGCAGAAATATTAAATGCATCATTCTCAGATCATGATGCAATAAAAATTATATGCAATAAAGGGCCAGGGAAAGATAGACTAAAAACTAATTGGAAATTAAACAATTTGATCCAAAAAAAATTGTTGGGTCAAAGAAGAAATTATAGAAACAATCAATAATTTCATTCAAGAGAATGATAATAATGAGACAACATACCAAAATTTGTGGGATGCACTAAAGGCAGTTCTCAGGGGAAGTTTTATATCCCTGAGTGCATACTTAATTAAAACAGAGAGAGGGGAGGTCAATGAATTGGACATGCAATTGAAAAATCTAGAAAAAGAACAAATTGAAAATCCCCAATTTATTACTAAATTAGAAATATTGAAAACCAAAGGTGAGATTAATAAAATTGAAATTAAGAAAACTATTGAATTAATAAATAAAACTAAGAGCTGGTATTATGAAAAAATCAACAAAATTGATAGACCCTTAGTCAATATGATAAAAAAAAGAAAAAAGAAAACCAAATTATGAGTATCAAAAATAAAAAAGGGGAATCTACCCCAATGAAGAGGAAATCAAAAAAATAATGAGGAATTATTTTTCCCAACTGTATGCACATAAGTATGACAATCTTAGTGAAATGGATGAATATTTACAAAATCACAAGTTGCCCAGATTAACTGAAGGGGAAGTGAATTACCTAAATAACCCCATCTCAGAAAAAGAAATCAAACAAGCCATCAAAGAACTCCCTAGGAAAAAATCTCCAGGGCCAGATGGGTTTACTAGTGAATTCTATCAAACATTTAAAGAACAATTGATTCCAATACTCTACAAAGTATTTGGGAAAATTAGTGAAGAAGGAGTCCTACCAAACTCTTTCTATGACGCAAATATGGTACTGATTCCTAAATCAGGAAGAGATAAAACAGAGAAAGAAAATTATAGACCAATTTCCCTCATGAATTTAGATGCAAAAATTCTAAATAAAATATTAGCCAAAAGACTCCAACAACTTATCACAAAAATAATACACTCTAATCAGGTAGGATTGATTCCAGGAATGCAAGGATGGTTTAATATTAGGAAAACCATCAGTATAATTGAGCATATCAACAATAAAACTAGCAGAAACCACATGATCATCTCAATAGATGCAGAAAAGGCTTTTGACAAAGTACAACATCCATTCCTATTAAAAACACTAGAAAGCATAGGAATAAATGGAGCCTCCCTTAAAATAGTTGATGGCATCTATTTTAAACCATCAGCAAGTATTATATGCAATGGGGATAAACCAGAAGCCTTTCCAATAAGATCAGGAGTGAAACAAGGGTGTCCACTATCACCCCTCTTATTCAGTCTGGTACTAGAAACACTAGCAGTAGCAATTAGAGAAGAAAAAGAAATCAAAGGAATCAAATTAGGCAAAGAAGTGACCAAGCTGTCACTCTTTGCAGATGATATGATAATATACTTAGAGAATCCTAGAGAATCAAGTAAAAAACTACTTGAGACAATAAATAAATTTGGCAAAGTTGCAGGATATAAAATAAACCCACATAAATCCTCAGCATTCCTGTGCATCTCTAATAAAACTCAACAGCAAGAGATAGAAAGAGAAATCCCATTTAAAGTCACTGTAGACATTATAAAATATTTGGGAATCTACTTGCCAAAACAAACCCAGAATCTATATGATCACAACTACAAAACACTTCTCACACAAATAAAATCAGATCTAAATAGTTGGAAAAATATCAATTGCTTGTGGCTGGGTCAAGCTAATATAATAAACATGACAATTTTACCCAGACTAAACTATATATTTAGTGCCATACCAATCAATTTACCAAAAAACTACTTTCTAGAGTTATACAAAATAGTAACAAAATTTATTTGGAAAAACAAACGGTCTAGAATATCAAGGGAATTAATGAAAAGAAATGCTAGGGAAGGTGGATTAGCTATGCCAGATCTTAATCTGTATTATACAGCAGCAGTCATCAAAATTGCTTGGTACTGGCAGAGGTGTAGAGTAGTGGATCAATGGAATAGATTAGGCACAGGAGACCTAGCAGTTAATGAATATAGTAATCTATTGTTCAATAAACCCAAAGACCCCAGTGTTTGGGATAAGAATGCACTATTTGACAAAAACTGCTGGGAAAACTGGAATACAGTATGGCAGAAATTGGGCATAGATCATTATCTAACACCATATACCAAAATCAAGTCTAAATGGGTGCATGATCTAGGTGTAAAGAATGATACTGTAAGCAATTTGGGAAAGCAAGGAATAGTTTACCTGACAGATTTGTGGAGAGGGGAAGACTTTAGGACCAAACAAGAATTAGAGAGCATTATAAAATGCAAAATGGATAATTTTGATTACATTAAATTGAAAAGCTTCTGTACAAACAAAGGCAATGTAACCAAGATCAAGAGGGAGGTGGGAAATTGGGAAAGAATTTTTACAACTTGTGTCTCTGATAAAGGACTCATTTCTAAAATTTATAGAGAATTGAGCCAAATCTATATGAATACAAGTCATTCCCCAATTGATAAATGGTCAAAGGATATGAACAGGCAGTTTTCAGAGAAAGAAATTAAAGATATCTATAAACATATGAAGAAATGCTCTAAATCACTATTGATTAGAGAAATGCAAATCAAAACAACTCTGAGATACCACATCTCTCCAGTCAGATTGGCTAAGATGACAAAACAAGAAAGTGACAAATGCTGGAGAGGATGTGGACAAATTGGAACACTAATACATTGCTGGTGGAGTTGTGAACTTCTCCAACCATTCTGGAGAGCAATCTGGAATTATGCCCAAAGGATTATAAATAATTTCATACCCTTTGACCCAACAATACCACTTCTAGGGTTATATCCCAAAGAGATCACAGAAGTGGGAGAAAGACCCATATGTACAAAAATATTTATAGCAGCCCTTTTTGTGGTTGCAAAGAATTGGAAACTAAAGGGGTGCCCATCAATTGGGGAATGGCTAAACAAGTTGTGGCATATGAATGTAATGGAATATTATTGTGCTATAAGAAACAAGGAGGTGACGGATTTCATAATTACCTGGAGAGACTTATACAAACTGATGCTGAGCGAGAAGAGTAGAATCAGAAGAAATTTGTATACAATCACAGACATACCATATCTGTGATGACCAATTATGACAGACTGGACTCTTTTCAGCAATGCAGTGATATAAGTCAATCCCGAAAGACTCAAGAAAGAGAGAAATGCGCCATCCAGAGATATAACTAGAAAGAACTGAGCCTGAATCCTGATGGAAGCAAACTAAATGATCTTTTTCTTTTCATTGTTTGGTTTTATTTCTTCTTTACCATCTTTCATCCCACCTAGTACAATACGCCTTTGTAATTGGAATAATGTCTAATATGAATGTATTTGCAGATCCTCTCCTGGACTATATGCTGTAGTGGGAGGAGGGGGGAGGGAAGTAAAGGAACTTTAAAAATCAAGGAACTATAGAATTGAATCTTGTTAACTAAAACTAAACTAATAAATTAATTTAAAAAGCAAAACCATGGTGATATGAGTCAGTGGCATGGAAAATGTATCATGTAAGGGCAAAGAATAGAGCTTTTTCCATTTGGTGGACTGTGACCTATAAATCCTGTTAGATAAATCAATACATAGCATATGTCTGCATTAATAATTATAGCATTTGCTTCTTCAAAATGGCAGAGCTAAGGAATACAGGTAGTCATCTCTCTGAAAATCATAGAGAGCTAGGTGTTACACCAAGTATTTTCTGGGATGGGGTAAAGCACATAACCCCCATGGTAAATGGAAGAAGTACCAGCACAGGGCCTTGATTACTTAAGGTGGTCAAGGCCTTGGTTAGTAGCATTCCAGGATAAGCTAATGTGTAGACTTGGGTTATCCTTCCAACTCCCATTTGCACAGACAGGCTGGGTCACCAGAGGATAGCCACTATATCTTTCCTTGGAGGTCTAAAGTTAACCCTGAGATGTATATGGTCATCTTTAATTTATTATAGCTCATGAGCCCCAAATAGTATACTTTTGTCCGTGGTTATATTGATATCAATTAGCCAGTCAGATTTAATTAGTTTTTAGAGACCACTATTTACTATAGTGGTACAATTAGTGAGTTAATTTATGTGAGCATATTAATGTAGATGGTGTGATTGGTATAATACATCCCCTAAGAGTTTACAACATGCTCCCCTGATAATACATATTAATTCTAAGGGAAAGTAGACCAAAGTTTAGAAAGAACATGTGGCAAAGGAATTACTCCTAGTTTTTTATTGCTAAAAGTGCTTTTCTCCCCTTTTGTGGGGTACTCATGAAGTCCCCTTGGACATGGTGCAACTTCTCTGTTGGGATACTGGGAGAAACTTGAGTATGAGTTTCTACAATGGGTCTAGTTTGGCCTTTTCTATCAAAACAGGCATTGCACCCACTATTCCAGGTACTCTGTTTAGACTAGAACATTAATGAGAAAAATCCTCTAGCTTCCAAATTTGAAAAGATTCTGCTCTGCTCCATGGAGGGGATGATGAGAAAGAAGACTTGGTCCAAGGCTTTTATCCTTCCCTGTCATGTGATTCCTTCTTAGGGTCTTAACTAGAACTGCTCAATACTGGTTTAATACAAGCCCAGTAGGGCATGACCAAGTCACTCATCCAATCTGTGCAGACTTTCTATGGCACTTAGTTCACACCTCTGATTGATTTATTCAAAAGGGTTTGTTGTCACCTAATACAGTACCAACAGTGGGACAAAGTCAATTGGGGTGACCGGCTGTCTCAATGAAACCCCCACTCATAAGCTTGCAATTTATATTCTATATTCTAAGGTCCATTGTAGCTCTTAAATTCAGTGTTCTAAAGCTCTTTTCCACAACTTTAGGTTGTGTGCTGACCCTGGCATTCTATAGCTGTTGCTCAAGTCAAAATGCTCACTCCCTCTCCAATTACATATTTATTAATGGGAATGCAATATTTAGACAATAGGAAATAGAAACAGGCCTCTGGCCCTACCTTTCTTGATTGCTACCAACTCATAAATCAGGGTGACTACTCCTATATGGAGTTTTCTTTGTGGCTTTGTGCAGCAGAGGGTTTATAACCTTCTCTTGTCCTCTGCTCATATTTTGCTAAGTGATATTGAGTGACCATGTTTAAAGTGAGTTCTCCAATGTAACTGGGATAATTAAATGAATCCATAGCACTACTCTCTTGGCTATTGATCCCTGTGGTTTCCTTGGATAGATTTGGGTTCAGGGTTGGGGGAGGAATATTACTAGGCTAGGATATTTGTCCTAAAGAGAGTGTACTTTGAAATGCAACTTTACCCTTATGTATGTGTATGTGTATGTATATATATATATATATACATATATATACGTATATATACAAATTATTAAATATTCAAATATTAAAAGCAAATATTAAAAGCTAACACAGGGGACCTGATATATCAGGTCCCCTGTGTTAGCTTTTAATATTTGTACCCCAAATTAGTTTAATAGATACTCAAATTATTGTTCTGGGCCTCATTACTTTACCTCACTAAATACTTTCCTCTTATTAAGCCAATAGCAAGTTGATAATATTCACATTGCTTGCATTATAGTGGTACATAAGAATTATTTACTTACACAGGACAGTAGGGTAAATAGCAGGAGAATTATCAAAATCAGCCAACACCCCACTACTCTTTCTCTCTGTTTAACAAAGCAATTCATTTCCCATACCCTAGAGCTGAAGATTACAGTTCCAATTAGGTCTCCAATATTATGGCTAGGGACCCAGCCTTGTGCCACTATTTAAAGGTTAGAACTTACCTTAGGAGAAGGGAAATGGCATTTGAGTCTTGACCACTATCATGGGAATGTCTTAGTCTCAACTTCTGTAAATTGCACTAAGAATACCATCTTCAGTAATCTGTAGATGTCACTGCCATTCTGAAAGAGGCATGTGGTCCCTATGGGTGGCAGAGCACAACCACATCCCATCCAAAGTCCAGAATTAGCAGAAGCAATGGAACATTCTTTACTTGCCACCGTGCTACCATGCCAATGTCTAAAAGTCTGGCATTATAAATAGTAACGATATCCTTTCTCTTAATTCCTCCTTCCAGGCTTCCCCAGAGTCCCCTTCAAAACTTTCCACTTCAGAGATGCTCAGGGATGTCTCTCTGGGCACCAACTATTATAGGAATGTTTTGATCCTCCAAAGAGGGGATCATGCAAACACATGTAAACTAGCTGTGTGACCTTGGGCAAGTCACTTAACTCCAATTGCCCTGCCTCCCCCTTCCAAAAACACAATTGGAGTTAAGTGACTTACCCAAGGTCACACAGCTAGTAAGTGTTAAGTGTCTGAGGCCAGATTTGAACTCAGGTCCTCCTGACTCCAGGGTTTGTGCTCTATTCATTGTGCCACCTAGCTACCTCTCTTATATTTATATATAGAAACCCCAGATACTTAGATCTGACTGTATATGTCACTCCTTTTCTCAAGAAACTCCAGCAGTTCCTTGTTTTCTCTGGGATCCAATATAAACTCTTCTGTTGGGCATTTAATACCCTTCACTTCTCTTCCCCTACTCTTCAGTTCAGCTTAACTGGCTTTCTTACTTTTCCACATATGTGGCACTCCATTTCTTGTATCTATGACCTTTCGTGGGCTGTGTGCACTATAAATGCATTCTGTCTTCACTTCTGTTCCTTATAATCCCTGATTTCCTTCAAAACTCAAAACTCAAGTGTTTTCTTCTACTGAAGAATTTCCTGATCCCTCCACCTACCCCACAAAAATATTTTGTGTAACATATGTAATGTGCGTATATGTGTGTGTCTGTGTGTGGTGTCTGTGTGCACGTGTGTGCATTAGAGGCAACTGGTGATGCAGTGGTAAGCACACTAGGCCTGAAGTCAGGAAAACAGGAGTTCAAATCTAACCTTGAACACTAACTAGTTGTATGACTTTGGGCAAGATACCTAACCTCTCTATTTGCCTCAGTTCTCTCAACTGTAAAATGGGGATAATCGTAGCACATAGGGCTATTTTGAGTATCAAATAAGATAATATTTCTAAAAAAGAAACATACAACACATTGCCTGGCAGGCAGGAGATACTATATAAATATTTATTTCCTTCCCTCCCCTTCCCATATAGTCACAGCAAACTACTATGAGGTCAGAGACTGTTTTGTTCTTGCCTTTGCATCCCCAGAATCTAGCACAATTCCTAGCACACAGTAGGGATTCAACAAATGTTTATTAATTGGTATTGAATCAGCTACCATCTTATTCCCTCTCATTAATGTTCAGTGTCCACAGAATCAAAGAACTGGAAAAAGACCTTAGATCTCTCTCCCATTGCTTCACTCCTCCAAATCATATTCTCATACACCCTGATCTCCAGATACATGAGCTCTCTTTGCTCTCCCAGTCTTTTACCTTTGTCTGCTCCAAATTCTTCCCCCTTTTGCCATTCTTGACCATGTAGTTAACCAGTTTAATTATACAGGTTGATCATTTCTGAGCAGCTACATTTTGTCCTCATGAAAACATTTTGTTGTAGAGAGATGAGAACTAGATATCAGGAGACCTCGTCTCTAGTCCTTTTGGCTTTGTTACTCATTATATGTTCTTGGGCAACTTGTTACATTTCTTAGTTGTGAAATGGAGATAATGAGCCCTTTCCTGACTATCACATAAGGTTGTTGTAGAGAACAAATGAAATGATGGGTAAAAAGCACTTTTCAAAATGTGAGAAATTGTTATTAGACTAGAAATGATTTGCTCCAGTTGCTAAAACTATTCTCTTGTGCCTCAGATTTCCCTGTAGGACTTTATCTGGATCTCAGCTGTGCTCTGATCACATTCCAGGATTCATCATCTTTATTCTGGTACCCCTCAAATCCTTTGAGATAAACTTCTTGAGAGATGAGACAGTGCCTTTTTTATTCTGTGACAGCTAATGAAGGAGAAGATGGACCTCTGGACAGATCCAACCCGGACTATATTCCTTATAGGAATTATGTTTTAGAAAGAAGATTGAAAAGTTGGAATGTGTCTAGATAAGTGAAGAGAATGATAAGGGGACTGGAGGCCATAACATAGAAGAACTAGTTAAAGGAATGGGAGTTATTTGGTTAAGAAAAAAAAAGATGTTGGAGAGTTGGTATTTTAATCTTCATGTAGAAGAAGCAGATCAGAAAATATATTATACTTTTTTTTGCTTTGAATGAGAAGTGATGGATACAAGTTACAGAGAGGAAGACAGAGGGGCTCAATTTTAGGAGTAAAACAAAGCCCATGCATAACCAAAAAGCCCTGGGGTCCCACAGGCGGCATCTGATCCTGGGCAGCTAACCTCAAGAGAGTTTTTGTCTGCCTTTGATTGATTGCTCCACCTGGTAGTCAATACAGGAAAATATTATTATGTGCTTAGGATATAGTCTAGGCCTATATTTACTCAAATGGGCATAAAATGGTCCTCAAATACTTTATCATAATTGAAGGTACCAAATTCATACTAAATATAGGGACAGGTTTCTTTTTAACATCTGATGGAATACAGAAGTCACAGAAGACTCACAGAATCCCTCAAACAGATACAGAAATGGATAAATCACTCAAATGTTTCCCTTAAAACAGAGTTGGACTTGAGGCTTGTAATTTAGGCCAGAACCCTGACATTCTAGTGAATTCCCTCTGTCCCACAGGGTCGTAAATATTCCCCCCAAGACCCATGGTATCACTGTGTGATTTAGACATCTGCTAGCAGATAAAAAAGCTTTGGGAGCTGCTGAACAAGTAATCCCCTTCCCATTGGATTTTCATTGTCTGAGGAGCCTGTTGGCTTTGCTGTACACATAGGCTGCTATGTGAAAACTATAGAGAGAATCTTCTTTTCTCCAAAGAGTCTGTGTCTTTGCTATTCAAATAGAATGCTGTGCAGAAAGTATATAAATGATCTTCTTTATTCTAAGTGTAGTATTCCAGGAAAACCTCTTTACATGGTTTGATCCTATGAACTCTCAAACTTAGCAGTTCTCCAACTTGGGTTTCTCTATTTCATGGGAAGCAGTAGTCCCTTTGATGGGAGTCTATCCCCCCAGGGTCATCTCAGTTAACTAATATTGAGTTTCCTGTGTCTTATCAATATGGCACCCAAAGCAATTCCTCTATTTAGGGAAATGCCCCTTCATTCCCACCAGATAGAAAACTCTTCAAAGTGAGCAGCAAATCCTAAAAAAGTACCCTCCCCCCTCTTTTCTTCTGGAGAAACTGTTTAAAATTTTAAATTTTTCAAAAGTAGAATGAGCTGTCTCAGGAGGGAATGGATTTCCCTTCTCTCGAGGTCTTCAAGGCAAGGCTGAATGGAATGACAAATTGTCAAGATTTCTGTAGTAGAATTCCTTTCTGGATGCAAGCTAGACTCTTGGCACATTAAGGTTCCCCTCCATCTGAGTCATCTATGAATCATCTTGTATATTTTTACTTTTCCTTATATTTGTATAGCCAATAGATAATATTCAATTAAATTGAATCAAAGTTTTGAAACTACTTTCCATTAATTAATGTAATCCTCTACAACTCAGCATCAAGCCCTGACTAAGGTAGAGTCAGTAATATTTATCAAATATTGTAGCAGGATGTTTACTGAAATTAGACTAATATCACAGTATGAAAAAAAAAAACCCACAGAGATTTCCAAGTAGAGCTCTCACTCACCCTGAAATATAGAGCAGCTAGCATATATAAGTCTCTTCTTTCTGGCTCTAGAAAACAGTACCCTAACATAGTCATATGTGGACTGCTCGGAAGATGGACCAAGTTACTCTCTGGTACCTGCAGTTTTCAAGACATTGATACATCAGTGAGGCTAAGCTTTTGCTCATTTGCCCCAATTTGAATCCTTCCCCATCCAGATACACCTCTTTGGATTTTTCCATCATGCCTGCAGGAACCTCATCATCCTGAAATATTGCATTAGCCTTGGTCCTCACACCTCCACAGTACCCTCTATCCTAGGACTCCTTTGATTTAGGGCAGAGTGAGGAGCTCTTCCCAAAGCCTATTTTTTTAAAGCAATTGGGGTTAAGTAACTTGCTCAAGGTTACACGGCTAGGTTTTTGTTTGTGTGGATTAAGTGTCGGAGGCCGGCTCCGAACTCAGGTCCTTCTGACTCTGGCGCTCTATTCACTGTGCCACCTAGCCGCACCCCCCCAAAGCCCATTTTTAAGGAGGATTCTGTTACCTTCTCCTTCTTGCCTCTTCAGCTTCCTTTTATGTGTTGTCTTCTCTTATTAGTTTTTAAGTTCTTGGAGGCAAGGATTATTTTTTTTTTCATATCTGTATCCTCAGCATTTAGCACAGTGCCTGGCATATAGTACTTAATGAATGTGTATTAACAGACTGACTAACCATGCTTTGAGACTGAAGTTTCACATTTGACAGGAAGCTTCCCCCTCTACCCTGCTCCACATCCATCTCTCCCCTGAATTTTTTTAAATAGCAAATGCTATCTGTACAGGGCCATATTCAAGACATTTGTATGGATGAAACAACAGAAAATGTTCTTGGAAACCTTAAAATATTGGAAGAAGAAACCAGGGCACTTCCCACTTTTCATCAATGTCATTGGATGGTCAAAGCATTAACTAGCATCAGTCAAATTAGTGGTCCTTCCACCTCTCCCTTTCAATTGGTTGTTACTTTATCTTTGGCTGGCCTAATATGAATTGACAGATCAGTCAGTAGTAACAAGACATTTATTCTCAATGCTTCTCCCTTTCCCCTCAGTTGATTCAACACAAGAAGCAAGTCCTAGACTGAGCCTGAGGATATGAAGTGTGCTGTAGCAGCAAGCACCCCAGCATTCCCAGGGTAGCTGCCAACACAGGTTCTTAGATCTGCTTTTCAAAAAGAAAGCAACTCAAAATTGGTTAACAAGCTCACTTTAATCAAACAAACATATATTACCTAGTTCAGGGGGAAAGGACAGGGAAGATCTTTAAATCTGAATTTCCATTACATGTGCTCTGATGTTCTAGAATCTTTCAGACATCATTGGAAAAGTTACAGAATCCTCAGGAGATAAGAGTTTGGGTTCCAGCTCTAACAAATACTAGCTGTGTGAAATTAAGCAAGTAACAATTTTTCTGAGTCTAAATTTCATTGTTTTTAAAATGAAGCAATAAAATATACAATTAAATCTATAAAATAAGGATAATATTTCACAATTCTGAGGCAGTCTAGGCAGACTAGGCCCTTACCCACAGAGGTAGGCAGGTGAGAAACACAATCAGAGAAAGCAAAGTGACTGAAGAATTTATATTTGTAACCACTAAATACAAATGGCTTTGTACTAGCCCACCATGAAGTTTACTTATGATTAGTGTGTTAACTGAGCCAGCATGGTGTAGTGATAGAACTTTACTTGATATCAGAGAGAACTGGGTCAGATTTTATCAAGGAAGTCAAGTCAAGTTAGTAAGTGTTTCTTAAAACTCATCTCATGTGCCAGAGGTTGTGCTGAGAGCTAAGAGCTAAACAACAAGCTCTGCCCTTGAGGAGTTTACATTCTAATGGGGGAATACAACCAATGAGAGAGGGCTGAAAAGGTGGGGAGTGGGAAGGAAGGTACCTGAGAAAGGACACAATGGGGACAGAAGTCCAGAGATTTAAGAGTGGAGCCCAGAGAGGAGTGAAGAAGTGAACACTGTTGGCCTGGGAATTTCCACAAAATGGAGGTACTGAGAGGAACTGAAGGAGCCATGGGGCTGGTGAGATCTCTTTCAAGAGCTCCCAAGGACTTGGCTACCTTTTAGTCCAGGAAAGGCAAATGGTATACTTTCCTTTTGATGCTTCATATGTCATCAGCTTTCTTTAAATTCTTCAGTCTTGGAGGATAGCCCCAACCTTTCCACTACCTTCATCAATCACAATCCAGTTAGATTTCAGAGTTTTTCCAAGTTAGCTCCTACATGTGTTTTTGCTGGAAGTCTTCCCCTCTCCCTTCAAGGAGACCTCATGATGTTCCCTCTAATCATGGTATAGCACTTTTCCCCCTGCTTCCTTGTAGATTCCTGAAGCTACCTTTCCTCCGAGTGTATAGTTGTCCTCAGGCTCCTGATGCAGAAACTACCATCAGCTGAGATGCCACTAGGATACGAGGGAAAAATCCATATCCTCTGATTATATTTTGTAATTTCCTACTCTGGTCAAGGGACTTCAAGAGGGGTATGGAGGAAACAGAGGCCCTTTTTCTCCCCCCACTCCCATCTTGTGATTTCAAAGGCCCAGGGAAGAGAGGTACATCTCCTACTTCTTAGCAGAAAGATGATAAGTTCTAGGTACAAAATGAAGAGTAAATTTTCAGATACAGGCAGTGTTTATTTTGTTTTACTGTACTTATTTGTTACAAGGGAGTATTCTGAATATAGGAAGTGGTGGTTGTCATTGGGAATTGTCTTAATAATGTATATCCTTCCCACGTAAGTAATACAAAGAGAGATGAGGTAAGCAGTAGATGATTTTTAAGGGGAGGGGGGCTCCTATGTGGGACAATGTCCCTATATTGCTACATTACTTTGATAATCATGTTCATTGGGCTTTACTTGCTAACATACTTGCTAACTACATCCTATATCAATCCTGACTTTTCAATTCTCTCACTCTTCAGGCCTTTGAATATAGTGGAGTTTTTGTGGGTTTTTTTTTTTTTGCTTTTTTTCCATTTGTTTGTTTATCTATTCTGCTGAAACATTCCCTAGACCTTAGCCAAGTGTCAAGCTATTCAGCCTTGGCCATGCACCTGTTTAAAGGTGTCTCTCAAGACCTTCAGGTTTTGCATAAAAAGTTGGCTATTTTCTGTAGTTACGACATCTAGGAGATAGATTTTTAGCTGAAGGAATTTGGGCAAAATCCTGACTTGGTGAAACTGGAGAGGAAACACATGAGTAATTGCCTTTGATAAACACTTATATGTTTGTTGAATAAATGCAAGAATTAATGAATAAGTAAATGAAAAAAAATGACCAGTTGAATAAATAAATCAATGATTGACCAAAGTGGCAGTCTGAGTAGAAGCATACAGGGGGATGAATAAATGAAATGGATGAAAAAGCATTTATTAAGCCATGTGCCATTCACTGTGTCCAATGCCATGGATATAAGGGCAAAAGAAAAAATAATCCCTGCCCCCAGAGAGCCTTGAAGAAGAGAAAGGCAACACATAGAGGGCAGTAGTGGTCAGGGAAGGGCATTTTGTTTTTGGAAAGTTACAAAGGATGGTAAGTAGACTCATAATGGAGTAGACTCCAGCAGCAATAACAGAGTTGATTTCATTATGGTTCCAGAATTGGAAAACAGGGTTAAGAATCTGGGGGTGAAGCATGGCTGGAGAGGGGTTGTAAATGTAGCTTGCAGATGAGGCCACTATCAGTCAGGACTTCTGTGTTCCAGGGCAGGAGTTCTGGACACAAAAGGGGTAAGTTCTTTGAGACCTGGTTTCCAATCTGGGCAACTGTTAGAAGAGATGGCAGGATAGTGAATTGAGACAATTGTGTATTTAGTTCAGCAAGGGCTTTCTGCTCATTCAGGTTTTCATCAGGGTCCTTTTATCTCTTGCCTCCTGACTACCCTAAAATTGAAACATCTGCCCAAAGGGCCCAATCACTGGCCACTACTAGCTTGAGGAAGGGGCAGAGAACAAGGGTATTATTTCAAATTGAGGCCTCTCTGATAAAGGGAAGGAAAAGTCTCCCACATATGTAAAGCAGTTTGACTAAGGGTTGGGTCATGATGCCAAGAGTGGGGCAGCTACTTGGCACAGTGAATGGAGCACCAGGGTAGGAGTCAGGAAGAATCATCTTCTTGAGTTCAAATCTTGCCTCAGATACTTACTAGCTGTGTGGCCCTGGGCAAGTCATTTAACCCTGTTTGCCTCAGTTTCCTCATCAATTAAATTGAGCTGTAGAAGGAAATGGAAAACCACTTTAGTACCCATGCCAAGAAAATCTCAAAACGGGTCACAGAGTTGGACACAATTGAAATGACACAACAACAGCAATGTGAGGCCAAGAATGGGTTTTTTGTAACAGGAATAGGATTTGGACTGGATTGATTTCATTTTTATAGCAAACTTCTAGATGCAGAAACTCCCTAATTGGCCTCCTTGATCAACTCTCTCATCTCTTCAGTCCGCTCTTCATCCTGTCAAGTATATCTTCCTTAAGATACATGTTTAACCATATACGTCCTTATTGACTCCAGGATAAAATATAAAATTGTTAATGGGTATAATAGGACATTTGTGCATGCCCAGATTACCTAAAATGGAGGCAACCATACGGGAGATCCCAGGGCCTGCTTCTGGGAGAAGATATTCAGAGCAACCTCTATTCATTGGCTATTATAGCTGGAACAAGCTGTTCCTTTAAAACTGCCAGCAGAGACTCTCTGTCTCTGTCTCTGTCTCTCTCTCTCTCCTCTCTTTCTCTTTCTCTGTCTCTGTCTCTCTGTAACTCTCTCTGTCTCTGCCTCTCTGTCTCTGTTTCTCTCTGTCTCTCTGTCTTTCTGTCTACCCCTCCCTCTCTCTCTCTCTCTCTCTCTCTCTCTCTCTCTCTCTCTCTCTCTCTCTCTCTCTGTCTTTGTGTCTCTGTCTCTCTCTTTTTCAGGCAGTGTCTGGAAATTAAACTCACAGCACAGGCACGATGAACTAAGCTGGGTGGTGGGAAGGGCTACTTTCTGCTTCCCCCCTTTTAGGCTCTGAGGTTCTTATTATCTGAATAACGGTTTGAGGCTGTTTTATTTGTCCCTTTCACTACCAGCCTAGTGGGGAATCCTTGAGAAGTCAAGATACCTAGGACTTGAGCCTCGGGGCTTTAGACTTGGAACTTGGTGGAACTATGCAATATATACGAAACAAGGTAAACCATGAATCTAATAACCTGTCCCCACAATCAAGGTATTTTAAGGGCAGATTTTTACCTTCCCCAGGTGTTGAGTGGGATGATGCTAGCTTATCCTTGCTATACCTTTAAAGTAAATACTCTCTTGTAAAAGCTACTTTTTTTAAAAAAAAATTTAAATGGAACTGGAGTTAAATAGGACGTAGGGACCTCTAAAATTCTGAGAATATCATCATTGGGGCTTGAGGCAATGGCAAAGACACCTTCCAACCCCCTAAAAGTTCTTGGAGAATCCTGGCAGAGGAATGAAAAATAACATATCTGGGCTGTAGTAAGTTGGGCCTTGGGTAGTCACTTTTATACTTGGAATTCAAGGTCCCATGCCATCTGACCCCAACCTTCCTCTCCAGATTTATTCCAAATGCCTCCCCTAAATGAACTCCATCTCATCTCCCAACTTCCTATCTCTATGCATTTGCAAATCCATAGGAAGGTTACTACATAGTGTGATGGCAAGCAAAGTTGTACTTAGTGCCTTGTTTCAGCTATTTAATTATTTGGAACCTTGTTTCAACTAAAATTTCTTTTAAGCCTTGCCCATAATTATATCAAGTTTTTGTTAAGAAACAGAACTTGTGAACCCCACAGTGGGAGGAGCTTGCTGATGCAACAGGAAAGGGTGGAACAGGGAGGAGCTAATGACTATACATAAGGAGAAGCCCAAGCTGGGAAAGAACAGAACTGAGAAGGGAACTCTTGTGGTGGAAGAGTTGAGAAGGAGAAACCTTGTGGTATCTCTGCAGTCTGTTTGTCTGTTCTGTCTGTGTTGATTTTTGTTTGTGATACTTCGTACAGAAAACCTGGGACCTTACTGGAAGCCCTAGAAGAGGATTTTCTTTTTGTCTGTTTACAGAAATCCTGGAGGAGAGTTTTAGAGGTCCTAGGACTTTACTGATTATGTGTGTTGACTTCTTGGACCTTGTTTGTGGGTCTCTGTTGATTTAACAGGCAGATAGCGAATTGATGATGGTGCTGGCAATTTGGATGAATATTATTGTGGCTATTTTAAGCTTTGTCTTCCCAGAAACAGAAACTGAGAAGGACTTGAGGTTGACTGGATACTGTGAGCTTCAATGTGGAACTGGACAAGGAACTGGATGAGGAGCTGAGAGCTGCCTACCTTTGAATCCAGATGACAGTTGTGTAGATTCAGGCAGGAGCTGGGACCATGGAAGAGGAACCATGGAATCTGAGAGCCAGCCTTGAGTCAAGATGAAAAAACCTCTCCTTGAGTACTTAGTGCTGACTGACAAGTGATTTACTGTGATCTAGGGGTGGGAGAACTTTGTACTCTTTACTTTGTACCTCTTAAGGATTATTAAATCAAGGATAATTAGAAACTAATCTCCAATTAAAAAGAAAGAAGACTTTTTGACTGAGAGATTAAGACAATGTGACCTAGGGGTGGAGAACTTTGACATTTATACTTTGTGTCCCTTAAGGAGGCTTACTTCTTAAGGATGGCTGAGTTAAGGACTCATTGAATGATTGTACTTTGTGTCACTTAAGGACTTACTGAATGATATTGTTTGTTTAAAACTATGTGGCCACTTTGATGAAAACTATGTGACCACTTTAGTAATAAATTGTTATGTTATAACATTGTGCATGCTATACTTTGGTTTCTGTGAATGGTTTGCTTTACTTTACTGCTGAATTAATAGAGAGTTGACTATACTTTGTGATCAGAACCTTAGAGCTATTCACAGCAGCAGTTCTCTGGAAAGCTTCTCGTGCTTGGCTTTACACATAGACAGAAAGGAGCATCAATTCCCAGCCCCCCACCTGGCCTGCTGTAGATTTCCATTTCCCTTCATGGTGGAAATGATGGGTACAATAGAAAGACCTGGAACCCAGAGAGGAGCAGAGAAGGGGCCCAACAAGGATAAGCCATGGCAGAGGAGGAAGATTAGAATCAAACAACAAGATAGCGGAAGCTACCCTTAGAGTCTCCTAGTAGAGGACAAAATCTTACCAGAGAGACATTATAGCTTGTTTATTTGTATATAGTTTTGAATCAAAGAAAAGTAGGAATGAAGAAGATCTGAGATGGTAGAATATAATATAATAATAATGAAATTTGAAGTTCCTTTTGTATTGCTAAGCTGAGAGGTACTTAGCATTTAGTAATTAATCAAACCTCTGTTAAAGAAACAGAAGGTATGAACCCCTGTTGCTGATGTAACAGGAAGGGGTTGGCTGAAACAGAAAGAAGCTAATGCCATGTGTATATAAGAAGTCCCTGCTGGGTCAGACAGATCTTGGAGCAAGCTTTGTGGAGGCAGAAGCTGCTGCCTGAGGCTGAAGAGGGAAGGCCCCCCAGGCTGGAGAGAATGTTTTTGATTTTGAGAACCTGGGTGAAGTGATTTTGATTCTGGGAACCAGCTGGAGCTTCTACTGAGGAGCCACTGAATCCGAGGGCCAGCTGGAGCTGCTCAGAAGCCACTGAGGAGCTGCTGAGGCTGAGGGACAGCTGGAGCTAACAGAGGAAGCATTACTGTGGTATTGTTACTTTGCATGAATGTGTTTGTGGCTTTGTTAAGCCATGGCTTCCCAGGAACAGAAACTGTGAAGGATTTAAGGTGGACTGGACATTGTGAGCTTCAGCATGGAACAGGAAGTGCTTGGAGAGCTAGACAAGGACCTGGGAGCTGTCTGCCTTTGAACCCAGGTGACAGTTTGGTGAATCCAGGTAGGATCTGGGACCATGGAAGGGGATCCAGGGAATCTGAGAGAGCACCCTGAGTCAAGCTGAAAGAAGAATTTACTTGGATACTGTGTACTGACTGAGAAATTGTCATTTACTAGTGACCTAGGGGTAGAGGGCCTGTTTATTTTCTGATGATTGAATAGTGAACAATGACTGAATAAGTGACTGATTGATTTGTAACTTAGTGTGCCCCATGAGTGGAGAACTTTGACTATTTTACTTTGTGTGATTGAGTTGGTTAAATGATTGATTAATTGATTATACTTTGTTGAAAACTTTGTGACAACAGTGGTGAAAACTATGGGGCCATTTTAGTGATAAGCTGTTGTGCATGCTGTATTTTGATTTTCTGTGATAAGTTGTAACATTATGAATGCCGTACCTTGATTTTCTATGAATGTTTTGCTTTGATTTGTTATTGAATGAATAGAGTGTTTGCTATACTCTATAATCAGAACCTTGAAAGTTTTCACAGTAGCATTCTTCTGGAAAGCTGCCTGTGTTGGCTTTACAATGTTAGAACATAAAATAGAAGAACCGAAAGGGAACTTAGGATATGGAATAATGAGAATAATGTTGATAAGGACAATATGGGCTAACATTTATTTAGCATTTACTATGTGCCAGAGAACTGTACTAAGCACTTCACAAATATCAGCTCCTTTTATCTTCACAACAACTCTGGGAAATAGGTGTTATTTTTATTCCCATTTTAGAGATAAGGAAACTGAGGCAAGCAAAGGTTAAGTTACTTGTTGTAAAGGTAATGTAATTTGAATTTGAATATCCCTTTGTGTTGGCAAAAGTAGCAGCTACTTAGCATTTAGTAATTGATCAAGCCTCTGTTGGGGAAACAGAAGACCTCAACTCCTGTCTCCTGTTGCTGACATTAACAGGAAGGGGTTGGCTGAGACAGGAATTAGCTAATGCTGCCTGTATATAAGGAAGGCCCCAGAGAGGCACAGTCAGAATTTCCTGGGACCAGCATCTGGTAGCAGAGCAGCTATAGAAGAGAGAATGGAGAACTGAGCCAGAATTTCTTGAGAACCTCTGGTGGTGGAGCTTCTTCTGAACAGGAGCCCAGGAACCAGGACCCCAGGTGACTGAGGAAGCATGACAGGGATGCTGAGACTTTGTGGCTTGGTTGAGCCTTGAATTCCCAGGAGCAGACGTTGTGAAGGATCTGACATGGACCAGACCCTGTGAACTTCAGTGTGGAGCAGGACCTACCCAGAGAACTGGACAAGGAACTAGGAGCTGTCTGCCATTGAACCCAGGTGACAGTCTGGTGAATCCAGGTAGAATCTGGGACCATGGAAAGGGATCCAGGGAATCTTAGAACCAACCCCAAATCAAGATGAAAAGACCTCTCCCTGGGTACTGAGTAATGATGAAATTGTAGTTTTGTGTATAATACTTAGTAATTGATTGCTGAATAAGAGACCGATTGAGTTAATCAAGTTTGCCCCATGAGTGGAATACTTTGACTATTGTACTTTGAGATGATTGTTATTGTTCTAAATCTTGTGACCACTTTGGTGAAAATAATGTTGCCATTTTAATGATAAGCTGTTGTGAATATAAGTTGTAATATTGTGAATGCTGTACCTTTGATTAAATTAAGGATAATTAGAAACTAATCTCCAATTAAAAAGAAAGAAGACTTTTTGACTGAGAGATTAAGACAATGTGACCTAGGGGTGGAGAACTTTGACATTTATACTTTGTGTCCCTTAAGGAGGCTTACTTCTTAAGGATGGCTGAGTTAAGGACTCATTGAATGATTGTACTTTGTGTCACTTAAGGACTTACTGAATGATATTGTTTGTTTAAAACTATGTGGCCACTTTGATGAAAACTATGTGACCACTTTAGTAATAAATTGTTATGTTATAACATTGTGCATGCTATACTTTGGTTTCTGTGAATGGTTTGCTTTACTTTACTGCTGAATGAAGAGAGTCGACTATACTTTGTGATCAGAACCTTAGAGCTATTCACAGCAGCAGTTCTCTGGAAAGCTTCTCGTGCTTGGCTTTACACATAGACAGATGTTTTGCTTTGATTTGTTGTGGAATAAATAGAGTGTTCACTATACAGTATAATCAGAACCTTAAAAGCTGTTCACAGTAGCAGTTCTTCTGGAAAGCTTCTGTGCATGGTGTTACACTTGTTCAAGGCTATACAATTAGTAAGTGCCTAGAGGTGCCTGGTGTGTTATTACAGAAGCTGATTATCTTTTATTGGCCTGTCATGTTATGGCTATGGTTTTTTGTATGTTTGTTTTAAATTTTGATTTGGGTATCTCTAAGAGCCAGAGAAATTGGAAGAGAAAGCTCACAATTGTCTGAGACACTTACTAGCTGTATGATCTTAGACAAGTCACTTAATCTCTGTTGGCCTCAGTTTCCTCATCTAGAGAATGGAGATAATAAAAGCTCCTACCTCCCAGAATTGATCATAAGGATCAAATGAGGAGATATTTGTAAAGCACTTAGCACAATGCCTGGCTCATAGTGATATATAAACCTTAGCTATTATTGTCATAATTATTAGCATGATTCTTTGTCCTAAGGTTCTTTTCTTCTATTTTATGTTCTAATATTCTGCCATCTAAGATCTCTTCTCTCCCTACCTTTGCTTGACTCGAAATTAAATTGTCTTCAAATAGATAAACTAGAGTGTTGCTCTGGTAAGAGTTTATTATTCAAAAACCCAGCCTAAAACCTTGCTCTGGAAAGACCGCTCCCCCTCCCCCCACCTCTCATTTTCCCTTGCCAAGCCAGAAAACCAAAGGGAAGGGGCAGACGCTGCTTTTTGACCTTTGCTCTGGTAACCTTCTCAGACCTAGGATTTTGTTCATGGGCCAGGCTTCTGCAGACTCAAACAAGCCTTTTACCTGATATTATCAGTCTCAGGGGATCAACCCCTGAGGCCTTTTATACAGAGCTGAGGTAAGGAAAACCAAACCGATTTTTAAAGCCCATTACACTGAGCTAATAGGAACAATACATTTCTCCAGCTATGAAATAACACCAAGTGGTTCTCTGCTACTTATAGAATGTAAAGAAAGTGCTCCTGGTATTTAGGAGAAGCAAATAATGAATTGCAGTCAGTTCCCCCTCCACCCTCCCACCCCACTTCTTAAATAAAGCTGAAAAGCTATTAGAGAATCAGGGCTAGGGTATAACTGGAAATGCAACCTTTTCCTTAGCTGTGTCCCTCCCGAACAAAAGACTTAGAGCCACGATTAGTAAGCACCTTTGTTTACCAAGAAGCTATTTGATTTGTGTCCTGCTGATTTTATACTCCTGTTTTATTTTGCTTATTAGGAACCATCCCAGCTGGTGTCTTCTCTCGCTTCTACTGCAAATTGTTACAAGGAAGAAGTGACCAGGGACTATGTCATAGAATCATAAAGCCTCAGAATATTAAAGCTGTAAGGGACCTTAGAATACAGTAAAATTCTGCTTCCATCCAAGCCTGGGGAAGAGCTGTTGTTTTTTTCCCCTGTAGAACAGTCAGGAGGGAGAATAAACTGGCTTCCATAGATCAGAGATATAGTTGGCAATCCACTCTTTAGAGAAGGAGAGACAAATCTTGGAAGGCAAGGTCAAATCCATGGGGAAGCTTGCCCCAGTCATTTCCCTTGACTTCTAAGCTCACAACCACAGAGAACTGACTCTGTAACAACTTGGTTGAGTGAAGGTGTTTTCATTTTGCTCTGGGTTGAAGAGAGCCTTTACTATTGTGTCTTTTGTTCTAATCTAGTTTGTATATCTCCACTGATTTTTGCTTCTTTCTTTGATAAAGAGGTTTTTTAGTTATTCCAGATAACCTCTTATGTAACCCTCATTGGTGGGATGAGCTAAGTTGGTGAATGTAAACTAAGTGCTACTTCTTTGCCTCAGTTTCATCATCTGTAAATTGGGGATAATAAAAACACTCTAAATAATAACTCACCATAGTATAAACTAAGTGTTATTCTCCGCTGCAAAAGAAATCAGGGAAGCAGCTTTCATTCTGAACCCCAAAATAAAGTTCCCATAGACAAGAACTATTTAAGGGGTGGAAGATACATTTCCAATTCTCTTGGAGACTGGAGAAGGAATCATCCTGGACCTTTCCTGCCTCTTCTCCCACCCTCCACCCAGCTAAACTGTTGGCAGCACCAGTCAGGTCTTCCTGCTACCATCTGCAAAGGCAGACCAAGTCCCAGCTCTTATCTATCCATGCCACTCTTGAGTCATGTTTCTGGGTTTAGAAGGCCCTTCCCCCAAATATATCTTACAACTGAATATTTTGAACATAGAATATTAAAGTGGGAAAAAGTAATAGGACATAATAGCATGTGGAATTAAAATGGTCAAATAAGCCAATATTTTAATGATTCCAGCAAATATCTTTACCACATGAGCCCATTGTTTTCTAATTATGTGTCATATTATGCCTAGTTTGGAGTTTTGTTTTTCTGTTTCTGGGTTTTTAGTCTTGATTTTAGCTATACCACACAGAACATGGATTATCCCAGCCAGAAAGGGTTTTCCACCACAGAAAACAGAATGTTAGAACTACGTGCTGGAGCTGTCCAGTTGGGTGTCCTGTATAGATATCCAAGACAAAATTGGTTCAAAACACAATTTATTCTTTAACCTTCCCCACACCTTCAAAGAGCCCCAGCCCTTCTCTAAACATCTTTGTTTCCCTTGAGGACATCACCATATTTCTGATCCCACTGGTTCATTGTAGCCATTCTAGATCCCCCCTGAATAATCAGTAGCTATTTTATTTAGTTTTATTTAGACCATTCCTCTATTCCTGGAATACACTCTAGACATTTGGAATTGAGTAAAGCAAGACTTAACTCAGGTGGCAGGCACCATGTGGCCTTTCCTGAATCTCTTGTTATCTATCCTAAGCCCCCATCTCAAATTCATCACGTTTGTCTATATTTTATATTACTTACAGAGATGTCTTGTTGCCTGTCCCTTCTTTCCCAAGTTCCACAAGCAGAAGGATTATCTTCATTTTGTCTTTATATCCCTAGCATCTCACCCAATGCCAAGTATAGAGTAGGCACTTAATAAGTGCTCAACAAATTAAATTGAATTGCATAGACCTGAGAATCAAAATGCTAAAACAGACCTAAAAGATGTCTTGGACATAATCCATTCAAGCCAGGGTGCTGGTGAATACATCTATCTTATTCAACAATGGAATGGATCGCTTTGGGGGCCAATGAATTCCTTGTCATTGGAACTATTCAAGTCCAAGTTGTAAAAGGGATTAATATGCTACAGACAGATGGGACAAAGAGGCCTCTAAGGCACCTTTTAAGTAAATGATTCTCTGATGATTTCCATTGGCCAGAATAGACATACCTCTTTAGAGGATTTTTAGAATATAACCCAGGCCTCTGATATTCATCCTATTTTATTGGTAGTAGGGATAAAGTATGCTTACATGATGCTGATACAGGCCTTTTATAGACTGACCCACCCCCACCCCAGTATTTTCAGTGTTCTTTCTGCTGCAGTACAGAGATGCCAACCACTACTCCGCATCTCTCTCCAGTATCCCTATTCTCCTCCCCTAACCATGTTTCTTGTACCCTTCATTTACAAAAATACAGACAACTTCTCTGCGTGTAATTTTCAGGAATTGGCAGAGAAAAGAGTAAAACAATGGAGTCCTCCCTTCCACCCAAAGATTCATTTGTCAATGCAGGTGTTCACTTGCTTTGGGTTTTTGTTCAGGTAAGAAAAGAGAGAAACTTAATCCGTTTTCTCACTCCTGTTCATTCTCCTTTCTCTTTTCCCTTCCTCTCCCTCCCCCTTCTTTTCCCCAAACTATTTCTGCAAAGCATCTATTTACAAACTAGGTCGAAAACAGAGAGACCTGCCATCTAAAAATAGAAAGCTATTATGGATCAGACAGGTGTCTGAGTTTATGCCGTGAGGTCTGAGCACCATTTCTGTTTTCTTTCTTCTTCAATTTCAACTACCTCTCCCACAAAGAAACCCCACTCCCCACCCAAAAAAAAACCCCAAAAAACCAAAAATAAAACAAAACCATGGACTTAGTCTCAGAGCTGAAAAGAGACTTGGAAAGTCTGCTGGTCCAACCCAACCTGAAAAGTCCTGATCATCTGTTTAAATTCTTGCTGTAGGGGCAACTCAAGTTAAACCAGGACAGCCTGTTCTATTGATTTCTGTTCTAATTATACATAGACAGTTGTTCCTTCTGTCAAGTTGAAACTTACCCTACCCCTACCTCCAACCCGAGTCCACCCTCCCTGTCGTTTTTACAGTTACTTGAATATGGTAAGTCCAGAGACAAATGTGGTACAATGGAAGTGAATATTGGATTTAGAATCAGGAGCCCTTCTACAGGTAGAGAACTAGGCTATCTCCTATTTGTACATGGGTTCTTTTATGTTACACTCACATTCTTTCTACCGTAGACTCATAATGCTCAAACTTAATAATTTTTCTAATTACTTATTCATGTAAAATTCAATACTATCTCTATATTAATCTACTACAGATATTGTATCAATATTTGTG
Organism: Gymnobelideus leadbeateri; assembly: GCA_011680675.1. NCBI lineage: Eukaryota > Metazoa > Chordata > Mammalia > Diprotodontia > Petauridae > Gymnobelideus > Gymnobelideus leadbeateri. The sequence goes on from WOXC01008979.1 coordinate 575,392, forward strand.
TGATTGATTTTATTTTAACCTAAGGGTAGGCCTTTCAATTGAGGTCTTCTTAAATTTCTTCTTGTTAGATTATAGCCCACATAAGTATTTTTCAGTTATAATTCTATTATTCAGTGTATTAAGTATCCCTCCCAGATTTAAAACTCACCTCACATCTATTGCAGCTAGGTGGGCCCATAGTTTGCTTCTAACCTCAGATGCTACCACCCTAGGTGAGTTATTTAACCACTGTCTGCCTCAGTTTTTTTTTTTTCATCTATAAAATGGGGATAATGATAACACCCACCTCCTCAGATTTTTTATAAGGATTAAATGAGATAATATTTCAAAGTGCTCTGAAAACCTAAAGGCTATGTATATGCTAACATTTTGCTGTTGTTTTCTATTCAGCAATCCCCTCTATGAAGATCTGATGAGTGGTCCTCTAGCTTCTCCTTGGTCACTTCTGATAGCCCTTTTCTGGCCCCTGTCAAAAGGGGATGATGAGATATTAGGTTGATAGAGATGTATTGATCCACTCATCCATCTATTCATTCATTTGTTCAACAAATAAATATCAAACAATCACTATAATGTGTAATATGCACAGAGCATGGCTTTCTCTGGTGGAAAAACAAGATTAATACTAATTTCTTAATTAATTTTAATTTAATTAATATTAATTTCTTTGCTCATTCATTCATTCAAAAAACATTTATTAATCACCAGCTGTGCCCAGAACATTGTGATAGGAGTGAGGGAAACAGAGAACTTAGGTGAGGATGGAGCACCAAGTTTCTCCCAAAATTTTTCTTTTGAGAAAGCTGGAATCTAAACTTTCTAGCTCTTCATGTTCCATCAGTAGCTCTGCTTAGTTGCTCTTGGCACTCCCTGGTTGCGCCTATCCTTTTCAGATTTCTTTTGTTTGTTATCTTCCCCCATTAGATTATAAACTCCTTGAGGGCAGGGACTGTCTTTCTTATTATTATTTGTATCCTCAGCACTTAGCACAATTCCTGGTCCATAGTAGGTGCTTAATAAATGTTTATTGAATTGAATTACATTAAGCCCTAGAATCTTGAAGGTCTTTCAATATAGGCTTGATTATAAACTATTGAATATGAATCAGTTGCCTAAATAGCCCAAATAAATAAGAAACATTCATTATCAAAAGGTTCCCCAATAGATGATAAGTTTTTGTTGCTGTTGCTTTTGTTTTAGTTCACAAACACATGAATTATTTGTCTTGAAAGGTGCAGGAGACTTGTGATCTGCACCTTCTGGGATTCAGAGTCAGGGAACATTTACACTGAAGACAACAGAATCTTAGCTGCAGGGAAATGTAAAGATCATTTCACTCAACCTCCTTATTTTACAGATGATAAAACTGAGGCTAAGAAAATTTAAGTAATTGCCCCACAGTCACACAGCTAGTAAATATTTACTGGCTCTGTTTACTGCACCACCTAGGGTCATAATAAAGAACTTAAAATGGTTTAATAACTTATATGAGAGTGGTAGAGAAAACAACTAGAAAATGAATGAAAGTATTAGGGGGAAAACTGAAGAGGAAAATGAGCTGTGGAAGCATGACCTTGAAAGAGAATGATCAGGGGGCGGCTAGGTGGCGCAGTGAATAGAGCGCCCGCCCTGGAATCAGAAGGACCTGAGTTCGGAGCCGGCCTCCGACACTTAATCCGCACAAACAAAAACCTAGCCGTGTAACCTTGGGCAAGTTACTTAACCCCAATTGCCCTAAAGGGGCGGCTAGGTGTCGCAGTGAGTAAGAGCGCCGGCCTCGGAGTTTGGATGACCCGAGATCAGATCCGACCTCTGAAAATGAGCACCCACGCATAAATCAAATGACTAGCCGTGTAACCTTGAGCAAGTTACTTAACCCCAATTGCTTAAAAAAAAAAAAAGAAAGAGAATGATCAGATTGGCACAAATGGGTTACTTGTTTATCCAAGCAACTGACTTCTTGAACTAAGAATGGACCAAATGGAAATTAATGAATCCACAGAACAAGAAATATAAAAATTGAGGGCGGCTAGGTGGCGCAGTGAGTAGAGCGTCGGCCCCGGAGTCAGAAGGCCCTGATTTCCCGGCCTCAGATACTTAATGCACACACAAATAAAAACCTAGCTGTATGACCCTTGGGCAAGCTACTTAAACCCAATTGCCCTCCAAAAAAGCAAAAAAAAAAAAAAAAAAAGAAAGAAAGAAAAGATATATAAAAGTTAAAAGGATGAAAGAAGTAAAAGAAAAAAAAACAACTGACCTAGTAAACAGATCAAGGAGAGATAATTTAAGAATTGTTTGACCACCTTAATGCAGCAGTCAAAAAAAGAGCCTAGATATTATATTTCAATAAATCATAAAACCTCTGAAATTCCTTAGAATCAAAAGGCAAAACGAAAATAGAATTCACCAGTCATCTCCTGAAAGAAACTTCAAAATAAAAACTCCAAGGAAAATTCTATTCCAAATCAGAGTATTCAGGTCAAAGGAAAAATATTGCAAGTTAAAGGAATGAATTAATGTACCAAGGAGCAATAGTCAGGATCACACAAAATTTAGCAGCCAACTCAATAAAGGAGTGGAGAGTTGTTTAGAATATGTTATTACAGAAGGTAATACACATGAGCATATATGTGAACACACACACACACACACACACACACACACACACACCTCAAGCCTATATATAGGCTTACAAGCAAGAATAACTTATTCAGCAAAACTAAATATATGATATTCAGGAAGGCAATATATATGTTTGGTAATATATGTGATTATAACTATAATTACTAACATTTATATAGTACTTACTTTGTGCTAGGAACTGTGCTAACTGCTTGCAAATATTATCTTGTGTGATCTTTACAACAACCCTGGGAGATAGGTGCTATTATTATCTCCACTTTACAGATGGGGAAACTGAAGAAAATGGAGATTAAGTGACTTGCTCAGGGTGACACACTTAGTGAATGTCTGGGGCTGCATTTGAACTCAGGTCTTTCTGACTTTAGTCCAGCACTTTATCCATTGTGCCTACAGATGTATGTATATATGGAAAAAGTCTATACAAGTATGTGTGTCTACATATACATATACACACATAGGCTATTTATATGTATATGTATATAATATACTACATGCATATGCATATATAATGTTATATAAACTGAGCATAACTCTTGGGTGGTGGGAGAGGACTGGGTAGACCTTTAACCTAGGATTTCTAAGAAGACTTTTTTTTTTTTTGCTTTTTGGAGGGCAATTGGGGTCAAGTAACTTGCCCAAGATCACATGGCTAGGTTTTTGTTTGTGTGTGTGTTAAGTGTCTGAGGCCAGATCCAAACTAGGTCCTTCTGACTCCAGGGCTGACGCTCTACTCACTGCGCCACCTAGCCGCCCCCTCTAAGAAGACTTTTAAGCATTCCTGATGAAAACACCAGAGCTGTGTTGAAACTTTGAAATACAAACACAATACAGAAATCAGAAGAAACTTTAAAAGTTAACTATTATTAAGTAATCAGAGGATTGTAAACAAATGTTTTAATAAAAGTATATTTTGACATTTATCTAATATAAGGAAATGGTATATTTAGACAGATAGACAAGACAGATAGATAGATCTTCACAATATTTTCATTGTTAAGAGTCATAGAGGGACTCTAATAAGACAGAGAACCTGCAATGTTGTTGGATTTGCTTTCTTTCTTTCTTTCTTCCTTCCTTCCTTCCTTCCTTTCTTTCTTTCTTTCTTTCTTTCTTTCTTTCTTTCTTTCTTTCTTTCTTTCTTTCTTTCTTTCTTTCTTTCTTTCTTTTAACTTTGGTGATCTTAAAAGATAGAAAAAAGCACAGAGGAAGGGAATATATTAGGGGTTGTGATAGTGACTATCAAAGTGGACTATACAATGAAGGGGTGAGGATGATAGGTGACATTTGAACCTGAATTTCATTTCAATTGTTCAAAAGAAGGAAGAATACACAACACACAACACACACACAAATTGGATACACAGGAGGTTGAAATCAAAAGTAATTTTACATAAAATTGATAGTGAATGAGTGAAAGTTTCCAGGAAAATCCTATTCGCTCTACATGACCACCTCTGCTTTGACAGAATCAACTTGCATTTCCACTATGTCCAAATTTTCCTGTAAAAGAGGATGTTCTTGGATAGGAATCTTATACTTATAGTCTTCCAGGATAGAACTGCTTTTTGTTTATTTCAGAAGGGGGTTGGATGAGGCTTCCTCAATGTATACTTCTCTAGAACAAAGTGGCTGCCAGCCAGGGGCTAAGGAATGGTTATAAAACTCAGGATATGGGTCAAGACTATCAAACACTGCTTAGTTTATCGTTATCATTTCATATTTCAACATTAGCAATGCTCAGTGTGTGTTTGTTGGACCTCTGGAGAGCCCCAAGATACTTTCATGAGCTTAAAACTATTTTCATAATAATACTAATATATTACTTGCCTATTAAAGTACTACTCCCTTTTCCAATTACATGGAAGGCAAGATTTTCTGTGAGGCAAGATTTTCTCCTTATACTTCACCCAAAATAACATATTGCAATGGATTGAATGCAGAAGCAGATAGGAGAATCCAACTGTATTCTATTAAGCCAGACATTAAAGAGATTTGCAAAAACATATAAAAAATGCCACTCTATTTGCTACATTTTAAATCTAGAAAATATATTTATTTTTCATAAATAGGTTATTCAAATTAACATGTAATAGGTTTATTATTATTTTAAATGATTAAATACTTTAAAATTTTATGTTTTAAATTTCTAATAAGGGAAATTCAATAGTTTGAAAATTGCTGTTCTATATCTTTCATTCCAAGATGTTGCTTCCAGATATGGGCTATTTAGGGTGATAGAAAGATCTTGATAAGTTGGACAGAGAAGGACAAGCAGGACTGATAAAGAGTCCCTGTTATATCAAGATCACTTTGAAGAAAATAAGCAAGATTAGCCAGGAGAAGACCTGGAGATAGTGATAGTCATAGCCATTAATCTAGTGCTAAAAAGTACTATTTATTTCATCCTTATTATTTTAAAGATAGAGAAACTGAGGCCTACGGTAAGGTTAAATGCATTGACCAGAGTTACATAGCTCGTTCAGGTCTTTGTGTATTTGACAAACTGTAATATGGAATAAGGATTAGACTTGTTGTGCTAAGCCTCATTAGACCAAACCAGAAGCTGTGGGTGGAAGATGCAAAGGAGGAAATAAAGACGATGTCAAGTTAAAAAACAAAACAAAACAATTTTTTTTCTAACAATTAGCGTTATCTCAAAGTAGAATTGATTACCTTGGGAAGTAGTTGATTCTTCCTCATTGGAGGAGTTGAGTCAGAGGCAAGATGACCACCTACATGATATGTTATAGTGAGAATACCTTTGGAATGTGAGTTTTAAGTAGATGATTCCTTATGATTCTGATTCATGGATGAGGGCTCAAGGATTTTTTTTTCTTCTTCTTAATTCATGACAGGTGCTCAAGTTATTTTAAATCTCTGAAGGTCACATGTTTAACCCTTTATACAGTTGGCACCTTCAGCTAGCTCCCTAAGGGAAATTGATGAGATTTTCTTATGTGATTGCAAAAATAGCCATCTTGACAAAGGTGATGAGACTTGCTCCTCTGGTGTAAAAGGTATGAAGATATTGACATTAAAAAATAATGGGTTTTGAAGTCCAAATATACTCAGTGACCCTAACAAGAAAGGGAAAATATGAAATCAAAAAGGACAATGAAAGGCAGGCAATGTTCTAGCAAAAGAGCATGAGGCTATCTCATGTTTAAGAAGTAAAGTACAATGGTCATGGTCCACAGCTCATTTTATAAACTCACAGACTAGCAGAGTGCTAGAGCCAGGAAGGACCTTCAATGAGAGGATGCTCAGTGCAGTGGTAAAAGTATTAGGTTTGATGGACTGAACTCACTTTCTATGCATTGTTGGGTGAGCCACTGAATTAATAACTCTGTACTTTAGTTCTTTCATCTGCAAAATGGGAATACTGTTGTTTTGCCTGCCTCACTAATTTATTTTGAAGAAATGACCTTATAAAGTAACTTGCTCAAAGTCACAGTAGGCTACTGGAGAATCATGAGTAGGGCCCAGGTCTCCTTGATCCCAGTTCAGTGCTTTTGACACCATAATGTAATAGCTATGATTATACTAAGAGCTATGCATCAACGGGTTTAGATGATTCAGACAGAGATGTCAGTTAGGAGGCAAAGTGGTTAGCATTTTTGGATATAGAAAAGAAGGGAGTATATTAAAGGAGAGTGGAGTGGGAGAAGAGGGGAAGAATCACCAGAAATAGACTGATTTCTCTTCCTCTTAGAAAAGACTTTGAGAGAGCAGGCATGAAAGAAATTGGGTCCAATAATGTTGCTATTCTTCACACATGATTTCTAAGGGGAGTTAGGCCTGGAAACTAACCTAATATCAAATAGCCCCACTAGTCCCAATGGGCTGGACCCCTAAATTCACTCCCTTACCACTTGGGGCCCCTTTGCTTCTGACCCACATATGCTATCTGAACCAGCTTCAGCCCTAGAGTGGAGCCTGTCCTCTAATAAGAAGGTTTAGGCTATGTTTTCTCACATACTTTATTTCATTATAGCCCTCAACATAAATACGTCTCAAATTATTTAAAAATTAGGTTTTGGATTATTTCAAAAGTCTCCCCAGAATGGGGGACTAGAAAGGTACTATATGTATATGAATCACAAATGTCTGTTTCTTACAAAAGAAATGCTAAAAGTACAATTGTTCACAATGTGTATTGATGATGAATATTGGTGATGACCTAAAATAAGGTTTCAGTAACTTAGTTTCTAACTATATACTTGAAGAAGAATCCTGACAAAAGAACATAAAGCACTTTCTAAGGCCACTAAAAAAGATTCCACATTTCACATTGGTTCTGCACTGTCTAAACAACTACCAGTCCAAGTTTTCTGGAAAAATGGGCAAGGATCAACAGTCAATTCCAACCAAAGTTCCAAGGGCCATTGAGCCTTTCAAACTTATATGATGGCCTCTAAGTCTGGAGCATCTAGCTCTAAATCAAAACTTACTTGCCTAAAAATCAGGAAAAAGTCAACATAGGAGAGGCATCCCCAAACTCAGTATCAGGCTTGCCTGCCGTGTTTTCACAGTCATATGTTGACGAGTGTGGGGTAGTGTAAGTTACCATTCCTCCACTCCTCACAGGGAGTCTAGGAAAAGAGGGCTGTCACAATGGAAAAGTCAGAGGAAAAGGGAATTTGGACAATTACTCACTTTTTAAAAATCCCATTGGGTCATTGGTCAATAAGCTTATGCTTTCTCATCCCATGTACTTAGTCACACAGGGGTGGCAAAAGGAAGCCAGGAAGTATTTCATTCTTAAAGTTCCCAAACTCCCACAGTGCTGTCACTCACCAATGAATGGGTTAGTACTTAAGTATGTCGTAGAAAGGATTATTTTTCAGGTATGGGTTCGCACAGATGGCCTCCAAGATTCTGTGGGTAAGGTCTTTAGTTATTAGATTGCCTCATAGAATAGGAATTAGGAACTAGGTTGGTGACTTTCCAGGGCACACAACCACTGGGATTTAAACTCAGGTTCTGACTTCAAATCCAGTGTTTTCTTTTCTTTTCTTTCTTTTGGAGGGGGAAGGCAAGATAATTGGGGTTAAGTGACTTGCCCAAGGTCACATGACTAGTATGTGTCAAGTGTCTGATGCTGAATTTGAACTCAGGGCCTTTTGCCTCCAGGTCCAGTGCTCTATTCACTGTGCCACCTTGCAGCCCCCAGTGTTTTCCACTACATCATTTGTGTGGTATAGATTTACCATTACCTATATCTCTAGTGATTTAAGTATTCCTATTCATCTCACCAGTCATTTTCCCCTGAGGCTTAAAATCATATTGCTGCTCATTAATATTCTAAGCACAAGCTAGGTAAGGCCTAAAGGCCTTTATCACTACTGATATTGTGAAAATATGGTAAGCATTAGTGGCCTCTGTTAAACTCTAGAAAACCTCTAAAAATATTGCTAGGTGCTGCCCAGTGGAGATCATCAAAGAACTGCTTACTTGAAAGTTGTCTCAGAGGTCACTTTATCCCACCTGTGTGTTGTGAATTAATCCCTTTTTCAATTTGTCCTTGAAAATTCCCAGTGACAAGGAATTTGCTCACCCCCAGGGTAGTCCATCCCATTGTTGAAAAACACTAAGATTAGTCACTAAGCTAGTCAGGTCAGATTGTGCTTAGTTTCCCCTTCTCTTGCTTTTTTACCTCTATGCCTTTGCTCAGGACTTCCTCCATATCTGGATTCCCCAGCCCATATTTTCACTTGTTGTATTCTCCACACTTCAGCCAAGGCTCAACCTAAAAGTTACCAACTCCATGAAATGTTTCTTAACACCTCCTTCCACTGCTCCCAACACAAGAAAGAAATTTTTCTAAATTTTTTTCCATGCAATTTTCCCTGAGTCTCATGTTGTACTTATCTTGCTTCTCCTTGGGTCATTTTGTCTAGCTCATTTTATTGCACTAAATGCCTTAAGCACCTAAGTACAGAACTGTGATGAGTTAAACTGAATAGTGTGTTACATACAGATCATTTTTTCATAAAAGTTCAGGTAGATAAAGTTTTCTCTCATGTTGAGGTCTTAGTCCCACCCTCTTTCACTTACTAGCAGTTTAATTTTGGATTTTATCACTTAAGCTTCAACTATAAAATGAGGGTAATAATTTTGTCCCATGTGTCTCAGTTGTGAATATCAAAAGTGATCATGGCTGTGTAAGCAAAATATGTTCTATAATGTAAGCTATTTTTCTTCTTTGAGGTATTATTTTACCAATGCTCCCAGTTGTTCAAATAAAATAATTAACTTTTGTTGCACCATCTAAACCGCAAAACAGCAGATTTTAAACAGAATAGGGTGTATGATAGTTTATTCATTGGAGAGACAGAGCATCCTTTGATTGCAGAAACCACAATTTGAAAATGGATTGAAGGACTCACACTGATAGTAGCCTGGGGATTCTTTTCTTGTTAAATACACTGAAACCCAATCTCATAGAGAAATTTTTTAAAACAAAAACATCATCTGGACTTTTAAAATATCAAATAGCAGAATCATGATTTTATGGTCATTATGGTACAAAACCTGGTGGGATAAAGTAGGAGACCACTATTGCCTTTAGTAACAACTGTCATAAGCTTTAACTAGTAAAAAATAAAATTGAGGGCGGCTAGGTGGCGCAGTGAATAAAGCGCCGGCCCTGGAATCAGAAGGACCTGAGTTCGGAGCCGGCCTCCGACACTTAATCCACACAAACAAAAACCTAGCCGTGTAACCTTGGGCAAGTTACTTAACACCAATTGCCCTAAAGGGGCGGCTAGGTGGCGCAGTGAGTAAGAGTGCCGGCCTCGGAGTTTGGATGACCCGAGATCAGATCCGGCCTCAGAAAATGAGCACCCACGCATAAATAATGACTAGCCGTGTAACCTTGAGCAAGTTACTTAACCCCAATTGCTTAAAAAAAAAAAAAAAAAAAAATTGAAATTTCAAATGGTTGGTGTTGTACATTCATCCCCAAAGAGGGAGGGCAAATGCATTTATATAATGTCAACCAAGAGCTAGGTTCTCTAGAAATATGACCACATTTAAGGTAGATGCTGGTATTATCTTAATTTTACAGTTGAGGAAACTGAGGCAGGCAGAGGTTGAGTTTCTCAGGGTTATAGGTAAGTATCTGAGGCTGGATTTGAACTCAAGTCTTTCTGACTCCAGGCCCAGCACTCATCCACTGCCCCACCAGCTGCCTCTGCTACATAAAGTCCCTATGGAATGCTTAAGGTAGGAGAGGTGTGATCCATCATGAAGCAAGGTATAGCTAATAATGCTATTGGTAAGACGGTACCATTTGCTTTTAGAATCACAAAATTTCAAGATTAAATTTTGTCCCATAATCTAAATTATGGTAAAAAATTCATACTTACGTAATTCAAGGTTCAAGTTTTGATTTCATACACGTGGGCACTCTACTCATTGATGAGGTTTCTAACACTCTCTTATTCGTTTCTTGACTTCTTGTGGCCAATGTTTTGGCAATGAACCCCTGCCCCGAATTTTACTAGACTGGTCCCTGGACAACAGATAAAAAAGTCACATTCCACAAAGAAACAATTGATAGATTAATAAAAGTTGAATTTAAGCTAAAAATGCCACAAATGGATTACTCTCAGCATAATGAGATTTATCTGGGGGGCTCACTTTGAGAAGTGTTGTGTGATTTGACCAGATGAGACTCTGGGCAGCAGTTGAGAGCCCCCTGGCTTTGAAAACCCAGATGTTGATGCTTCCCTCTCTGGTAACTGTGATTTGGTATTGATGTAATGGTTGAACAGTTTGTAAGCCTGTCTGCTGATCTGTTTGTTTCTCTGTCTTGTAAGTTCTGTCTGTATACTTTGAAATTTGGGGTGCTGACTTTTTTCCCCTGAACTAGGTAAAGGATATATGTTTGATTGATTAAAGTAAGCTTGTTAACCCCATTTTGAGTTGCTTTCCTTTAGAAAAGCAGATCTAAGAACCTGTGTTGGCAGCCAACCTGGGGATGTTGGGGTGCTTGCTGCTACAAAATGGTGATGAGGATGGGATTTGCAGAGTAAAAGTATGGAGGCTGGGATAGTAGTGGTAGCTGTGATTCTGTGGAGCCCTGGAGTAGGAGAGAATGGCCTGCATGCTGACCTCACTGAGCTGAGAGCAGGAATGGTGAGCTGCCTGCATGGAGACCTGTGGAGAAGCCAGGAGCTGTTGCCTTTTGCTGGAGAAGGAACCCAGGAGTGTGGAATTCAGCCACCAGACAAGATAAGGACTGTGTGGCAAAGCAGGGGCACTGAATGTGTTTCCCTGCTGCATCCCACAGTTTGGGACCCATGGGGAGGATGGACTTGTGACTATGGTGGGTGGGGTGAAGTGCCATGGACCCCCGAGGACCCCATGTTGGTTTTGTTGCCCAGCCCCTTCTCTGGACTTGGAAGCAGGGGCTGGAGCAGTGGGAGGGGAAGGACACCCCGTCCTCCCAAGAGAACTTTATTTGGACTCTGGGTTTGAATTGATGTGATAATGCCAATGTACTTTGTGTTTAAGGCCCTGTGGCCACTTTGGTAACTTTAGTTAGGTACCTTGAAAATGTGACCTAAGAGATGTTTAGTGCTTATTCAAGTGTAAATTGTCTATGCTATGGGCCTGAAAGATCTTGGGGCTGAATGTAATGGAAATGCAAATTTAAAGATCTTCCCTGCCCCTAGGCCCTTTGATTGGCTTAAGAGACTCTGAGAACCTTCCTTGATTTGAAAATATACTCTGCCTCCTAATAGGCTGAATGTGGTCACACAGAGCCTGTGGTAGGAGACTTGGTTTTCAAGAATGCCCACACCTTGATGCTTTGTGACTGGACAGTGGGTCAAGAGGGTGGTTACATTCTCTGAGCCAGGAGAAGGCTATGTAAACCCTGATGGGAGGCTTTGCTTTGGGGCTCACTTTGAGAAATGTGTGATTTGACCAGATGAGACTCTGGGCAGCAGTTGAGAGCCCCCTGGCTTTGAAAACCCAGATGTTGATGCTTCCCTTTCTGATAACTGTGATTTGGTATTGATGTAATGGTTGGGCAGTTTGGAAGCCTGCCTGCTTGATCTGTTTCTCTGTCTTGTAAGTTCTGTCTGTATACTTTGAAGTTTGGGGTGCTGACCTTTTTCCCTGAGCTAGGTAAAGGATATATGTTTGATTATTAAAGTAAGCTTGTTAACCGAGAGAGAGAGAGAGAGAGAGAGAGAGAGAGAGAGAGAGAGAGAGAGAGTTATCTGAATTTGCAAAGATGGATTTTTCCCTTATATATTTTTATCATACCTATAATAAAATACCATGTAGGCACTTCCTGGGTTTCCCCAATTTAGGAAGCATTTTGAATAAAGCTGAATTTATGAACGGCAGGAGCAGAGAACTGTGCTTTCAGGCCATCATAAGAGGATAAGAACAAAGTACAACTATCAGATTTTTTTTTTTTTGTGGTTAACACAATTTCCTAAAACAGGGTACGGTGGGAAAATGTGAATGCCTCAGAAAACACTGTGTTAGAGGTATGAAAGTGACAATTTAACAACGCATAAAACCTGTCTTGAAATTCCAAGGTTGCAAAACGTGTTGTGTGAGCTCCTATCCAAAGAAATAAAACATAGCCTCCCGGGGCTTATTAAATAAAAATCACAAGGCACTAGGAAACGATGGAAAGAGAATGACAGTGCAATATGGTCCATGGGGATTATGACCTTTATATTCTACAACAAATTACAAGAAAGGAATGAAAATCAGGTTTCTAACTCTTTCTGCCAGTAATACCTGCTTCAGGCAGAAGAGTTTATAATTAACCTTTTGCATGACAGAATCATTTTTGCCAAATACTGTCACATTTATCAGTCCATAATGTAAGACAGATAAATCATTTTCAGAATTGGAGGAAAGAGAGAATTGTGATTTTATGCAGTGGTTTGTGTCTTAGTGATGGCCAGGATTGGGGCAAAACTGACAGAAGAGAAAGCACAAGAATTTTGCTTGTTTGTTTGTTTAATGTAGGTTTAGATAGACATATTTTATTACCAGTCAAAAAGTGAAAACAAGGACTTTTCTAACAGTGGTTCTAATTAGAACCATTTCATTTTAGAAAATGCTTAACGAAACAAAAAGACCCCAACAATAGAAGTTGCAAAGCTCCAAAATGAATTTCACTGCTGCCCAGGCACTCCAGTAATACTTGCAAACAGTCCATAATGAACAAGAAGTCCCTGGAAAAGAAGAAAGTGAAAAATATTTGTATATATCTGGAAACGGTTAATCATTATGAAACTTTTGGGACTGACTGCTGACAGGCAAAAGGCAATTAAAAAGATTTATGTGAATTTAGGGAAAATGCAAAAAAATGGTTATTTTATATGTATACATAGTAAAAATATTTGTTTTCAATAAAGGCAAATTCATGGTTATGTAATTAATCAGCAACTGATAAGAGTATTCACTGGGATATTTACAGGCTTGATTCCAGAGAAAATCCACACATCCAAAATGGTAATGCAACTTTCTTTGCCCATGGCACATCTAATATCAGAATATGAAGTGAGTCCCAAATTGACCTAGCCATATAATTCCCCAAAATGAGCTGGTATTTTTCCACAGGTAAGCATTTAGGATGTCACTGAAGTAACTAACACTCAAACTACCTTCTTTGATATATTTTCTTAAGAGATTGACATTATAGAGGGGAAACCCTATCCAGGTAGAGGATAGAAGGTATTATTCCTGAGGTCTCTTCCATCTAATATTCCATAAGTCTCTGTTATTCTGTGGCATAGTGCTCTGGGCTTTTAAAGATATATGGAAGTGAAAATAAAAAAGAAAAGCAACATTGTTTATCTCATGCCAGGCAATATAGCAATTAGTTAATAATCAAAGTTTCATTTTAGGTGTTGTGGAGGATACAGAAAAGTAAAGACTATTTTCAATGAATCTGTAATATAATAGAATCAAAGGGTATAGAACTGAAAGGAGATTTAGAAATCATATAATGCAAGCTCTTCATTTTGAAGATGAGTAAACTGATTTAGGGAGATAAGACATGTATACGTGAAAAAAAAGAATATATTTGAGATGGCAAATAAGGGGAAAATTAGTTATACTGACAAAAGATACTATAGGAGTTAAGAGAAGGAACAAATTGATGTGGTGGGCCAATGCTGCATCTTCCATTAAACCTATCCTAACTCCATTAAGTGAAAGTCTTAATTTTCTCTTGTAAAGTTTTTTCTTGAGTATTCTTGTATGTTTCCTTGGTATCTACTTCAATTCAACAAACATTTAAGGGCATTTAAAGCAACCTGGTGTATAGATGGTAAATGGAGGGCTAGCTTTAGAATTAGGAAGACCAAGGCTCAAATCCAGTCTCTGACACACACTGGCTATGTAACCCTGGGGAAATGATTTACCTCTCTGTGACCTCAAGAGAACATTCTAAGATTATAAATTATAGATGAATTGCCCATAACTGAAGGGAGTATCCACATCACAAGTTCCCCAAATTGTCAACATCACAGGTCCTGACCCCTTTTGCGTGATGAAAATAAATATGCAAAACAATGTTCTAGATATTAGGCATACAAGTACAAAAATGAAAATTTCTTAAGCTCAAGAAGTGCACATTCTATTATACAATAGATATATAAACATAACTTGAAGAGGGGACATTAGCAACTAGGAATATGAGGGAAGGCATCATGGATGAGGTAGCATCTGAACTGACTTTGAAGGAAAATTAATCATCCAACAGGTGGTGTTGAGAGGGAAGTGGTTAGTTCATGCAAATGAACAGAAACAGAAGATTGACTATTGAATACAGGGAATGTATAGTAGTCCAATTTGGGTGGAATGGTGTATTCCATTCCAAATACTAGGTCAACAAGCATTTATCAAGTTCTGAAAGCTATGTGACAGACATTGTGGTGAGTGGTGGAATGTGAAAGTGAATTATGTGAAATGAGGCTGGAAAGTTAAGTGGGGAACTGATTCGAGAGAACCTTTAATGTCAGGCTAAAAAATTGGTATTTTATATTTGAGTCATTAAGGAACCAGTGGAGGTTTTTGAGCAGAGACTCGAGTGTTAGGAAGGTGATTTTTGGAAGTTTTGTGGGGAATGCCTTGGAGGGACAGATCAGAGACAGGAAGACTAATTTGGAGATAAGGGCCTGAATTAGGGACTTTCAAATAGATAGAAGGGGAGGCTGGAATGGACAGGGTTTGCCAGCTGATTTGCTATGGGAGGAAAGAAAGTGAAGGAAAGGGAAGAGTAAAAGGGAACTCTGAGGTTATAAACCTGACTGACTAAGAATTGGTGGCATCCTAAAACAGAAATAGAGAAGTTTAGAGGACAGATTTAGAAACAGCTAGATGGGATAGTGGTTGAGTACTGTACCTACTTTCAGGAAGTCCTGAGTTCAAATCTGACGTC
This sequence comes from Gymnobelideus leadbeateri, assembly GCA_011680675.1. Taxonomy (NCBI): domain Eukaryota; kingdom Metazoa; phylum Chordata; class Mammalia; order Diprotodontia; family Petauridae; genus Gymnobelideus; species Gymnobelideus leadbeateri. The sequence goes on from WOXC01008979.1 coordinate 590,462, forward strand.
AAAAACAGTCTCAAAATCTGACAGAGTCAAAAAATCTAAGCTGTCTGCCAGTTTCCTCGTGTGTAAAAGAGGAATAATAACAGTACCTATCTCCTGAGGCCCTGTGAGGATCAAGTAAAATGCAATTGGTAAGGCATTTTGCAAACCTTAAAATGCTACATAAACGCTAGCTATTAATTAAGCCTTGTCCATACTCTGTGACTGAAGAGACCCAGAAGGTGCTTAGTAAGTGTTTGCTGAATGAAATGGCTGCTTTCTTCAACAATTAAGTCTGACTGAAAAAAGCAATGTTGAGGTTTTATTTAATCTTTGAGGGATTGCAACCAGTTTCAGGGCTCATGAATACAGATACTAGTTGTGAAGCTTTCCTTCTGTGAGGCCAATCAAGGGCCTTCTTTCCATATCTTTTCCTTTGCACCAGTATAAGTACTCAGACACTTAGTTTTCATCGAGAAGTCAAATACATCGACACATACACTACAAGGAATCTTAACATTAAGGAACATATACATTTTTCATATCTAGAAAATAATGACTTTTAAGAGACATGATTTCTAAATATTTCTATTTACTCCTTAATACACTAATGCAAATTAAACCAATAATAATACACTAAATGCAAATTAATACAGTAATGTTATACTAATACTTAATTACACTTAAGCTACCTAGAAGATCAAGTTTCACTTTCAAGTTGTGCAAATTAGAAAGGTTTGAAGCAAGTTAGGGACATATTTAACTTGCTTAGATTTTGCCTTGTATGGGCACAGATGCTCTAATTTTACCTTGTCTTTGTCGCTCTCAACTTTATACCTGATGTTCCGTTAAAAAAAAAAAGAAACAAACAAAAAACTAATCTTTGCAAGCCTCACTTAAAAATCTGAAGAACAGATCTTTGAATAAGACCAATCATTGAATAAGACCAAATAGTTAAAAGTTGTATAATTCGTATAAACATTTTTCCCAGGACACAGTTCAATTTTATTTCCAACTAGTACATTTTAGAAACTCAATTTTAAAAACTCACAGCCTCTTTCAATAAATGATGAAAATACTTCCTATGCTTTGCATTGGTGTTAAATACATTGTTAAGGGGAAAAAATTCTGTTGTGATTACATGGGACAATGAAATCTGCTAAATAAGCTTGGTGTTCAATTTTCAACAGCAATTATTAGGGGAAGGGGAGTGGAGTCAAGGTTTAAAGGAAACTAATAAGTTGAGGCTTCTATTTTGTGAGTTACATTAATGTTCCCACTCTGAAATTTCTTGAATTTTGGTTTAACTCTATTTTTATTTCACATGTACTGGAGGTCCTCAAAGAAGTCCTACTCTTATGGCTCATGATGTCATGGTTATGAACCTTGCTTCTCAAAGTCTTAGCATAAGCTCTGGAGGGCTTCAACAACTTCAAACCATACTTCAAATATATGATCCCTGGAACATTCTGTGTTACCTTTTCAAGGATAAATCCAGTTAAGTACAGAGAGGGTCAATAAACTCACCATTTAAGGATAAATTCTTTGGCCATAGTAACTCATAAAACAAAGAGAAATTCATAGTTGCCCTCAGTGCTATGTGGGCCTTTTTGGCTTCCGGTTCTAAAAGTGGCAGAAGGTTCTATAAATCACAAGGACTTTAGAATCATATATAAACAGTAACTTAGCTATTAGTACTCTTAATTCGAGATCCTTGTCTAATGGTCAACAAGTACACATACTACCAGAGGAATGGATTTTCATCAATCTTGAAGTTTTACTATAAGTGAAACTAGAAGAAGGAAGTTGAAGATAAATGGTATTTTCCTCTTTGGAAAAGAAAATAAAGGAGATTGTTGGACTTGGTTTTATCATGCACACAAGGCTAGAATGAACAACATTTCATGAAACATTTGATCATCTTTTAGTTCTGACAGTCTTTGCAAAAAGAACAAAACCTAAATAATCATAGCTTATGGAATTTGTTGTAGAAGGAAATAAATATAAATATATAAATTTTGATACTCAGTGATTTCAAAGAAAAGGTAAATATAAGTGGACAGGGAAAGTATGTTGAAAAATATGGTTCAGAAGTAAGGAATGAAAAATACTTAAGATCTCCAGAAGCCTAAAGTCAAAACAACATGTGTACTTTTGAGAAAAGAATTTAAAAGCCCTGTTCATATTAAGAAGTGAATAATTCATCTCAGCCTCTTGGTTTCTCTGGCTTGCTTGCAGTTTCAGCTACAATCCCATCTTTTATAAGAAGCTTGTCTGGATCTTTCCTTAATGCTAGTGATTCCCTCTGAGAATATCTCCAAGTATATATCTTATATTTACTTCATGTTGTTTCCTCAACTAGATCATAAGCTTTGTGAGGTAAGGGAGTGCTTTTGTTTTTCTTTGTATCCCCAGAACTTTACAAAGTGCCTTGAACATTGTAGATTTTTAATAAATATTCGCTGACTGTTGACAAAAAATGCAGCTGTTTAAATTATAATAGTTAGGAAACAACTGATGTGGGAATTATTCTTGAATCAGCTCTCAGTATACTTTTAGATCATTAGGGCTGACAGAGTAAAGATAAAAATATGAAACAAGAAGAAAAAGTTATTCCATGAAATTAAAACATATTCAATTATAAGTATTTAAAAATTCAGAGGGGGCGGCTAGGTGGCACAGTGAGTGGAGTGTTGGCCCTGGAGTCAGAAGGGCCTGAGTTCAGATCCGGCCTCAGACACTTAACGCACACACAAACAAAAACCTAGCCATGTGACCTTGGGCAAGTTACTTAACCCCAATTGCCCTCCAAAAAGCAAAAAAAAAAAATTCAGAAAAAAAGTGAAGAGAATGTACTCAGAGGACATCAATACTAATGATGTCAATTTCATACAGTTCAACTCAATAAATCCATTGCTATAATAAGAGTAAAAGACTCTAAAATTTTTCCTTAATTAGCAAACACTTGACACTAGTTGCCAAGCATGGAGATGACACTGAAAACACAATGGTTTTTAAAATAAATTCTTTTGTAAATTTTAATAGATGATGGAAAACTATGAGCAGTACTACCTCACAAAATGAGAAGCAATGAAAGAAGAAACTGCTCAGTGAGTTGTCCAACTAAATAGTCATCTTGAGACCACTGAAGTATATAACTCAAAGGAATATCATAAGATGATAAAAAAAATGGACGTGATCTGCAAGGATTTTTACAATAAGCCCTTTCCACTACAAAGGAGCCACAACATTTGGAACTTAATATTACAGACTTTTATTTAACATAAGGCATATATCTGGATATGCTTAGAGAGGAAAGAGAAATGATACTGAAGAAAAGAGGAAAATGGGGAACTCTACTGGGTCTACACAGAGGAAGTAGGTGTAGGAGGCAATACAATTTTGAGGGCATTGAGAGATTCTCAAGATCTCTGAAAGGAGGGTTTAAAAAGTATTTTTAAAAAGTCTCAGACCTTATTCAAAAAATGTACAAATAAACTTCAATAACTACTTATCCATAATCCTACTTTCCCATCTCTATATTTTTATGAGAATATTCTATACATGGTCTAAGAGAAGTTAACAGTCAGGATTTCACAAGCAATATTTCTGTTGATCACTTTGCCCCAATTGCATAAAAGGTGTGGAGAAAATATAACTACCAAAAATGCTTATCCTCTGTTGATTATATATAAAATATCTGTTAGAACAAAATATCATCTTAAATGATCTTCTGCAAAGTATCTTTCATGCAATATGCCAAAATTAAAAAGGATTCCTTGAAAGACATAAGAGAGAGAACTCCATTTGATGACCCTCTAATTATTACTATGAAATTAAGCACAAAACAGAAAGAATATGGTGGACAAAGTTATTTTCCAATTTTCAAGGGGATCCAGTGAAGAATTCAAGTTTAAGAGGAATGGTGAGGTTCTGTTTGTGTAGGACATTATGCTACTTGCCATCAAGCTCTGCAGAATTGCCAAGTCTTCTAAATCATGTGTATGTGTGTGTGTGTGTGTGTGTGTGTGTGTGCATATATAATCAAACAAAACAGTTTGGACTAACTATCCTCACATGCAAATGGACATGCAAATGACAATGAGTTCTGCCTTAAACTGGACAGGAGGAGAACAAAGGGCTGAAATACCTTGAAAAGTTGCAAAGGTTCTTTTAATAACCCCATGTTTCTCCATAAAACAAAGGCCCATCTGTTTAATAACATATTCTTCTGGTGATATTGTATGGTTATGAATCATACAGCACTTCTATTTCCAAGGAATTTTAAGTTAAAGATTACTCCAAGGACAATGTACAAGTATACTATGAGTGTGAGTAAACTCAAATAAATAAAAATCTACAAATTACAGAGGAAAGTAACTTAAAGAATGTCATGAAAGATATATGTAAGTGAAAAAGGTGGGTTGTTCATGTAGCAGCCATGGAATAACCAATGGACAACCTGATTGCTTCATTGTTATCCCTATGATATTGAGGAAATTAAGTGAGGTCCTAAATATGTGAGTAGTCCTACTACAAACCTCTGAGAGGACAGAGATAAGAGCATCTACCTCATAGGGTTATTGTGAGGATCAAGTGAGTTATGTAAAATGCTTGTAAATTTTACAGTGATTTTATATATATATGTATATATATACACACACAGACATTTAATTCACATATATATGAACTATATAGTGTATATATTTAATATGTAATAGCTTATATATGTACACATATATGAATCATCATCATCATCATCATTAAAGAGTTATATAAGATAACCAGGAAAGGATGGGCTGTGATCAGAATTAATGGAGTAGTGATATCACAGATTCATAGAATCTGAGAGGAGAGACCTCAGCAGGTTTGACAGTCAACCCATTGACAAAAGCAATCATAACTATAATGTATTTAATAAATGGTCACCTAGTGGTCTTTTGCATGAAGACCTCTAGTGACATGGAACCTACAAAGCCTTAGGGCAGCCCATCCTATTTTTGGACAGATCTAATTATTAGGAAGTTTGTTTTTTTTTCTTTCTGACATAGAATATAATTTTTCTTTGATACCTCCACCCATTGCTCCCAATTCTGCCTTTTGTGGACAAATATAAGTCTAATTCCTCTTTCATATGGAAATCCTTTAAAACCACATGCACAATTATCATGTTCTCCAAGTATTCTCTTCCCTGGGTTAAAGATAATTTTCTTTAGCTGAAGCTGATGGACACAGACTCAAGGCTCTTCATCATTCTTGTTTCTCTCTTTTAGACATCTTCATCCTAAACTTCTTAAACTATGGTATCTACAATTGAACACAATAGTCTATATGTGGTCTGAGTAGGGTAGAGGACAGAGGAATTTACTGTCTCCTTATTCCTGGAAACTATGGCTCTTAATACAGTCCAAGATCACATTAGTTTTCTTAACTGCCACATTATGTGGTTGATTAATTTTAGGTTTGTAGGCTTAGATGCCATATATTTATGCTTTGAGAAGCTTATTTTTAGAACCCAAGTGGAAGTCTTTTACCCTTACTGAATTTCATCTTAAGTTCAGTCCAATATTCTAGTGTATCTAGATAATTCTGGATTCTGATTCTGCCATCTAGTTTGTTAATTATACTTACTACAAATTTGATGAACATGCCATAAGTACCTTTATTCAAGCAACTGATAAAAATGTTAAATGATGAGAATAAGGTCAAGAACAACTCCCAGGCTTACTAAAATTTGATGGCCATATTAACATTGAACGACTAAATGATCATTTGAATCCAGCTATTCAAGCAGTTCAGAACCCATCCAATTGTATTATTCATTAGTACACATCTTTTCATTTTTTCCAAAAGAACAGCATGTATCATTTCATGAAACTCGTTGATAAAGATCTAAGTAAAACAGCCATAGCATTCCCTTTATTTAATAGTTTAGTAGCCTTGTTATAAAAGGAAATATGTTAGTTAGGCATGATCTCTTTTTTAAATTATGTAGGTTCATTGTAATTAATACTCCCTTTACTAGATGTTCAGTAACTATGTCTGTCTTTAAATGATCTAATTAAAACATTTTCCCCCATAATTGGATTCAAGCTTATAGGTTTATAGATGTTCTTCTTCAATTTTTTGATAACTGCAGTAATATTTGACCTTTTACTATCTTGTAGTACCTCTTATTTTGCTTGATATTCAGGTATAATTTACAATGGTTTAGTAATCACATCTGTCATGTTTTTCTCTTTTGTTGATTCCTCAAGTATGTAGTTCACACCTGGGCAGGAGGCTTCTGAAAATGAGCCCCTTCCCAAAGATACTCATAGTATACAGAAAATATATCAGTTCACAACTGATCAGTCATTGGCTTTGGGAGTTTGTTGTGCTGGGGCAGAAAATTTCTAATATATTGGTCTATTTTTGGCCTCAAGGGCTCAAGACAGGAAGAAATCTATCTTTTGGTGGGCCTTGTTCAAAATCTGGAGTAAAAGAATGCAAAATATAAGCTTCTTTTATACTGAAATAGTGACTGATTTTAAATGCAGTTACTTTTGTTTAAAAAAAAAGAGTGCCTTCTTCCCTTTGATATATATGTATACACATATGTACATATCATAGGTAGATGTATACACATGTGTATATCTTAGCTCCTTTATTAGATTATTAGCTTCTTAAATCAAGGATCATGTTCTGCATGTACATTTAGTAGATGTAAAGGTCTTTAATGTCAGGCAGGAGTTACAGAATAAGGTCCTTAGCTACTACTAATTTTTGGTCTATTTCTTATATATAAAACACTGAAGAAATACAAGTGTCTGTAAAACTTAAGAATTTTATTAGACATTTATCATTTCATATACAATTTAAACAAAAACAGAAATATGATATGAATTTTGGTTATGAGGTTGAAAAACACTTTTTCTAAGGGTGAATTAATTTTTTTCAGAAGTCCTTTAATAATAAAGAAAATAGTAGTAAATACAGTACACACACTCTTCCTTGAGAACTTTGTCTGGTTTGGGTCCCTCTATCTTGAAGAGGATATAGAGACATTGGTAAGGAACTCAAGAGAAATAACAATATTTAAAAAGGAAATAATAATAAAAATAAAAGATTAAAAAAGGACACAAAAAGTTGAGTTTTCTGTAATTTGGTAAAAAAGCTAAGGTGTAATTTCCAAACTGTCTCTTTGCTATCATCACTCAATCACATTTTAACCTGTGAGGTTCATTACATTAATCTATTACCTAGTTAAAATTCTAGTCAGCCATTTGCTAGCCTCTATGTCTTTCTCCCTCTTTTCTCAAGGATTTCAGTACTTGGCTCACGGTTTTCCTCTTCATTCAAAGTTCATTGCTTATATTGGGAGTTCTTTAACTTTTTGGTCACGGAATTCTTTTTGGTAGTCTGATGAAGCCCACAGACCCTTCTGTGAGTGGTATTTTTAAATGCATAAAATATACAGTATTACAAAGCAGTTTAGAAGATTGGTGGAAATAAAGATGTAATTTTTTTCTCCTTCTACAAGTTCACAGTTGCCTTGAAGTCTACTACCCATGGATATCTGTTCTCGTTGGGCTGGGGGGTGGGTAGGTATTCATGAATCCAGGTTAGTAATGTGAACCTCTGACTGATATAAACTTGGGTACTTCCAACATACACAGTGATGTAATACCTCAATCAACAGTTCACCAATTTACTACATTCCCATGACTTCTACCTTTATGTCATTTACCCCATCCATAACAGGGATGGTGATACCCTGAATCTGACCAAAGTCCATAAATGTTTTGTCTCTAATTGTCCAAAAATAAAAAAAAAACAACCTTCTTTTGATCACAGCTACTCCTAAACCTACTCTTTATTCTTACCTTGATTTCATGTCTCTCCAATCTCTTCTGCCTTCTCTCTTAACTGCTAATATGCTGGCTGAATGCTTCTGAATAAAGTTATACAAGCTTGCCAACTGGGTAAACTAGATTTGTGTTATCTGGCCTCTTATTACTATATGGTAATCTTTTCAGTTTTCTCTGAGCATCACACTTGGTACAACAGCTATTCTAAACCTGCTCTCCTCTAAAATTTTCTCTTGCCATCCTCTCAGAATACCAAGTCTTCTACTCTGTGAGGCCACCCTATCACAAACTCATATCCTAAACCTGAAAAGTTCTGTTTAATCCTTCTTTCAGACTAGCTTTTAGTGATGTGGTCCTTCTCCTTTCTAAGGTCAGCCCCTTCAGTTCTGCTCTTGTCTCCATCTCATCTTTTCTACTTTACAATCTCTCTCTCCTCTTCAATCTCTCTTTATCCAAGGGTTTCTTTGTCTGTTACCTAGAAACATATAAAAAAAAAATCTTCCATTTGACTCTCTTCTACCTCCAAGCTATTGGTCTATAGCTCTCTTTCTTTTCATAGACAGAATCTTGTAAAGTGTCATATAAATCTGTTGAACCCATTTTTTTATTTCCCACTTTCTTCTTAATCCTTTGTATTCTGGCTACTGATCCCACCCCTGGTGGGAAATCACTATAGGAGCTTGTTGCTTCTGCATAAGAGTCAAGTTGCTAAACAGGATGTAGATGCTTGCTTACATGGCAGTGGGAAAGTATAAAGAAAATACAGGAAAGGGGGCCCAAAAAGTGGGGAATGGGGACTCACGTGGGGAGTTTAGGTGCTCCAGATAGGCTGTAAACCCTGCAGTACCCAGACAATGGGGAAACATGTAAATTGGGAATAGGAAATAAAAAAAAATTGTGTCTCAATGGATGTGTCTACCTGTAAGACACCCACTCTTGAAAAATGTTAATAAAAGTCCTTCCTGGTTCACACTAACAGCTTTGTGGAGTTCTTGGCAAGACATTTGTTTCTTACACTCTCAACTCATTCTCTTCTATCCAAGGTTACAATCTCAACTACTAAATACAACGGCCATTTTAAACTTAGTCTTCATTCTATTTTATCTCTGTGCAGTTTTGGACATTACTGAATACTTACTGCTCTTGGATACTCACTCACTCTTCACTTGACTTGTATCTAGGTCTCTTCGTACTCTCCCACATGTTTGATCATTCATTTTCTAGTCTCCCTTACTGGACTGTCATCCTGTTTCCTCCCACTAAGTATAAGCATCCTTCAAGGCTCTATTGTAGTCATTTTCTTTTCTTTCTCTCTCTAGTCTCTTTTTTGGTGATCTTGTCAGGTCCCACAAGCTCTATTATAACCATTTCTAATATTTCCCTGAACTACGAGTCTCAGATTATGCAATCACAGAATCATGGAATTTTAGAGTGGGAAGGGAATTTGGTGGCTATCATCTTCTCAAAGAAGCCTGAAGTAGAACTTATGTCCTATTCAAGAAAGACCATCATACTTCTAACTCTAGTGTTAGGAAAATTTTTCTTACATCAAGCCTCAACTTGACTCTGAAACTTCGTCCCTTACTTTTTGTCCTTTAGGGTCAAACAATCTCTCCACATGATAATTTTTCACACACCTAAGCACAACTACCATGTCCCCCCAAAATTACTTATTTAATATCATCCCTTATAAGATATGGATCCAAGGACCTT